>VHKM01000159.1:905000-2105000 GCA_007210695.1 Neogobius melanostomus
TTGTTAAAACCTACCCCACTACCAGGGTATGAGACAATCCAGAACAATGTCTCTCTCTCTCTAACCTGTCATATGCTTACCTCAGGTGGAATCAGTCTATAATACAGGTCTACTATCTGAGTCAAATAGTCAGCCAACACTTCTTCCTGCACCTCAGAGAAAACTTTGTTGATGCTTCAGTAACCTACACTGGGATGATCACTGGACTCTGGTCTCTCAGATTACATTTTGGCAGATCACATGTGCCTTTGCAACTGATCCAACTTGCCCTTCTTTCTGACCACGTAAGATGCTTTATTTCTTAAACATTAGCTGGCACAAATCTGTCAGTCTTTCTTTTCCACTGTTTAGGCATTCTGAAAAAGTATTAAAATCAAGTAAGTGTTATTAACTGTATATAGGGAATGATTGTGTTACAACCATCCCCACCCCTGTCAGCCATTGTTTAGTGAGCTGTATCAGCATAATGGTTTGAAATTAGCAAGGGAAATGTGCCTCACATTTAAATATATAAATAAATATATAAATAAATAAATAAAATAAAGTTCAAATTTGCAAAGAAATGCATGCATTTATTGTAATAAGTGCATTTATTTATTTATTTATAAATTTATTTCTGTATTTTTGTATTTATTTATATATTTTTGTTTTTATTTATTTATTTCTGTATTTATTTATTTATTTTTGTGTTTATTTATTTATTCATTTATTTTTGTTTTTATTTATTTATTTCTGTATTTCTTTTTGTATTTATTTATTTATTTATTCATTTATTTATGTATTTATTTATGTATTTCTCTTAATGTATGCAAATCATGGGGTGGGTCTGGATGCCGCTGCTGTAAGGTGATTGGTTAATCTTTCTCCATGCACACATGCCTTGTCCAGCATAGACACTGCCAAACACGAGCTCTGCTTCAGTGTATTGACAGTGGCACAGATAGTAGAGCGGGTCATCTTGTGACTGGAGGATCGGCAGTTCGAATCCTGCAGGGGCACACTGTCGTTGTGTCCTTGGGCAAGACACTTCACCTGCCATCACCTTACAGCAGCGGCATCCAGACCCACCCCATGATTTGCATACATTAAGAGAAATACAGAAATAAATACAGAAATAAATAAATAAAAACAAAAATAAATGCATAAATAAATAAACAAAAATAAATAAATAAATACAAACATAAATACAGAAATACAGAAATAAATATATAAATAAATAAATAAATACATGAATATATAAATAAATAAATGCACTTATTACAATAAATGCATGCATTTCTTTGCAAATTTGATCTTTATTTTATTTATTTATTTATATATTTATTTATTGTTTTGGCAGCAACGGTCCTCCATACCCTACTGCATAATTCTACTTCGGTATTCAAAACGGCCGCAGGAACTATGCGAATTGTCATTGGAAACGCATGTATACTGCAGACCCATTACATACTTGTACCGTTTTTGACAGTGTTCAAGAACAAAAAATAACATAACATAAATAAGAAATACAATTTCCAGCATCAAACCAAAAATTTAAAGTGAGGTGTAAAAATACTGTCTGAACCCACTGCATATGTGACTGTTCTTACTGTCTTGGCCCCGAGTACATGGGCGATTATGTATTGGCTCGAATGGTCCGGTTCACTGACACCTTCCTCTTGGAAATGTTGCCTCCACAGAGTCGCTGCCTGCAGAGGTGTGAGTCTGTCCACAGGGAGAGCGGGCCCACTGCAGGCTCGCACGACATACGGGACCCTTATACCCTGCAAAGTTCATTCACGCATTTTACGCGTTGACAGTGTTGATGTATCAAAATAGGACACATTACGGAAACAGTTCAAAAGAATCTAAAAACAATAGCTGATATCTATACGTAGGAAGATTTATACAGGAAGCCATTTGAGCATGGAAATAATCAAAACAAGTCTCGTGGACCCGTTTGGACTGGAGCAAAACCTCATGACATCAGCAGGTAGAGAGCAAGTGTTTTGAGTTCTAGAGCAGACAGCCTGAATATCTGCATGATTATTCACACAAGTAAGAATGAAAAATAATACAACCCCAGTTTCACAACAAATTGGAACAAAAGTATAAAAGAGGGAAAGAAATCGGAATATGGGATTTGCTTAATAAAGTGTGTAACATTTGTAATGAACCCAGGTAACTAAATGCACCAGCTTCTCCTTAATAACTGTCTTCTGATTATGTATAAAGTTAGACTATAATATAGTTTATCAATAAAAATGTACTTTATTGTCTTGTAATACAGGCATGCTAGTAAACAGACGGATTCCTCTTATTCATCACAGATTTAGTGATGAATACTGTTATTTACCTGGGATTTGCTCTTTCTGCATCCAACAGTGAACCGTTCAATGAGTGTTCTCCCCCACATGACAGGATAATACTGACGAGACAAAAATCACAAATTAGGATTGAAGGATTAATTTTAAAGTCCTCCGTGGCTTTAGGCAGAGGGACATCGTTTTGCTTTTTGTAACTAAGTACGGAGCGATACATCTACGAGCACGTGTTGTTGTCATGTGGCCGTGATCGCATGCGCAGTCTGTGTTTCAGCCCGGAAACACTGTTGCTTTTAAAACCATCGGATATTCCAATTTACAAACAATTAAGTGTTCATCGACTGCACAAATCTATTTGATAAATTGAATAAAACAATTAACGACAATAGAGGAGGTTTTAGGTAATATAGAATGAATAAATAGACTCTTTAGATGAATTTAGTTTCAGGAAATGTAGTTGGCGTGCTGTAATTGTGGACTTTACTACAGGTTTTAAACATATCCTTGTTGTTGTTCATCTTTGGACGAGCCTTTTCTTGAGAGTTAAAGTTTTTAAAAAGAAGCTTGTGTGACCTGTGGAAGTAGTGTATTTTGTGTCGAGTATTATTTTCTTATAAATTTGAATTGTGTCAATGCAAGGGTTGTTAAATGAGGAACTAGCACCCGACTTTAACCAGTTTTAGCTAGCTTCCCCTTTAGCTGCAAATGTGAAACCAGTAATAGTCATTCATTTCATGCTGATTGGTGAGATGGTTTTACATTGTTTTAGCTTGTAGATTTACCTCGGAGTAATGGGGTTGAATACTCGGATAGAATGCATATTTTTCAGTGAATTTCACCCTACTTTAGGACCAAAGATCACTTATCAGGTAAGAGAGAATGTTAAAATTTAAATGCAGTGGATCACCAGCCTTTTTTAATTCATACAGCAATAAAACATTACATTGTGTACACACGTAATATTGTGTTAACATTTTATTTTCAATACACATAAGTCAAAGCATAAGAAAAAAAGCACACGATGAGATATATCTAGTATCTACATACTGTTTTGAAAGCATGAAGTATTTTTTCTCTCTACAGTATGTTACCAATATATTAGTGTTAATACTGAACATTGAAAATTATCAACATTATTTTCACTAACCATATCTCTATAACTGGTTTATACATATGTGTAGTATTATATGTGTACATTTTCCTATTTTAACCACATCTTTCCTTTCCCCCACCCTTTCACACCAGGTTCCAGAGGAGTACATCTCTCGTGAGCTCTTTGACACAGTCCAGGTTTACATCATCACCAAACCAGAACTGCAAAACAAATTAATAACAGTGTATGTAATCTAGATAATTATTTCTCATTATAAAATCACAATGACAATATTTTTTTATTTTATTGCAGGACTGCAATGGGTAAGAAGCTGATCGGCTGCCCTGTATGCATAGAACATAAAAAGTACAGCAGAAATGCTCTCTTGTTTAATCTGGGTCTTGTGTGTGATGCTCAAACCAACACTTGTCCACTGGAGCCTATTGTGAAGAAATTGTCTGGCTACCTCACTACACTCGAGGTAGCATCAATTATATATTTTCTCATGAATTGCTATATTATTTATTGTTAATAAGACAACTGTAATAATTTCTTATCTGTTTTCAGCTTGAAAGTGGCTTCATATCTAATGAAGAAAGCAAGCAGAAATTGTTGCCAATTATGTCCACATTGTTAGAAGAACTGAATGCAACTGGAGCATGTACACTCCCTATTGGTAATTTTAAGTACTTACTTGCAAGAAGACAGATCAATAATCAGATGATCATACTATTTATTAGTGATTGTTGCAAATAAACCAACAAGCGGATGAAGTCCCTTAGGGGAGAGTTGAAGCTAGGAATGGGACAATAAACAATAATATCGTTAATCGCGATAAAAACTGTGGCAATTAATCGATCGCCACATTGCTAAATCCACCATGTAGTGCTACGTTAACTACGTTAACCAGCAACAATTACTTTCTATCGATTATGGCTATGAAAAGATTAGCAGGTTTTCATTCTATGTTTATAATTTACTGCAATTTTATTTTTTTCTTTTGATGAGTTTTGAGTTGAATTTGTCTAAATGTACTATATTAGGTCTCACTCAAAATGATATTTATAGGAGACGATGAAGAGGAACATTTCGTTACCCAATCCTCATCATTTCTGTAAAATCTGGAGCTTCAGTGAATTTTTTAAACCATAGGCAAATATCGTGATAATATCATTAATTGCAATTATTTTCGCGAAGATAATCGTGACTCTAAATTTCATTATCGTCCCATCCCTAGTTGAAGCGTCTGTCATTTTAAACAAGCAAGCTTAGGTTACTACTATTTAAAAATTCTGGACTGCTGAGAGTATGCACAGCCATAATTATTATTGATATGAACTAGTCTTGATGAAACATATTGCAATTTGTTGTGAGATTACTGACTATTATACCCTTAGTGACACCAGACTAAGAGTGTTCTCACAATGTGCATTTAACTCTTTGTAATGTTAATGTTTTATTTCTAGATGCATCCAATACGATACATCTTAAAGAAATTCAGCCTCGAAAAGACCCTGCGATTGTCCAAGAGTATGACGTCCCTGTTTTCAGTCAGTGCAAGGACCACTTCATTAAATCTCAATGGGACCTCACCACTCAACAGGTAAGATCCTGTTGTGTTTCCTCTATTTAATTAATTTGTTGAGTAGAGGCAATATAACTCTTGAAACTTGCTGGTCAAGGTTATTGTGAGATTACTTTTCAGATCTTACCCTATATTGATGGATTTAGACACATCCAAAAGATTTCAGCAGAGGCGGATGTGGAGTTGAATCTTGTCCGGATCGCTGTACAAAATCTACTGTAAGTTGGTCAAACATCAAATCACGAGATTTTCAATGTTTTTAATCTTATTTACTAACCTAACACCACACTATTTCTTACAGGTATTATGATGTTGTGACTCTGGTGTCAATATTTCAGGTAAAAAAAAAGTACAAAGCGACAAACACTACCAACATCTATCAGTGATTAACATTCACATGTAATATCTGTGCTTATTCATATTATTTCATGTGGACCATTTACTCTTATTTTTATTGTCCTGTGTCCCACCAGTATAGTAATGTCTACTGCACTACTCCAAATGTGCAAAGCCTTATCGATGACAAGTCCATTCAAGAGGAGTGCCTTAGCTATGTCACTAAACCGGGTAAATAAAGTTCAGTTTGGCTTTGAATTTGTGTGTCATTTTCCATTAGTCCATGTTGTTTTGGTTTATAGGTCAAAAGCGAGCTGGCCTCAGAGATGTTTTCCAGCTTTACTGTGGTCTGAGTCCAGGAACGACAGTCCGCGACCTTTGTTCTCGATACTCTCTACAACTTCAGAGAGTGGACGAGAGGTTGGTATTTACTTTACTAAACATATCATAACAGAGCAGCTACATTCTTAATTGCTCAAAGTCTTTCTTTCTTTTTTTCTTTCTTTTTTTTTTGTGGCCAAAATGAGATTCTTTTTGTCATTTTTCTTTTTGTCAACACTGCTGCATCTTTAGTCATCATTGGCTATGTCCATAGACAATTAGAAATTTGTTACAACCAAGAAATACTTTCTGTCCAAGTCATCTTTATGAGGTTTTGTGGTGTGTGTGTGTGTGTGTGTGTGTGTGTCTATGTATATGTGTGTATGTATATATATATATATATATTTATATGTATGTTATATGTATGTATATATATATATATATGTATGTATATATAATTTCTTCTACATTTTCTCGATAAAAGACTTGGTCTAAACTGTGAAACATCAAATCAAAACCAGACACAAACCTGGATTCGATCTGTTGTTAATAATGATCCAAGAAAAAATGCTGGCTCCAAATCAGGAAAAAAAATATGACTTGGAACAAACAGAGGAAGCTACATTGAAGACTTTACCATTCCTGAAAAACCCACTTAACGGTTCCTTGAAAGTCAGATCTGTCTTAACTTCTAAGATTCACATCTGGCTCACAGCTGCTGCGTTTCAGGAAGCTGATCCAGTTTGGCCTCATGAAATCTCTCATACGGAGACTACAGAAGTATCCTGTGAAGGTTACCCGCGATGAGAATAGCAGACCCCCTCGCCTTTTTACCGGTTGCCATAGTTATGATGAGATTTGCTGTAAAACAGGTAAATCTTGGAATACTCAACGCTGTTAACCAGTTTATGAATATGATCTAAATGTTTAACACTTGCATCTTGTTGCCTTCACAGGGATAAGTTACCAGGAATTGGATGAGCGTTTGGAAAATGACCCTAATATAGTTGTCTGTTGGAAGTAATCGAACTATGCATTAAAATGTGACTCAAACATGGACTTTGAAGTGAAAACAATAGACTGCTTTTGTAACACATTCAACAAATATAGCACCTTATATCTTATTTCCACATGAGAGTATTTAATGAGCAATAAAACAATTTAAATTTGGTATTACATTTGTCATTCAGCAGTGTACCTTAAGAAACACAGTATACTTCAAGTTTTATTTGGAGCAATGTTAGTTTTTGTTGCACTCTTGTTAACTATGCTCATACGGTGGAATGTCTAATATTGACAAACCTCGTGCAAACACAAGATTTATTTGTGTCACATGAGAAGGTGTTATTCTTCAAAACAGTATTCTGTAGTTACAATAATTTGTGTAGCAAATTATGATGTCACGATAGGGACTTTCCACTCACAGTCACACTGAGATCTGGGTCATAGGAATGGATCTTTTTTAATCTGGTAGATTATATCTGCACTAACAATGCAAGATAGTATTATGAAGTTTATTTGTCAATCCATGGAAGAGAATTGTTCCATTGCAAATGCATTAAACAGTTGTGTCATCAACTGTGTTAGAAAATGCCAGCCATGATAAAATACTATGATATAAAAAACAAACAGCCTAAAACCATGTAAGTAGCTGGTTATTACTAAATTAAAAATGACACTGCACAGAATAGACACAATCTAAATTGAAGTTAACAGACAGAACTACAGTTTCCAATAACATCATTTGATACACAATAATCATTAAGCAGTAAAGATTAAACTTAATTTAAAACAAGGGCAATAAAGTACATATTAAGGGTTGAAATGAGACACATTCTATACAATAACAGCTACGCAGATAATGGGGGATGACTAATCCACAGAGGATGCTTGAATAACTTTGAAGTAATTGTACTCCTTAGAATACTTGTTTTAACTACTTATTTTACTTATACTTTTTTTTCGTGAATTTATCTGTTCATCAAAAGTTCTTCAAGCTATAAATATGAGAACAGGAGATGCATAAATGCATTGTCTTGGTCTCAGACCAAGGATAAAGCGGTTTTTTTTACTGTTGACATAAAAAGATTCATGAAGATGTTTTGAAATATCAGAACATTCACTTAAATCACTTAACGCTTGCACAGCGGCTCAGTATTTAGGATACCGCCTCTGTGTTTTAAGCATTGTTGCGTGCGTGCGCTGTCACTGCCTCCCTCTGGTCAAACTCCGGTACTGCAGGTGGTACTGTCACCATGGCGACAGCCAAACTTCAACGGGCTGACTCTCACTTTGAACTGCGCAAGTGACAGACCAAAATCAGCTTTTCTGTGTTTTTATTATTGAAAAAGTAATTAGTATTGTATTTTCTGAAAATACTATGGAAACGTTTGTACTTTTGCCACCCGAAGCGGAAGGTTTTGTTCAGAGTTTGAAAACTTTCACCCTTGAAGACGTGGGGTCTGCAGAGTAAGGAACTCTCACTGCCCACCGTAAAAAATGTCTACGAGACTCAAACGCTTGCTTATCAGAGATTATATTATAGGCAGAACCGGTGTGTCGTATTTGAACTCTTTAAACTTATTAGCAAGCAAACGGAGTACTGTCTGGGATATTTCTGGAGCAGATTTGATATTATCCAGTAGACCTGCTATTGACTTATCCAGACTTGTATCGGATCTGTTGTCTATTTTGTATACACTTTGGAGTGTTATTCAATGTTGTGTTGCGGATCTGTTGTGTGCAGATGGTTTAAACAGCATGAAATCATTGAGAAACTCAACATGCAGGCCATTATAAGTGCTACTACTGCCGTGCACGATGAATTTGTCAAAGAGGTTCTGGTGTCACATGGAAAGGTAACACCTTTCCTGCAGCTACATTTACATTGAATGGGTAACTGTTTTTGCTGTATGGTATGTTGATATTGTTTTCTTTCCTAGGTTGCTGTTCTTGTCCATGAGATGATCCTAATAGAAGTCTGGAAGCATAAAATATTCCCTATTCTATGCCAGCTACAAGACTTTAAACCCCAAAACACATTTCAACTCTACATGGTGGTAAGTATCCTGACTAGTCAATGATATCGTAAACATGTAACTTAAAGATGTTATGTACTTCAGATGCACCATGAGGCCACCATCATAAACTTGCTAGAGACAATAATGTTCCACAAGGTTTGTCCTCATGCAGTAACACATTAATAAATCACAATCAACACTAACAGTCGGTTCTTTGTATATAGGACTCATATGAGGCAGCTGATGACTCTGCTTTGGACCTGCTGGATTACTGCCACCGTAAACTGACTCTGCTTGTCAGTAAAGTGACCAGGGAGGGAGACACAATGCACGACCAGATCAGCAAAGGGAATATTAGTGTTTCCCCAATGGAGGTATGAAAATGCATCGAGATTTGATTGTGGATTGACATTTGACACATCTGAATGGATTATTCTTGCTTCAAAATATCACTCAATTCACCCAGGAAGGGGATTTTTGTTTTTGTTTAGAAAATGATCCAATTGAATCATGAAGTCATCTTTTCAAAAATGACCTGAACACCTCTTAATCCTAATGTTTACTTGTTACATCGAGTTGAGACCATTATAACCATCATTTTCTCTTGTCAGGAGTTGCAAAACCATAACACTGCCTTGGAGTTTGGGATCTCACTAAAGGCTCTTTCTGTCCTGCGTTACATCACAGATCACACAGACAGGTACGCAACATTTCAAGGCACAGTATAATGTCAATAAGAATCAACTGTACTGTATATTCTTAGATCTATTATGGATATCAGTCATATATTACATATATGTAATTTTATTTTTTCTGTTTTCCTTTGCTTCTTTGCAGTATTAGTGTTATAAACCACATGCTCTGCACCCACAACATCCCCTGTGTATTGGTTCAGCTCATCAGCTCCCATCCATGGAGTCGCTTTAAAGCAGGTTCATACAATAATACAAATTTAATGCAAAATCTTAGATGGAGGAAGAGGACTAAAGTTACTGTGTGGGGAGTTTTTTGTGTGACTATTACTACATATATCCTCAAATCGCGCCTTTTAGATGATAGTTAACATTGAACTTTGTGCCAGTTTGTGTTGCATATAGGTCCAATAATTACAGTAATATTCCCTTTACATGATGAACACTTAAATATCACATTGTACAGTAGAATTCTAATGTGCACTATGACTTAGTTAGCACCTAGTGTGTTATGCTCTGTCTCACGCTCAAGGTCGGGTAGAAAAGTACATAAGTGACAAATGGCAGGAGATTCCTGTGGAGGATCAGTTAAAGATGACCAAAGTGGAGGGCCAGGTTTGGATTGCACTATACAACCTGCTTCTTAGTGAAAACTGCCAACAGAAGTATGAGTTCAACAATTACAACAAGAACCAGCTTCTAAAGGTAAGTCAAAATGTATCAAAAACCAACAAAACATGTCACTGTGACAATGTGCATAATCATTTCTTTACAAGGTCAGACTAATAAATTAAATGATTTACTTAAACAGGAGACATTCATACTAGAAACTATTATTTTAGAATATCTGTAGGTAGATATTGGATTTTCAGGGAAAAAACAGGTAGAAAGACAATACAAATGAACACAAAAGAGAAGAAGCATCAAATACAAATACCTAATTTTAGATTACCCTTATACTTCATGCAATGATTGCTTTTAGTTGAAACATGTATGCATGTGAGAGTAATCCATCTATATTAAAAGGTTGTCAATCTAAAGCAGGTATGTTGTGTCTTCCCTTATTTTGACAGAAGTTGATATTTAAACTGAACTGTTGCTCAGGAAGTGCCAGATCGTTTATATCAGACCCTCTCACTTGTTATGACAGGGACTCACCACAGGTTGTTTTGACCAAGACGTTTCCTTCAATTATTATGTACATGCTTTCTTATCCTGTTCCTGTGTCATTGATTATACAACCGGCCCTGTGCACTCTGTTTTCATCTGTACAAGTCTCATATATATTATATATTAAGACTAGTATTACTCAGTGAATGTTGTCAAATAATGTGTATATATTGTTTTACAGCTCAGGGGATTTTTGACTGAGGTTTTGATTGACCAGCTCCCTGCCCTTGGGCATTTGCAGCGGTTTCTGTCTCATCTCGCAGTCACTGACCCGGCCCCTCCGAGAAAGGGGCTTATATTGGAGCAGGTGAGAGGACACAGGATTATCACATATACAAAACACGTTAAAATAAATAACTTAATTGTAAATTCAATCTTTTGTTTATGTGAACACCTATGCAACCAATACAATAACATGTGGTTGAGAAAAGAAAGGGCAAGGATAAGATAGAATTTAAAAACCAAGCATAGGTTATTATGTCACAATAACAAATTAAATAACAATAAAATATTATTTAAACACCTTAAAGATGCATTCTGGAACTTTTTGTGTGAGAAAAAACAAAACAAAAAGCTTGAGATTTGAGCGTAATTTACCTTCTTTTTTTTTACCCAATGGCTGTATGGGCGGTTAGCCTGATGCCTTTACTTTCCATCACAGTGGCCTCTACAATGTTCCAGGATCTACTGTTTTGAAAGGTCACTGAACGGTGAACTGATAAAAAGTTTTTCTGCATGTCTTAAATGTTACATATTGTTATTACACTTGTGGGACGCCTGATAATGTGGTCACTCAGATCCATGTTTAATTTTGTGTCTTAATTGCATTGTTTCATCATGAACAGATACCTGTCATGTGGAACCATATTGTGACTCAAAACAAGGGCAAATTCAAAGCCATAGCCAAGTATCAAGTTAAAGAAACATTCAGCCCTTCTGACAATGAACTGAGGAAACAGGCTGAAAGGTAATATTTAAAAGCTATGCCAGGTTTTTCAGTCATTTGATCAAACTTTTTGTTTTTTTTCCCTTGATACTCATACTCGATAAGCAGGACTTTGTTTGCTCTGAAATAGGCTGGCTCAGACGTACAACCTAGACGTGATGGAGAGTTTATTGCCGGATAAACCGAAGTGCGGCTCATGTGGAAGAGAAGCGACAAAGAGGTGCTCCCGATGTCAAGGCGAGTGGTATTGTAACAGGTGAGGTCAATGGCTAAACGGTTAAACGCAATGATGAAAAATAAGTAGAGGGGGAAAAAAGATTAAAAACAAATGAAATTAATACATCTGTATCTATTCTGTGTGTGTGTGGTACAGGGAATGTCAAGTGAAGCATTGGTCCAAGCACAAGAAAACCTGCCAGCTCCTGGTTGAGACCACAGAGAAAATTCAAAAGGACCTGCTGAGAGGATGGGCTACATAAGATTGTTATTGTACCACCCAAACATATTTCAGATAGAGTGCAACTTAACATTGGATTCATTTATTTTTGTATAAAAGTGACCCTAAAAATGGAGATGAACAGCTCACATCTACTTTGACCTTTGTAGCCCCATGTGATATTTACATTTTCCCTTTGTTTAGTGTATTTTCTTTTAAAATGTATATCTTCATGCCCCATGGTGTATCAGATGCTTTTTCACTTTTATGCAAACTTAAGCAGGTCTTTCCCTTTTTGACTACATTTGTAAATAAAGTTAAAGAAAGGCCTACAGTTGAATGCATTTACAGAGTTCACATTGTTCCTTTTAATATGAAAAGAGGTCATATTAAGTTTCTTTTGAGTAACTTCTCTGGGGGTGGGGGCTTCACGCCCACTCAGCTGCTCCGGGCTGAAGCTCTCGTGTCTGCAGAGAGCGCACTCCGGATGTCAGCAGTCTCCTCATCAAATCACTCTCTTCTTCATCATGATCCGTTTCCTTTAACTAAAACTTTCTACAAAATTAGGAATTTAAGAACTGAAAATCTCAGCGTGTGACTACACTCCGCTTTTTTGTTGTTGCTGTGAATTTTCCTAAACGAATACTAAAGATGTAGCCTCAACTGCATCTTGTTTTCTGAAGGCAAGCAACCTTTTCGCGGATGGAAGTCTCGGATATTTTAGGCCACACCGACTGTGAAATACTATCGTTCTGCTTTGGTAAGAATATTTATGTTTTACTTCACCGAGTGATTTAACAACAAACTCTCTCTTTTTCGAACTTTTTTCTCCAAAGCTAACTTTCTCCGTTGCTTAGATACACTAGGACGTAGTCACGCTGACGTCCGTCCTCAGAGGGCGCAAAGCGTACAAAGCCACGCGTACAACCCGTACAACCAACCAAAGTCACTTTTTGTTCAAAACAATCGTAGCGTTTCTACCCGTTTTCTTTCCAAGTTGTGAGATGGAGCATGCAAAACAGGTTTGTGTAACCGTTATGTTATGTAAATGGAATACAGCTGGGTATGTCATCCCTTCCCTTGGTTTGTAAATCAAAGTTGTCAGAAATGTCTGTGGCACGTTCTGTTCTTAAATGTTAGTAAAAGAGCAAGACGTAGGCCTACATTTTAATTTATAATTCTTAAAAATCAAATAAAAAACAACTTACTGTAAGTGTGGAAACAAAACAGTTTCCATAAGAACTTGCATAACATGATTATAGCTATAGATTGCCTATGGCTAATGTGTATTCAGCATCAAAGCTTCTCAAAGTCCAGTCCTGTATCAGTCAGTGTTCGTAAACTTCTTAGATCACACATTATCCATGGGCGTAAACTGAAAATTATTAAAATCTTAACTCTTAGCTGCCCTGAGACAGACTGAGAGACATTACTGTCATTTTCTGCCAGTGGCCTCTCAGATCACGACCACTCAACCACCTAGTTTTGGGCCTAAAAGAAATACATTTGCATTGTCTCAGCCTATCCTTCAATGGTGCACATGCTGAAAGTTTACATTTAGAATCATCCTTGATCTCATAATGACTTCTTTTTTTTTTCACTAGTGAAAATGACTGAACCCCTCCTCTGACCATGTCTTTGGGTGAGTTGATTGAGCTCAGAGACTTGGTGCAGGACCGAGACCGCATTGAGCTGACTGGCTCATATGCGCCCCGCTCCCCTCCACGACTGGAGAGAACTAATGCCTTGAGGATCAGTGCAGGGAAGGTACCTGAGCTCCTGAGTCGGGTAGGGATCATCCGGGTCCTAAGTAGCCGCAGTGACCCCCAGCCCGCTGAGGAGAGCGGAGAGGGGCACAACTTCCAGCCCTGCAGCCACACTCAGCCCACCTGGTGTGACCTGTGTGGAGACTTCATCTGGGGGCTGTACAAGCAGAGTCTGCGCTGTGTCAGTGAGTTGAACTACTTTGACAATCACTTAATTGCAATATTTTACCATTCTTTAGGGCTGTTGGTTTTGTTCTAATAATAATGTAATAGTTTGAAGCAGATGACACGGGACAATTTTGAATTCACTCCATACTCGCTGGTCATTAACAAAGTACAGTTGCCCTTGGGTTAGACTGACAGAAGTGTGGCTGCACATATCTGCGCCAACAAACCCTCTGACCAGCACCAACCTCTTCTTTGGAGTGCAAGAGAACAAATACAGCATGAGGCTCTTGTCAGGGGTTTAGTTTAGTTGTCTTTCGTGTGGTTGAGTCATAAGCTTTGAACATGCGACCTAACAACACCCATGAACTTCCTTTGCATCACCCAAAAACCACTCAAATGGAGAAACCTGATTGAGCTGAACAGAAATGCTAAACAGTTACATGAAATGCAAGACCACATTTAAAAGGTTGGCCTACTCGCAATCACAAATGTATTGGCTTTGCAAAATAGGTTAAAAACATACCAACTAACTACTATATTGTTCTTAAGATAACAAGTCATGTCTAATTTATTGTGGTACAAATATATTTGGCATATGCATGACATGCTGTGTTACCTTCTAGCTAGATTGTACTCTGTATTACATGTTTTATGCGTTATTATAAGAAGAACAAGAAGCGTGCATTTTAACTTACATGCTATTACTTTGGAGAAGGAGTTTAGCTTATTCCAGCTACTTAATTGAAAATGAATCATGGGGCTTAAACTAAGTCACACATCAAATATATGTATTTTAATCATTTAATGGATGAAGTTGTGATTTTTGTGTCTTCTTTCTTTCCAACAGATTGTAAATTTACTTGCCACTACCGCTGCCAGTCCCTGATTCAGCTGGACTGCATCTGGGACCAAGGCTCTTTGTCTGAAAATACATGTGTCGTTGAACACACAATCGAAACAGACACAGACGTGGTAAGAATCTTCCTCATGTGCTATTCCTGTATTCCACTTAATTATGCCAGCAACTGTTTGAACAATTGGGCAACACATGTTTCGTTAACTTTACAAGATACTAAACCGTTTGTTTGCGAAATAGAGAACCTTTCTAGCCACCCCTAGTTCCACTTTTGTAAACTGAAGCCATAAAATGTAGCTATAAATGGGAGAGATATAATTCACATGTGTAAAGTATATCTCTCCTTTCTTGTCACTCAGTTAACATGCTGTCTGTTTTGTTTATACGATGACGTAAAATTCTTTAGTGATGAAAAAATGTCCTTTGACCACAAAAAGCATAAGAAGAAATGACACCATATCAAATATATAAACTGTGTTACTCTCAAATCCTTGGTGCAAGAATCCATTATCACTGTATGTGCACAATAGGGGGCAGCGGAGGGAGGACATTTTATGTTGCTGTGGGTCACTACTACTGGTAAATATATCTTAACCAGAATACTTTATTGTGAAGTCTTTAAATGGTTGAAAAGAGAAATCAATGAGGTTATGATAATCACAAACTCTATTGTGGCATTGAGAAAGAATGTTACTTCAATATAAATAGCAGTTCAACTAATGCTATTTTGTTATGACTGCATTTAACATATCCACTCTGAAAGAGGAAGTGCGCCCAGTGGTGTGCATATTTTTTCCGTCATATCTTGTTGGTTGTGACCATGTATACACTTTATCAGCCTTGTAAAGGACACACCAACCTCATAAGTCACATGATATCAGAAAGATAATGTAATATTCAAAAAACACACAGTCACCTATAAAGTGTGTGCAGGGCCTAAATCCTGAACAGTTAAGAAGTCATAGAAAAGACAGTTTTATTTGCTAAATAATGTTCTGCAGAGAAATATTCAAAGATTCTTTATTTTGTCAATTCATTTCACAATGAATCGAAATAGTTCATCCTCTCGTCCTTGTTGTGGAGCAGGGGGTGGGGAGTAAGGGGTAGGAGCATAGGGAGGGCATGGAAGGGAAGGAGTTCAGCTTCCTGATAGCGTGGTGTATGAAACTGTTCTTTAGTCAACTGGACTTGGCCCGGGGATTTCGCAGTCTCCTCCCTGAAGGCATTACCTTGAAGTGCGTAGGGTCCCTGGTGATTTTGACGGCTTTGCGGGTGAGACGGGTGGAGTACGTGTCCTTAATGTAGGGGAGAGGGGCTCTGCAGATCTTCTCCGCTGCTCTCACGATGCGCTCGAGGCTCCTTCGGCAGGATGGTGGCACCGTGCCACACAGTGATGGAGCTGGTCAGGATGCTCCCTATAGTCCCTCTGTAGAAGTTGCACATAACGGAGGCTGAGACTCTAGCTCTTCTTAACTTGAGAAAGTAGAGACGCTGATTACTTTTCTTTACCAGTGATGTCGTGTGCATGCTCCAGGAAAGCTTCTCTGTGATGTGCACACCCAGGAACTTAGTGCTGGTCACCCTCTCCACTGCAGCACCGTTGATTGTTAGAGGAGCATGCTGGACCCGCGCTTTTCTAAAGTCCACAACAATCTCTTTTATCTTCTCCACATTTAGAGAATGATTGTTCTGTGTGTACCACATGGCCAGACTGCTCACCTCACTCCTGTAGTTTGACGCGTCTCTGTTGCTGATGAGACCCACCACTGTTGTGTCGTCAAATATACATATCAGGATTAATTTTGACAACATATTTTAATTCAGTTTTATTCTCATTCTACTGCAAAAATTCCATTTAAGTTGAGTCAAGATTTAATTAAATAATTCTTGTCAATTTTAGTCTAGTTTAAGTCGACTAAAATTGCATGTAAATTTAGTCAACTAAATCTAATAATAATTAATTTAGTTTTAGTCTAATTTAAGACGAAAAATTACGACAAACTATTTTAGTTGACGGAATTAACACTGTGTCCATCCATCCATCTTCTTTCATTTTTCCGTTGCCAGGTCGTGGGGGCAGCCGTTGGAGCTGCCCAAATCACATTGCACCAGCCCCTATGGCTCATCCTGCAGGTGGTGGGTCCACAGAAGGACGGCCTCACGATCCTAACCGGGCCTGTTGGTCTCTCATAAGGGGCTTCTGAACCGCTCTTTGTCTGATGTATCAATTAACACTGATTCATCTTAAATGGAAGAAGAAGAAGAAGAAAAAAAGGATAAGTTAGATGAGGCCCAGATAAAAGTGGACATGTCATGCATAATTGAAGCTTAAAAGCATTATTTTCGGTACCTCAGATAGTAAGGAATTTAATTCTGGGCTGGTCTTGAGCGCTCAATGCAGGTAGCAATGTGAATGACGTGATAGAACAATGAATACAAACCTTTACTATTGGCAAACGATCAATGGCGTGCTAATGAACTGCATAGAACATGTCCGGCGATGGGTTTTAAAAATCAGTTTCGCAAGTTTCATGTTCCATCTTTGACGCAACACAATCCAGGAGATAGGGATTGGAGCGCTTCAACAGTAGAAGACGAAACAACCAAAGTGAACATTATTATTCAAACTGCGTGGATGAAATTAAATACCACTTCAGCTATGTTTTTGACGTGTTATGTAGCATGGTACAGTGGGACAAAAAAGTATTTAGTCAACCAACAATTGTGCAAGTTTTCCCACTTAAAAAGATGAGAGAGGCCTGTAATTTTCATCATAGGTATACCTCAACTATGAGAGACAAAATGAGAAAAAGAAAATCAGATTTTTAATTAATTAATTTGCTATATTAAACAAATATAATAATAATGATAATTAAACCCAAATTAAATTATATTGAGGATGGTAATGACAACTGGGAAGTAGCAAGATCTCAGAGTATAATATGTATTAATGCACCTTTATAAGTAGCACATTCTTTTGTTTATTGTTGTTTATTGTTTATTTTGCTGTTGTTTTTATTTTATTCTTCTTCATTATTTATTGTTACTTTGCCCTATGTTCCTTTGTTTATGATTTGCTACCTTGTAAATATTAAATGTAATGTTATTATTTTTATTTTGGGGTGGGCGCTTATAAGCCTTTGGCTTCAGCCCACTCCCTTTGAGCAGGTTAACTGCTCAAACAAATAAATAAACTAAACTAAACTAAACTAATTATGGTAGAAAATAAGTATTTGGTCAATAACAAAAGTTCATCTCAATACTTTGTTATATACCCTTTGTTAGCAATGACTGAGGTCAAACGTTTTCTGTAAGTCTTCACAAGGTTTTCACACACTGTTGCTGGTATTTTGGCCCATTCCTCCATGCAGATCTCCTCTAGAGCAGTGATGTTTTGGGGCAGGCGCTGGGCAACAGACTTTCAACTCCCTCCAAAGATTTTCTATGAGATCTGGAGACTGGCTAGGCCACTCCAGGACCTTGAAATGCTTCTTACGAAGCCACTCCTTCGTTGCCCGGGCGGTGTGTTTGGGATCATTGTCATGTTGAAAGACCCAGCCACGTTTAATTTTCAACACCCTTGCTGATGGAAGGAGGTTTTCACTCAAAATCTCACGATACATGGCCCCATTCATTCTTTCCTTTACACGGATCTGTCGTCCTGGTCCCTTTGCAGAAAAACAGCCCCAAAGCATTATGTTTCCACCCCCATGCTTCACAGTAGGTATGGTGTTCTTTGGATGCAACTCAGCATTCTTTCTCCTCCAAACACGACGAGTTGAGTTTTTACCAAAAGTTCCATTTTGGTTTGATCTGACCATAAGACATTCTCCCAGTCCTCTTCTGGATCATCCAGATGCTCTCTAGCAAACTTCAGACGGGCCCGGACATGTACTGGCTTAAGCAGGGGGACACGTCTGGCACTGCAGGAATTGAGTCCCTGGCGGCGTAGTGTGTTACTGACAGTAGCCTTTGTTGCTCACCGTTCTTGTGATCATTTTGACCCCACGGGGTGAGATCTTGCGTGGAGCCCCAGATCAAGGGAGATTATCAGTGGTTTTGTATGTCTTCCATTTTCTAATAATTGCTTCCACAGTTGATTTCTTCACACAAAGCTGCTTACCAATTGCAGATTCAGTCCTGTCTTTCCACAGCTCTTTGATCTTGACCATAGTGGAGTTTGGAGTGTGACTGTTTGAGGTTGTGGACAGGTGTCTTTTATACTGATAACAAGTTCAAACAAGGGCCATTAATACAAGTAACGAGTGGAGGACAGAAGTCTGTGAGAGCCAGAAATCTTGCTTGTTTGTAGGTGACCAAATACTTATTTTCCACCATAATTTGCAAATGAATTCATTAAAAATCA
Organism: Neogobius melanostomus; assembly: GCA_007210695.1. Taxonomy (NCBI): domain Eukaryota; kingdom Metazoa; phylum Chordata; class Actinopteri; order Gobiiformes; family Gobiidae; genus Neogobius; species Neogobius melanostomus. The sequence goes on from VHKM01000159.1 coordinate 924,059, forward strand.
GACAGTGTGATTTCCTGGATATTTTTTTCTCATTTTGTCTCCCATAGTTGAGGTATACCCATGAGGAAAATTACAGGCCTCTCTCATCTTTTTAAGTGGGAGAACTTGTTGGCTGACTAAATACGTTTTCCCCCCACTGTATAAATATTTAAAAAAAAGGTTCATTTTGAACGATGTTTCCTTTAAACTAGACACCAAAAATTAAGGCAAGTTCTTCTGTGAAATTCAGATCCCTGTTTAGGTCTTTGCTCGTGGCAAATCACTGTTGCCACAAGCAATGTCCTGTTGACCTTGCAAAATCACGCCTTGGCTCCTTGGTCTTCAGCACGTCCTCCAGACTTGATATGTTGGTGTGAAAAACGAAGTCCACAGATTGTCTGTGTGAAGAAGAAAAAAAACAAAAAAACACAACAACAACCAAAAAACATATGAGATAAAAAATAAATATGTAATTATGCTAGAACTAGAATTGGCATTGCCTGGTATGATATGTTAAAAAAAAAGGCTTTACTTTGGCCGCTTTCCTCAGGGTAAAATCAAAGAGGGAAGTAGACTCTCATATTTTTGGCATATAATTGAGTTTGCTGTTCCAGTATGACAAATTATATCTGTTTTAGGAAGCGACACGCACATCCAGAAAAATGTAAAACCGTGTGCTCGATCAAATGTAAATGCACAACTGGAAATGCAATTTTTGTCATTGCTTGCACCACAGTACAAAACGTCACCACTGTGACAGTTTCCCTGGGGGCCTCCGCCCAATGGGACATACCTGGAACACCGCCCGAGTGAGGCGACAAGGAGGCGCCCGAAACAGCCTCAGCTGGCTCCTCTTAATGTGAAAGAGCAGTGGCTCTACTCTGAGCTCCTCCCGGGTGACTGAGCTCCTCACCCTATCTCTGAGGGTGTGCCCAACCACCAATGTGCAGATACAGGCGCCCATCCACCTGTATCCGCGATCTTGTCCTTTTGGCCATTATCCAAATCTCATGACCATAGGTGAGGGTAGGAACGTAGATCGACCGGGAAATCGAGGCTTAATACAACAAAGGAAAACACTTTCAGGGAATTACATTTTATACACTGCCTGGCCAAAAACGTTCCCACTACAAAAAGGTCACACATTATGTTGGACCTATACGTTTGACCACCTTTTAGCTCTGATTATGATTTACAACATTTGCAATGGCATTGTTTCATTGCAAATCACATGGTGGTGCGGGGGACGCTGTCTTTCAAAGGCTTTAACACCAGCAGAGTAGTGTTTTAAGGGTTTTTCATTTTTTAGTTCGTAAATAACGGTTTAACAAGTGCATATGTTTTTAATCATATGCCACATATACAAACATGCACAACTGCAAATCAAACTAATGAATACATTACAACAAAACATTTTAAGGCATGAATTCAGTTTTCTGTACAGTAACTATGTACAATTACATTTTCACAGCCAGCCTCCGCCTATAGAACAAAAATAAGGGGGTTACTGACTTAGTTCACAAAGGTAAAAAAATAAATGAAAAATGCAACATTTAACTAATTAAACCCACATAAGCGTATGTGCTGTTGCTGTGCTGTATTTTGTCGAGGACCTCGCAGCAGCGAGCAGCCTCTTCTTCCGAAGGATATATTTATTAAAGTCTGCGCAGCTCATCTCCAGGTTCACTTTTATTAATATTTCTGCACTGATGAATTCCAGGGAGCATTTGCTGCATACATCTGTCCATGCGCCTTTCATGAAGGAGAACACTCGCTCTGAGTATGCATTGCTCACAGGGATGCTGAGGACAAAGGACAAGGAAACATGGATCGGGTCTTTATCACTTGGGCCCAAAGTTCGCCTACAGAGCTGCTCTGTGTGTCCAGGTGCTTTAAAACATTCTTCAGAGCGCAGTTTTCATTGTAGAGCTCATCCAGATCAAGCTCCTCTTCCATTTTAAGAGCACACACTGTGTCTTTAAGTGATCTCTTTTGATTCTTTAATATTCAAGCACTGAATGTTGTGCAGATATCCCGTTTGGGAGAAATTGAACCACTTGTCTAACTAATCTAAGGTCCGGCATCCGCGGGCCAGGCACGTTCGACATTCTAAAATATTTTTCAGGACAATTTGGGTCGGATTCGGGACAGGAGCCTCGGTTTCGGGACATAATATGGTCACCCTAGGTTCAGATCATGGTCCAGACTGGTCTGACTGCAGTGTTTTATCCACGCTTTAAAAAAAACAACTTTTTATTTATTTTATTTATTATAATTATTTTATTGTATTTTATTTTATTTTATTTTATTTTATGTGGCTAAAGCTTTTTTTTCTTTTTGAATTTCATTATTTATATATTTTTATTTAGGCTATTTATTAATCATGGATAGGCTATAAGGTTAATGTGGGTTACTGACTACTCTTCCTAATGCGCGAAAAATAATGCACCTTTTTGTTGCGTTAAAAACAATTATCATTTCCTGGTTAGAGAAATATTCTTTTTTTTTTTGCCGTGTTTTGTGCGTTCCTGCTGTAAAACCGTGGGTGAGGGTTCCTGATAGACAAACATTTTTGGGCGTTTCATTCAAATGACGCTGGTTTTCCGCCGCCGCATTTATCATCAGCTACTCCTGCCTACGGCAGGATTGGAGCAGTAAGCACACGTTCATAAATGCCACGCGCCCTCTGGCATATATCGCAACTATACACCATTTTTTCTAAATTCTTTCTAAATATTCTCAGCGAGGTTAAGGCCTTGACTCTGGTGGCCATGGGTGATAATGCTGTACTATGCTCCCTGATTCACTTTTACAATTTGAGCCTGATGAATCCTGGCATTGTCATCTTGGAATATGCCTGTGCCATCAGGGAAGAAAACCATCAATTGATGGAATAACCTGGTCATTCAGGTCCACTAATCTTATTCTTTAAGCATAATGGTTCATTTCCTTATCTTTGCTCTGTAAGCCCGTGAGGAAACATTACCCTCGCGTGTTGTTTTATGACTGCCCGTGTGACCAATTATCCTGTCACATGACAGACTTTAATGCCATGTGTAGAGGGGTGTGTGCACCAGAGCACAGCAGCAGAGGGCCAGAGGAGGGGTAGAGACGGAAGTGGTCAATGGTATTTCCGCCGGGCGTCCAATGGCGACCGGTTACGCTGGTTTTGTGTATTTTCTAAACTTCCAACTCAACGGTCTGGGAGGAGCTTGGGGGATGCGAGGGAAGCGGCAGCTCTGAAGGGCGGGGCCGAGCGACATCCTGTTTCACACAGTCACTGGAAACGTGGCCACCGGCGAGAAAATCGACTGTAGGCAATATATTTAGCGGCGCCTAGGTTAGTTTTTGCGATACATTGTGCCAATTTCGCTTTTTGATTATCCACCACAGTGACCGATACAGTCTTTGATAGCTCGTTTAAACTCCGTATTGCAAATCTACTTAGTGATTTGGAAAAAAGATGGCAAAAAGCGAAAATAAAAGTCCGTCTTTCGAGATGACATGGGGAAGCTCCACCAGCAGCGGCTACTGCAGTGACGAAGAGTCCGACACCGAGTTTGAACAGTTCTTTACCGCAAGGACATCTTTCTTCCCGAAAGCCAAGAAAGCCGAAAATATCGTTGTTAAAAAGGTGAGAAGCCAAGTCAAATAACTTAAATTACAAAATTGTTGAAATAATAGCCTATTTAAAAAAAAAAAGTTTTATAAGTAACGGGAAGTGGAAGAAGGAACTGGCATGGTGAATGCGCATTGCCATCTTTATGTTGAAATAACCTCTTTCATTATGTCTTAAACCTAGAAAAGTTAGAATGTGCTGATCAAACAAACGAGAGGCATAATTAAATTGTCATGTCAACAGTTTCTAGGTCTGTGTTTTAAATATAACAACGCCTTATGTTATGTTCGCGCATAGCCATCTTTCTTTACGCACCGTTTATAGACGTATACATTAGCCCTGGTATTTATTTATTTTTATCTTAATTTGTTCCACGTGTGTCTCTTCAGTTTAGTGAAGGTGTTTCTGGCTCCTGTGGATTAGTTTTGTTTTTCCTTACAGTCATTAAAGTAGCAGACCTGTAGATAAAGTTTGCAAACAAAAGTCTTATTTCTGTCGGGTGTTTTAAACAAATGCACTATGTCAAGGCGAATGCATAGTTGCATGTCAATAACTGTCCGAGTATAGGAAGTCTAGTTATTGTGTAAAGTAATTGTGAAAATGCAGCAGTAGGAGTATCCACCCAAAATACCGACATGGTGTGAACAATCCTATTATGATCTGATGACGTAGGCCCTCATCTCAAGTTACAGTACTTTACTCCCACCACTATTTCCCTTGTCTTTTAGGTTGTTTTTTATCTCTACATCAAATTAGTCATCGGATTTTCGTGGGTCTTTGCATTCCTTGTACCTGAGTATTTCTTGTAGGTGTTGGCCCTCTTGTGAAACACAAACAGACATGGTGTACTGGATAAACATGATCAATGTTGGAGAACCCACGTTACACTTTATATGGCACTCCCTTGTGAACATGTTATGGTACAGATGGCATTTGTTTATATCAATTGCCATAACAAGAAAGCTTGTTAACCATTGTTGACACTCTAAATAGGGGTGCGTAAGTCTGCAGCCAGGCAATTTTGCTCCTAATAATCTGGAGGCCTCATTTGGAACCAATTCGGTGCACCCTTTGCTTGTGTTTTGTTCTTTCTTTTTCTTTGCATTACTTTTACACAGAATGCACTTCCTGTTCCAATCATAAAGTGCACTCTGTTTCACCCTATGGATAACAAATCTTAAATCTCAACAATATGGTAAAAAATGGTAAATGGTCATAATTTATTTTGGCGCTTTCCCATGCACCTCAAAACTCTTTACAACATGTCAGTTGTTACTATTGACCCATCAATATGAAATTGGAACTTTTCTATTCTGTAGTGGTGAACCAGTGACCAATAGATGAACCAATCATGTATCCAGAATCACCTTGCCTATCTATGCATGCTTGGGGTTGAATCATAAAGTACACTTCTCTGCTTGCGGTTATGCGCTTTATAATATTTGTCTATTTTAATCATACTGTTTGTGTTTTAACTGAATTTGATAACTAAAGGGAAATGCCAGTTGGTGAGTGCATACAGGAAAAACCTAATTGGCTTAACGGTCCTACAGATGCTCCAGGCCAAATGTGCATGACTGAGCTGTGACTGGGCAGCTGACTTCACAGGATGTCTGTCTAACACAAGGGAGGGCATTGTGTATCTACCACTTGTGTGAGCCAGTGAAGGGGGAAGGCTATTTTTATATGAATAGTGAGCAGAGGAATGCTGCATCGGGACGTTGGTTTTGGCTGATACCATTGGACAGCTGCGAGGGTCCAATGTCTCCCCTCTCTGCCTCTCTCCCTTTCCCCTCCTCTAGAGCAGGGGATATGAGCCACTGGGCAGGGAGGGCTGATGTCACTGTTTTGGCTTGTGACAGGAAGTTAGGAGGCTGATGCAATACGTTTTTTCTCATAGACCGATCAAAAGGAAAAGTAAATATGTTCTCCCAAAATTGTTTAACACTACTTTTTATTTTTCTTGATGCATGGTAGATATCGTAATTGGTCATTTGTCACAAAGTGCTTTTGGTTGCCATTATATCCCACCCACTATGAAAAAGACTATGTTAAAAAGTAGGTGTGGGGGGGAAAAAAGTTTCCTAAATAACTACAATCTATCTTCATCCAACGTCCCATCGCAGTTTGAATTATTAGGCAATACTGACATCTAGTGGCCTAAACGCGCAACATCACTTTTTACAGGATGAAAAGACTGAATGGGGGAAGCAGGAGTTGACAACCCCGACATTCAGCAAAAAGTGAAGGAGTACAACGCCCAGATCAACAGCAATTTATTCATGAATGTGGTGAGTAGTTAATTACATTATACAATTCTGTTACAAAGGTTACTTAATTCTTACTTGAATGTATACTATTTTATTCCTGTCTTTCAGAATAAGGATGGCTCTTACACAGGTTTCGTAAAAGTGCAGTTTAAATTGGCACGGCCTGTGTCAGTTCCTCCTCCGAAGAAAGATACTGGCAGGAAGTCCGCAGGGGTAAAACGTCGCACTTCTTTTTATCTGCCGAAAGACGTGTCCAAGCACCTGCACATCAGCTCACGCACTACGGCCCGTGAGGTCATCGAAGCCCTGCTCAAGAAGTTCACGGTGGTTGACAATCCTGGCAAATTTGCACTATTCGAGAGGAGCGAACGGCACCATCAAGGTATGCGCTTTTCTTTTTCAGTGTTTTCTCTCGAATTTGATGATGAGTCTTGCATTTTCCGATGAGGCGTTTAACCAACATACCTCTTAGCTAGAAAATGTAGTTTGTACATATCAAAGGCTGCTAACATATTGGTACAAAAGACAGAATTATTTGATCCTCTGCATGTTGGGATGTCATCTGAAACAACATATGTAAGACCTAAAATGATAAGCATTTGTGTTTATTGTGTCTTTCACTTTTTTGCAGTTTATGTCCGTAAACTGTCTGATGATGAGCGACCTTTGCGTTTGCGTCTCTGTGCTGGACCCAATGAGAAGCTCCTGAGTTTTGTCTTGAAGGAGAATGAAACTGGAGAAGTTAATGTAAGTACATATCCTAGTCTTTACGTTGAGATGGACACAATAAAAAAGGCGATGGAATCTTTTGAGTCGGCGCAAATTACCTACTTGCCTTGTCTGACTCTTAAGTTTTGGCTTAGACCACCCGCCTTGTGGAAAGGCATTGACAGCATTTATCCACTTCGGTCTTTCCCTATGTTAACAGTCTGGAGAAGCTCTGGAATAGCTCATTGGCTATTTTCATGCTGTTGACAACTGGTGGAGCCTATACTACCATTCCCATATTCAAGAAAACGAGTGAACATGGCCATGAAGCCGAAAAAACATCTTAGACACATCAAAGATCATTATGACCTGTCTTTGTGGATACTTTACCATTGACACTGAAACCTGTTGATGGAACATTTTCAGCTTAAAACCAAATCTAGTCCTTTGCTTTTGCTGTTAAAGCTGCACTACCCTGTTAACTGTTCTCTGACTTGCACAATACCTCCTGCACTTTACAATTCGTGACTTTGATTAATTATACACACCTTTCGTTGTTGGTGTGTACAGCTTTGTCAAAGGATGAAATGAATTGGGGTGGGCAGCCTTGGATAGATTGAGCTAATTTAGACTCATAGTTTTGCACTGACAGTTGATCCAAAATGCTCTAGGTACTAACAGCACATGAAATCTACAAGAAAATTAATCTGTTACTTGCTTGAGATCAATCGTTCAATTTGCTTGAGGAGAATCCTATAGCATGTCAGATAATTATTTATTTATTTTATTATTTTTTTCACTTCATGCAAAACAATGCTTGGCCAAACAACTCTGACCCTTGACTTTCCTCCTCTCTCTTTCTGACAGTGGCATGCCTTTTCGATGCCTGAGCTGAAGAACTTCCTGCGTATTCTTCAGCGTGAGGAAGAGGAGCATGTCAAGCAGATTGTACAGCGTTATGCTCTGGCCCGCACCCGGATGCAGGAGGCCTTGTCCGGCTCCACCCCAGGCTGACACCACTGCGCCCCACCGGGATTTTAAACATGCACCTTTGGGCTGGAGCCATATCCCAGTCACGGCTGCATTCTAAAGATCCTAGAGAAACCAAGTGAAACGCCTCTTCGGTGACTGAGCGAGTGAGAGAGCGCGAGTCAGAGAGAGAGACAGTGCGGGCGCGGACTGTGCGTGTGTCGTGAAGTGCCTTACACCTGGAGAGTCTGAAGTGCCTGAATGAGTTGAGAACAGATGAGAACTGGCAAAGAAGCTGATGCTGGATTTAGTGTAGCCTTTAATACATTTAGGATAATAATCCCAATATCATTGGTAGGGCTGCACAATTGTATTGAATCAAAATTGCAAACTTGAATTGTTGTAATTAACTGCCATTATTTAGGCAGTCCTTTATAATAAAACAAACTGTGTCCACAAGGTCTGGAAGGTCTTGTGCAAGATACCTGCCAATCTGGTAGTTTAGACCCGTACATGTATTTTCTGAAATGCATGCTATTTTTTTTTGTATTAGTTTACCAGTTCATATTCATTGAAACAAAACAAAAAAGTCACAATTTTATATTTGTTATAATTGTGCAGCCTTAATAATTGGAATATTGATCTATGTGTGTCACCAAACACCTGTAATCATTTAAAAGTGAAAGATTTAGGTCATATTTCAGTTACAATCCACTTTATCTAATTGTAGTGTTGTTTTTTTTATGTTAACCCCCATAAACTAGACATGAAAATGATATTTTTATACTCTGTGCGTGATATAAGCTATTAAAGATATCCAGCTTTCAGTTTTACCCTAACATTGCCACGTCCTCTGTAAACCCCAGATGGGTTCAACTCAATGTTTTTATTATTTTTTTATTTTGAATTTTTATAAGTTTTGAGAACGACTGTATGGACATTGGGCATTTGTATGCAATTATGAATGTCTGAGAGAAATGTTACATTCTGGTTTGACTGGACTTTTTTGAGTGACAAAATGACTTGTTTCAATCTTTCATTGTTGTCTGTCAGTGCTGTCTTTACACTATTCTTTAAGAAAAGCTTTTACTTTTTTCAGTTCACCTACATTGTAAAATCTTCCTTTGCACAAAATATTTACATGTTCTATCAAAATCCACAAACTGCCAATTGTCTTTTACAATCAGTAAAGGATTGTTTAAATTCTTGCAAGGCTTTGTAGTAATTACTTTATAAATGTGGCGCTAATTATTTATTTCACTATGCAAATTCTTTATCATGAATAACTGGTGTCAATCGTGAATTTAAGGTAGGCTACTGTCCCTTTAAGACGGAGTAGTCAATCAGCTGATCACTAGAAGCAAAAGCAAAACAGCTAACTTAACTGGCAGCAGATTCAGAACAATCCGCCTGATCATGGCGTAACAAGGTACGGCTTGGATCTGCTTAGATGATCAATGACTGTTATGCTTGATCGATGGGGAATGTGTTGAACTAGAGCATTAACACCGCGTTTCAATGCGTTAGCCTGGTTAGCTCTTTACCAGCAGCAGCAGCTAGCTCGCTCGCCTGCGTCACAGCCCCGTTAGCTTTCGGTCAGACGCTCTGTTGTCGGTAAGCTAGCGTTACATGGGATTGAAAAATAATCATCTACCACGCAAGTACTCAATCCATAGCATTGCTTGCTAACTCTGCACTTGCGTAATTTTCTATATAATTCAGGGTAAGACCCAAGCCTAGATTTTGAACTGCACTAAAAAGAATTTCTTATGCATAGATTTTCATATTTTCAGAAGACCAGTGTGTATTGAGAATCTTAACTGTAGGATCCATACAGGAAATAGGATCATGCAAGTCCTCAAATGTATGTGAGCAACATCACAATATTGGAGTATGCAGGTTTCAGGCTAAAGTTCATATCCATAAGACTGTTTCTGCATTTCCCTTAGGCCACCCATTGGTGTAAGTAAATACTGTACATCATATTTCCATCTTAGTATTACCATATGATATATTAGACAAGCTAAAATGTGATTCAATATAACAAGTTTAAGTGTGAAATATCTGAATATAAAACACCCCCATGATCAACATATTATTGTTGTGTCCTTTCTCCAGATCTGGGCAGCTGAAAAGGTTTCATTGCGCCAGAAGACACTATCCAGATCCCTGTATGTGGACGTGAACTATGCCTTATCAGTGACTGAGGAGTATGGGAGGGAGCGGGTCCAAATCCAAAGGGGCCAGTTCTGGATCGGGAGGGGACTCTGGCTCAGTGGGGAGCGAGCAGTCAGTTGCTCGACTTAAAGGGGCCAGAAATGCAACACCTTTCGTCTTTACCCGAAGGAGGTAAATAATGCATGTACGCAGCTTACAACTAGTGCAGTACTTTGTTTCTGTCTATACAGTGTTCGCTGGTAGGGCCCAACCAATATGAAGGGGGGTTGGCTTGGCCGATAGTTGTTATATAGGCCAATATGTTTGACTTAAAAAGAAGATCCCTCAAATAGCCCATAGTTGAACATTTATTATCGTAGTAAAGATGTAAAATATAGAAATATATCTAATAGGGTGTTTTTTTGTTTTTTTCTAAGACCGATGATTATTGGGGATTTTAATTGGCCGATGCCGACATGCACCACTGATACATTCATGTTTAGTAGGTACTTAAGTGCGAGGTTGTTTGAAAGACAAAAATCAGCAGATTCCAAAACAAAAAACGGTAAGTCTCTGGTTCCTGGTTATGGTTTCCTCTCTTCCCCTGAGGCCTAGGAGCTTGTGGGAAGTTCTGGTAAAATGGTATTGGTTGGGGCCTACTCACTGGTACATTTGGAAAAGGAAATACACAATTTTATGTCTGATCTGTAATAAGTTTGAATTCATGAGAGAGGGTACATGTTTGGGTCAAATGAAGTATGTGAACAATCTGTGAGCTGAATTGAGAGCCCACCTTTTTTTCTTTTCTTTTTTCTTAACCTCTGAAGTTGTCATGTTTTTCATCTTATTCATTGAGCTGCACCAATATATTAAGACCGAAAACAAAACACTAGCTTACACACAATGTCTTTTGTAGTTCCTTGTACTACGATGAAGACGGGGACCTCGCTCATGAATTTTACGAAGAAACTGTTGTCACCAAAAACGGCAGAAAAAAATCCAAGTTGAAGAGGATACAGAAAAACCTAATCCCACAGGTGAGCTTTATGCATCAGACGCATTTATATAAACATTGTTAGATTTTATTGTATTTTGTAATTTATATATATATATATATTTTGTTGCAGGGCATAATAAAACTGGATCACCCCTGTATCCATGTAGATTTTCCCATCATCCTCTGTGAAGGCTGAACAATATCAAAGGATCAAGGACCTATGTGTGGGCTCATTCACTTTTATGGTCAACTCTGTAACTAGACACAACATCACTGTCTGCACGATCCCATTAAATGATACGAGTTAAGTCCAAAACTTGTATTTGCAGAAGTACATAAAATGTCCTTTTTTTTAACTTTTTATTTAAGGAAACAAAGTTGATCGAGTCTTCCCTGTCAAAGTGTGTGCCCAAGGTGACACTGATCAAAGTTTACGTGGCCAAATGAACAATATCTCTTCCTTATGACATCTCTTTGTGGATGTTCTATACAGACATGAGGCAGCAAGTGAATATATCGTTAAAGATGTGTTGGAGGCTGGACAAAACGGCAAGAATAAGGATTTGATAAAGTTGTGATGGCTTAAAGTGGATCAGAGTATCTCCAAAACATTGTAGACATTTACAAAACAGTCCTTGTGTTAGACTCTGTGTGTGTCCCTGTAACTGTTAAAAAGTGTATGGTATAATGCATTTTGATGCACAAGGCAATGTGGACGTTGTCTTGGTTCGGACATGGAACGGACTGTGAAATTTCTTGTGAAATGTTTTGTTACTGGAGGTCAGACTTGCACTAGTGAACATTGTAAATAAGATAAGAGTTTTTATTCTGAATACTTGAATAAATAAATTGCCGTATACTTCCGTGTGCCTCGTTTTAGTGGGTAAAATGTAATTTCATCACAAGTCTATTAAAGTGGTAGTTTAGTGAAGCTTATAGTTAGGACCAAATCCTGTGGTATTTTTGGCTGTTCGCTGAGGTTTTCCTAAATTGCTTTTTGGCCTCGAGAGCTGTGAAACAAAGCCAGAACGTTTCTATTTCTGGCACTATGGGTTCTCAATCAACATGAACATGAAACTTAGGGACTAGTGCAAACATAAATGAACAATTAAATGTTTTGTTTTGTTTGTTTTTTATCACAGAAACTCATCAAAATGGCATCTACACAGAAACATTTAATGTGACTGAAACCCATCTAAAAGGAGGCTTTCATCTCATAACTCCTTTTTGGTTTGATAGTGAGCATAGTGGTTGTAAACTGTTACCAAAAGGTTGAGTTTATGTATCACAGATAAATGGAGGCCTTTGCTAAATTCTTAACTGAAAGCAGCAGTTGATTTACAGTGTTGACCACTAAAAGCCGACAGGAAAGACAAACCACCCAGGGTCACGTTTTTTGGTGGCATTTTGAAATATGGCTCTCATTCACTCCACTTTCAAAAGCTGTAATTAAAACTGGCTTGGGGGCAGGATCCTCGAGTCGCAGCTGCTTATGGCATCTCCCCAGATTGTAATGGCTACAGACCCGATCATATTTTAATGTGCGTAAAGGGCAGATGGGCAGGGCTTCCTCTCCGGGATGGCTCCTCTCTGTAATTGTGTTAAATGCGGTTGGGTGTGCGTTTTGAGCCAGAGGTCACTCACTTTGATGTATTTCCTCCCCATTTGGTCTTTGAAGTTATGAGCAAATCCATGTGATCGAGAGGATGCAACTTTCTCACACACTGTATCATTTGATCATTATTAACACACAACATATTTTTGTGTTAATAGGCTATTTAGAAAGCACATCAAGAGTCTTGGATTTTAGCAAGTTTTGATGTTCAGGTCGAAAGTTTTTACCTATAATAAGAGAAACAAATAGAATAACGATATTTTGTACTCGAGTAGAAATAAAAACGTTGGCGAATAAATTCAATATAATCAAGGTCATTGTCAGATCTTGTATCCAAAGTTTGGAGTTTTCCCTGCCATTGTTGCTGCTTCCTGACAGTGTCCCAACTTTTGCTGATGTAATGCTGCGTTCAAAGTTCAGTGGTCAAAGGGAAGCGGAGCCAGAGGAAGCTCAGGCCAGGGCTTTGTTCTCCTCTCTCACCCCTTTATCTATAGGTCCCTACAGTTTTTCCCCTTAAACACACAGAACCACATCAGAGAGGCGCAGATGGGAGGGTGAGTCAGAGCTACAGGCACACAGGGGCTTTCTCAAACAGGAAAATGTTACTTCCAGGTCCTCATCCTCCGTCATGTGCTCAAGCTAAAAGTCCCTATGGAGTTAGCACAAAGATGTGCAGACTGGCAAGTTCAATTTAGTTCATTGGATGAGGGTGAAAAGTCACACTCTTTGGTCCTGTACTGTGATACAGTAGTTGGGCTTCTCCAGGCCGTACTCAGGCGGTCTGTACCGATAAAGTAATAACTTAATACATTTGGCCACTTTCAAAATGTAAGGCCAATAACACAATAGGCTACTGATTTGCCAACCAATAAGATAATAAGTTAGGGTGAGTTATTAGGGTGACAGTGGCACAGATGGTAGAGCGGGTAGTCTCATGATCGGAAGGTTGGGGGTTTGAATCCCGCCTCCTGAAATTGCACACTGTCGTTTTCTTGGACAAGACACTTGACCCACGTTGCCTCCTTTGTCTGCATACATTGGTCCATGAATGAGAGTGTGAATGGGTGAGTGGATCCTTGCTGTAAAGCGCTTTGAGGGCCTAATGTAGGTGGAAAAGCGCTATATAAGTTGAGACCATTCACCATTTATTGGTTATTATACTGACAAGATGAAAATTGCCAATAATATAATGATAAATCAAACTTGTGGCAGCTCTTATGTATTTTACAAGGGCGGTAGCTCAGATAGTAAAGCGGGTCAGCGTATGACCAAAAGATTGGAGGTTCAAAACCTCGAACCTTTCTTGGCAAGGCAATTCACCCACCTTTTGGTCATAGTTTGTAGGAAAACGCGTATGAGCTGCAACAAGTTACCTTAAGAGAGAACAATATAATTTAAGATAATTAAATGAAACAAACAATAAGATTCAAGATTTTTTTATTTGTCAAACCATTCACGTTTTGTAATAAATACAAACATTTATTAAAAACACACAAAATAGTAGGTCATCTAATAATAATAATACATAATAATAATACATAAGTCTTATATAGCGCTTTTCAAAGAACACAAAGACGCTTTACAAATGAGACAAACAAACAAAGATGAGGGTACTATTGTAGGTTGTAGGCGAGCTGAAACAAGTGGGTTTTTAACAGATTTTTGTAGGTGGTCAGCGAGTCTGAGTTTCTGATGTTGATGGGGAGTGAGTTCCAGAGGGTGGGGGCGGCGATGGCAAAGGCTCGGTCCCCAAGGTTCGGTGCTTTGACTTGGTGATGGGTTTGAGGAGGTTTAAGTCAGCAGAGCGGAGGCGATGGGAGGGGCGGTGGCGTTGTAGGAGGTCTGTGAGGTATGAAGGGGCCATGTTGTTGAGGGCTTTGTAGGTGATGAGCAGAACTTTGTAATGGATGCGCTGTTGTACGGGGAGCCAGCGAAGCTAACATCTGAAAATTTCACAAAACAATGTTTAATGTGTTATTTTTTTATTTATTTTTTTTTACTTTTTGTTGGCTGAATTTGAATTACATTTGTGAATCTTTTTCATCTCGTCAGGCCAACAATGTAATAACTTAATGCATTATAAGCCGGAAAATTGTTATTATTGGCTCAACAGTGTTTTTACATTATGGCCTGTTATTACGATAAAAACTTCCTACAGGTTCATCTGCAATTTTAAACTATATTGAATCTGATTACAGTTAATTATACTTTAGTATAGCGTAGTTATACTGAAGCATAGTTTCGACCTATTTAGGTCTATTTTATGAGGTGGTACTTGGTGCGAAAGGTATTGCAACCACTGCTTTAGTCTTTGCGTTCTACCAGTATTGTAGTAGCCTACAGTGGTGAGAAAAATAAGTACACTGTCTGGAATTTCTCACATTTCTGCCTAAACTGGTCACTAAATGTGGTCTGATCTTCATTAAAAAAACACAGGAATGATTAAAAAGTGTCTGCCTGAACTAATACCACCCAAACATTTACATTTTATCATATTTATATTGCCCATAACATGTTAACATTCACAGGTAAGGGCTTTCTAAAGAGGAATGGTCCAAGATTCATCCTGATCGTTGTGTACGTCTAATCTGCAACTACAGAAAAGCAGTTATTGCTGCAAAAGAAGAGTCAGCCAGCTATTTAATACAAGGGTGTACTTACTTATCCCATGCATGTTGTGAATGTCTCAGGTTTTTCTGCAAAATACCTTGATAAACCCGTGAATTAATTTTTCTATTGATGATAGCACGTTGTCCAGGCCCTGAGGCAACAAAACAGCCCCACACCATGATTTTCCCTGCACCATACTCCACAATGAGCATGAGTGGAGTATCTTGCCGAAGGCCACAATGACTGTATGCACTCACTGCAGCTATAAGACAATGAATCGACCAACTGTGCCACTGTCACCCCAAAAGCTACTGCCTCAAAACTGTCCAAAGGGCATTGCATCCTCAACTTTCAACATGTCACATTCAACAGCTTAATAATAAAGAGTAAATAATAAAGTGTATACCCCTCCTGCTTTAACTCATTATGTGCACACCAGCCCTAATAGCCTAAATGGCAGCAGTACTTCATGTGGCATTTGAGCATGTGATACTGGCTGACTTGACTGAATTATGGCCCGTAGCTGTCGTCAGTGTTTGGCAGAAGTGACATGTGCATACCAGATGCTCATGTCTCGAGTGTGTGCTGGGTAGAGCAGACTTGAAAAAACTCACTGAAATAGCGACACATCAATGGAAAAATACCCTATAAATAAACACTTAAAGTTTAATTAAGTTTAATTAAATGCCAACTTGCAAGAGTAGTGTCAAAATAAAAAAAAAGCTTTGATGCAAGGTGGTTAAAGAGGACTGGCTGTGTTGCAAGAAAATGATGACTTCCATTTCTACTTCTGTCAGTATAGGTCTGATGGCGATATAGGATGTACACATCTTTGGTGCACATTTTTTCCAGCATTTTGTTTGGCTCCAATCATCAGCCTAACAGATTTGCAAATGATTTCAGAATAAGTTTTACACACCAGGGGCCAATGTGATGCATTTATCCAAGCTTGGGACTGTACAGTGGGAAGAAAACGTTGTATGGCCAATTTAGGCAGAAATGTGAGAAATTCCAAACGGTGTACTTGCTTCCCCCCCCACTGTACATATGTTTCTGGTCTGTTAAAGCTTAAAAAAAAAAAAAAAGTTAGGAAACGAGTAGCTCACGAGAAACTATTATGGCTAAATGTCAAATAATTAGCAATAAAACAATAGCGCTTTTCAGGAAAACTGAGTGGTCTCACTTTCAGTAACTACAGCCTGACCTTCTATTATGCCTCAGTTCGCACAGTGGAACTTTATGCACGGCGGTGGAGTACCTTCTTGAACATGTTTATTTAAGCACAACCCGCTAAACCAGTAAGTCCTTCCCGTATTATCTGTAATGATACCCACTAAGGACACTTTAGAAAGCAGTGAATGTGGCGCACAGGGCCCACTGGAGTGTTTGGGATGTCCGGTTTCCTCGCCACTCCCCCTCCTCTCCTCGGCCTAAATGGAACATCCTGGAGCGGTTTGGCACAGTCGAGGGAGGCGCGTTTCAGCTGACAACCTCGCAGGGGGTAAGCTTCACTTTAGTTCCCCGAACCGGAGCAGACCTTTATGGGTACGATCAGCTTCGCATGCCGCTGCAAATTTCTTCTGTTGTCACGTCTCTCTTGCCCGGAAAGTAAGAAAAATGAATTACAATAAGTTTTCCAAGTTTACCCTGAGTCAACTCGGCTGCAAGTGAGAACTAGTAGCAGCGCGGCTTCTGTTTCCTTTGGGAATGCTTCCTCGGTCTGCCAGGAAAGGTAAGTTGCTTTTTCCAACGCGAGGAATGAATTAGATGCTGCGCAAACTTTTGCAAATTGCGTCCAAAGTGGAACAAAGTACTAGCCTTAACTTGTAATCAAGGCAGAAACACGCTTAAAATACCCACAGGTTATGAGCTTCTACTTCGAGGTCTAAGCATATAATTACCAAAGTCAATTTAGTCATTATATCAAATTGCATGTAACTTCTATGTAACTTTTGTCTGTAAGATCCTTTTCCTTGTTAAATGAATGCCCCTGAGGTGCACACTGACAAAATTGCTGCTTTTATGTGAATTGCAGCACAGAGAGGGACAGCCCCCCCAGAAGACATGTACTGGACATTTATGGACTGGAAAATACTGATGCCCATTGTTCTTCTATGGGACCAGCTTTCAGCTTTGGGGCTAAGGCCTACAACATGGCCACTATACTCCCAAAAGCCCCTGGTCTTGGCCTGGAACGCCCCGACTGAGGATTGTCTCCCCCGGCATGGTGTCCGATTTGAGCTGGACCTGTTCCAAATTGTTGCCTCGCCCAACGAAGCCTTTTTCAGACAAAACCTGACCATCTTCTATAAGGAGCGGCTCGGCTCCTACCCCTATTTTGAGGAGGACCAAACACCCGTGAATGGAGGGTTGCCCCAGGTGGCCAGTCTCACTCAACACCTGGAGAAGATGCCTGAGGTCGTGCGGAAATACATACGGGAGAAAAATGCAAAAGGACTGGCTGTGATTGACTGGGAGGAGTGGCGCCCACTTTGGATTAGAAACTGGGACGGCAAAGATATTTACCGCGTACATTCAAGAGAGTTGGTGAGACGGAAAAACCCGACCTGGACTCAGGAGCAGGTGTTTAAAGTCGCTCAGCAAGAGTTTGAGTTGTCAGCCAGAAATTTCATGTTAGAGACTTTAAAATTGGCCAAAAGCTTGAGACCAAATCAACTATGGGGGTTCTACCTGTTCCCTGACTGCTACAATCACGATTATAAGAGGACATTGGAGAACTACACGGGCCGCTGTCCTGATGTCGAGGTGGCCCGAAATGAACAGCTCAAGTGGCTATGGGAGGAGAGCACGGCCCTGTTCCCCTCTGTCTACATGGGCATGGTGCTGAAGTCG
This sequence comes from Neogobius melanostomus, assembly GCA_007210695.1. Taxonomy (NCBI): domain Eukaryota; kingdom Metazoa; phylum Chordata; class Actinopteri; order Gobiiformes; family Gobiidae; genus Neogobius; species Neogobius melanostomus. Next base: position 941,836 of record VHKM01000159.1, read on the forward strand.
TCCCGGTCCGGGCAGCAGTTTGTCAGGAATAGGGTAAAGGAGGGCATGCGCTTGGCCTCGTCTGGAGAGGGGCTGGCACGGCCTGTGTTTGTCTACACCAGACCCACCTACGCCAACTCACTGGAGCCACTGACAGAGGTGATGCATTCATGACGGTGATAAAGTCAGTTTTTCACATACATAGAAATGGCAAGAGATGGAAATATGAAATGCTAGATTATTGTCCTGTTGATCCTACTTTTGACCTTATTTACGCTTGTGCCGCTGCTGATCTACTTTAGTCTGGATAAATGTAAAGGGTCCCTTCTAGAGGAGCATCCCACTTAAACTGAACTGAATCAGGATACTGCATACAACAATTAGCCGAGGAATATCATCTCGTAGCAAACTTTAACTTGATCAGATGAGCAAAAAGAAGCATCTCGGGACACAAAACGACCCGGTTCAGTTTACTTCTTTGAAAACCTTCGTATTAATGGAAAACTCCTGAATAATGAGAGCTTACGCAGACATAGCAATATTAGACTATACGTTCGCCCCAACTTGTCCAGAAAACACTGTAGACAACGGTGGCAATTGGAAATGAAGTGTGTGTCAGAGTCACACCTCGCAACCAGAGGGCCAGATTTGCTGAAAAAATATGTTTTCATTTTCACCATCAAAAGTATTTCAGCTCTATTGGTTGTTTTCAGATTCTAAAATGTGATGAAGTCATAGCCTCTCGTGTTGGGTAGGAGCCAGGGTCAGACCAGTAGGTTGCATTCATCTCAACATTTTAAAGAGCCTATTTCATACTGAGGAGGTGGATGACAGGAGGACTCTACGGTAGAATTTGTCTTATTAGCGTCAAAATGCAAATGTTTTGAACTGGTTCAGGGTTAATATCTCTGATTACTGGACCTAGTATCACACATTTTATTTTTATTTTATTAATTTATTTGAACAGGGACAATGCATATTAGTCAACATCTCGGTAATGTGCCAGTTTTAGCTCTAAAGCTAGTTTTCAACCATAGTCCCTGGTCAAGATGTAGATTGCCAGCAGCAAACAATAACAACAACAATCATTATTAGCCTATAAAATGGTAAAACAATTCATTAGTATGATCTCACACACAACCTAGGGCAAGCGCTACACATAGTGCATCATCAACAACACCATGGACATGAAACAAAAACTGGCATGAAGTTTTATGCCCTCTCCATCAGCAAAAATAAACTACTGTAAATCATTTTGTTTCATGCCAGTATAGAATAGAGGTGTTATTCAATCACACATAGTTGTCAGTTTAAATGACTAAGTTTGACATGGCACATTTGTGAACTCGATTCACAAATAACCCTAACCCTAAGGGTTAGGGTTATTTCATTCATTTCATTGAATGAAATGAATGAATCATTTCATTCAATGATTCATTCAAAAATTGTATCAGGTTCAATATGTTGGATGACATCTGAATACATGGTGTAACACTCTTGACATTTCCCATTGTGGTTTTCCTTAAAAATATCCTCAGTGTTATGTCATCTAAAGCCATTGCAATGATTTTTATACTTATTTTTGCATTATATCATACCATGACCTTTATGTCACCAGGCTTGCTTATGCCAAATCCCTCACGCCTTTAACAGAGGTGACACATTCAAGCTTAATGGCCCTATTTGAAAAAATAAAAACACCCACAATCTTTGCACATTGTTTTTGCTGATAGTGAACTCCACTCAGTCAGCAGTAGCACTTGTGCTTCTGTCCACGCTCGTGATGTGATGTTTTTTTGGCCTCTGCCTTATCGGCAACTGCAGTGTTTCCTGTCCATAAGCTTCTCGTTTCTCTCTAATATCGGTGATTTGTGTGTGAATTTGGGCGGCAGGATGGGAGTTGGCCTGGATCAAAATGTCACCAACACCCGGTGCTCTGTTCCCTGTGGGACAATAACCTGATAAGAATTACTCAGCCTGACATTGTACAGTTGTGGGGCAGAACAAAAACATATAATATAAAACCGCCCATTTAATGCTTTGCTAATTATTACATATACATTAGATTAGGACTGGTGCCATAGCATTTCAAACATCGTTGTTGTGTCTTTTAATATTGAGAATAATATTAGAATAATATTTGGAAGTGATTGGATTCACAAACCTGCCATAGCAACGTCACACATATGTTTTTGAATATTGTCACCACTTTTGGACACCTTGATATGAAATTAATTGTACAGTACTTCAGTTTATATGTGCTGATAGAGAAGACACTGAACATTGTGACTGTTTTTTGGGGGGGGGTTTCATGTGGGAAAAACGTGACTGAAAAAATCTGCATTTTGACTGTTTATCATAGTTACTATTATGGATTCCTTACTTGCCCACTGCCTCAATTTTAAACTATAGGCTCTTTAGAAGTAGTAGTCCACATGACGTTGTATCCTCCACTTAATGTCTTTATTCGTGATCCAGTAGCAAATAGCAATTTTGTTTCTAGCTCCAGGTATCTGAAACAAGAGTGATTTTAATTAAGTACAGATTTAAGGACCTCTTCCATCTTGGTTTTTACTCATATTGTTTCTGCCATCTCTTTTCATTATTAAAAGTGCTGATGTTTTGTCTTTTCCAGACTGACCTTGTGTCCACCATCGGGGAGAGCGTGGCTTTAGGAGCGGCTGGTATTATCCTGTGGGGGGATGTGGCCTACGCAAGCAGCAAAGTAAGTCCAGACACACAACCATAAATTAAGCGCATGAAAGCGACCCAATCTGTAAGGACGTGTTGTAAATTGTATTATTTCATTTTGTCCCGCTGTGCGCGTCAGTCATGTGCGCAGTCATTTGAGAGCCAGCGGGAGAGTCACAACTCACAACAAGCCTATAAGGTCTAGAGTTTCACAGACGGCATTTGTTGGAAGTTTTCACATGTTTGTTGTTCTATATAAAGAGAAGAATGTCGCCTACAGTGGTGGATGGAAGACTTGTATCAACACTTGGAAACTTGGAAATATTATTACTGTCCTCAAAGCAAAGACACAATGAGATTTATTTCCTCTATGGTCTTGATTTACACATTTACTGTAATAACATTTTACTATCTTGTTTACTTTAGTTTCTGAGGTCACGCCCGCAAATCATCGGTCTCTCAATTTGTCCTTTAGGAATATTAATTTTGCTGCGGTTTTACGCTCTACTTGATGCACCCCTCTTCATATATCTAGTTGTGGGAGTGAGTGTGGGGCCTTTCTGTGTGAAAATGTTTTTCCAGAGTCCGGTTGAGTTTCTTCTTTGTGCTTTGGGTTTTCCAATCAAATAAAAACGGGCACAATAGGTGAATCCTCCAGCTAGGTGCTCCTGACCATGAACATAATGCTCAGTGATCGTGAGTTGCCCCTTGCCCCCACCTAGTGCACCACGTCTCAGTGAAGGACAATAAAGTCGGTGTATTTTAAATTAATTTGTAGGGATGGGCAGTTTATCGAAATCGCAATCTCTACTTCGGTCAATCTCAAGAATCATCATAGGACTTTATAATCTACAGGTTTACGGCCATTTCTTCCCAAACAGTACCTAGTTTGGGAGTTTGGACGAGACAATGGAAGACTTTTGTGCGTTAAATGAAACTAGAGGAAAGCATTTGTTTCTGTTTGAGCTGAGGTTTGAAGAAAAGATGTATCTAATTTTATGAATCAGCAAGATGTTTTTTAATTTATTATGAAAAAATAAAATTGAATAGAAAATCAAGATCGATCAATATGGGGGAAATAATCTTGATTATTTTTTTTCCCAAAATCACCCAGCCCTATACATTTGTGACTAGAGATGCACCGATCCAGCTTTTTTGCTTCCGATACAGATACTGGGGGTTTGCGTAGCTGCCGATATCCGATATTCACCGATACCAAGAGACTTTCGCATAAAGTCATCTGATCATTACAACTTGTGCATTATATCAGTTATTCTTTAATAGCATTTCATAAACTAAAATACAAACGCCTTTATTTGTTTTTATTAATATACTTTAGATATCATAGTTTCTGACCCAGCCCTGATTAGTTGCTGTTAACATTAGCATGCTCCCGCTAGCTTTAGCATGCTGTTGCTAGCTGCAGCATTTTGAGAGCCAAAACTGGTATCTGTTCATTATCAGATATTTGTAGCTGATATCCGAAATACCCCGAAATTTGATTTTTTTTTTTTCCAGTATCGGCTCTGATATCCGATGCCAGTATCGGATCGGTGCATCCCCATTTGTGACCCCAATCTATAAACCTTTTTTAATCATAATCATTGTAAAATGACAATTTGTTTTGCACTTTAGCCACTGAAGGATAAGGATTATAGTTTTCTACTTCAAGATGAGCGCTTTCCAGATGAAAGAATTCTTCGAAAAGCATAATTTGTTTTTTATCTTGCTTCAGCACAAAGTTAGTATTCATGCTGTTTGGAACATGTTTCTTTTACTTTGTGTTAATGAGCGAAAGCATTTCCCCCTGCTTGGCTTTTCAGCATTGATTTTGAGCTTATCTCCTCCGTGGCAACAGAAATATTGACTATTTTCAATGGAATTCCTAGTTAAATAAAGGCTTAACAAACAGACCAAGTTATTTGTCACAGTAAAACAGGGTGAACAATATGCACACCAGCCAATATTCGTTTAGTGTTTAGAAAAGCGAGTGTGTGGTGTGACTTCACAATGAATTGGAATCAAATCTAAACCACAATTTGAATGGTTGCATATATTGTAAAGACTGCTTTTTTCTTTAGGCTGTGCCATATTCTTTGTACAAAACTGTTAGAGAATACAATTAAATTGCTATCTATCCCTGTGGGTCAAGCTGTACAGTCGTACTATCTCTGTCGTAGCCTTGACTTGGGTGCTCGGGCGCCTTCCCTGTTTTGCTTGACACTTGAGTATCAGTATGACGCTAGACAAAGAGTATTTATCCGTCTTCTGTGGAAACATAGACAGACTTGAATGGTAGGACTAGCACAATGTCTCGAGTTCATGTCTCTGGGTCCCACACTGATGGTAAGTAAACTTCTCCCGCATAAGTCATCCAGACTCTTGTCCATTTTTCATCTATCATCTCGGACATCATTGTTATTTCTCTAACGGGAACCAAATACCCGGTCTTTTATTTAGGCTATAAGTATAAAATCTGCTACATATTTATTGTGCATCCCTAATTTGAAGTGTACTTTTGTGGTTTACATTAGAGGAGGGTCAGGAATCTACAGGCCTAGAAGTTGAGGCTTTGGTGTGATGGAGTTGTTTTGTATTGTACATGAAGGTTTGCTTTGGCACCATGACACAAGATTATTTGGATACTTCTTTTAGAGGTATCCTGCCAACAATGCTCTACGCTGTTTTCAAACTCTGACTTCCTACCCTCTTGTCTTGAGTGACGAACGTTTCATTATTCTCCACCCCCCCCCAGACAAGCTGTTCGGAGCTCAAGGCCTATCTCCAGGATCCACTGAGCAAATACCTCCTGAACGTTTCCAGGGCAGCCGAGCTCTGCAGCCAGTCTCTGTGTGGGTCGAACGGACGGTGCCAAAGACGAAACCCGGACAGCAATGTTTACCTCCATCTCAGCCCCCTCACTCACAGCATCGCCAGGCAAAATGGCCGCCTGGCGGTGACCGGAGAGCTGGACCAATCGGAGAAGATGAGATTCGAGACGAACTTTCGGTGTCAGTGCTACAGCAGCTACCAAGGAGAGACTTGTGACCAAAGAGGAAATGCAAACTGGGCCAAGGCATCAGTTTTTAAATGTGTTGTGCTAGTACTTGTCTTGTTTCTCTTTTCTGATGCTTTGTGTCTTTCTTTTTGAAGGGATGTTAACGCAGCAGTTCACCTCTCTCTTTGTGCACGTTGTGCATTTATCTAGGCTGAGGACCGGCACAAAGCGTCTACTACAAATGTCAGTCTCACTTCATCATTATCATCTTCTAGCGTGCTTTGCCGTAAAACACAATAATTTGGCATTATTGTGTTTTTATTCCGGGAGTCATTCCTGAGGGATCTAGCCCTTTATCTAATTAATTTATTGGGCTTGGGAATGACACTATTTCTGATCAACTCTTTCTTTTGTAAATTATCTGCCCTCTCGTATACATGTTCTGAGTGTTCTGTGGTTTGTGCACTGGTTTCACGGATGTGACTTTTTACTCTATCTGGGCTTGTGATGGCCACTAAAAGTAAACCAAAGAGCTCACTAGCTGTAAATCTTCTGTTTGTCACCTGTGCAATGTTTTTTTTAATTTTATTTCTTACTGTTTTGGTATAGATTGGTGTAGATTTTAAGCAGCCCTTCCTGACCTGCCATTTATCCAGGCTGGGCTGGCACAAAGAGTACATGTGAGTAGATTTGCAGATGATAGTCTTTTATTTATTAAAAAATATCTATTAAAAAAAATTGACTGAATACTGTACAGCAATACATTAAAATTTGACACGTGAAAACATTTGGAAAAATATAAAAACGTTTTGTTGTGACAAAAGTATTTAGACAAGTATTCATGCAACAGTTGAATACATGTTCACCAAGTGCTCTTCCTGACTATATTTATCCAGGCTTAGGACTGCCACTACACCAAAGGGTACACCATTTTGTAAAGCCTTATTGCTGGAATTTAGCCATTTCAGCAATCTGATACTTTTCCATTGTAGCTGTCTGTAAGTAGGATTTGTACTTTTTAAGAAACTGTAGAAATAGTTTGACATTTTTTACAAATCACTTTCGAGGCCTTGCTGTATTGACTGTTTATACTTTGTTCAGGGTTTCCTGTCAGTCACTGTTTCCCAAAGTGTCCAATATCATGTTTATTGTTTTCAAGGAGGATGCAATGCGTTAGAGTTGAAGTTTGCTAGCCTGGCAAATCCAGAATGATCCCACTCTGTATTTTTTATACACAGGGATATCAGTCTGGGCCCATTGATCTGAAAAAGAAAAACATGTCTGTGCCCCATGCTTCTCATAAAAACTCAAAATTAGTTTATTTGCCATTTGAGTTTTTTTTCCACAATTGGCAGTAAATGACGAAAAACATATTCATAGTAGGTGAGTTTCATGATTTATAATCCTGTTTGGAACCGCTAATAACATCGCAATGACACATGTCCGCTCTTTGTTGCGTCACTTCTTGTTTGCTCCACCCATTGACTGTACAAATAACCATATACAGTCTATGGCTCAACCTCAGAACGCAGATGATGCCATGGTCACCAGACCCGGGCACTGGTCCAGCGATGAGTCTTGATATCCACGCAAGAAGTTTGCTAAAGTGACATTGGTGCACTTAAAGTGATAGTCTGCAAAGTGAGGTAGAGTTAAATTTGAAAGTAAACAATCAAATTCCTCCCCTGTTTAACCAGAAAGCCCTTTTTAGTTTGGATAATGCAAGATCAGGTAGTCGATTTTGCACATTTTGTAATACATTTAAACTTCCAGACTATCGCTTTAAATCTGCAGACTCTGTGTGTTAAAGTGCCTAATCTTATGTGTTAAACATGATTATACATTTTTAACAAAAATGTAGGCAGTATTTATTGCGAATGTCTTTAGGATCTCTAAATATTTTGAAATTATGATGACTACTATTTGATTTTTAACATCACTTGTGTGTTTAACAAAGTGAACTCTAGTAATTTTGTATTGGTTTTTTTTGGGTGTTTTTTTTTTTTGCCGCGCACCATAGCAATAAACATATTTGTATAATTTCGTCGCCTTTTTTTTTACCCCCTTTTTTTTTTTTTTAAAGAAAAGGTTATGCATATCTCTGATATGTCAGTACAGGCTAGGGTTTGGGTAGCAGGAGTGGACTGTGGTTTGGATGAAATATGATGCCAACAGTTAAATACAGTAAAACACCACCTATTCTTATTGGGTCACTGCGCCTAAGTTAGTTTGCTGCCTAACCTAAAGCACTCTTATTAGGGTTAGTTAGCGCTGTAGTCTCTTACAGTGTACTCTATTTTATTTGATTCCACAGCCACAGTGTGTCGCTCTTTTACGGCAGCAGTAATTAACTTACTAAATGTTTCACTACCTCGACGGATCATTTTGTTTACGGGTATTTTGGCTCCGTGGGGCGCTCATAATGCATCAGTGGGCAGAGGCGGACTTTAAGGCGCAAAGATCATGCGTCCTCAGGGAGAGATATCCTATGTTTTCAGCGGCAAACAATCCGCGTTCTCCCCTCTCCCCATGTAATTGTAGGGTAGGGTTAACCCAAGGGATATTTTTACTGCTTTAACTACTGTTGAGTGAAGCGGATATTTCATTGTGGCAGAAAGTCATTACGCACAGGAACAGCTATAGAGATTACACAAACCACAGCCTCTCGAGGTTAGGTGTAGGCTAAAAGTAATCTTGCACCTATATATCTATATAAATAAATGAACGTGGCACTATAGTAAAACGATTACGTTTTATCCGCCTGTAACTTTAAATGATAATTCTACAGATGTCTTCAAGCCTTCTCTGATTGGTTGGTCAAAATTATGGTTGCATTAAGTTCTGATTTTGATTGGCTGTTGGGTTTTCCGTACACAAACCTATATCCTCCCCCTTTCCCGTCGTCATTCAGATCATGAGACGCTCTTTGCAGCGCTGACCACCTTGACCACTAGACCGCTGTCCTAAAGCCAGGTAAGTACTGTACATCATGGGCGATAATGTTGCTGTGCGTAATATGACTTGCAACTTGTTTTGTTTCGTAAGAGTACTTGACTTTTGTAGTTCCTTTACTAATTCAGCTGTTATTCATGGTTATTACACATACCTGTAGGCCTATTCTTAAATGTAGTTTTGAGCAAACTATTTTGTTTATGTCTTTCATGTTTGTTACTTTGTAATCATACAATATTGCTTCAACAAAATTGCAACATAAAACAAAAAGTGGTGACAGCAGTAGCAGTCTGAGAGATGTAAAAAGATTAGGTTCCTCTTTCTTTTGAAGTTGCTCAACTGCTCTGCACATTTTGTACATTTTGCAGTTTTTGGTAGATTGTATCCAAGAATTGATTCTTGGATACAATATTTGATTTCTTCTCATTATCATGATACTGTAGGTATTCAGATTGATTTACAGCGTTTGTGGGACAAAGGAGAAAAACACTATCAGAGAAACAAGCCTGTGTCTAATGAGTTTTAAATGATTTGGTAATGGTTTGGTCACTAGTCAATAGAACAAATGGTATAGACATTTTAATGGAAAAGTTTTTGTAATACTAGACGCTTTACCAAGAAAGAAGACGTTTATAATAATAATAATAATAATAATAATAATTAATCTTTAGAGTACTTTAAAAAAAACATTTACAAAGTGCTGAACAGTTGCAAGCAAAGCATTTCAGACAAGTCAGCAAACTCATCAGAATAATGAGATCACATAAATAAAAACTAAACACTAGTTTGTGTCCTCTGACTGAATGGGTATTACCTTGGAAAAGTATGGACTTATATTTACAGGCTACTCAACTAATCAATGGCTTTGGTAATACATACATAATAATCAGTAATAAACACCTGACTGACTGTTGCTTTCTGCTATTATGTCCTATTATGTCACTTACACTTTACCCGCCATGAATCATGTTTGAGTGTGTTGGTGGCCGTCTGAGGGGCCACTGGAGCAGATTGGCATCCACATTTCTATCAGTCAACCCAAGGGCAGCTGTGGCTGCATGTTGCTTACAACAACCACTGGGAATGGAAAGTGAATGAATAATACAGTAAACTGTAAAAGTGCTTTATAAAACAAAATCATTCTTACATTAATTTAATTTTGAACATTTTGTTGGCAACTTTTTTGTTTTGTGAGAGTACTTGACTTTTGTAGTTCCTTTACAAATTCATCTGTTATTCATGGTTATTATACACGCATAAGCCTATTCTCAAATATAATTTTGAGCAAACTATTCTGTTTATGTCATTCTTTACTTTACTTTTCCCCAAATGATAATGATAATAATAATAATAATAATAATAATAATAATAATACATCAAACTTGTATAGCGCTTTTTTTGGACACTCAAAGACGCTTTACATGGGGAATAAAACAAAACAAAAAAGGGGTTTAAGGAAAAGCTAGTTTGAACAGGTGGGTTTTGAGTACTGATTTGAAGTTTGGTAGTTTGGTAGTCAGAGTTTCTAATGGGCTGTGGGAGTGAGTTCCAGAGGGTGGGGGCGGCGATGGCAAAGGCTCGGTCCCCCAAGGTCCAGCGGTTAGTGCGGATGATGGGGGTGAGGCGGTTGGTGCCGGCTGAGCGGAGGTGGCGGGTGGGCTGGTGTTGTTGCAGGAGCTCGGTGAGGTAGGGCGGGGCCAGGTTATGGAGGGATTTGTAGGGGAGGAGGAGGAGCTTGTATTGAATCCGATATTGAACGGGTAGCCAGTGGAGCTGTTGGAGGACCGGGGTGATGTGTTCTCTGGACCGGGTGTGGGTGAGGAGGCGGGCAGCAGAGTTCTGGATGTATTGCAGTTTTTTGAGATGAGTGGTGGGAAGTCCGTAGAGGAGGCTATTGCAGTAGTTGAGTCTGGAAGTGATGAATGCGTGGATGAGGATTTCAGCTGTTGACTGGGTAAGGGAGGGGCGGAGGCGGGCAATGTTGCGGAAGTGGAAGAAGAATGTTAGTGATGTGGTTAATGGTTGTTTCCCAAAGACTAGGTGCCTTGCCTTGCCTTGGTGTTGAAGGCAATGCCTCCAAACTCACTTCCTGACAGTTCAAGGCTTTGGTCCTGCCTTGGACCAAAAAGAGCTGCTAATGGAACACGCTTCAGAAGTAAAGGAAGTGACATCACAAACTAAAAAAGGAAGATATGTTTCATCCAGAGGAAAGGGGGGTCTGCTGAGGAGGGAGGATTCTGAAGCGCTGGGTGGTGAAAGTAATTATATTTTTACCAACTAAAAATAAATAATTAAAACGCAGTCAGAGGTGATGAAACCTATCGGAAAATACAAAATAAAAAACTCGAAAGGGAGACTAAAAACTTTAGAAATAAACATTTGAAAGTGCCTTGTATCAATTTAATTTAATTAAAATGAAAAAAAATCATCTCCTTTGTTGCTCCATGAAGCAGTGACATTTGCTTTATTGTTTGAATTAAATTATATACATTTCACATTTGTTTTTGCACTAAACAATAAAGTGGCAAAAACCTAAAATTATTAATTATACAAAATCTTGACAAAAACATTGCCTTTTTTGTAACATGAACACGGGCTGCAGAGCCATTAAACAAGTCAAAGTATGGTTTATTTATTTATTTATTTATTGGGGGTCACAAACAAGTCACAAAAGCCAGCACAACCTTTTTTTCTTTCTTGTTTTCTTGAGAGCCGTGGTGCTTTATGGGTAATTTTGGCTTGAGCAAGGCAGTGAAGGCTACACTGATGTATCCTTGGTATATTAGCCACATGCTAACCAAAGGGAGGACACAGGCCTTCAGACGACTTGAGCATTGAAACAGCACTTGGGGGCGGCGAGTGATGATGTGGATGCCTGACCACGCCCACTTCAGACCAAGGCAAGGCGAGGTACCTAGGCTTTGGGAAACAGCCAATGTGTGTTTGGTATGAGAGGGTGGAGTCCATTATGATGCTGAGGTTGCGTACAGAGGGGGAGGGGGTGACATTGTGACCGTCGATGAGGAGGGTAAAGTTCTGGACAGAAGGGAGGAGAGATTTGGGGCCGGTTGAGTCTAGTAGCAGTCTGAGAGATGTAAAAAGATTAGGTTCCTCTTTTTCTTTTGAAGTTACTCAACTGCTCTGCACATTTTGTACTTCTTCACTTTGCAATTTTTGGTAGATTGTATCCAAGACTTATTGATTTCTTCTCATGATCATGATGCTATAGTTATTCCAATTGATTTACAGCAGACAGTGAATGAATAATGCAGCAAACTGTAAAAGTGCTCTATGAAACAAAATCATTCTTTCTTTTTATTTTGTTGCAGGCATGAGTTATTTGTCTTCAGTCGTTTTGCTGGTCCTGCATCTGACCTGCTTCTCTTCAGCACTGGAGGCAGTTTCCTCCAGTTTCGCACAGGTGCCCTTCCTCACTGTGTGGAACGCCCCCACAGCCAACTGCCTGTCCCAGTATGGGGTAGACCTCGACCTGGGCATGTTCAACATCGTCCAGAACCAAAACCAGGTCTTCATGGGCGACAACATCACCATTTTCTACTGTGAAAAACTCGGCTTATATCCCAGGTAAAGGTGTTAGGATTTTACCGTTAGATCAGGCAGGGTAATTGGAGAGTTTTTGCCCTACAATATCTAAAGGAGATCTATTGGAGCAGGCAAGAGAGCCAGACTGGTTGAGTCTAGATGATGATTTTGATTCTGTCACGGTTCATGTGTTACTAGTCTTTAAAGAGTCACCAAAGGAATCATAAAGATAAAAGAAATGTAATAATAATTCCCAGGTACAGCAACCAGCGGGTGCCGATCAATGGAGGTGTGCCACAAAACTCAAGCCTTGAAGGACATCTCAGAGCCGCTTCGGATGACATTCGTGTCTACATTCCCAATCCAGATTTCCAAGGTCTGGCTGTGGTGGACTGGGAAAGCTGGCGTCCCATTTGGGAGAGGAATTGGGATGCCAAGCAGATGTATTGGGATGGGTCTAGAGCTCTGGTTAGGTCCAAGCATCCGGACTGGAGCCCTGCACAGGTCGAAACAGCAGCAAGGATAGAGTTTGAGAAAGCGGGTCGGCAATTCATGGAAGAAACACTCAAATTAGGAAGAGAGGAGAAGCCAAATGGTCTATGGGGGTTTTATGGATTCCCAAATTGTTATAACTACTACAAAAGCACCAACTACACAGGGGAGTGTCCACCAACAGAGAAGAAGAGAAATGATGAGCTGTTTTGGCTGTGGAACATATCCTCTGCCTTGTTCCCTGACATCTACCTCGGCTTACAGCTCAGAGATTTGGATAAAATAGTGCAGCTTTACGCGCACCATAGAATCCAAGAGGCCATGAGGGTGGCATCCCAGGCCACTCCTGAAAACCCTCCCGTGTTCCCGTACGCTCGCATCGTCTACACCTACTCACTGAACTTTCTCTCACAGGTAAGCCGTAAGCAGGTTCATGTTCTCTCTATGTTGGTCTTTTACAACAACATTTAACAGGTTTATGTACTCGAAAAGGCTTTGATAATGTACATAACATAGGAGATTATGTGGTCCATATTTTGTGGTTTGCTGACAACATTGAATTCCCTACATATCTGCAATTTTATAATGAATCAATACTATCTAATTTGTCATTTCTATTTGTTGTTGATTTGCCACCCAAGTTCGCCATAATTTAGACCTGAATGTAAACCAGGCCTAATCTTTAGTATTTTCAACCACAGAGTGTCAAATTTTGTTTTTCTTCATTGCTTAAAATCTGTTATTAATTTGCTCTGTGCTGGTAGTAATAATAAAGATGATAATATATGTATATATACCATATATATTTGCATGTAATTGTATATTATATTTTGAACATTTGTCGTCTTTCAAAGGATCATCTTGTTTATACTATCGGAGAGAGTGCTGCTTTAGGAGCGGCTGGCGTGGTGCTTTGGGGAGATCATTTCTTCTCCAAGTCTCAGGTAAAAACTATTATATTATACAAGGGTGTTAGTGTGCTTTAAACTTCCATATCTATGTTTAGAAATACAGAATCCATTCTTTATCTGCATTGTAATGTGTTTCTAAAACAGAGTGGAGATAGACTCCTTCGAGAGCAGCGTTAGCACTTTTCAAATTGAAATTTCAGTCATCAGCAAAACCACTCCAGCAAATTCATTAAAATGTTACATCAATATTATTTCTAGACAACTGTTTGCATTTACAGTATGCAATGTATAGTTTTCAGTAAAATGCTTACAGTATGTGATGTGTTCATCAGTGTGTAACGGTGTTTTGTATCAACGGAGGAAACTGCCAACAGGAAGTAGTCAATGATTAATGCTGATTAAGCAGCATGGTTTGGTCTTATCTATGTACTAATGCACAACTACTATCAATAACAACAAAAGGGAAGCGTAACCAAAATATTTGCTCAAGTATGAGTAGCGTTACTTTAAATCAAGTGAGAGGAAAAAGGAGTTTCCCAAATAATGATTCAAGTAGAAATAAAATACTTGGTACTGAGTGACTGTTTGCTTAGTTTGATTTATGTTTTAGTTTTGATGTGTCATGAGAGACAAAACCTACAACAACATGGACATTCTGATATTTGAAAAGAATTCACCAAAAATATAAGATAAGAGAAATACAAGATTAAAGCTTCATTTTTATTTTTCATCATGTAACATAAAGCTTTTTGATACTGTTCAGGTCAAAGTAAAAAGTACTGCGTAATATAACTACACTAAACTTGTGTAAATGTAACTAGTGTACGAGGTGGGTAAGCAGTTGTAATTATGTACTTGATGAATTTTTTTGGATGTTTTAATATTGACTATTGCTTGTTTATTTTTTCAGGCCAGCTGCGAGGCTGTCAAATCCTACATAGACGAGAGTCTCGGTCCGTACCTGGTGAACGTGACCTCGGCCGCCGCCCTGTGCAGTCAGACGCTGTGTTCATCGCAGGGCAGGTGCAAGAGGAGGAGCCCAGACTCAGGGGCTTACCTTCACTTGGACCCCTCTGTGTGGAAGATAAAGTCTCTCAAAAGGCCCACGGGACGGGGGCGAAACTACTGGGTCCTGGGGAAACTCAGGCAACGAGAGGTAGCACTGATGAAGGCAAAGTTTACATGTAACTGTTATCCCGGTTGGAGCGGAGAGACCTGCTCCAAACATGAACAGGAATAGGTTTTAACATAAGAGACATGTTTTAAATAGGAAACAAGCACAGATAGGTCTTTTAAACATGAGTGTTTTATGTTGAGGATGTTGTAATTTATTGTTGGTGTAAATATTGTAATTTCATGTCAAACGGAGTTGTGGGCAATTACTGGAGAGAGAGGAGAAAAGGAGAATGAAAAGGGGTAAAATTAGTTGTTGTGTAATTAAAGTATTTTTTTCCTTTAGCAACACATTAACCTCAACTAAAATGTTTGCAATTTTTTCACATTTCTGATGGTTTGCAAAAATATTATGTGATTATTTTTATCGTCAAAGAATGTGTCACTATTTCCCACCTCAAGTGAAACTAAAACCTCAGTGCTTGTGACATTTTATAAATTTTAGACTTTATATTTGTACCTTTCCAAACATAAATGCAACTGTATTTCTAGTGAAGTATAGTATCCTCATCTCCATAAATTTCTCTACTATTTCTCCAAAAGTCTGAGCTTTTTTAATTACCGGTAGTCTTTTTTTAAATAATAATAATAATAATGCTTGGTTTTATATAGCGCTTTTCTGGACACTCAAAGACGCTTTACATTGCACTATTCATTCACTCCATACTTGCATGTATGCAGTGTCCTTGTGACCAGCAGGTAGAGCTGTTGGACTACTGACTGTTCCCAAAGCCACAGTCAGCGCCAAGGTCAGAGCATCCAGTCAGTAACATTTGGACAGAAAAACAAAACTATTTAAAAAATATGCCTTAGACACCTTTATAGCTTGAACCTTAAAGTTTTGCTGTGTAGCTGTTGCTTATAATTAATAAACCTGTGTAAATGCCACACCAAAACGCGCTTGGGGTGACCTTGATTGATTTGCCTTGTATAATGTTGCCTTATCTGATGCCACAGCTGATCCCAACCACAGAGTTGTTTGTAATTTCGCGTCTAGTGTCCTTTGAGGTTCGGCGACTAGTGCGCCAGACTCCCGGGAGGCTTTGTTCCTCCACCTTCACAGCCTTATCATTATAGGCTGCAAAATTGAGAGGAAGAGCGAGGGAGATTGGTATTGTGTGTGTGTGTGTGTGTGTGTGTGTGTGTGTGTGTGGGTTTTTTTTTACTCACAGGTTCATTCTAATTTCACAAAACTATGAATACTATATGAACTTCTGTCAGACTGTAGTCTTTACACCATAAAATGTATTATTACAAGTATGTCTTGTTTCCACGCAATTATCATAATTATGTTATTGAATTTTTATGTACCATGCTATTTCCATTCTTTAGTTGCCAAGTGTTGCTTTGAAGTTATAGTATAAAGGAAAAGTGAATAGTTCTATGAGGGAGACTTTTGGGGGAACGCAATGGACGTGTGTGGGTAATGGGGATGAGTTATGAGCGCACACTGGGACTGGTCTATTATGGGACCAGTTTTGAACTGGCAAAGTAGCAACATAACCATAGCCAAACAAGCTTATCACCACACTAATGATTTTATTTACAGTACAGTGATAGCATGATCATAATACGATAATAACATGATAATTACTGTAATTCCAAATGAAATTACAAAGGACACACATCTGTAATTTATTTCATGCTAATATTATTAATAATTGCCTTTTTCTGTATACTGCATTTGTGGGTTCTGTGTTCCACATTGTTTTGCTAGATGCTTTTGTACGTCTTTGCTGTGTTTTTGTGGAGTTTGGTAGATTTTTTACTGCAGAGAGTCCATAATGGTCCTGAAGAAAGCAGCTTTTTAAAAGTAAACAAACAGCTAGTTTATGAGCTAAAGACATTTGAGACCTACACATTTTTTCTTCTGAAACACTGAAGAGGCACCAAGAGCCCCCACACCTGCAGCACAGTGGAGGCGTCACAAGAGACACTACAGGAAGCGAAAAAGGGACAAACGAGGAGGTATCCGGGCAAGACTCACAGTTAAGCCACACATGCCTTCTATTGTTGCTAATGGACGTTCACAGGAGAATAAAAACAGATTACCTGCTACGCTTTTGGTGAAAGACGGTTTGGAGCTTCACGGAGGAGGAGCTGACCAGTGCAGGACACCACGCTCTAAAATAGGGACAAACCCAGGAGGCGCTGCACCGTTTCCGAATGATCAGAGGAGCACTGAAAGCAGCCAGCCAGGTTTCCTACGGGTCCCCCGGTTTGGTCAGGTTGGCCCACAGTGGCGGCACGGCTCAGTCGCAGTGGCTCAGGACTAACACCTCAACACAATTTCGTGGTATGGTTGTACAATGACAAATAAAGCACTTATTTACTTACTTACTTATTAATAAGGACAAAATAACCTCCAAAAATGGTTAGTATGTTCTTGGTAATATGGAAGCAGGGCAGTAATATGCATTATCCCACGTCGTCCTCGTTCCCATTCAATTATTACTGTGCTGTGAAATAAAATGTGATCAAAAATACAAACAAAATACAAACAAAACAATAGCAGCTGTGAGTACTGTTAACGTTTTAATTGTAGGGAAATGTGTCTTTCAATGTCACTGGGGTAAATATATGAAGAGCAGTGGGTGACTGTGCAGAACCTTTCTCCAGATCCTGGGTCAGGATCCTGATAAGGTGTAGCCTACCTAGTGGAAGCATTTCTTACATCTAGGGTTTGTAGTAAGAGTTTGGAATAGCCATGTTATTGCCTGTAGGGCTACCTAATACTCTCTTGGTCACGTCCCCCCTTACTTCTCACAGCGTGGTCTTGAAATCTTCTCGCTTTAATAACCGTTTTGTCACGCTGCGTCCATGTCCTTCAAGGGGCAACCGGGCTTTGTGCTTCCTCCGCGATTTGATGTTGTTTTGTTTACATTATTTCTTAATGCACCTTTTGTCACAGTCGTAGACATACTGAATAGCGTTAAACATTATTTTTAAAATGTCATACAACAGCCACCTTCCATACGGCTGACATGCATTTGAACAGCAACTCATCGAGGCCTCTGCTGAAAAGCCAGGAGAAAAGTGGTGTCAGAATTGCTCTTTTTCAACATCTTTGTGGGAAGAAAAAAAAAACCCATGAGTGCAGGGAATGGGAGGCACGGCATGAAAAGGCAAAGTGCGGAGAGGTCAGCGTGTCCTGTTTTTGAACAACTCATCTTTGCACAGAAGGCAGCAGAGTAATGGCTGCAAACTTAATATCTTTCAAAGGACGCGGTGTGTCTTGGTTATACAAGGCCTTTCAGTGGTTAAATAAGGGTTTCCATGGTTTTGTTGTTTGCACTGTATTTGAAAAGCAACATTAACAACCTCGAGAGCCTACCGAATGGATTATGTATTGTGATTGCATAAGTAGTTGGCCTATTGTAGTAGGGCAGGGCGATATGGCCTAAAATCTATATCACGATATAAAAAATAAATATCACGATAACGATATATTTAACGATATAATTGACAATGGACAATTACTTACAAAATCCCAGCCTTACGCCTATTGGGAAGATTAATTCATTGATGGAAGGCGCATTGAGTTGCCTTATGTACAAAATGCATGGTATAAATAAAGTTGCCTTGCCTTGATATTTTATTAATTTTTTTACGCTAATACTAATTTCCTAGCAAATATGATCTACTCAAGCAGTTTACACCCTTCATGTCATTTTACTTTGTAAGCACCTGTCCCTGTGTTCTAGTCAGTGTTTCTGCTGCTCTGATGGAGCTGAGCGTAACATAAATTATATCGTGTCCACAACGATATAAAAAATTACAACGATATCCAAAAACTATATTGCGATAACGATATGCGATACGATATGGCCCACCCCTATATTGTAGTATTCACAGTATATAGGCAGTTGCCGGGAAAGAATCAGCGCAAATGATCAGCTAACATTGTCAGGTGATGAGTGCCTAAGCCGCAGCACATACAGACCCCAGATTTTACAAGGCCTATTCATCCCTGCAAATTTATATTGATGTAATTTTGCTGCTGTGACATATGAGCTACTGAAAAACCTGTCCGACTTTTGTTTAGTTGAGTCTCTGATTATCTACTGATCAGCAACATTTTATGGAAAGTATTCAATCTCAGGAGCTATGAGTGACTGCAGTGAGTTGCAGTTGTTTGTTGTCTTGTGGAATAACTGATCATATCATGAAAATAAACAATTTTAGAATACAAGCTTAATTTTTTAGAGATGTTATACAAAAAGACAAGAAGCCATGAATGGGGTTTGTTCCATGCTTCTCGCAGAGATGTGCAGCTTTGTTCTGCAATAGTTGAAACTCAATAATAGCATTCTTTGGAGCATATGACCATATGATTTAACAATAATCAAGATGAGATAACGGCACAACTCTCATATACTCCATTATAAAGTGGACACATCTCCTAATAACAGAAACAGCTTAACCAATTTTGGCCACTATATAGTGAAAGATCCAAAGCTCAAACTTATGCACCTGGGCCAAAGGTGCTTTTCAGAGTGAGCCACAACGACCCTGCTTAATGCATTATCATTACAGAGATTTAAACATTTTCTTCCTAATGTTTAAAACAGGCTGAAGAGCCAATATGCTTACAATTCCAAAAGTAAGCTATGACCTCTGGCATCAACGGCATACACTGAAATAAAATACAATAAATATGTTGCATCAATTTGAGACAGAAAGTCATCAATAGATTGGCCATCTATCTATCTATCTATCTATCTATCTATCTATCTATCTATCTATCTATCTATCTATCTATCTATCTATCTATCTATCTATCTATCTATCTATCTATCTATCTCAAAGGGAGAAACCAACCCATAACTAAAGAGACCTAATACGGCAGTATCAAATGCTTACTGTTAATATCTGGAGTCTTCTGTGGTTATTTTTTTGTTGCAGTTAAAGATTTGCTGCGTGCTGCATAGCTCCTGATAAGTGGTGACCTGACAGACTGCCACATGTGACTTATCCCGCACCGGCCAGCACTGTACCCCACCCCCATCCTCCCATACCCCCATCCTATCATGCCCCCATCCAGTCACCCATCATAGAGCAGCACCATTTAAGAGCATCCATGCACTTTATACAGGGGCCAACTGCTGCCAAAGTCATACAATACCAGCTAGTGAACCATTCAGGCAGAAAATTGCGCCATCCAATCAATTACAGACAGTCTATCTTTAAAAATGTCCGATCATATCCCCAGACAGCATGGTTTCTTCTGCCCCTGCAAAGACAAACAGTTGGCTGCTGCCTAATGCTGGTTGTCATGTTGAGCCTAATAAAGTTTAATTGTACTCTGCTTTAAAGGGCACGTACTGATGACAGAGGGGCACTGACGGAGAATGAATTAGGCTAATAAGAAAATAACGCAGGAGATGAAGCGGGCCTTTCAGATCGTAATTATTTTCGATGTGGGTTTTTCCCCCCTCTGCAAGAATATAATCCGTTTCAGCATTTTTTTTTTTTCTATCTGGTTTCAGAGGATTTGATCGTGGCTCATTTGAATAAATGTTTTGCTGTGTATTAGTCGGGGTAATGAAGTGGGTCTCAATAGAAAATGTCTTTTGTTGTGTGTTTGGAGGCTGCGGTGGCACAGTGGTCACTTCAGTAATAAGGGCCATATACAGACCTGATCAAATCAAAAATTTTGTTTGAGGTTAATAGAAAGGAAGATTTTAGACTCTCTATGATATATTGTTTTAACAAGTTACAGACTGTAAACTGTGAAATGAGATTAAATAAAAGCTGGTTAAAAGCTTGATTTCTTATAAACGATCCTTCGTAAAACACTCAGGTATTAATCATAGTTTCACACCAGTGAAGTGGCAGCAAGTTGAAATTAAAAAAGTTGAGATTTTTCTCAACTAAAACATAAGTGGAATACATAGGTAAGTAAAGGAAGAGTAACGTTACTTTGAAACAAAGCCTACTTAGTAAAAGTAAAATGTAGTCTCCCAAATAATTATTCAATTAAACTTTGGTAAAAATCTTAATCGAAAACACTGAATAACACAGCATAAAAGTATAAATGAATTAGACTATTTTTTGTGAAACATCACAAATTTAAGCAATTTAAGTCTTACATATACAGTGGGAACCAGACTTTTACATACACTATATAAAAAGACACATATGAATGTTTTTCTCACTGTATGACATGAAACCAGAATTAACTTTCACTTTTGTCAGTCAATTAGAATTTTCAAAATGAATTCTATTTGTCAAATAGAAGAATGAGAAATAGAATTTTCTACACGGTTTTATATTACTTGTTCCAAAACCAAATGTTTACATACATTTCATTAATATTTGGTAGCATTGCCTTTAAACTGTATAACTTGGGTAAAATGTTCTGGATTTCCTTCCACAAGCTTCTCATGATAGTTTTGGTCCATTCCTCCAAACAGAACTGGTGAAACTGAGCCACATTTGGTGGCCACCTTGCATGCACATGCCTTTTCAGCTCTGCCCATACATTTTCATCTGTGATCAGGTCTTTGTGATGACCACTTCAAAACATTGACTTTGTTATCCTTAAGCCCTTTTGTAACCAATATTGGCAGTATTCGGGTCATTGTCCATTTGGAAAACCCATCTGTACCCAAGCTTTAACTTCCTGGCTGATGTCTTAAGATGTTGCTCCAATATTTCCACATAGTGTTCTTTCTTCATGATGTCATTTATTCTGTGAAGTACACCAGTCCCTCCCGCAGCAAAACAACCCACAGTATGATGCTGCCACCCCCGTATTTCACAGTTGGGATGGTGTTCTCAGGCTTGCAAGCACCGGAAATTTGTTACCGAGACCAAAACAAAAGCACATATCTTTTGATATGATTTTCTGACAATGTTT
Source organism: Neogobius melanostomus (assembly GCA_007210695.1). Classification (NCBI taxonomy): domain Eukaryota; kingdom Metazoa; phylum Chordata; class Actinopteri; order Gobiiformes; family Gobiidae; genus Neogobius; species Neogobius melanostomus. The sequence continues at coordinate 963,437 of VHKM01000159.1, forward strand.
CTTCTATATTTCTACAGCCTGTGTTTTCTCTATATGCAAACGACATGAAAAACCTCACGGTGTTGAATGCTGATCTCAGTGCAGCCGTTTGACCCTCAAATATCAAAGCTGAGCGTTCTTTAATAGGTTCCATAACTGCTATTCCCCCAGCTCGATCAGTTTTCTCTTATTTTGATTTATCCACTCTTTATTCCATAACCTTTTTACACAGCCCACCCAGACCCATCCACACTTGCAAATACACTGACTGTGTATGGAGGCAACACGCATTTATATGAATTGAAGATTAGTCCGGGGGAATCAGGGATCGCTGGCTCTCAAGAGAAATGTCACGGAGGCTCGTAACCTTTACTGGAGCATGTTATCTGCTGTGATGGCGCGGCCGGACGGGACGGGAGACCAGCCCGATGCGATTGGATTTGAAAGGTCCCCCCCATCTGAGCCGTGCCCACCGGCGCTCATGCAGCCAGGGCTCTCCACAGTTAAGTCAAGACAAAAAATGATGCAGCGAAGTTTGTAGGAGTCTATTTACTGCGACTGTGTTTGTTGGGCTGGATGTTATGCACGGGATGTGCGTCTTTATGGCCTCAATTAGTCAGCAGCTGAGAGAGAGAGGACAGGAGGGGCCGGAGGTGTGACAGTGCAACGGGATATTATCCATCCATCCATCCATCCATTTTCTTCCACTTATCCGTTGCCGGGTCGTGGGGCAGCCGCCGGAGCTGCCCAAATCACATAGCACCAGCCCCCATGGCTCCTTCTGTAGGTGGTGGGTCCACGGAAGGACGGCCTCACGGTTCAACCGGCCTGTGGTCTCCTAGGGGCTACCAGTGTTGGCAGACACTGGAGCAATGTGGGTGAAGTGCTTGCCAAGGACACAACGACATGTGCACGGTCAGGAGGCGGATTCGAACCCACGACCTTCCGATCATGAGACGACCCGCCCTACCATCTGCGCCACTGTCGCCCCATTATGGAGTGGAAATAAATATAAGCAAACAACATGTCTCCTCCTATTCACATTGATGTAGGCCACATGAAAAGACCACCAATAGAGGGCAGCATTATAGCTCAGTCAGTACATGGCCATAGGTTGTGTCCTTTAGCAAGACACTTTACCAACCATATTTATTAATAGCCGCATGTGTGACTGTGATTGTTGATGCAGAATGAGGAACCATCGTAGATCGCACCAAACTGTAAACTGAGCTTAAGATAATTTCATCACTTTTAATTAGAGGTCGATCTAGCGTCGATAAATGCCGATATCTCCGGGACCAAAAGTGATAGAGACTTCCCTTTTGGGTTTATTTACCTCGTTCCACTTAAAACCATGACCATATTTCGTTGGACCTAATTTTTTTTTCCCCCAGTGCACATGAACTCAATTTTTATGTCACTCTGAGCCCGGCTAAGTCTTTTTATTTATTTAATTTATTTTTGGCCAAGCCGTTTGTTTTGGGTTTTTTGAGTTTATTTTACAAAAAAACTACAAAAAATATGACTTATGGCCCCTCTAACCACCACCAGCTACTCACACTCTAAGCGAACAGTCTGCACTGGTCAGAGCTGATGGAGCCACTGGATCAATGCTGTGGTCGTGCTGAGCCACCTCTGCCACTATAGGTAAGTTTTTTTCCTTATGGGCACTGAATATTTTCAACTTGACCAATAAGTGAGATCCCTTCCTTACACAAATAAATAAATGTTGAGCAATTCAAACCATGGTCTTGCGTTCCGTGTGATATATTGTCATTGTTTGCAGTGGAGGACATGTTGTTGTTTGCTGTAAGACTCATATCTGTTAATGTGCTGACATGGGAATCTGTCAGGGTGGTTTAAAGTGACAGTGTTGTGTCCAGGACCTGCCCTTGATGTCAGAGCTCAAATACAAACAGACAAATGAGTCGCGTCGTTACATAAAGAAGAATGAGGATTTGAGAGCAGTGCCATGTGCCCTCTTTACTCAACACTTACTAAGAAGAACTTCAGGAATGACAGGAAAGGCGAAAGTGGAAAACAGATATTTTCGGTAAAATTCTGTCCCCTTAATTCTTTCTGTATGTGAGAAAGTATATAAGGATTGCAATACGCTACTTTCTAATAAGACTATTGGATAGCACCAGTGAAAATGGGCATTGGGGTACATTTGGAAAAATGTTGGGACTTGGAGACAAACTCACGATGCTGTGACTGGCAGCACGGGGCTTGTACGCAGAAGCCTAAACCTTAACATGTAGCACCGTATGCTTTGTATGTTGGTAATTTATTTAACTGCAGCCTATAGCGTTTATCTAGCATTCAGAATGTGGAGATTTTTTGCAAGTTTAAGTTCATTTGTGTAACTCTGATTTAGCCTTGCAGTTTCTTCCCTCACTAGGGGGCAGTAGTGAACGGTTTTTGGCGCAGACATGGGTGGTTAAGTCTGGATCTTTTTCAGGGCGAAGTCAAAAATAGTCTGTGGAAACGGAAGAGGGATGTATACGTTAATGAGGGGGAAAATAAAAAATAGAGAAGAAAATGCAATGAGAATGATGTTGCACATGTTAAGAAAAACACGTGGCGATCAGAATGACAACCCTGTGTTCAATAATGACTTAAAGAGAGACAAAAAAGTTTCAATGGAAAGTCCATAGGAGCCACTAACTTCTGGAGCCAGCCACTATTTCCTAAAGAAGTAGGCCCCAATTAGTCCATTCTTAATTTGGCAGTCTATGGTTATTTTGGCTTTGATGACTGTTTGTCACTTTGCATTGTCCCACCCACAGCACCATCTGATTGGTTACACACTCCAGTGGCGGAGACAGAATAAAGGGCGCTTTAACTTGCAAAACAAGCAAGCCCACCTTGATTATAGATAATATTGGTATCGACCCCGAAAAAACAATAACAGTTTATCTCTAATCTAGACCTGGTGACAATTGGAAGGTCTATTACTGCATGTTGTAGTGTGAGTTTGAGAACCGCTGTTTTAGAGTACTAGCATCACATATGGCCGCCATATTGTTTATTTACTTCATATTTAGGCTACATATTTCTTTCTTTCTTATTTCCGTTATTGATCTACTGCTGTTGATTTAGCCGAACCATTTAATATGTGATTTAGTTTTAGTTCAAGTGAATGTTTTTCAGGAGTTTCTAAATGGGTGACTTGGTCTCCCAGTCACGGTGGGCACCTGTTTCCACGGTGACTGACACTTAAAGGGCCTGCACTGTGTATCGACCGTTTGCTCTAACAGTGCTCTCCACCTGCACTTGAACAGTCTGGTCCATGGAGCAGACAATAAAGTGTGATTTCTCCGTCCACAGCACTCCACACGTCGGCCAATTTGACCACAACATCAGCACTGCTGGCCCTAAAGTAAATGTTTGCTTTGTTGAGTGCCAAAGATGTCCAAAAATATTTCATGCTTTGGATGTTGCGTATGAGGACGATACCAGTGATGGCTTGTTGTTGTTGTACCCAAATAATGAAGATGGATTCACCTCATGACTCTGTAGAGAAAAAAAAGAGTCTGTCCACACTAAAGCAAATGAATACACGCAATCCCTAGAATGTCTATAGAGAACTTTATATTTCACGGAGAGGGAATATAGTGCCAAAAGATGGTACAACTCTGGGACTTTGAGCTGCACTATTTATCTTGGTCTTTGGCAGAAATACATGTTTAAAAACACACCTTCCCTTAAAGCTTTCTGCGACATCCTTTAGTATTTTGCGTAATGTGCTGTAATATATGTGCGGCAATGCGGCATAATTTTAGGGGAAACTAGATGGAAGTTATAATGAAGAAAAATTAATTCTGAGTGTTAGAGCATAAAAATGAACTTACCTGCGGGGCCTTTTAGTGTAAAAAAGTTGCTGCTTTCCCCCCTGTATTTTAATCAGGCTTTCAAAGGCATTATTTAATAAGAACACTCTCTTCCCCTTGTTCCTCAGACGCAGATTCACTTAAGACTGACAAAACATCACGCCACATCTGGGGAGTGCTAGATTTAGTAGTTACAACAATAGATGTAACAATAGAAAAACGCAAGATGCAAAGAGGTGGGTTCAGCAAAGCAAAAAATGTGATTACAGTAAACTATAATTTACCAACTGAAAAAGTATTTAAGTAGGTTTCCCTCATATTATTGCGGGAAATAATATTTAATTGTGAATAACTTTTTTTTGGTTCAAATCAGTAACGCTGTACTTTTTACATAGATTTGTCACAAATATCACAGGTTTACCCTCTGTACTTTTTACAGATCAGACAAGAGTTAAGAATGTATGTTTTAGAGTTATATCTATGTGTATTTGACCTTTTAGTAACCAAGCGGCTGTATGAGTGGTTAGTAGGGTCCTTCCATCACAGTTGGTGATGCTCCAAAAATAAAATTTTCAGAAATTAATATAATAAACAACTAAAAATCTACAGTTACAAATTATTACGCAACTCATAGTTTCATTACATTTTAAAGGTTGTAATTAGCAGCTTAGAAATTCTTGCATCCACTGAACTTGTGAGTTTTTGGAAAGTTTCTGCTTGGATTTCTTAGCAGGATGTCAGAATAGCCTCCCAGAGCTGCTGTTTGGATGTGAACTGCCCCCACCCTCTTGATCTTTTGCTTGAGGATGCTCCAAAGGTTCTCACTAGGGTTGAGGTCAGGGTAGGATGGGGTCAACATCATGAGTTTCTTTAATGCCCAGGTATTCTTTAGAGCATGACATGGTGCATTGTCATGCATGAAGATGATTTTGTTATGGAAAGCACAGTTTTGTACCATGGAAGAAAGTGGTCAGTCAGAAACTCCACATATTTTTCAGAGGTCATTTTTACACCTTCAGGGATCCTAAAAAACGACCAGCTCTCTCCTCATGATTCCAGGCCAAAACATGACTCCGCCCCCTCCTTACTGCTGTCGCAGCCTAGTTGAGACATGGTGGCCATTCACCAACCATCCACTACTCCATCCATCTGGACCATCCAGGGTTACATGGCACTCATCAGTGAACAAGACTGTTTGAAAATGAGTCTTCATGTATTTCACTGCAGAAACTCACTGCAGCCGTTTCTGCTCATTCAATGAACAGTTAAGGAGAGGCCGGATAGGAGGTTTATGCACAACTGCCAGCCTCTGGAGGGTCCTACACCAGCAGCTTCAAATACCTGCTTGCAGCTTTGTAGCAGCTGTTCTATTAATCTGATGTATTTGTCTGGCAGAAACCGCCCTCATTGTGCCTTTATCTGCACAAACCCATGTGTGCTCTGAAACAGCCACAAATCTCTTAACAGTACGATGATTACGCTTAATCTTTTGGGAAATATCAAAGGTTTTCATACCTAGTCCAAGGCACTCAACTATTTCACGCTTTTCATCAGCAGAGAGATTCTTTTTCTTTCCTATATTGCTTGAAAATGGTGGTCTGCTTAATTATGTGGAACGTCCTTTTTCAGTAGTTTTTCCCTGGGCTTACCTGACAACTAATTATCACAGCTGTCTGAGATTGATGTCAGTGATTCAAAGAGCCCTGAGACACAATACCATCCATGAGTTTCATTGAAAAACACTTTTTTTAACCTTTATGATACTGAAATACAATTTGCATAATAATTTGAAACGCGGTGCAGAAAACTTTAAAAAAAAGATCCTGGAGCACTGTAGAGGCCACCGTGATCCAAAGTAAAGACGCCATGCTGACCACCCATAGAGCATTGGGTCACAACAAGGTCAATTACGGACACATTTTATTTTCGCATGATAAGTTCCATAATGCACCGTTAATTCAAATACTGTGCATAAAATAAAAAGCAGTCAAGGTTCAGAGGGCTTGATCTTGTGTTTCTAAACGCAGACTATGGCGTAACCATTTCTATCTAGGAGGGGCGATACAAACAAGGGAAAAAATGTGAGGCAGTGATCAGTATTGTTATAAACCACGCCTCAGTCGACGTCTCTTTTTTAAATAAGAGACGCCCTCTTGCTAGTGGCGCAGGCACATAGCGCAACAGCTGTGCGCAGGCAAGATGAATGTCGCGTTTGGAGCAACGCTGTCCTTGCGCCAGGCAGACGATCAGGCCCAGTGTTTAAATTTGCTATGACCTACAAAAGAGATGGCTTGTGGGCCAATATCTTATGGCCAAAGACAAGCTGCAATTGACATTAGACAGAGTCTTATTATATAATTCCGAAAGAACTCAATGAAGCGCCTTTGTCAGACGAGTGATCAATAAAATAACTCCAGTGTATTGTCATAGCACCTTCCACGGTTCACAAGTTATACCTCTTTCCAGGAGTGTGTCGAGAGATGTTTGATCACACAGTTCAGCATTCTTTATGTGGACATTTGTTTTGTGCAGGCAAAATTTAAATGAGCTTGTGAGTAATGAAATCAGGTTCTTTGACTAGCACTAGGTTTGAACCGCCATGTGAACAAGAGCTGTTATCATTATTAATACATCAGGGATGTGCATTGTGACTTCTCTATAAATCTTTTGAGATACTCCAATTACTTCTTGCTTTTATTTGTGTATCTTTGTTTTCCAATTTGCTGAGAGATATAGCCGTCTTTCTTTAAGATGATTACTTGCTTTGTTCTCATTAAGTTGTTTTTGTGTATCTTCCACCATCTGTTTTCTCGGTGTCACTCCTGCGACGCTCAAGGTAAAATATTACTTTTCTCCTGCCACTAATTTACGATCCCATCCCATTATTTGTGCTTGGTTTGTGCTTTGTTTCCTTATAATCATCAACAATGACATGACACACTGTCTGCATGTGACATAAGAGGCTTTCTGAGAGACACTTGTGATAGTGGGAGGGTGACAAGTTCCATCTACATCGATCTTAAATGCTTTAATTTGTATTTGGTGCGGCCTGGTCACACCGCGGGGAGCCACTATCTATATAAATGTGTTATTCAGTTACTCTAGTGTAAATTCGCCCACACAAGAGCTACGCTGCCAACTGTATGACTTCCTCTGTATAAGCCCCGCTCCTAATTTAGATGCCTTTTCCACATCAAGAAGCAAGCTTTGACTCAAAAGTGCAAGGGAGGGAGAGAGAGAGGATCTAGTTTCTTCTCTAAGCTTTATTTTGAACAACTTGTTTCTTTTCCTCAAGCTCTCAACTCCCACAACAACACAGCAAAATGTGTGGCTTTGTTTTATTGAAAAGGTAAAATGAATCCATTTATAAGCACAAGAGACAATGCAGCTTGCTCCACTTCTGACGTTAGCATTTAGAGACTAAACGTATACGCAGACAAGTTCCATTTAGCTTATTCAAGGGTTGGAGGCTGTGGTGGCTTGATAGTTTTGTTGCTGTGGTGGAGATAGGAGGGTTACAGTAAGTATGAAAAAGGCAGGATGATCAGTGGATATACTTTGTCTCTTCACAATCTGCTATGTTCCTTCCACAGCTTCACTCTATCGAGTGCAGATCAAGACGACTGATTTGAGGAGTTGTATGTCAGATGCAATCACGTGGATATGTGTATTTGGGACGCACTGGTAAAAGGTTACTCGTCTACCATTTTGACTCGTCTACCATTTTGTCAGGTATAGAAAAGGCCCCTGTCAGACGTATTATGGAAGAGATACCATCAGGACAGACAGGTGCACTGAACTAAAATGGGGCATATCCAAGAGAAATCACATTCCCGATTGAAAAATGGTGTAAGCCTCCCAGCAGAATTGCCGTATATTTTCAGGATTTTCGGAAAATTGATAAAACACTTCTCAGCCCGGATAACTATGACTTAGACACGCGGTCGTTACCTCATTGTGTTAATAATAATCCATCTTTTTTCAGTACTTACTCCAATATGTATTCACTCTCCATACCTGATGGTAGTAAGTTACTGTCAAGCTGCCCTGTTGTTGAATGACAGAAATCTTGCTGCAAATCTGCTTCAGTGGCCTCTTCGACTTCGAATTAGCACTGGGCAGATGACACCTCATGGCCTTACAACACAGGTAGATGGCATCAAAGAGCAGCATGTTGTAGTTAAAAAAAGGAATTGAATGTGAACCATGAATACGTTTATGTAATCAGCTAATCATAAAGAGGCTAACACTCCTAATAACATAATTTAGCCCATCACTACCAACTATCCCTGTCTGACACACATACTGTTCATGGGCAACTGCATAGAGGCAAGGTGGGTGAATTGTCTTGACCAAGGACACAACGGCACTTTGCACTGATTATAGCTAAGCTCGAACCAGGAAACCCAACTTTTTGTGGATTTCTTTGAAGGTCAAGATGAAAAGGCCAAACATGGTGAAGTTCCCCCTCTCTCAGTATTTTGGTGCCGGTGTGGGGAGTGTGATTGGGCGGCAGACAGCGTGTAAGTGTCTAACCCACAGAAGTCCTAGGAGCTGCTCTGATTGGCTGTGCAGCGCGACACTGTTCACAATCGATTAGGGCGCGTTCGGCTCCTGCTAACAGCTTTTCTCCACCGCCATGTGCCTTTGATAGTCCCAAACTCAGGACCTCAGCCCTCGCTGCAGTGTCCTTTACCGCCGTGCTTTTATCTTCAAAGTGATCTTCTTTCTGTGGGAAAGTTTGCGTCTGAGGAAGATGAATGCTCTATTGCCATATTTAGGATTATTATGAGAAGAAATCTGATTTTAATTTGTTACAAGTAGTTACAATTGTTGATTATTGAAACTATTGATTGTAGTCACAGTTTATCTGCTGTGACAAAATTACAAGTCACGCCATGTCGTAAAATCATATCTTGTTCAATCCTGATGTTTCTAATTTGCTGCTTCAATAAATCGCAAATAATAGATGTCGCTTGTAATTTCAAGAATGATAAGTCGAAAAGATTTATATGTTTTACTGGGATTATATCCTGCAGTTTGTGATATAGATGTATAAAACCCTCTGTTTTTGTGTGATTACTTCAGGGCCCTCCTCAGCCATTGGTGTCTTGCATTCTCTCCGCCTCTTTTCTGCTCCTGATTGGTGGCTGGTTTTGCATGTGCCACTTCTGACAAACCATTGTGGCGGCTAGTGTGGGGCTTAGCTGACTTAAAAAGTTAGTCTTTGAACAATATAAACATCTCAAAGGGAGAAAAATAAAGTCCATGATGTTAAAATAGATAATCATCACCACAAAATCCGACCTTTGTGTAAGCTGTATGGAAGCTTATTTGTATAGCGCTTTTCACATGACCCAAGTCACCCAAAGCGCTTCACTCAGTGTAGGGGATTTGTCCTTTATTCACTAGGCACATGGTGGTGGTAAGCTACGTAGGCTGTTGAGTATCTCCAGGGGCAGACTTACAGAAGCGCAACACACATCTGCGCCAACGGTCCCTCTTTTTTGTCTCTGTTGACCCCATATTTTTGTATTTTCAACACAAAGACATTTTCTCAACCATCTTCCTCTGTACTTAAAAGGTGCTCTGTCGCTTGACGCCGCTGACTACAGCCACCTCATCCTGGATTTTACTCTGTCCTTAGGGAAGGGACCAAAGGAACTCACAGATCAAAGTAAGATGCTCTTCATGTTGAGAGAAAGTTTCCAAACATTAAGGGCCATTTCATACATAATAATGAGGGGTAAAATGTCTGCCACTTTAACCAGATTACTCTCCTTATTTCAATTCAGAATTCAACTGTATGTCTTCTGGGCTTCTACTGGCTATCTTTTGAACTTATATTCCTGAAGGATAGTCATACTGTAGTGACACATGTGTTGCCTATAAACACATTTTATTTATACAAAAATGTCCTCCAATAATCTGATGGAAGAATTATAATAAAATGACTAATCCTGTTATGAAATGTCACCCAAATATTCTTAAATATAATTCTTGAGCTAAATTAAGCATCCATTTACCGACACATACAAACTCTGGCATAAACAGACGATTACTAATGTCAATCTTAATTAATCTGGATGATTGCGGCCAAATATCAATTGACTGTTGTGGCACACTCTCAGTGTTAAAATGAATACTATAATTGTATCCCGTTTCACACAATGTTTGCAATAAATAATCATAGATCACAAAACAGGTTTATGTCACTCAGCACGGTGGCTGAGTAGCGAGATTCTTTGCTTTTCCTTGGAGTTTCATGTACTTGTGTTTGAGTGGATGTCCTCTGGGTGGGTTTTCCTCATCAACTTAAAACATGCCTTGAATGACCTTGAATGATTCTCCAAAAGCGCAATAAGTATATGAATTTGATTACCGTGCACTAACTTTTTAAAGGATCTGTATCATGCTATTTTAGCCATTGAAAAATGAAGTATAGGCATTTATATGATATATTGTACCTCTACCACTATGGAGCACTAATTTTTGTGATAAATATAAGTATTTTCTGGAGGTATTTTTCAAACCCAGAAGACAAAACGCTTCGATTCAGTCACAATTGGCGCACGGGCACTATGCGATTGTGTGCAGCCTCAAAATATGAAGGTCGTGCGAACACTCTCTTTTGGCGCACGGGCATCAGCACGAGCGACCGCTATTGACCGCATGAAAAGGTGTGAATCGCAGTTGGATCATCGGTCGCAGCTGAATGTCATGCATGCACAAAATTCAGTTGCGGTCGATTGCGACTGATTATAGCCGCAGCAAGCCGCTACAGTCGCGAGAATGGTGAAAGATAAATCGTCTCAGTCACGCAGATGGTGAGAGACTGGTGAGCGCCACTATCAGTCTCGTAGAGGCTAGACGCTGTTTCCTCTTCCCCCGTTTGGTCTAGAGCGCGGATCGGGCCGTTTTTTTTCTGTTCGAGCCCGGCCCTTGGAAGGGGAGGGGGATGGGGATGCTCGTAAACCCGCTGTTACCTCGTCGTGCAGGTGAATTCAATACTTGTCAAAACTTCTCTCAGTCCGTGCGCTTAGAGCGAACGCACACCGAGACACTTTGAAACAGTTTCACCACATTTCAACTGGCAGTGATGCACGCGTTTCACAGAACCCACTAACCTGCTAAAAAGAGCCACGTTTGCCCTCTCTCTTACACCACGGACTTGCGTGTTATATTTTATTTTTGATAAATGGATACATCATGTGTTTAAAGCGCTGCACGGTTTGAGAAAAGCCTTTGAAGTGAGGTTACGCATGGCACATGGCGCGCTGCGCTCTACACCGCCACACAGAGTCCTGCACGGGTCCATTTTTGGAGACCCGCACCCATCCACTACAGCACCTACCCTCCTGTAAACCCGTGATTATATGAAGATTAAAATCCGCACCCGCCCGGACCCGTTAACATTCTACCCGTTACCCACCCGTGCCCGTGATAAATCACACAAATTAAAAGCATTATATTGAAGCACTTTATTTTTTTCATCTGAACGAAACAACGTGACGCTAATGAGGGTTGAATGCTTAAACGGGTAATACATGGGTGCGGTTGATTCCTGTGTATTGTCAATGTAAGTGCGCGTACATGTGCGGGTGATGAGTGTGCGTGGTGGCAGGTGCCTTGGAGCTGTGGGAATCGGCGGCAATGCGCACCCGCTGTTCAGAGCGGCGCGAGGAGGCCGGAGGAGTAAAAACACAGATTCGCGAAAAATGTATTGATCATCTGAATTGGAACATCATAAACCACTCCCACTACATCATAGACACAAGTGAAACGGAGACACCGTCTGGAAAGAGGGAACTTCATGTCAAGCAGCAGCGGTTTAAAATGCCTTTCCCAAGCCCAGGCATTCGGATCAGAGGAATCATACGCGTCAATAAACTTATGGAAACACGGGCGCGATCAAAATAAAGGACGCATTGGATTACAAACATGTTTTTAAGGGGATTTTATCATGACATGATCGCTGGACAGACGGGTAGGCTACTACACACTCCAAACCCACACATATTGAAATAATATCCAGGAGAGGGAGAGAGGAAAGAGGCGAGATTTGCCTCAAGTGTCAGAGAAATGTAGGCTCGTAAAACTACGGTCACCAAAGTACAAAGAATCAGGAAACCGTTTCATTCATATCTTAGAAGCAACAGCACGAGCCGTGTGGTTAGATCTGTAGACATCATAATGATATAAATTCAATATTGTGCGGGTAGCAGCTACCCGCCGCACCGTCCGTGTGTTATCACTACCCACCCGCAAACGACAGTCAGAAGTCAGACAGAAGCTGGTCACTTCCCCGGAGCAGGGCCCGAGCTCAGGGTCTTGCTGGGCATTGGTGCGTAGCACTGGGCCCAGTTTATTTTTTCCCACAAAAACGAACGGTAAGTCAACTAAACAGGCCCATTTTAATTTTACACCAGTTTGATTTGTTTTAACGCGCTGATGTGTCCGAGTCCGACCCGAGCCCGAAAATAAATTCTAAATATTGGTCCGAGCCGGTTGTAGCACTCTAGTCCGCACCACTGCCCGCACTCAACGTCTGTTGCCCGTGAAACACTCACTCACCAGCCGCTCACAAGCCTCTCACCATTCGTTTTCTTCCTTGCACCACTCGCATTTGGACACTATCCAAATCAACCGCATCCAGTCGCAGCCCATACTCTATTGTGACTGTGACTGCGATTTCTTAAAGGTCTACTTTGCGATCTTTGCGACTGATGGCGATTTCAATTTTGGCGCAGAACAAATGGAGGACAAAGTCGCTGCGGTCAATGCGCCAATTGTGACAGGCCCTTTAGGGCACTCGCATTGGTTATAAAAGTTAATCCACTTTGATTCTGGCCAAGGTTCACTAAGCATCCATCAGTGACGGTCACAGACAAACACTATTTTGGCTGATAGTCGCTGAATCCCGGAGAGAAATTTGAAGTTCTGGCGAGTGGCCTCTTCTTTAGGAAGGTTGAATAAAGTCCTGTCCTCGTAGCCAAACACGCTTTTCTCCGTGACATTATCATTAGGTAAGAACAAAGAACAGGTGTCCAGACTCCAGAGTAGGTTTGAAAGAGCTCCTTCTTCACAACTTTCGGTGCAAACATGACATCTGTTCAGACACTCAGGGAGTGCGTTTGTTTTCTCTGCAGGGGCAGCGCGGACGCATCAGGCCATTCCTTTTTTTTCTTTCTTTCTTTCTTACAACAGAAATAATGAAAAAGCTGTTTTACAAATTAAAATCAGGCCGTAAGGCATTACATTACAGACGTCGAGCACTTCTGTTCCACTCTGACGTCACAAGGGAACAAGTCAGTCGTTTTCCAGGAGAGTGCGGAACAGCTGTACAGAGAGCAGGATTCAGGAGGATTGCTGAGAACTCCATGAATGAAGCCAAAAAACACTCTGGGGGTGTTTTTGATAAGGAAATAGCATAACAACATGGTTAAAACCTCCAAGAAGTCGATTTTGCATGATATAGGACCTTTAAAATTAATTTGATTTGTCAATAAAAACGATCCACTGTAGTGAGAGTGAACTGTGCTTCATGTTCTTACTGCTGTTCTTTTTGACATAAAGCCGTGTTGAAATATTAAGCCTTTAAATTGCTTTGAGATTTACTTACTTTTATTTATCTTACTTTTATCTCAAAAAGTCCAAATTGCACCCAAACAAATTTGCGTTCGTGGCCTTCTGATTTCCGGGGCTATACTTACAGTCCTCTGTCTCTGATTGAATTTAACAACAAGATAAATACCACGACGGGAAATCACAGCCCTGGCCTCCTCGTATTTGAATTCAGTAATTACTCTGTCTCTGCCTTTTTGTTGCAGCACGTTGTTTTGTCTCCACCTCCCACACAGACGAGAGAAAAAGAAGAGCAGTTTTTGAGTTTTGTGTTGCTGCCTGCAGACGAAATGCATTTCACACTAAAGTGGTGCTGAACCAAAGCGGAGCATTTGCAGAGGTCTTTTTGTACCTCACCTATACAAACGGGGAGGAGGGGGTGCTGAGTATGTTTTCTCCATGGTTTTGATTGTAAGAAACCACTGAAGCGTCCGCACTGAATTACAAAAGAGAGACACTTATAGAGGACAGAGGAGGGCACAGGCCTTTTCTTGTTATTTCATTCTCACATTCTTTGCTTTTAACAGTACAGTTCAACAAATGTTTGCTCTGTACTGTTGTGATAGTTTTTAGAGTTATCTAACTGAAACTAGTCGCAAGCAAATACACAGATAGGGGTGGACCGTCTGGCTGCCATGCTGGGCCTTTAGGTCGGGGGGCTGGGGAGCGCCGGCTTTCTACATCACAATGGACATAAAGACTCTGCGGATTGTCCCTATCTCGGCTCCCCTCGGCTGAAGCACATGCTGGGTTTCTGCCACACCCACAGACATCACAATGGGCACAAAGAATCCTGCTGATTTCCTATCACACCTTCCTGTGTCTTGCTCCCTCTATCATCACAAAAGGTGACGCTTTATCTCATCCGAGGCGCCCCCACTGCAGCTGTGGCCCCTACCATGTTGGTGCTGGGACGGCCCCTCATTGGGTACCTATATAACCAAGGGACAGACTTTGGCTCCTCAGAGCTCACCATCATAGACTTACCTGTATTTCTGTATGGCGGCTCTCCGCACGTGTGTTAAATTAAACTTACACTTTTGATAAGACAAATACTTTCAAGTTTTCCTTTATAGTGGTAAGAAATGCCACGACAATTTTGGCGTTGTTGGCACGTCTTGGTTCAATTTTTTTTCGGCGTGGAGGCGACCACGTGTGTGCGGCCGACCTGGGGAAGAAACCAGCCTCGCTCTGTTTGGAGACCAAGGAGGACACGTGTTCGTCTCGCGCAGGAAAACTTTTGACCACACAAGACCAAAAAGAACCTGATTTTGGTGAGTTTGTCTTTTCAACTGTGTAAGGGCAGCGCTTAAAGTGTACACGGGGTTTCTTGGTTTATTTTGTTCTTTTAGGTATTTTGTCCATTGCCATAGCGTAGGGTGAGAATTAAGCTAACGGCTGCGCGGGAGCGTTGCTTATAGTGCAAGCCGTTATTCTGTGAGCCTTCAGCCGGGCCCGGTCCGATCCAAGAACACGCCTTGTTATTTGCGTTAGTTGCAGTAACGACAGGGGGACGGACTGCTCTATGTGAGAGGCAGGAGGCATTTTGACTACGCGAGGTTAGCGCCATTATTCTTTAAGAGGAAATGGGACAGGGCCAGTCTAGGGATACAACAAGGGGATTTTAAAATGTCCCCGGTTGTGCTGGCAATGGACAACGGGTTTGGGTTTTTAAGCTATAGAATGCTTGCAGATATGGTGCAGCTCTTTATTCCCGGAGGGAGGCACCATGTCTTTGAATCAATTACACATTTTGCGTGAAAAATTAGAAAAAGAATGGGAAAGAATACTTGGTTTTAAGAAAATCACAGCAGAATATTTAAAACAATAGCTCCTCCACCTTTCACCGAGGCGGAGAACTCACAGGCGGACACGATCATCCCCGCGAGAAATCCCCAAACTTCCCTACTAACACTAAGCACACACCCAAAGAAAGCATTGGGTTTAAAAAAAAAAAGAACACGCTACTGTTGTGCTTTTTATTTGTCTCCCTGTCCAGATTTGTCGCTCGTTTTTCCTGCGTGGCCCGCTGTGCGAAACTGCCTCCTGCCCCCTGCCTCAAAGCCGCAGCGCCATGAGCTACAGTACCAGCCCCAAGCCCACAGGCTCACAGGGCCTCTCCCACCGGCGACCAGCCCCGCGAGAAGTGAGCCCAAACCCGGGAGCAGAAGAAGAAGCGGCGGAAGCGGAGCCACGCATATGGTGGGCCGCAAGACTGCTCCAAACTCCGTGACTCTGGACCATGGCGGCAGCAGCCTGCATTTCCAAACGCATGAGCAAAAAACCCGTTGAAAGCTGGGCCCGTGCCGCGAACTGAAGAAGAAGCGGGGCATGCGGGAGACACATTGAGCATGGAGTATATTTTCCGAGCGAGTTTCTATCCGCTTAACAACTCCAGAGACAAACTGCTTTGCACTACGGACTTTGAAAAACTGAAGCAATATTTGCCAGAGCCAGGACTAAGGAGATGTGAGTCACATTGCGGAGCGCACCTGACTGATAAAAAAATAAAAAAGGGTGACGGCCTGGCGACAGCTTTTCCACATCCAGGCTGATAGACGGATATTTGTGCTCGAGATTTGACAAAGGACTGTTACCGGAGTGGCGTTAAAGGTAGAGGGACTCTGAAGCTCACAAATACGGCGCCAGAGGACGATAGGGGCAGCAGAACGCAGGGGGACGCGGCGGAAACACGAGCGACTGAGGGCACCCTGGTAAAGCGCACATATTCGTCACTGGAGCGAACACTCATTATGCCACGTAAGTTTGAACAAGAATAAATTGCAATTGGCAAACGCACAATCTGGGAGAAAATTATCGCTAAATTTCCGGAATATACGCTAACAATCTGTGGCGACAAAGTTACATTTCTAGTCGATTCCGGGGCAACAATTCTGTGTTAATAAAATTGCAGTCTTTCTGTCTTTCATAAAATGAGTGGCCGCTCAACATTGCAAGTAGTCCGCGGTTTTTTACCTTGCTGTTTTCAATGGAAAATTGCCTATTTTTAGTGACCAAAATAAGAGTTACACGCGGGTTTAAATCTTATGTTTTGATTCTTCACCAGGTATGCCTGAATTCAACATGATTAGAAGGTTAAAACAATTTATGTTGATTCCAAAAGAAATCTGTTTCATACTCTGATGGACAGATGCCAAAATGTATGCCTAAAATCAACATGATTGGAGGGTTGGAACAATTTATTCTTATTTTAAATTGGCAGTCCAGAGCTGACTTTCTAAACTGAATTAGACAAAGAATGAAAATATTATTATTATTATAATGTGGCATCACACTTCCTTGCCGCAAAACTGGCGTGACGTCAGTAATTCAGGCCGCTTTGGAGTTCACTTTTTACGTAGCTTGGGAGGTTTTCTTTGAAACATTTTTTCATTTTTATTTTTGTCTTCTACCCTTTTTTGCACTGTGGTGCCGTCTCTTTTTTTAATTTAATTTTATTTCATTTTTTGTATTTCCCTTTTTTTTTAATCTTTGAATTCCCTGGGATGGGTGGAATGGATGGGAGAAAGACGATCATGCTTTCAAAATAAGAGCGCTCAGCAAATTCTGTGCTAAAAATATGAAAAGCAGGCCCTAAGAAATCTGACATTTCCCAAAAATATTGCATGGGCTCATACAATCCTGATCATGATTGAAATGTAAAAATAACACTGACTTTCCGACCTGACCTGACTCACTGCGCAAGCGTTTTGTTTTTTGTGTTGTTTGTCTGTTGGTTGTCATGTGTGTCTGTTTGTTGTGCGTTCTGGTCATTGATTACAGGCATAACAAACACGGCCTGGAGCAGAACACAGGATGACGAAATTCTTGCTTTTTATTTTTATTTTATTTTTTTTCCCTAAACAGGCGGAGCAGTGAACCACTAAAAAACTTGAAACCTAACGAATCGTCGTTTCATTTTCTTTTTGGCAGGAATAACGTGAAACTAACGAACCGTTGCTGTTTCTTTTGGAGCAGGATTTCACAGGTACTGACCGGCTGCATACAGGCTCGAAGCTTGACACAAACGAGTGTCAAAAGGGGGAGGAGATATTATAATGCTGTAGAATGTAGACTGTTTTGCCACAAGATTTGCCTTACAGGAATATCGGCAGCTCGGAGAGCCTGGCAGGGCAAGAGCGCCGAGGGGTGACCGCGACCCACGCCAACCACTGTCGGACGGGGATGCAGCTGAGGGCCACAGACGCAGACACCGAGGGCGGGCACGGCCCTGTACGCTGAAGGGGCGGGTCGGCGTGCAACCCGAAACGAGGAGAACCGGACCACAACAACAACACCGTCCAGTGAATCCCACTGCTCGTGCCAGCGTTCCCGAGGCACACCCCGGGAAGAACACGACACCCAACTCCCCTGCCCAAGGTCACATCCCAAATCCCCAGCACTCTTCTGCCCAAACGAGAGCTAAGACCAAGGTCCCAAAGCGATTAGAGTCTCGTCACTTCAGGACCAAACACCGCCGTGACCACTGACACTCCACACACGCTCAGAGACAGTGGTGCCCCTGAACGCAAGGCGGCAGTGCTCGTGAGCATTTCCGCGGGAAAGCTACTGAACCCGATCCGGATTATATCAGCAACTCGGACAACGACTTTGTCTAATTTAGTTACTCACAATGAGGGGTTTAGGGTCCGTGAGTGGATCCACTATGATGAACTAACTTTGTCCGCAGCTAAAGGTTCACAGCCACACAATGTTTGCGACTCTGTTTTCTTTTTTCTCTTGTTTACCTTGTTTTTCTACTTGTTTAACCAAATATGATTTATGCAAAACTGGGGTTTGGCATTATCAGGAGAGAGGAGTGTTGTGATAGTTTTTAGAGTTATCTAACTGAAACTAGTCGCAAGCAAATACACAGATAGGGGTGGACCGTCTGGCTGCCATGCTGGGCCTTTAGGTCGGGGGGCTGGGGAGCGCCGGCTTTCTACATCACAATGGACATAAAGACTCTGCGGATTGTCCCTATCTCGGCTCCCTCGGCTGAAGCACATGCTGGGTTTCTGCCACACCCACAGACATCACAATGGGCACAAAGAATCCTGCTGATTTCCTATCACACCTTCCTGTGTCTTGCTCCCTCTATCATCACAAAAGGTGACGCTTTATCTCATCCGAGGCGCCCCCACTGCAGCTGTGGCCCTACCATGTTGGTGCTGGGACGGCCCCTCATTGGGTACCTATATAACCAAGGGACAGACTTTGGCTCCTCAGAGCTCACCATCATAGACTTACCTGTATTTCTGTATGGCGGCTCTCCGCACGTGTGTTAAATTAAACTTACACTTTTGATAAGACAAATACTTTCAAGTTTTCCTTTATAGTGGTAAGAAATGCCACGACAGTACACAGATGCTACAGGTTTCGCTGTAATGCATCTTTTAAAATCAAGGAGCTTGTTCTAAAGTCAAGGAATATATTTTTCATCTGTATTTGCTAAAATTGTGTGTTAGGGGCTTACAAACAAGAAATTAGTTTTTAAGACAATGTATGATGAACGCTAGAGATTGCTTACCTGGTCCTGGAGAACCTGTTTCTTCTACTTAAAACCTTTCTTGTGTATTATGGCTTGTTATGACAATAAACTGAAGGCATCAGGTGAAGGTATGAAATACAAATAATTTATTTAACCTTTAGTTGCCTTTAAACATATGTATTCTAACATTTATAAGATCATGAAAGTCTATCTCATGGACACTTTAGGGTCATTAAAGACAAAATCATTAGCTTGCTTGCTTTGTGAATGTCCGAAGCAATGTAAGCAATAGCTTGACTGTTACCTTCATGCATTCCCCAACCCTAACCACTTTGATACTATCCAGTGCTCCTGGAAACCCATTCTCTTAATTTCATTTACTTTTTGGAGATGACCGGACCCAGTTGCTTATAAACCCAATACAGTTTGACCCTTGACATGGGTTAACTTAATACCTTTAATATGAAGTACATCAGCCAATACAATTCAATATGATGAAGAGGCAAAGTCAGTAATCATGCTATATCTAGCAAATCTGTAGACATTGAAATCTTGCACATAATTTGCTTTAATAACATTTCCTCATCCAACATCTTTGCCTGATTTAACATTTTCCCTGGGCGTTCTAAGGACAGCAGGTTGGCCGCTGCTCAGTGAGCCGAGGAGAGCCGGATGGGATCAAACGCCCCTGTGCGGCTGATAATTTATTTCAGGATTAATCAATTAAGCGTCGAGTTGAACATTTTTATCTCGACCCCGAAGAAGTCATCTCCGCTTTATCTCGTGTGTGTCGGCTCATTGTGATTCCACGTATGCTGCCAAAAGGCCATCTCTGCTGCCAAAACACCACCAGATACAAAAAAAACCTCCCATATACGACGAGTCAATGACTGGCAGAAATTCTTACTATTTTACCACCAAGTTTACAGACAAAACTGGAGTCATAGTGGCAGAGTGCTCTGGTTAGAAGGTCTGTGTGATTCCCATACAGTGTGGGCCTTTCTGTATGGAATTTGGATGATCTCCCCACTGGGTGGGTTGCTCTGGTTGCCACCATCAACCACAAAAACAATGCACAATCACTACAGGTCACTTTTTTTTTTACATAAAAAGTTGCATAATGCACCTTAAAGCGTTTTGACAGTTTTTAATTTGTGAAAATTCCCAAATGTCCAAGCTAAAGTTCCCATTGAAAGTTTCTGGAAAATTTCCCAGGTATGTTCTGCCCCTTTGCAACCCTAGCAGTACCTGATGAGCCTGTCAATTTGAAACTATGTGTGCTGCTGTCCTTTACCTGTAGGGTTTGATCACTGTTGATATATATATTTTCTGTTCTAGGAGCTAAGTGACCAGTTGTCGGTGGTGGTCCCCCAGGCGGCAGTAACCTTTCCTCAGCTTTCTGGGGTTTGTATGTAAGTGACAAATTATAAAATGAATGTTCAAACAGACCTTTCCTAAATCCTCAAAATAAAACCTTCTAAACTGGAATGATGTCTCTCGTCTCATGAGTAAAACGTGCCTCTGTGCTTTTGGTTTTTATGTCAAATACTGTATATATTTTCCAGGTGAAATTCCTTTTACCGGCGTTGTTTGGCGTTAAAAGGCCTGTTCATATCATAGGCCTGATTGATCATCTGATGAGTCAGCCACTAAATGAAAATGTTGTGTCCAAACTCATTCCTACCGTGTCTGAAAACTTCATGATGCTTTATAATTAGACGCACAATCTTTTTTCGCACAAATGTCTATTTACAATATACTGAAGGCCAGAGTTTCCACTGGTGCATTAAAAAGCACTAGGTTGATCTCAAACTGGCATTAAATCGATGTTTTGGGGAAAATAGTGACATTGCTCATCTAGTACTATCGCATAAGTTTAGCTGCGGTTTTGGCCAAAACTGTCCAACATTCTTTGCTCAAAGTTGCTTGTTGTGTTAAATTTGCTTTCGAATATCATTCCTCTGTCTGATGGAAATGTTTGCAAATCTTAAGAAATAGAATATGCACACTTTTTCTGTGTGATTGAGGCATTAAAAGCATGAAATCTGACTTGCGGCTGCCGGTTGAAACTCTGAAACAAGAACAAAACAAATTTCATTCCACTACCAATCAAGTATTCAAGATTCAAAGATTCAAAAGATTTTATTATTGGATCGAAATGTTCATTTCTCTCAAGTCCTTGGTGTGGGTCGGGGTGGGTGGGAGTTCAGCTTCCTGGTGGATAGAACTGTTCTTCAGTCGACATGGAACTGGCCCATGGATTTCGCAGTCTCCTCTCTGAAGGCATTACCTTGAAGGGACTGTGTGATGGGTGCGTAGGGTCCATTGTGATTCTGAAGGTGTTGCGGGTGAGACGGGTGGAGTACATGTCCTTAATGGAGGGGAGAGGGGCTCCGAAGATCGCTGGAGGTCCCTGTGGCAGGATGCAGTGCAGGCACCGTTAGGGATGGGCACCATTAAACGGTACCTACTTGGTACCGACCGAAAGCTCCGGTCAGGGGCGGTATCAAAAAACTAACATTCTTTCTGTGTCAACTTTCGGTTCTTTTTCTCTCCAGACGTCAATATATGACCCACAGCGAGTCTTAAAAAAGCAACATGAACGTGTGAGCGCTGTTAATGAGCCACTTCAGCGCAAATGGAGCGAAGCAAAACTATAGCTTATAGCTATAACTTAAAGCCAAGCAAAGTTATAACGCGCTAAACTTTTGTAATAGAGATAGCAGAGCAGGCGGTTGTAAAACCCAGAGCCAAACTAAACAAACCAGGACTGAATAAGAAACTTGAGTTTTTAGGCAAATTGAAAAGCAAACAGAGCAGTAACAACAAAGACGTCTTTACCTTTAGCGAGGGACCCGGAGGCTGAGTTTACGTGCTGTTGTTTACAACTTTACAAGCAGCTGCAGCGAGGGAAATATCAAAGATTGTTTGTGGAAAAGTGAGCGCTCACTCTGTATTAGACATTTTTGTACAGTTTTTGTAGATTATTAGTGGCAGAGTGAGCGTTCTCATTGTGTAAACATCTTTGACAGGCAAGTGCTTTCGCTTCATCAGTGTGTTAGAAACGTTTATCCGAAAGAAAACCGTGTCCTGATGTGGATGTGGATCTGTACTGTCTCTGCAGCTCAGGAGGTAATAATGTCCTTTCTTTCTTTTTATCACTGCTTAAGTGGAAATTGTGCTCAAAACACGAAGTTACAGGTGACGCTGCTGCGGCCTGTGCAGCTTCTGTTTTGCTGTTTTAGAACTTTTTCCTGAACTACACTTTTTATACACGTTATTTTAATTGAATTAAAATAACATAGGTATCGAAAAAAGTACCATTAAGGCACCGATACCGAAAAGCAGGTATCGTTAAAGTAGTGGTATCGAAAAAAACGAATGGTACCCATCCCTAGGCACTGTACCACACACAGTGACGCAGCTGGTCAGGATACTCTCTATAGTCCCCCCGTAGCACATCACAGAGGCTGGTACTCTGGCTTTTAATGTCGAAGTCCTTTGTGTCAAGGTGAGTGAGGGCTGTATGAAGCGCAGTGGGGATGGCATCATCAGTTGAGCGATTGGATCGATAAGCAAACTGGTATGGGTGCGAGAACCGACATAAAGAACACAGAAAGAAACATTTCCTTTGGGCATACTGGGATTTTCACATCATTTCGTGTTTTGGTTCTCATAACTTACGTCAGTACTGAATCGTAAATCAGACTTTTACAATCAAACAGTTACTCAGCTACTCGCAGTACTCAAGTAGAATTTATGACATAATCTCCACAATACTAGTTTACACTAATCAAAACTGACCCTAACCCTAATCCTAACCTTAAGGATAGTGGAGTTTAATAAAGGTGTCTAATTGAGATTCATTTAAATAAACATCACGGGGGACAAAGTGGAGATGACATAATTTCCTGTGGAGGTGTGGAGCTCCACTGATCATGTGTCCCTCTATTGGCTGCATTCAGACCCTCTTGTTTTCCCCAAGTACTTTTCCCCAATTATTTTGGTCACTATTTGTTTACTTCTTATTGAGTAAAATAATTTCAAAGTAAAGTTACTCTTACTTGAGTAAATGTTTTACCTACTCTACCCACCTCTGCTAATTTCACTCCCTTGTCCCCTCTCGCACTCGCAAATACGCTCTCACTCAGTCTGGCATGAACCGCGAAGGGTTAAGTGGCTGTGTGCTGTGTCAAACAGGTGATAGAGATCTCCCTCAGTGAATAAAACAGCATGATCACCTGTCACTACCCCTCTGGGGGCTGTAGTCTGTATCTCTTCTTCCTCCCGGCTAACTGCTCCTGATAGCAGCTGTCACGTGTAATATTGCTGTGCCATGAGGTTTTGGCGTGACCCGGGGCTTTTTATGGCGGGCTGTTTGTTTCAGATGGATCTTAACATGGGTGCCCCCCTTTCTCCTGTCCATGTCTCTCTGTAATCACACCAGGCTGCATGTGGCCCGTCAGACGGAGCGCACGCGAAGGGGAGGGGCCACCCTTTTGTGAGGCTGCCATGGCGACTGGGCCGTTTAATGAGAAGGAGCACGCTGTGACTAACGACATCCCTGAGCCCATCAGATATACTGCAAATGGACAATTTACCGCATCGCTCAAAAAGCGTGCACAACAACTGACAATGGCGTGCACAACCGAACGCAGGCGCTCACCTCACACTGGTCAGACCTCATTGAATGCAGGACAGTTTCCCTTAGGTTTTGTCTTCATGAATCAATACATGACAAGTGGGCTATAATGCCAAGGCTATCAAGCACTTTAGCATTAACAGCATTATCTAATAACGTAGCCGCTAATGTAATGTGTGGTTATTAAGCGCGGCTTAAGATACACACGGGTCGTGGCGCATAAGACCCAAATGGGGGACATAAGGCACGCATATCTTTTGAAATAGCATTATAGATTTTGTGCACGCCGTGATAACCGCGAGCCAAGCTCACAGGTGACAGCAAAACAGACATTTACTCCATCATCCGCCGCCATCGCCCTGTTTATTGGACCATTAGTGACCAAGCGGCAGCGTAAAATGTGCTGGGATCTGTCAAGTATATCACCGGGCACGATGGAGGCCAGACGCCGTATTTCAAGCGGTTCCATGGAAACAAAGGACAAGTCTGAGACAACAGCCATTTTAGAGGTTTAAGGTTACGGAGCAATCAAGTTTACAAGGAGAGCAATCCACTGGCACACAAGAGCTGCTTCACAGGCAAGTGGGGAGCCATTTCTTCAGACAGGCTTGCAAAATCTACCCTAAACTTGTAACAGTCTTTTTTTTTTTCTTTTTTTTTACACAGGTTGCTGTTCCTGTCATGAACAACACTGACCACGGACAACTAGGAACACCCCACAAGAGCTACAGTTTAACAAAAAAGTCCCATCTTCTTTTGGGTTATTCTGTGTTAATATACTTTAATTATGTTTTTTTTTTTAGGTGGTTCTTGGTGTGAAAAGTTTGAGAACCTAACCCTAATCATCACACTCTTCTTACATTATTCCAATAAATTCCATAACCATTATTGACTTTTTGAATTCTCACAGCAATATTTGAGGATAAAATAATATCTTGCTGCCTTAAACCACAATTACTTTTCAATGCTGTGAAAACTCATCTGATTAGTGGCTTAACTTTAGATCTCTATTGGCCTTCATAATGACTGGTGTATCATCTAACAGTGATTAATCTCAAATCCACCCGCGCTGCGATCCTACAGTAATCAACAGGAATATTGTTTTGCTAAAGTGTCCTCTCGTCGACTCATCCTGTGAATATTAATAAGGCCTGTTTGACGGCTGTTCCAGACCAGTTTTGGCCACAGTATTGAACAGATTGGTAAACCACTCAGCTTTGCCTTTCGCTGTCTTTGTTTTTCTCGGCGCCTCTTCGCTTCGTGTGGCTCTGTTTCTCTAACAGCTCACAGTTGTCAACAAAAGGCTGTTATTTGCATGAAACAACAGACTCACGACAAGCGGCGATTACTTCACCAACAAACAAATGAACAGCGGTCCATGTTTTCAGCACTACTAACGCAGTCTGCAAAAGAACATATGACAAGACATCAAATTTAGAGTCAGGTGTGTTGACGAGGTCAGTAGAAATACTTTTATTTGTATGATTTGTCTACTCACGACTCATTTTGGATTTTTGACTGCGTGATACCATGACTGATTTTACGCTGATGATAGATCAAATCAAATTAAGATGTTTTTTATAGTTATTAAGCAGTTGCCTCATAAATAAATAACAGGGTAAAAGAGAAACCTCCAGAAGAACCATGTTGAAGGATAATTCCACTTCCATGAACACACAGGCTATAGATATACGCACAATGAATGTTTACTGTCAGTGAGCCCGTATATCCTGTATGCTGTACACTCAAGGGAAAAAAAATCTCTTCCACAATCAACACAACCCACGTAAAACCTCATTAATATCGCTAACATCATTTTAAGACATCCACCGGCAATACGCCTGACAGACCAGCTAACAAACTAAAGCAGAATGAGTTGACTCATTTAGATCATCTTTGTGCCGAGGATCACGAGGTACAGCAGTAACAGCACTACACGGACTGCTGCAAGCAAAAAGCCCAGTTCGTCCGTGCCAAATACATCCATCCATCCATCCACTTTTCCATTGCCGGGTCATTAAACATTAAACTACTCCAAACTTATTCTTAATACTTAAGTCTACATTTTATCCAAAACCAGACTGTCCTCAATTGTTCAGCACAGGGAACTGTGACTTGCGCCAATGAAGGCGCAAGTAACTCGATGATAGGAACTATTTTGTGTCTGTGCATGTGGAGCAAATCTTCAATCAAGGTTCTTTGAGTTCTTCTTCTTCTGTACTCTGTAGTTTAAGTGTATAGAATGTTCTGCCTCTCATCCAAAACGCTTTGTCAGCAACACAAACGTTTAAGCCCGACCACAGACTATATATAGAGCACTGGATGGGGTTTAGCTTGGCTAAGTCCCTCCCCTCTCTTAACGGCTACTCTCACCTGTGTGTAAACACCTTTATAGTTCTAAGTCTTAACGACCCATTTCACACTTGAGTTTCAGTTTGAACGACTCTACTCTCAGCTAATCACTGCCAATTACCTATTGATCTGTCCTGGGCTGAGTTTCAGCCTCATTAACATGACAGCGCCCTCCAGTCCTGGGGCGTGGGAGACTGCCATAAAGCGGCCAGGTGAAATCTGGTAAAAGGTAAAGGTAAAAGGTAAAGAAAAAAAAATTATCATCAGAGAATAAAACTTTCTTCCACCTTTCGGTGTCCCATGTTCGGTCCTCTCTTGCAAAGTCCAAACTGACAGTTCTGTGGTGTTCAAGGACTTGAGGCCTTTGAAGATGTTTAGTTTGTTTTTGAATCCCTTCAGTCGCAGATGCCTCTGATAGTTATTGGGCTGCAGTCCGCTTCACTAACAGCCTTCATTTGGGTCTAGGATCGTCCAGTGTCTTGATGGACAGCCAATCAGATCCTCCGCCCAGTGCTGGGGACGTTTTTTGGGGTCTTAAACTTGACTCTAATGTTCCATAACCCTCAGGTTCTTTTAAGACATTAAAAATGGCTGTCCTATGTCCCACGTCTGCAGCGATGGCGCGCTGCGAGAGATCTTGCTTATGCAGCTTAACAACCCAAACACGTTCAAAACGAGAACTTTTGACGTCATGAAATGCCTGACAGAAATTGAATCATGTTTATTTTCAATAAAAGGTTTACTCTTGTTTTTTTGTCTCACTCTGATTTCTTCTTGTTGCATATGGAAGATCTACTTGGAACTTTGTTAAGATTCCACCATGCAAAATGAGAAATGTTGCCATCTTTCAACTGGTCTTTAACTGTATTTGGTGCTTTTTTTCATTTAAAATATTCACGCTAAGAACAGTTATCACAAAGTTGATTCGCTTTCGTTGTGCCTGAAACTATATATTGTTTTTTTTTTAAAGCCTATGTAGGAAATGAATGGGGATTTTATTTCTTGAACCAGAAGTGTGTGAGACTGTTGAAGAAGAAGACAAGCTTTATTGTCATTATACTATTATAATGACTGAATTATAGTAGTATTTAGTGATTATTTAGTAATTATATACTAAATTGCGTAGATCCAATGTTTGGTTAGTTCTTAGCCGCTGCGACTCTGTATGTGATGTAGTAAAGTTGACAAAATATATTTCTAATTTATGTAAGAGTACCCTGGATTACATATGCAGCACGTCAATTTAAATATTGTATTATAGCCAAAGTCGTGTGAAATGTGTCAACATGTAAATGAATGTCCAGTGTAAACGTAGTTTTAAAAAAAATAGTCTTGATGCTGATGAAATACAGGACATGGAGATGCTTACTATCTATGCTCCCTCTGCTGCCCATGATTAGGCCTGATATCTGTGAAGGGCATCAGCAAAGATTACAGCCTACCAGCACCTCTGAATCAATAATGACATGATGATGACCAAAAGACGGTTAATGGGGTGTGAAGACAACCGTATGTGTAAATTTCCAATTGTTACCTGTCCAAATGGTGCATGCATCACAACGGAGTATTGAAGTCTGACTGCTGTGTCTTTTTCTGAGGCTGGTCCCCATGACCCCTGTGGAAATTCACAGCGAATAAGAAAAATCAATCACTGCGACAGGATTTGGCCATTAGCGTCCAAATGAGTCCGGCGCACTCAGGCCTGTGGGCGGGCTATGATTTAACAACTTAACAACATGCTGATGACAGGAATATGCAGTCATCAGACCAATCGGCCATATGTGCCCCGTAAACAGGTACTTTAGATATCCTCTGATGGAGGCTGAGAATAAAAAAAAGATACATACAGAATGGGGTGCTGAAAGAACCACTCAAATAAACTGTCACCCATTAATTAAATAATTCATGAATTAAATAACTTTAAAAAAAACTCAATCACTATAGATTATACACTTGCAGACTCATGAATATAAATATAGAATATATACTCATGAATAGAAAATATACAAAATTACGCAGGAAACACACAAATTTAGAGTTTTTAATGAGAAACCAATTTTGTTTTTAAAGGTCCTATATAATTTATTATATTTAAAAGTAGTATTTAAAAAAAACAAAGAAAAAAAAACAGACTTTGGAAGCTAAGCAGGGAAGGGCCTGGTCGGTACTTGGATGGGAGACCGTTTGATAACACCAGGAAGCCTGGCAAATGTAGTGAGAGAGTGAGTGATTGGTGGTGGTCGGAGGGGGTGATGGCACAGACTGGTTGCCTCGCTTCCATCAGTCTACCCCAGGGCAGCTGTGGCTACAATAGTAGCTGCCAATCAGCCACTTGTTTACTGTGTATGTCCAGACCCACCTTCTTTGATTTGATTTTTTATTTTGAGCCACACAATACAGGCACAAAGCCAGAAAAAAACACAACAAAAGAAAAACAAAAATAAATAAATAATTACATTCAAGCTCGAAAAGGAGTGGGAAGAAGACAGGCTTATTGACTCCCACCCCTGTTCATAAACTTAAATAATAATGTGGTTGCAACAATAACATTGCTTAGTACTTATTATCCTACAGAACAATTAACAATTAAGTTAATTACATATTTACAGACGCAACAATGTATTATATTAAGTCACATTCATAGTATGTTACACTTTATAACAAGTGTATAATTTTGTTCCCTATACCTATTTTATTGCCACGTTGGTATTACTGTTATTCACCATCATCATTACAGCCCATATAAGATCAAAGTGTTTGAATGATACATAATATACTCCACATTTATTCATGAAAGGTACAATAATCGCAGACTGATTGATGCTCATGATAACAAGAGTAGTCTTAATGATGTGTGTTAAAAAGGATTCGGGGCTTTTCTTTTTTCTTTCCTGTGTCTGGACCTGCTGCCAGAGGGGAGCAGCCCCCGAGCAACAGGACCATCATTCGTTCGTGAGGTGTCCTATGCTGTGCATTAAAAGAGACAAGATTTAGGAGTCTGCTGCCAGAAGAGGGTTTCCTCGAGCAGCCGGCCCCCACATGTCTGCCCTGTACTACGAGTTATGTTGAATGCAGAGTACGTGGATATGTGCATGTTTTACTTGTAAGAATTTAATTCCTTTATATTACCATCAGCATCAATAGCAATACCGCTGTCTGGATCGATTAAATTTGATTCTAAGAATAATATATAAATTGTTAGGTATTTATCCTGGGCTGTTAAAATAATGCTGATAACACAACAGCAATAGTAATAACAATGGCAATAACAATTACAATTACCACTCCTAGTCAATTCTTATACTAATATGACACAATACATTTTAAATAGCTATGATTAATAAAAATAAAGAAGACAAGAAAAAAGAAAGAAAGAAAACAACACGCAGAAAAGAAGTGGGTGTGGTTTACCAGGCTACACAAACAGTGAAGTGGGGCTCCTGGCTCGGCTTTTCATCACCCTGGTGATGGTGGTGATCCAACAGTAAAGGCGACAACAGCCCCCCCCAGGGGGGGCTGTTGTCGCCTTTACTTTTTGTTATTTGTATTAAAGGAACAGATTACCATATTTACATACTGAGATATGTTCTTACCTGAGCTTAGACGTGTTGATACGTACCTGTCTGTTCTTTGTGCGTGCCCTCAGTCATGCAAAACGACTAAAGATGTTGTTAGCATTTGGCCTCTCCCAATGTATTCCTATAGCTCCAAACGGGGGTGAAGTTGGAAGCTACCACGCTCTTCCACGGGCACGCACAAAGACCAGACAGGTACGTATCAACTTGTCTAAGCTCAGGTAAGAACATATCACAGTATGGAAAAATGGTGGCCTGTTCCTTTAACAGCCTGTGAGGTCACTGGCAGCCAAAGGACATGCTTCTCAGTGCCAGGCGAGAGCCTAACATCCTCTGCCCTCCCCGTCTGAAATCAGTGGTCAAGCAGTGAGCAGCCACCAAACTTCTCGGAGTCCAAGTATCATCTGCTTTATCCTGCACATGTGCTTTCGAAACCACGCCGTAGGATACACTACCTTAATGTGGCTCTCTGAGGTCCTCAAACAGATCTATCTGACCCTGATCCGACCTGTGCTGGAATATGCCAGTCCTGTGTGGGGTGGTCGCACTAACACTAAGGTGTTGCAGGATCACAGGCATCCCATTCTCATCCCTCCCAACTCCCAACCTTCCAGAACATCCTAAAGCTCCTCTACACACCTTTATTACTCAGGCCATAAATCTTAAGTACACCACAGGGACATGAAATAAATATTAATCAAAAAATAAACAGGCTAATCTTTGCAAGGAAGAAACTTTGACCACAAACAAGTTCATCTCCTCTTAGCGCATACATTTCATTCAAGCATTGCTCCACATGATGTATTGGAGTGTGGGCTTGCGTTTTGAGCGCGGATGAGGGACAAAACATAGAGTAGAGTTACTGAAACATGTGTAAATGAAACAGAATAATGCTGTATATTATATATACACGTATCTCCTTTGAATGAAATTATATTTTCAATTGAATAGCCAGCCATAATATGATTTTATTTTTTATTTCGTTTTCAGGTTTTTTTTGTGTGTGTGTGTGTGTGTGTGTGTGTGTGTGTGTGTGTGTGTGTGTGTGTGTGTGTGTAATTTATGAATGTGACTGTTAATTGCATTTTCAGACCTACTGAATGCGGTTTCATCCTCATGTTGCAACATCAAACTCAGCATCGAATGTTGTTTGTGTTTCTTTAAGCCCAAACCTCAATAGTAAAGTTCAGCCTCACCTGGCTTCTCGTGGCTAACCATCTGTACACTCTGTGCCAGGGCAACACTGGCTGATGGGACATGCAACCTCTTGAAGGAGAAATTTATTGGTATGGATTTTGTGTGCCGTGACTGGTGCTTTGAATCAGTGTGACCAAGCAGGCGGGCAGAGGGAAATGGGGCTGCGCTCACACTGAATTATACGCAGTCACACACTCAATTTAGCCCTGCAAACCTCGTTAGAGAGCCAACAGCGGACGTGCAGACACAAAAAACATGCTGGGGGCTCGCATGTGCTGTACGATGTGCATAAATAAATACACATATTAGTTAACAGGATTAAAGACATTAAGTGAAGGCATAAATGAAATTGCACTTCTCATTTGCACTGCAAATTGATACACGTTTACAGCAATGAACGGATATTTGGGGAAGAAGATATGGCAGTTACTGTAATAATTAAGATATGTATGCTAGGGAGTTGAGTAGTTCATGGCAGAAAGATCACGAGTTAAATTCCTGGACCCAGTAGAGTCTTTTTGTGTGGAGTTGGCATGTTCTCCATCTGCGTGAGTAGGTTACCTTCAGACACTCAAATATTTCCCATAGCCCTATAACATCTTCAGCTATATAATATTCTGAGCCATGAATCAGTGTCACCCCATAACATCAAAATAAAATGCAGAGGACAGATTTTCTTATGGGGACAAAATGCATTTAGGAAAGAAAGTAAGTACACTCTGTTAAGCTCTATGCGAAATTGACTTTTTGAGCTTTAAACCATAAACATATTTCACTCACGCAGTTTTGAGTGGTTGTTTCTTTTTCTACTGTTGAATCGCTATGTTCTGTACTTTCTGGATTATATTAAGTCATGGAAAAAAACACAAAAACACAAAACAGTCCTCCATGTTTAGTCCATAATCCAACACTGGATGGGTTCAGAACGGTTCTGCACTCGTTATGGCGCCATGGATTTGCTAATTTGCTGAAACTCAAAGGGCAAGATCCTGACTAGCCCTGGCCCCTGTATCTCAGTGTCACTATTATACATTGACAATATTTCAAAGCGATAAAACATAAAATATCCACGCCAAGGTACCCAGAAGAATATAGGTCTCAATTATGCATGTGTCCTCTTAAACGGATGATTGTTGTTCTGAAGCTAGTGTGCCTGTAATAGTGTGTGGAGTGTTGGGAGCATAGCCAGCCTCTCTTCCTTACACATGCAGACTCCTGATCACAGAGCCACAGTCATTTTGTGCTAAGATAACAGATTGGTGGCGGGGTAAGGGGCGATCAGCGGCGCTCCTGCTAACGGTTTAAGTATCACAATCTGGTGTGTAATTTCAAACAGCTGTCTGCCCCGGCGCAGGACACGCGGCGCGGCGGAGGGCCAAAAACACCTTGATGATTCACAGCGCGGCAAAATGAAGATGAATTTTTTATATGGAGCGGCATTAAGGGCTTTTCAACACACGCTTTCACATCAAACGCAACAGGCTGGCAGCATTCCTACACTGCCTGTCGGGCTGCTGCCGGCTGTAACATCATCGTTTTACAGTGAGACCAGTGAAGTGTAAGGCGGACGGGTTTTGGTCACAGGCTGAGAGCTATCAAAGGTCCAGCTCGAACACGTGGCTCCTCTCACAACCAAGTGGTACTTTACATGCACCAGCACCGACAGCGATCACAAAGTAGAAAAACAAAAAACAACAGGAAAAAAAATAATGTCATGCTGCACCATCCCTGTGTCTGGTTAAAGGAATAGGCCACCGTTTTTACATACTGAGATATGTTCTTACCTTAGCTTTGACGAGTTCATTTGTACCCGTCTGGTCTGCACGCGTGCCCCCCCCCCCCCCCCCCCCCCCCCACGTAAACACAGCACAGGCGCTGTTAGCATTTAGCCTCTCTCTTCTCCTCTTTAGCTCCAAACAAACTCTTCCATGTTTTCCCTATTTAAATATGGTTACGTGAAGTGTTACACTACAAAGTATAATTACACAAAATTAAACAATGTGGATTTTCTAAGCGGATAAAAAGGGGAGCTATATTGTAAGGCGTAATAATACCAGGAGTAATTCGGCATCCGCACAGTAAAGTGAAGATATCACTGCGCGGATGCCGGATTACTCCTGGTATTATAACGCCTTACAATATAGTTCCCCTTTTTATCTGCTTAGAAAATCCACATTGTTTAATTTTGTGTAATTATACTTTATAGGGTAACACTTCATCTTCACCTCATTTGGAGCTATAGAGGAGAGGAGGAGAGGCTAAATGCTAACGCCGTCTGTGCAGCGTTCATGTGTGGGGGCACGCGTGAAGACCAGACAGGTACAGATGAACTCATCTAAGTTAAGGTAAGAACATATCTCAGTATGTAAAAACGGTGGCCTATTCCTTTAAAGTTAAAGGTCAAGAAAAGAAAACGCACCTTTATAAGGTCTAATCACTCTAAGTTCTTCTTGAGTCAGGAAGATGCAGTGGTTTAGATTTATCTGACTTTATTAGTTCTTATAAATTATCAACAAATGACTAGAAAAATGTCGGGATCCCTAAAGTGTCATGGTGTGTGAGTGATCAGTGGAGATTGGAGCGGCTGTGTCATTTATACAAACAGCATACCCCAAAATCTGTCAAATCATGGTCCTGTTATCCTCTAATTTCTTGTTTGATGTGGTAAATCTTTCACACACTGATCTGTATCTTCTAGACCCCTATAACTGACAGGCATTGATTTCTGCTCTATAAAATATGAACAAAT
The DNA here is from genome assembly GCA_007210695.1 of Neogobius melanostomus. Taxonomy (NCBI): domain Eukaryota; kingdom Metazoa; phylum Chordata; class Actinopteri; order Gobiiformes; family Gobiidae; genus Neogobius; species Neogobius melanostomus. Next base: position 996,879 of record VHKM01000159.1, read on the forward strand.
CTTCCCTGTCCGCTGAGAAATGCCCTGCGTTCTTTAAATGGTTACTTTTAACTAAGGCTTCAGCATTAGTCGATACAGTGCAATTACACACAGGATATGATGGCCAATGCCCGGGAGCCGTCTTGAATAATCATTCAGAACAGCCAAGACAATACTCGCAATGACGAGCGAATACTGCGTTTTAGTGGCGGCGAGGGAAGCTTTTGATAGATGGACCTATTGTCTGAGGAAGGCAGGGAACAGATTGTGATTAATTTTCAAACGCGGAGCCATTTGCCGGAAGTATAATATAAAAAAAGTCTATCTTCTGTTCACTAATGGCGGGTGCAAGAGACTGTGCACCTTTAATAAAAGTCCTTTCATTCTGATCACACGGAGACAAGCACTTGTAATGCAAATCATCCAGCCGCTCTCACTTCATCTTATCATGTTCTCCACATAACGATGGGGAAGAGGCCCTATTAGGTAAGGTAAGAACTTATTGATAAAAGTAGATCAAAAGTATTGCCTAAAAACGTATTAAAGTTCTGTTAAAATGATAAAGGTTAAGCTTTTATTTCATTTCTCAATATAAAAGTAAAACAGACCATTAAAGTGAAATATCAATAGTAATTTCAGGAGAGATTAGAATGAATCAATAATAAATCATGTGTGTAAATTTGTCCCAGGTGTGAGAAAGCTGGTAGGCCCCCTCGTCCCGGTTCACAGTCTGGGGAGCACGCTTCCGGATCTTGATGGCTTCCCAGATCCAACCATTGCACTTGTTGCTCTCAGTGCTCATTGGGCTATACAAAACATCTCCCTCCTGCAGTGGTCTGATATGGCAGACTTCAGTTGCTCTTGCTCCCTTTCCAGATTCTATCCTATGTTCTTTCTTCCTGATGTTAAACGCTCCACCAGTTTCTCCATATGATTTGCTGCATGACAAACAAGGTATTTCATATACTACGTTGCATTTGTGTTGATCTATTTTTGTCCTCGGGGTGAACTCACTTCTGCCATAGTTTGGTATGAGGTTTGACCAGTGCTGATGTTGTTTGTTTTTCCTTTTTCTTTTAACTGCAGATGGGACAGTCAACCTGCTACAACAAGCAGAAAGACAGAGCCAAAAACTGACCAGCTGACCAGATACGTCACGGCAACACCCAGTGATACCTCTGAGGAAGGCTGTAGCAGTAGCCGAAACAGTCAGGTATGAAATAACACACAGGTCTGACTACAAGAACATATTGTCATTACTTGAAGACCGAATGAACCTAACAGGACTAATAATAAATCTGTTTATGCGTCAAAGCCATTTCCCCCAACATTTTCTCCATGTTCACTTTTATCATGTAGCCTAATGGCATGAAAACAGGGCTCCAAAATACATTATCAGTGATTATTATGCTGTAAAGTAATGTGCCACTAATTAACCTAAAACAGGAGAGGCTTAGATAAATACAAACGGGTTAGGGTAATGAATGGTTTTGAATTATGGGCCAAGATGTGACGAAGGCAGAGAAATTCTCCCTGTGACCTAGAAGAGGAGGAGATGGTGAGGAAGCTGAGAAGACATAAGAACACCATTAATGTGTGCTTTCATCAAAATTTCATTTGCAAACATTGTCAAAATCCTGCAAGTTATATGGTTTGTGGTAAATGCAGCCTGTTTTTTTTTTCCTTCAAAGAAAGCATTAGTCAAACAAACAAAAGACACCAGCATTTAAATCCACAGCAACTCACTGCCAGGTTAGTAATTGCTCTTTTTATGGTCGTAATTATTTTCTCGAAGGTGCGCGCTGTTGCACACTTCAATTATACCCATACTGCTATCTGCGTGTGGGGAGAGGAGGGCTGTGGGAGGAGAGATGGGAGAAATGTTGAGAGAAAATTACGTAGTTTAGCACGCGCCTGCATCTGTGTGTTTGTGTGTGTGCAGAAGTAGGAGACAGGAAAAATGATGCATGTTTTATAACAAAACAACAAAAATAGGCGAATCAAACAGTGCCGTGATGCGCACGGATCTGTGTTTTGGCTCTGATTTTCAGTTTTTGCTGGAGTAACAGGTGCTCGCTAAAACGCACTGTACTGGAAATCCAATATGGTGCAATGGAAAAATGTAGATAATGGTGTTTTTAGATCCACATTTTCCCTTTTCAGTTTCACAAAAGCACTCCCTGTAAATATGACTTTTTAGATGCTAAAAATGAGTTGGTTCATTAGTTTGAAGTAACACTGACAGCCAAAAGATACACAGGCTAAATTATGAATGTTATTTAGCATGTTTGCCATATCAGAGGGACTATAACAAAGTAGGGGAAAAAGCCCTGCATCATTTTTAACATGCACTAAAAACAGCAGTAAGGCCATTATGTCACTGTGGGACTGAAATCCTTAGGTTTATCTATTCTCTCGTCTTCCATTAAAACAATACACCAACAATAAAACCATAACCCATTATCCCTAATAGTAATGGACACTTCTTAACAGGCTTGCGTCCCATTATAAACTCCAATACCGTCTCAGTAGAGGTGAATGGGGGTTCAAGTGCTGTATTCATGCGGTGGTCAATAGAAACATTAACAATACTGACCGAAGACTGCAGCGTTAATGTGGGAAAGAATCAATACTCTGAAGATGAAACAAGCCTTTGAGGAGCGGTATATTAATACACATAATAATCAAACGTCCGTTCTTTGCAGATGGAGATAGTGACGAAAATAGCCTCGCCAGGGCTTTGAGGGGAAATACTTGGAAACTGTTCATTTCAAAAGCCAGCGGGTTGAGATTTTGGTAATGTTGTGCCAGTTTATGGACATCTCCAAATGATACATGTTTGTTGAGGGCTGTTTTGTCAACAAAGATGGGTGGGACTAAGTTAAATCCCTCCAACTGGTCTTTCATATTCCGCATGCTGCCAAGACTATTATTGGTGCTGCTGACGAGGCTTCGTGGATGAGAGGCAAAACGTCCAAGACATCAACTACAGAGTACAGATGATGCATGTAAGGAATGAAGAACATGCAAAATCAACATGGTGGCACACAGTTTCTTCTATAGATTTGAAACTGGGTGCGATTATATATTATCTTACGTTCATACAGTATATTGTTCTGATTCTGTTTGTCACCTCGTAGTATTATTGTGGTTTGGACGGCATGACCACGCCCCAATTTGCTGTAATTGTCTTTTTCAATTCAATGTTCCAGAGTGTTACATATAGGGTGACCAGATGTCTGTTTACCCAGGACAGTCCCAGTTTTGAGCAATCTGTCCCATGTCCCCCTGAGTTTATCCAAAGTTTATCCCAGTTTTACACAGTCTTTGTCCCAGTTTTTCACCAGAACCACGCCTATAAAGCAGTGTTTTGACCAGAAACGTAATGACTTTTATCAACTGAATCAATAAAAAAAACTCTTAACGCCCGCATTAACCAAGCGCATTTTCTCCAGTTCAGTTTTACCCAAATCTAAAAGCTTCTCGACTGGAGCTTACAGCCTATAGGCCACTGCCTCATTTGAAAACTAAGACCTACAAAACTGATTCAAACCTTTTTGTCACTTTGTCGCCACGTTTATGCCACATTTGCGTCACTTTTTTTCTTGCTTTTTAGTTGTGTTATTGTTGCTTTTCCGGCATTGCGTTTTTTGGTGCGTTTTTGCCGATTTATCATGTTCTTTTATGTCGCTTTTTCGTTGATTTTGTCACGTTTCTGTTTACAGCCTATAAGCCAGAGCGGTGCCTCATTTGAAAGCTAAGACCTTGTAATTTCTGAATACATGTGTAAGATCTGTGCGAGTAAAGCACAACTCACAGACGGATCGAACATCTATCACCTCAACGCGGACTGTTTTTTTTTTTTACATGCATGAGAAAAGTCACGATTTGTACATCCCACAAATTCCCCATTTTAGTCCCAGTTTTTAATGTAGAAAATCTGGTCACCCTAGTTACATGTCTCTAGTAGCTTGGGAACTCTTGCGGCCACTTTTCCACATTTACGAGAAAATACCAAAATGATATAACCTACAAACAAACAAATAAGACCTATTTCGTACTAGTAGCCGGGTTGATTATGTTGCAATCCACAAATACGTATGCATAAATGAGTCTACCGTTGCGTCGCAGCAGCTTATCCTCCTATACCCACTTGTGCACATAACTAGGTTTAGCGTGCAGAAATGCTAATGCTATGCAGGTGTAATCTCCACCATCATTACTGCTGCCGTTATATCGCTCTGACATTTGCTAATTAGAGCTAATCAGGAACTGCAGCAGTGGGAATGTCACTTTGTTGAAGATATTTCATCATGAACTAAAGCTATAAGCCAGTTAATTTTCTTACTCATGTTCAAGGGAGGAATCATCCCTATTATTAGCATGGGCTCTCTGAGGGGAACGCTGCACAAAGATATCTGCCCAGGCCAAAGCTTAAAGATAACGTAGCCTACTAAGAGTGTGTCAATAAATTAGCTGTCGGATATGCAAGTACAAGTGGTCTATCTATTGATTAAAGAAAAGAAAGGGCTACTTCATATCTGCTTATTCTGCAAGTTGCCATAACGACAAACACATTAGCTACTTGTGTTTGCAATTAGCAAGCAGGCCAGTGAGAGAAATGCTTTACGCTCCGCAAGAAGAAACTAAAGCTCTCTCATGCCCAACCAGTCTGATGAATATTAAACCGTTCTAAACTGAAAAGCAATTCACACACAAAGTTATTCAAAAAGCTTTACAGAACACGGATATGTAAAAGTAGATGCTTCACAGTTGAACAAAAATTATGCGTTAAACACGAATAAGCATATTATTGGATTCCAAGCAACTGGTAACATTTGAACTTGTAGCAGTCTTAGTCCGAGTTTACAAGTCGTAATTATCAGTTCCAACAGGGTTCCCAGGCATTTTTCCAAGTAGGAGATGGGAAATTTGACAGTTAACAGTTGCCCGGAACTCAACATTAACCCCCATCCTAACCTACAGTACATTTTCTCCAGTTTGACTTTACCCCGAAACTAAACACTTCTTATGGTGCGTTCCAGGCAACTGGTAACTGGTATCTTTCTCGCTTGAAAATTACGATTTACGACGTTCCAGGTGAATAAAGTTGTATGTAAACAAAACAGCTAATGCCACAACAGTTAGCTCATAAGATGTTTTATGAAAGTTTCTCCAAACCAGATATATTTAAAAACATGCAACATAACGTTATGTTGAAAGCTGTGACCAAAATGCCAGCAGGGCCAAGACCGTGAAAAGGCTTTTGGCTCCTGAAATGGCTTGCCATCGGCTTCAATTGGCTTTTTGGCGAAAGGCCAGTCCAAGAGCTTCCCCTTTCGCTGTCAAGCGATACTACACAAGCTTATGGAGAATATGGCGCTCATTATAGAGTCTGCATGACCTATGATTCAAGCTGACTGTTTCACTTTTGAGCTCACATTAAATAACATGTTCATTGTAAGGGCTTCTTGTAACCGGAGGGTTAGCAGATCGAAACCCGCAGGTGCACATGGTTGTGCTTGGGCAGGACACTTCACCCACCATTGCCTCCAGTGTCTACACTGGTCATCAATGAATGAAAGTGTGGACTGTGAATGGGTTTGTGGTTCCTAGATGTAATGCTGTGGTTCCCAAAGTCCATGATGTATTTTTGCTTGACAGTATATTTTAGTGAAATTGAGCAGTGACACTTGACAGCCGAGTTTGTTCCCGCTGTCACACAAACCTCTCGATCCCTGCTGCCCAGGCTGTTCCAGGTGGTTGTTCTCGTGAGGCTATGTGACTGAGTTCAGGCTGGAGAGAGCGTTTTGTATTCTAATTTTGTTAAATTACAGGATAGTACTAAATTACGAGAAGACAGCGGAGAACAGGGGGTGTGTATGTGTGTGTGTGTGTGTGTGTGTATGTATATACTCCATAAGCCACATACTCCATAAGCCTGCAGTGTTGCTTAAGCGAAAGGGGGGGGGGGCTCTTGGACTGGCCTTCCACCAAAAAGCCAGTTGAAGCCAATGACAAGCCATTTCAGGCGCCAATGGCCAATTTTCGGGCTCACCCTCTCTCCAAAATGCAGTGGTATTGTTACAGTTTTAACATTAGCTGCGCTGATCCACTGGGGGCGCCATTACTGTCTTCATCTCGTATATGAACTCGTGGCAGTCTTGAGGTCTTCCAAGGCATTTTTCCAAGTGGGAAGTTTACCAGATACCAGTTGCCTGGAACGCACCATTACAACCTACAGGCCAGTGTAACGCCTCATTTGAAAGACCCAAAACAGATCTGAGATTTTTCTTTGTGTTTCCATGGGTTGTTGCCGCATTAACGTCACTTTTTCCATCACTTTTTTGCCAAGTTTTTGTTACTTTTTTGTTGCATTTTTGTAATATTGTTTTTTTTGGGTCACGTTTTTGTTGCTTTTACATCCTTATTTACATCTCGTTTTTGTCGCCGTTATGATTTTGTAGATTTGGGTAATGCCTGAATACCTGGATAATACCTGGTGTATTTACTTGTGTAGGTGGAGGTTAAGAGGTTAAAATATAATATTCAAAGCGTAAAGTGCAGACAATCTTTGCACTGCTAGATCAGTGTTTTTAGACTGGATTTGTTAATGGTCAGAGTTGAGGCATGACACATCTTCAGGAAAACTGTCCCAGATTTTAGCTGCACCTGGAACAGAGCCTCCCCATGTCTGGTCCTGACTCTGGGACACTTTTTCTTTTTCATTTAACTAACTTCCACGGTCGAATTGGCTTATTTTAAGGCGGATTATTTGCACACATCAAACATTTAAACTAGGGTCATGAGTTGCCCTTTCCGCTGATGAAGGGTGCTTGATGCTGCACAGATCAAATTGTGACCACTCGTTCTGTACTGCACTTGAGCTCAGACAAGGACAAGAAGACCTCCCTCTCCCCGGCCGGCTCGCTCTTTCCTCCTGAGCCCCCTCCTTCGCTGTTAAAAGAGCAGCTATGTGCCCATCCGCTGCTCCTGGCCAAATGTCTAGTGTCGGCTCAGGATGCATCATCATCATGCGGCTTAGTTTAGACTGGCTCTCCACTGGGAGCTAATACACAGGCTTACACACAACAGGCGTAATGAGAATTTTCACTTCACTGCAGGTAGAGGTCGCCAGAGAGTACCGGGCACAAAGAAGATATGAGCGCATCATCTGGAGAAGTAGTAGGCTGCAAGTGCATTGATTTCACACAAAGAAATGTCCATTTATTTATTTTGATTTTCAGCATTCTTAAAAAGCAAGATATCTTTGAAGAGTTGAGTGAGTTCCCCTGCATACAACCCGTCCAGAACACCTTGACTTGACACCACAACTTGAGCCGATCGGTAATACTTTGAGGAAGAAACAGGAGCACTCAGAGGAAACACATTAGATAAGCATGCATTATACTCTGGGGAAAAATTACACTGAACAAACAATTTGAATGCAGCACTTTTGTTTTGGCTCTCATTTTTCATGGGGTGAACTCAAAGACATAAAACTTTTTCTATATACACAGTGGACCCATTTCTTCCTAATATTGTTCACAAATCTGTCAAAATCTGTGCCAGTGAGCACTTCTCCTGATTCTAAGGCCTCCCGACCGCGACAACACCCATACACCCCCGGTCCGACCACCACACATTGCCTTCAAACCTGTGGGAAACACTGTGGGTATTTTTCCTATCCTTCTCTGAAGATTATCTTAACCTCAGGTTACATGGGGAACATCGCTGCATAGCATTTTTCAGGTCTTTCCAGAGATGTTCCATTGGGTTCAAGTCTTGGCTCTGCCTGGGCCACTCAAGGACATTCACAGACTTGTCCTGAAGCCACTCTTTCATTATCCTGACTGTGGGCTTCAGGTCCTGTTGGAAGGTGAACTGTCATCCCAGTCTGAGGTCCTGAGCCTTCTGGAGCAGGTTTCATCCAGGATGTCTCTGCACATTGCTGCATTCATCTTACCCTCTATGCTGACTAGTCTCCTTGTTCCTGCCGCTGAAAAACATCCCCACAGCATGATGCTGCCACCACCATGCTTCACCGTAGTGATGGTACTTGCCAGGTGATGAGCGGTGCCTGGTTTCAGTGAGACATGGCGCTTGGCATTCAGACCTAATTGTTCTATCTTGGCTTCATTAGACCAGAGCCTATTGTTTCTCATGGTCTAAGAGTCGTTTAGGTGCTTCTTTTGCAAACTCCAAGCAGGCTGTCATGTGCCTTTTACTGAGGAAAGACGTCCGTCTGGCGACCCGACCGTAAAGGCCCGATTGGCGGAGTGCTGCAGATATGGTCGTCATTCTAAAAGGTTCTCGAATTTCGAATAACGTTGGAGCTCTGTCAGAGTGACCATTGTGTTCTTGGTCACCTCTCTGACCAAGGCCCTTCTTCCTGATTGCTCAGTTTGGACAGGTGGTCCGCTTTAGGAAGAGTCCGGGTGGTTCTGAACTTCTTCCATCTATGAATGACGGTGGCCACTGTGCTCTTCGGGACCTTCGATGTAGCAACAATTTTCACCCTTCCCCAGATCATGACACAATACTGTTTCTGAGTCTACAGACCGCTCCTTTGACTTCAGGGCTTGGTTTCTGCTCTGACATGCATCTGTCAGCTGTGGGACCTTATAGAGAGGTGTGTGCCTTTCCAAATGAAGTCCAATGAGTTAAATTCACCACAGGTGGACTCCAGTCAAGTTGTATTAAGATTGAACACGCGTGGACCCACAATGAGTGTAACTATAACACTTGTTTCTCTCTTTGTGAAACAAGACTCTGGTGACTGTATGAATTTAACGTCGTGCTGATGAGGTCGAGCCGAGAGGGGCGTGGAGTTAATTGGAAGGCACTCTGCAAATCTCAGGTTGAACCATGATTACAAATGCTGCAAATGTTAAAAGTGAAAATGGGATAAATATAGCCTGAATTTGGAGCAGGACTGAACGGAGAGGATGTTCCCAGGAGATGGTATCAGCCAGAATGAGGTTATGATAGCGCGGCTGATACAGAGGAGAGGACAGTTATCACCCCTCCTTCTCTGTCCCGCCACACTCTCCATATTGATAAGACGCCCCATGGACGCCTGCTGCTGCTGCTGCTGTCGCCTTATATGACAAACTGAAGGAGGAAATAACCAATTTAACTCACAGATGTCAGAGGAAATATTCATGTTTTCCAGATGTGCAAATTGAAAAGATGCTAAATTGGTAATAGTAATGAACCATAATACCAATGAACATTCAACACTGTGTTGGGAGTAAAAGTTAGCAATGCAGTGTACAGTGATTCCCACAAAATCACCTATAATCCAAATAATTAGTTTATTTGATTAGGACAGTACATGTTGAGGAACACACAAGAGAATCTCAAAGAGCACATTCTCAAAAGGTCTGGATTCAGTAATGATTTCTAACTAGGCTTTGACCTCACCTTAATGTGGTTGTTCGTAATTTGCCATATTTCATGGCTAATGTTAAAGAGTATGGGGAAAATATACATTGAGCAGGCTAACGGATTCTGAAAAGTTGCCCGGACGAGTCGATTTGCTAAAGCTAACTGTCTGCATACATTACAATTGACCACAGCTTCTCCTTTTTATTTCTTCTTAGGCTAACAACTGCTTCCTGTCTGTGTTTTATTCGAATACAGAGTTAGCCCTGTCCTGCTGAAAAGAATAACTGTGCACAGAACCCAGAACCCTTTGGCTGTGAGGCACGAAAAACTGAGCAGCCGAGTGAAAAAGCAGTTTTAAAGTAAGAAGATTCCCTCCCTATAACATAAGCGCATTAGAGTTTCATATCAAGTGTCTGAGCCTGTGCAGCGGCGGGGGACCCACTTACCTCGTGCCCTCTGCCCTCTGTCTACGCAGGGCTATGAGAGGAGGACAGGACATGGAGGTCATTCAAAACACTGCCACACATAAATACAAACCAAGTGCTGTTTATATCTCCGGCTTTTACCAAGACTATATTTCACTATTTGTTTTGACAAGTCTTTTTTTCCCCCTGACGACAGTTCTGTTTCGGTACCACATGCGGTTAAAATAAAGCGCATTAATCTTACTGTTGTCACTTCTGTGCGTGCCCTTGCTATAGCTATAGCTCTCACATCACAACACTTCAGCATCTACAGATATTCAAATGTTATATATTTAAACAGGCACATGCACATCCATACCCATTATTTATCTATATTTTGTGTATCTAAAGCTTTTCCTTTTCCTTACCATTGGTTCTGCTCCAATACACCTTATTAGTCAGTATTAATCAATCAAATCCGGAATATACATGCCCCTTGTTCATCGTGTGTTTTTAATGCACTGGCCATTGAGATAGACAGAGCAATTAATTAACACATTATATAACTAAAAATAAAAAGTGGCATACATCCCCTGGACACAGTTAACAAGCCAGGTACTCCAGGAAACCTGTGAGGATTCTGTAGTTTGGTCAAAGTATTTTTCCTACAGCCATTAGCCTTTAGCCATGAACAATCCAGATGATTTCAGCTGTTGTCAACCCATCAACCTCGTTTAGGTGATGTCAAAGCCTGGTTAGAAATCATTGTTTTACTGGATACTCTTGTACGTCTTTGTCGTGTTTTTGTGGGGTTCGGTGGATTTTTTTTTTTTACTGCAGAGTCCATAATGGTCCATAATGGTCCTGAAGAGTAGCAGCTTTTTAAAAGTAAACAGCTAGCTTATCAGCTAAACCCATTTGAGACCTACAAATGTCTTCTTCTGAGACACTGAAGAGGCACTAAGAGCCCCACACACCTGCAGCACAGTGGAGGCGTCACAAGAGGAGCTACAGGAAACAAGGAAGGGACAAACGAGGAGATGGTGAAAGACTGTTGTGGAGCGGAAGGAGCTGTGCAAGAGGAAGAGGAAGGAGGAGGTGGAGCTGACCAGTGCAGGACACCACGCTCTGAAACAGGGACAAACCCAGGAGGCGCTGCGCCGTTCCAGAGGACCAGAGGAGACTGGAGGCAGCCATCCAGGTTTCCTCCGGGTGCTACGGTTTCCCAGACCTCCAAAAACATGCCGGTCAGGTTGACCCACTGTGGCGCAGTTCAGTCGCATCGGCTCAGGACTAACACCTGAACACTATTTCGTTTGTACAATGACAAATAAAGTATTTACATATTTAATGTAATAATAAAGGATAAAATGAGTGTATAAATGTGGATTCTGATCCAAATGTTGAAACATATTCCGTTTCTGTTTATTGTGGGGTCAGATACACGTCCAACATCATCTAATAATATGTTAATGATGGAGAAACCTCAGAAATTATATAAATGCCATATGGGGTGAGAAAACTAATTAAAAAGGTCAAGAAAGCCATTTGCTAGTAAAAGTGCTCATTTGTAGGAACGGTCTCAGATAACTAACAGCGTTTATGCAATTATTATGGTGCATATGGTGCAGCCCGCCACACAACACCCGTTTGGCATGTTTGCTGCATAAGAACTGCTCCAACAGCTTCACCCAAACTAACTTGGCGGGCTCCGTTGCTAAGGGGCTATATCACAAACACCCGGATTCCTGTCTAACTCAATTCATTTTGCAGCAGATAGTGGCGCTCAGAGAGTGCAGAGGGCAGCTCCTGAGCGCTGAACAACGATCTCCGCATCTTGAGCTTAGTATCGCTCTTTATTTTTTGACAATCTGCCACGTTATTTGTAGGTTCACTAGATCAATATGCCGATAGTTTTGTATGATCTATGGGGGTTTTTGATTTTTGTGCCCCTCTCTATCTCTGCATGGCCCTGTAGGCTGTTTAAAAGAAGGGGATCTGTAAGTTTATCTGTGGGCTACAAAAAGATCAAGGTGTTATGTAACTATGACAGAATAAAAAGATTCAATAAGTGGTTTGAAATCAGATATCTTATCCATAATATACTGACAACACATTTAATAGAAGCTCAAACACACTGAAGCTGCAGTTATGTGCTTTTTTGGGGTATTTGGGGATATTTACAAAGACATCTTAAGCACTTTCTTGAATGTTATTGGTTTAAAAAAGTCTTTATCTAAAACTGCTTATTCAAAATTTCACTTGGCTTTGCTCCTGCTCATTTACATATCGACTCTTTATATTTAGCTGTGGTGTGCAACAATCAAAACATAGTTTTGCCGATGCCTGGTTAAAACATTTTGAAAGGCCCAGTTTGGTCGACATTTTCTTTGAAGTTTCTGGTAATGACTTATTGAGTCTTTTCTTTCATCAGTTAATTAGTATTTGAAAGCTACTTTAATTTCAAAGCAATTATCGCTTGATTGGCTGCGTTGCATTTAAACTCAAGTCTATTCTGCCCAGGACATTGGATGTGATTTACCTGTCTGTGTGTGTGGTCTGAATATTGTTTAAAACTGCTCTTTTTTGTTCACACATAATAACACTCTAAAGACTTAATAGGCCCAATCATACGCCCAGCATAACAACAGTGTTTATCCAGGAGAGCCTGGGTATCTTGCGTGCACTGTGTCAATGCTTGCAGCTGCTTCCCTAATGTAACCTACTTCATTCAGCATTTAGGCTTAAGCTCTCACTGGACAAACTACAAACTTCATTTATGCCACTGTGAGTTAAACACTGTCCATATACCGATGTTAGTTCTGAAGAGCGCGGGGCTGTGCACTTTATGTGGGACCACGGTTGTAGCCCACATACCATCGCTATTCGCTATGGGTGCCTGTCCGATAAGCCCATGACCAGCCCACTCACTGCATCAAGTCTGACAGAGCATTCACACCAACAATGGCAAGAGCAGCACGAGCGGCCAGCTTCCATTAATTCCCTATTTAAGGGAAATCAATCCAACTTTATGCAAATATAGAGTGATTCGTGGCTGCGAATCAGAACAAGACCTGACTGACACCTGTGTGTAATTGGCTCACACACTTCAGCTGCGTCTCAAGCTGAGGAGGGCGCACAAAAGAAGCAAAGGAAAGCGAAATATTTTCCCTTGATGTGAATGCTGTGAAGCTGAAGATTTCATAGAGCAAAATGGGACCAATAGGAATGGCTCAAAAACGCAACAAAGATAAATGAAGTCCAAAGGCACGGTCATGTTGTTCAAGGCAATGAGGAATCACTGACCACGAGGGTGACCACAGAAGAGGTGGATGGACAGAATTTCCAACTATCTTAAAGAAATCTAGGCCACCTCAGAATATGCTTCAGATCATACACAATGGAGAAGACTATGCCAAATACTCTGCACCAAAGCAGAACAAATGCAAAGAAAGACGAAAATCAGAAGGGAAGTTCTTTAGACCTATCAGATATAAAGCCCTTTTGAAATATATTACAGGCCGCATTATGTTATCAGGCTCTCGACAGATTCAGGCTGAAAAGAAAGGGCAACGTATGAGTTTCCAAAAATAGCTCCTGGAAAGATTTTAGGGTCTGGCATTTCCAAAATCCAACTCAGCAGGAAAGAGAAATGTGAATCTCATTATTATTATTTTTTTTAATTTCTGTGGAGATTCAAGACAAGGTTAGGTGAAAGTTTACTAAGTTATAATAAGGTTATGGTCAGGTATACTTTATTAATCCCCGTAGGGACATTCGTTCTCTGCATTTGATCCATCCTCACACAATGGGCCCATCTAGCTGTGAAGCACAAGCGCTAACCACTGCGCTACCGTGCTGCCCCAGTAACTAATGAATGGACGCACACTCTCTGCTGAACAAGTCCTTTTATTATGAATGACCTGATTTTAGATAATAATCTTGATTGTTTGTGTTTAACTGAAACCTGGCTGGGTGCAGATGCGACCGCGGTTCTTGCTGAGGCCTCCCCACCTAATTTTAGCAGCACCTTTTAAATAAGGAATGGAAAAAGGGGAGGTGGCACTGCTTCCATATGTACAAACACTCTTGTCACCAAACCTATTTTATTTGATCCATTCTCCACTTTTGAACACCATGCAGTTGTTTTTTAGTAATCCCCCATTTTATGTGTCACTATTTACAGACCCCCCAAAAAATGCCCTCTTTTTGTTAAGGAATTTTCTGAGTTTTTATCACTTTTACATAGCTCTTTTAATATGATTCTTTTAACTGGTGATTTTAATCTACTCATAGATAATCTTTTAGACCCTGTTGCTAGGGATTTTGTAAATGTCCTTAAATTATATGGATTTTACCCAACACGTCACACAGCCAACTCACGACAGAGGACACAGTCTGGACCTGGTCATCACGTATGGCCTGTCCACAGCTGTGTCTTCTGTCGTTGACTTGGCCGTCTCTGACCATTACTGTGTGTTTTTTAATGTCACCAGTTTTACCCAGCTGGAGTCCTCGGTAAGAGCGGTGAGGAAACGTCATCTCACCCCTGAAGTGGCTGCAAATGTTGTCGATGTTTTAGAGAAATGTTCTCCTATTGTTCTACCTGCCCCTGTGATTTTATTATTGAAAATGTTAACAGAAAACTCAGGTCAGCTCAGGTCAGAGCTTGACTCTATCGCTCCTTTAAAACTCAAGAAACTCCCCACAAAACCAATTCCTCCATGGAGGAATGAGGAAATTAAACAACTCAAGAGACAATGCAGGGTGGCAGAGAGAAAATGGAGAAAAACAAAATTACAATAAACTACCAAATATTCCGTGAACAACAAACAAATTACAATAACACAGTAAGAAACACAAGAAACAATTACTTCTCAAAAATTATCAACAATAATAAAAACAATCCCAAGGTACTCTTCTCTACAATAGAACATCTAATCAATCCTGATTTTAACAAGACCAACTTTACTCCAAGTGACTCCCTTTGTGAGGCGTTTGCAGACCACTTCAGGGGAAGATAGACACTATCAGAAGTAATATTTTATCTACTCAAATTAATATGGTTTTAAATGCATCTGGTTGTCTACTTGTTCCAGAGGAAACACTGCACAGTTTTGTCCTGGTTAATGCTCAAGTTGTCTCATTTAGACCCACCACATGTCTTTTAGACCCGGTCCCAACCCCGTTTTTGTAAAAACATTTTATGGATCTTTTATTGATGAGCTTTTAAACATGATGAATTGCTCTCTTCAGACGGGGGTCTTCCCTGCTGCCTTTAAAGGGGCGGTGGTGAAGCCCCTGTTGAAGAAGAGCAATTTGGACAGTAATGATTTTAACAAATTTAGACCGATACCCAACTTACCATTTTTAAGCAAAATTTTAGAAAAACTTGCTTTTACCCAACTTAGCGACTTTATAATTGCACATAATGTCCTTGAGAAATTTCAGTCTGGCTTTAGGGTAAACCACAGCATCGAGACGGCCCTTTTAAAGATTTTCAATGATCTTAGATTAAATTATGACTCTAAAAAGTTGACAGTGTTGGTTCTACTGGATCTGAGCGATGCCTTCGATACAGTCGACCACACTATTCTTTTAACTCGTTTAAAACACATTGGCCTCTCTGGTGCTGTCCACAAATGGTTATCCTACCTCACAGACAGGACATTCATGATGAGTGCAGATACCTGCTCCTCCAAGGTCCATACAATTACATGTGGTGTGCCCCAGGGTTCGATTTTAGGGCCAGTGCTTTTTAACCTGTATATGCTCCCTCTTGGTGATGTCATCAGGAGACATGGAGTCAACTTTCATAGTTACGCTGATGATACTCTGATGTACATCTCCATGTCTCCTGATGACACCAGGCCAGTGGATGCACTTTTTAATTGCATTTTAGATATCAAATCCTGGATGGCAGAAAACTTTCTCCAGCTTAACCAGGACAAAACTGAAGTTTTAGTCATCGGTCCTAAGGCCCAGAGGGAGAAACCTTTACCCAAACTACAGTCATTGTCTTTTAATCCTTCTTCACAGGTGAAGAACCTGGGTGTGATTTTTGACTCTGAGCTGACTTTTATTCCACACATTAAGAATATCACAAAGATAGGTTTTTACCATCTAAAGAACATAGCCAGAGTCCGTCCCATTCTCTCTCGGGCCAACACGGAGACGCTGATGCATGCTTTTATCACCAGTCGTATCGACTACTGTAATGCCCTGCTCTCTGGTCTTCCCAAAAAGAGTATCTCAGGTTTACAACTTTTACAAAATTCAGAAGCTCGTGTCCTGACGAAGACCAGGAGGCGGGACCACATTACACCGGTTTTAGAGTCGCTGCATTGGCTCCCCGTGTGTTTCAGGATCGATTTTAAAGTTGTTTTAATGGTTTTTAAATGTCTTAATGGTCTTGGTCCTTCTTATCTTTCAGAACTGCTTTTACCATATGAGCCTTCGCGGTCCCTGCGCTCCTCCTGTAGGCGTCTCTTCCGAAAGTCAACAGAAAGACTCACAGCGAGGCGTCTTTCCAGTATTACGGCCCTCGCCTCTGGAACAGCCTGAGAGCCTGAGCTCAGAGCCGCAGAGAACGTTCATGTTTTTAAAAGTAGGCTCGAGACCCACCTTTTTAGTTTAGCTTTTAACTAATATTTACTTATATTAACTTTATTTATCTGTTTTAGTTCTATACAATTATTTCTTTAGTTTCACTCTTTTTTATCTTGTGCTATGTCGCATTTTTAGCCGAGTTTTAGCCGTTTTTAATTTATCTTTTTTTTTTTTATGTTCTCTCAGCGGTTCCTCTGAGGGACGCCCCACCGGGAGTGCTGGTTGGCTGTGGCCGTGCGGGCGCTCTCCTGTGGGTGCCTGGATGGAGGTTGGACGTCTCTCCTACACCTCCTCCGGGCGCCCTATGTTGGCGCTCTGTGGCTGTGGCCGATGGGCTGCTCTCGGTGCAGACGGCTCCTTGGATGGTGTTTCCTCTTTCGGTCCATCTGTACTCAGCCTTATGTACCCAACTTTATGTCCATTTTTATTTAAGACTTTTAACTGCTCCACCTGGGGCAAGTGGAGGAGTTTAAGTATCTCGGGGTCTTGTTCACGAGTAAGGGACGGATGGAGCATGAGATCGATAGACGGATCGGTGCGGCGTAAGCAGTGATGCGGTCGCTGTATCGGACTGTTGTGGTGAAAGGGAGCTGAGTCAGGGGGCAAAGCTCTCGATTTACCGATCGATCTACGTTCCCACGCTCACCTATGGTCATGAGATCTGGGTAATGACCGAAAGGACAAGATCGCGGATACAAGCGGCCGAAATGAGTTTCCTTCGCAGGGTGGCTGGGCGCACCCTCCGAGATCGGGTGAGGAGCTCAGTTACCCGGGAGGAGCTCGGTGTAGAGTCGCTGCTCCTTCACGTCGAAAGGAGCCAGCTGAGGTGGCTAGGGCATCTGTTCCGGATGCCTCCTGGTCGCCTCCCTCGGGAGGTGTTCCAGGCATGTCCTATTGGCAGGAGGCCTCGTGGAAGGCCCAGGACACGCTGGTGGGACTATGTCTCCGAGCTGGCCTGGTGTCGCCTCGGGGTCCCCCAGAACAGCTGGAGGAGGTGTGCGTGGATCGGGAAGTCTGGGCATCTCTGCTTAGACTGCTGCCCCCACGACCCGGCCCCGGATAAAGCGGAAGAAAATGGATGGATGGATGGACTTTTAACTGCTGGGCTGTCTGTATGTCTGTGTGTGCGGGTGGGGTGGGGGGAGGTAGGGGGTTGTTGTTATTTACGTATATTTGCTGGTGGGGACGATTTTAATAATTTTTAAGCACTGTAAAGCACTTTGTGTTACATTTTGTATGAAAAGCGCTTTATAAATAAAGTTTGATTTGATTTGATGGAATTATGTTTTAAACAAAAAAAATGGAACGGTCCCCTTTTGCACACTTGATGTAATTGTCAGAATGGGTTTCACTTCACAAGTGTGACTCACCTTATGAAGCTCATTAAGAGAGAGTAAGAGAAATAAAAAGAGAGGAGGGAGAGAGAATATTCTAAACGTATTATTCTTTATTCTGAACTTGGGAGTCAGTGGCCTATAATTTGATGATGACGAACAGTGACTCATTCTTTTTAAAAGCAACTCTTACTCATGTGTGCCAAAAACTTTTGATGTATACTGTTAAAAAAATATGTCTGAAAGGATTCTGATTCAAAACACAGTTCAGAGTTCAGGCGTTGACTCAGCATTTGTGCATGATTGGGACAACTTACAGATCAATGAGAGCAACACTACAGCATTAAGATTAGACTAATCAGTGTTTTAGACATAATTTATGCTAGTTAAAAGCTGCATACAAAAGGTGTCTAGTGTTTCTAGGCAAGGCAAGGCAAGGCAAGGCATTTATATGGCACATTTCATGTACATGTACAACTCAATGTGCCTCACAGCAGCACCAGACACCCAAACACAATAAAAATGCAATAAAAAGCATTAAAAACACGATACAATTACATTAAAAAATATATTAAAAAATACATTAAAAATATGTATATATTAAATTTGTAAAAATACAATCAACTGCCATAGGCAGCAGTAAAAAGGTGTCCTTTCAGCCTGGACTTAAACATAGTCAGGGTCGAGGCCTGTCTCACGTCCTCACTGAGGCTGTTCCAGACTTTTGCTGCGTGAAACTGAAACGCAACCTCACCATGTTTGTTGGTGACTCTGGGAACCACCAGGAGACCCCTCCCTGAGGATCTCAGGGCCCGAGATGGTTCATACGGCTGTACCATATCAGAGATGTACTTTGGTGCCCGACCATGAAGGGATTTATACACAAGCAGAGCTGTTTTAAAGTCTATTCTCTGAGTGACAGGAAGCCAGTGCAGAGAACGGAGCACTGGAGTAATATGGTCGTATTTCCTGGTTCTTGTCAGGACTCGAACAGTGCATTTTGGATATACTGCAGTTGTCGAACAGCTCGTTCAGAAAGGCCAGTGAAGACCGTTACAATAGTCTAGCCGGCTGGAGACAAACGCATGAATTAATCTCTCCAAATCTGGTTTTACACAATTTTTATTTTGGCAATGTTTTTTAGGTGGTAATAGGCCGCTGATGTAATGGACTTAATATGACTATGTGTAATATGACTATGTTAAAATTCAGGTCTGAGTCCATGATTACCCCTAGGTTTCTAACTTGACTTTTCAATCCCAGTGAAAGAGCCTCAAGATGACCAATGACAACCTCTCTGTGTTTTTGTGGGCCAAAGACAATGATCTCAGTTTTATCTGTATTTAACTGGAGGAAGTTATTTTGCATCCACACACTGATCTGTTTGATACAATGACACAGTCTATCCACGGGCCCATGTTCACCTGCTGTTAGTGAAACATAGATCTGAGTGTCATCTGCGTAATTGTGATAGGATACATTGTTACTGAATATCAATTGACCTAATGGAAGCATGTACAAATTGAACAAAAGGGGCCCCAGAATCGACCATCCGGTCTGAGACACAGTTGCCCATCGTGACATAGTAAGTTCGGTCCTCAAGGTAGGATCTGAACCACTCGAGAGCCTTTCCAGAGATTCCCACCCAGGTTTTTAACCTCTCTAGTAAGATCCTGTGGTCCACTGTGTCAAACGCAGCACTAAGGTCCAGCAGAACTAAAACTGTGACCTTGCCTGCATCTGTATTTAGCCTGATGTCATTTGTTACCTTGATCAAGGCCGTCTCAGTACTGTGGGCGGGTCTAAAGCCCGACTGGAACATGTCAAAAACATCATTTACAAGAAGAATTTCCGTAAGCTGGCTGTAGACCACTTTCTCCAAGACTTTTCCTATAAATGGCAGATTTGATATAGGCTGATAGTTGTTAATTTCTGTTGCATCAAGACCACTAGTTCGTTACACGTCTTGAGACATCATGCAAAATCAACTTTATTGAGCTTTTAGCCACGTTTATAATGTTAAATCCTCATCAAAAACATCCCCCAACAACAAAGTGCCTCCACTGGGCCAGTGAAAAAAATCCATCACTCCCAGATCACCTTCAGCAGATAACAAAAAGTGCTGTCAGCTGTGCTCCTTCTATGTACCTTCACTCAGCCCATATCTCTCCACAATCCCTTTCACACTGACCAAACACACCGAGAGATTTCATAAGTTAATTAACAGCTCAGGTTTGCTGCATGTCAGAGGGATCCAGCGAAAGGCCGGAGTAAGTCTATAAATCCCCTGCTCTCCCCGGACCCTCGTGTACCACATCCTCAAGAGCTACACTCCGCCAATGTTTACACCAAATTACCCAGAAATCCCAGCTGTAGTGGCGGTAAATAAGCTTGTGCGCGGATTTGGTGGCAACCCACTCGTTTGTTTGCGCGTTATTGAATAGGGGAAGCGATGAACGATTTAATTGAATGAGGTCCCTTTTTGCAGCCAGTTTAAGGGGTAAAATTTGATTGCAGTTTTAATTAACCGGCATACTTGGCCCCTTTCATCGGTCCAAGGGATTACAATTATGAGCACAATGGAGCAGCAGTCGTATTGTGGCGCGGTCATTTGTGCGAGAGCCTTTTAAGATGCCTTAGCTGCAGTCGAGGTGGCTGCGCGGGGAGTAGGTTTTAATCCTGGCAAAGGCGTGTGCTATACAGAGGTGAACTGGGATGTTTGTTGCGTTGTTTGTTGTTATTTTGAGGCATAAATCATGTTGTTTTTCGTGAATTACTAACGACTGGCACCAAACAAAACACAGACGTCTGCAGCGCAACGAATAACTCAGCCAATGTTTATATTGAATGCACGTATGATTGTAGCACGTATGACGATGAAGTGAGATGTTTCTCTTTCGGTCAGAGAAATAAAAAGGTCACAACAGCACGCCTTCGCTGTGGCGTTGCTCCAATAAGCTTCTGCGATGTCAGAAGATCCAGCGCTGAATTCATTTTTCACCAAGATCTTGTACTGATGATGGGAGAGTGTGACCACATCCCAAAGGTTCTCAATGGCAGCCAATGGATGTGTGAAATCCCAGCATTGTCATCTTGGAATATGCCTGTGCCGTCGTGGAAGGAGAAATCCATTGATGGAATAACCTGGTCATTCAGGACGTCGTCAGCTGATCTCATTCTTTGGGCAGATAGTGTTGTTGAACCTTGGGCTGACCGACTGCAGCGACCCCAGATCATAACAGTTAGTTAACGTGCATTTTCTCCACTTTAGCTTTACCCATATCTAAAAGGTTGCAGCCTATAGGCCAGAGTAACGCCTCTTTTGGAAGCTAAAACCTACAAAACTCATCTAAATGGATCTTATTCCTCGCGTTGTCTTTTTAGAATTTTTTTCTAGCTTTTAGATTTGGGTAAAGCCAAAGTGGACAAAATGTGCTCCGGTTAAATCCAGGTGGCGACTTTTTATTTTTGTGTGTAAGTAGAAGTACTCCGGCTGATCGGGAGTATGTTACACAAAATAATCCATGACTTTTAAAGCATCAGTTTTTAGGGAAAAATACGACAAATAAACTGCTATGATTGGTTGGTACAATAACTTAAAATGACATGCCGTGAGTAGGTTGAGTTTGTTGTTGCTCTGTCACTAGCGGCCAAATAACTAAGTAAAGCTCTACGTGTAAAGTGGTATGGTGTAAATCCTTATGCAACTTTACTTCAACAATTAGTGTATAACTGATTTGTTTTTGTTGCTTTTCCCCCAAATATGTTCTACTAGAGAGAGTATTCATCAAGCGAAGAGTTTCTGGAGAACTTTTTCAGACGACTCGTGACCATTTCTGTGTCGTGGGAGTGAGCAGAGGTCCCGCGCTCGGCTTAAGCTTCAGAGAGGGGCAGCGCTGCTCTTATGAGGGTAATTGATGCTTTGCAGCCGGAGAAGAGGGCAAAGCAGGCATGAAATTGTGTCAGGGTTCAGATCCATATCCAGGCGTATAGTGGACTGGGGCCAAACCCACGGGTCGGCTGGATTAGGGCTGAACTCAACACAGAGGTACAGTTAAGAGCCTATTTAATTCCCCCTAAAAGCAATCAGAGGAAAAGACTTGTATCATATTAAGAGTCCAGTTTGGAGAGGAGATGAGGCAGCCAGTAGGGCGTTCATAAAGTCCTCGCAGAAGGAAGCTTGAGAAAGTGGAAATAAAATGTTTGTGAACCTGCTTTGGAAAGAGTGTATCTGGAGTTAGGATGAACAGACTTATCCAGTGTAGAGAGAATGGAGATGTGGAGAGGCTTTGTCTGGTCATTTTACACCTGAGCGCCTCCTGATCTCTCATTGTGACCGGGTTTACACAGTGATCTCCGAAAGGGTCACCGGCCCAATTCCCTCTGAGCGCTCTGGAATGCAGCTGGCGTACAGAACCTGGAAGAACGGAGGTGCTCCAAAGAGCTGCAAGACTCAATTCAAGAATCTAAAAGTCATTTCTAAGTTGAAACCTGAACTTAAGTTGAATTTGCATTTTTGCATTTTCATAGTTCGTTTTTTTGTGATTCTCTTTTGTGTGAAACCAGGTAGTTGATCATCGAACATTTGTGTTGACGAGTTTTATAATCCAGGACACACTTTCTAATACAGCTCAAGATCATCTCCACAAATCCATGCTCAAAATAAGTTGTGATAACTAATAATTAGGGCTGGGTACTGTACCGGTACTTTAACGATAATTGGTTTTCGATACTGATACCAGAACGATACTTTCTCGATACCTATACGAAATTATTTGTCATATAGAACCAGAAAACAGATTGATTGATTGATTGATTGAGTTTTTATTTCGAGCTACACACAAAGCACAAAAGCCAAAAAAAGAAAGAAAAAAATATATATATATAATAAAAGAAAAAATAATTAACATTCTGGCTCGAAAAGGAGTGGGAAGAAGACAAGCTTATTGACTCCCACCCCTGTTCATAAACTTAAATAACAATATATAACAATAACACTGTTAGTTCTTATCTTACAAAACGATTAACAATTGAGTTGGTTACATATTAACAGATGCAACAATGCATTATATTAGGTCAACATTCACAGTATCTTACACGTTATAACAAGTGTATAATTTTGTTTCCTATACCGAATTTATTACCATGTTGGTATTGCTGTTATTCACCATCACCATTACAGCCCATATAAGATTACTCTGTATCAAAGTGTTTGAATGATACATAAAATACTCCACTTTTATTCATGAAAGGTACAATGATCGCAGACTGATTGATGCTCATGATAACAAGATTAATCTTAATGATATGTGTTAAAAGGGATTCGGGGCTTTTCTTTTTCTTTTTTTTCTGTGATTGGACCTGCTGCCAGAGGGGAGCAGCCCCGAGCAACCGGACCATCATTTGTTAAGTGTCCTATACTATGCATTAAAAGAGACACGTTTTAGGAGTCTGCTGCCAGAAGAGGCTTTCCTCGAGCTGCCGGCCCCCACATGTCTGCCCTGTACTACGGGTTATGTTGAATGCGGAGTACATGGATATGTGCATGTTTTACTTCTAAGAATTTAATTCCTTTATATTACCATCAGCATCAATAGCCGTACTGCTGTCTGATCTATTTAAGTTTGATTCTAAGAATAATATATACTGTAGGTTGTTAGGTATTAATCCTAGACTGTTACAGTTAACGTTTAAAGTTTAAATAATGATGATAATAACACAACAGCAATAGCAATAACAATTAATTAATAATGTTAATGTATTCCTTTTCCTTCCATTGCATTTCTTTTGCATTTGTATTATTTGTTTGAGGTAAAACAACCAAGAAACTTCCTTTAACTACAAAAGAGCAGAAAAAAAACACTTTCCATTTTTAAAAGTTGTTTTCACTTTTCCCCCAAATTTTCCATATTTTTTCTAAATTTCCCCCAACTTTTCCAATTTTTTCCCAATTGTTCTACGTTTCTTTCCCCCAATTTCCCCCAAAATCTGAAGTTTTCACCCCAACACTTTTTTTTGGTCTTTTTCCCAAATTTACCTACATTTTCCACTTTTTTTTAACAGTCTTTTCCCAATTTCCCCCCTTTTTTTCTTTTTTTCCCTCCCCATTTTGAGTTTCTTTTTTTCTTCTTTTAAGCAGCATCAAAACTTGAATATAAAGATTTGTATTTCTTTTCAGTACCTGTTTTCGATACTTTGATTTTCTCAGTACCAGTAGCACCTAAACCTTTTTTTTTCCGATACCAGACTGGTTTCGTTTAACGGTACCCTGCCCTACTAATAATGTCAATATTCAAAGTGGCAAAACCTGCAATGAAAAGGACTTATCCAATCCAGCTTTTTCCATGACAGTGTAGATGTAAATGTCACCTGTAAAGCACTTTGTCCAGTCATTTTATGCCAGGCAGATCTTTCACTGTGACACAGTGAGCTCTCAGTATTGCCTCATCCGTCCTGTTCCCTTTGTCTGTTGCTCAATATAGTGATGTGCATTTTCCTTATCGACGCGGGCTTCGCTCATCTAGATTCCATCTCTGTCCTTGTGTGAATAAGAAGGGGGAATTGGCTGTCAATCTCTAATTAATAAACTCTCTCTCATCCTTTTTGTTCTCACTCTTTCTCTCTCTTTCTTTTTACCCCCCCAAAATCTCTCACTCCTGCCTGGCTGATCAATAATCATTGTGCACTCGCCTTAGACCTGGGCCAGTCGGATTTATCTGCTAATATCCCGGGTGATAGCCAGAGCTAGAGCAGAGATGACAGTAGACTCAGAGACCATTACCGCCTTTATTTACTGTTTTAAATTCAGCCTCGGTCCCAGCCAACGTCTCGGGAGTAACAAACACCAAATTCACTTCTTTTTGGGGCGCGGGACAAGTCAAGGGCATCGCAGATGGAAAAGTCTGGAATGTGTTTACGGAGATGTGGACATTTCTATTTGGATGGTGGTTTGCATATAATCTACAGACACAATGGTGGATACGTTCAGGAACCTGTTTGAAATGTAAAAAAAAAACACTGTGTTGTGGCTTAAAGTTGCAGCAGGTTATTTTGATGGAAAACCAGATTTATAAAAAGTCAGGATAGTTAAACTGGGGGTGAACATGTGCTTTTGTTTTGGTCGCTGCCAAGCAAGTGCCGATCCGTGCCTCAGCGGGACCGGCTGTCGGGGACATCTCTTCCCCTCGGGACACAAACATTGTTTAGCTCACGACGGGGTTAATAAAGTTTTTAGTTTGACCTGTGAGAGCCTATAATGCATAAGGAAGAACACAGCGCCTGGTTCTGTGTTTACAATGTTATGGACAAGTCAAGACATGGTTTATTATCCTCTGTCCCAATTATTTGAGTTAATAATTGCCTTGTGTACGAAATGCGCGGTATAAATAAAGTTGCCTTGCCTTATTTTAGCTCTGTCCATTACTGTATTTGGCTTCCCTTTTGCATTAGTCCAAAAAGGCAGACTTAAGTTGAAAATACATTGAAGAAGGCCAAATGGTAAATAAATTAGTCTCATCTTACATAGCGCCTTTTCTGCTTTCATAAACCAAAGTGCTTTACAGCAAAGAACCACTCAACCATTCACACTCTCTATCATACATCAATGTACGCAGACACTGGAAGCAACGCGAGAGAAGTGTCTTGCCCAAGGACAGGCAGTGTTCATCTGCAAGAGCCGGGATTCAACCCCACCTTTCCGATCATGAGACGACCAACTCTACCACCTGTGCCACTGTCGCCCCAGATGAATCTAATTTCAATGATATAAACCATTAGATGTCTAGAGGTTGAACTGTTTGCCGTGTCCACGACTGTTAGCCCGAGTCCTCGAGTTCTGCACATCTGACTGTTCACTTGATGGGTCGGTTAATAGCAGCAGAGGGGCAGACCACCAAAGAGATAAATTGTGCTTATTTAGACTCTTATTTCTATGTTGACAACTGATAGAAATGCGTATACAGTTTTTTTTTCCTTTAACAAATTGCAAAAATGAAAGTACTTAAAAACCAACCCTCCATTCATTCGAGGCTCTAGTTCAGTGTATAAAGATTTTCATGACATTTCCAAATAATTAGTTTTTGCTTTACTTGCACTCTAAATTACCCAAAGTCACTCGTCTTTGTACAAGCCAGACCAGTTTTTGGCTCCAATTCATCAGCTTAAATGTTACCACGGCTCCCGTTTGTTTCTCTGAATCGATGCGGGGCTAAGAGTGACACCTCATTTCCAAACACGCTGGTTAATTTCTGGGCCCTATCCTGTCATAAATCCTGCTGTTTGTCTTTTGCTCTTATCGCCCGCGCAGTCAGCAGCAGTCTGTCTCTACTCACTCTCATCCATCTCCCGTGTCGGCCGGGGCACAGATATTACCCCGATCACCATGATCTACGGTCAAAGAATCAAATAAAATACAGACAAAGAGACACCAGATGTCCGTTTGGGGCAGATAAAAAACACAAATTGAATTAAAAAGGTTTTAAGTTTGAAACAGAGCTGTGTTGTAGTCTTTATCCGCTCGCTTACCACTGGTGAACATGCGTGCAGTTTGGGCGGGGCCCATAACATGTTTAAAATGTTAAAGTATGATTTGTTGCCTCAGAAGACTTTATCCTCTGCATTTGATTCATACATCAATAACTCCCGATCTCCAGATCTCCACTCTCTTGGTCAGGACTAGCTGGTGGATTAGCGTATTGTGCATGTTTTAGGTCAGTGGTTCTCAACTGGTACACTGAGAAAAATAATAGTTGTGCTTCTTTGAATGTATTCAGTATTGTTTACTTGTTTCTCTTCAATCAGCTACCTTCACTAGTGCAAAGTAAGTATTGAAATGGTCTTTACTTGAAAAAATCCAGAAAAACGATTGCCTTGAAAAGTCAAGCTAATGTGGCTTCAACTGTTGGTAACTCACTCATTTCCAGTAATGTTAACTTCCATACTAGTGTGTTTACTTGAACATTTTTTATTGCTGATTACTTGCATAATTCAATTATATTGCACGTCTTGCATAATTCAATATATTGCACTTACTCTGTTCAAGTTTTCACAACTTAGAATGAGTCCACAACCCTTTACAGATTTGACTTTCGGTCAGACGCCATGAGTGACAGTAACATGACACGAAATACATTGTGTTCTTTGTTTTCAGTAAAAAGGCTGCGGCTTCATTGCTCTTCAGTCAGTCACAGACCGACAGATGAAGAAGGAAGTCATGGAGATTCTGCATTAGACAGAACTTCAGATTTCTGCTGGATGGAAGAATAACATTCTGAAATTCAAGTCTACAGTAAAAGCATGAAGATATTGAAAATTGAAATTCCAAATCAAAAAGAAAACAACATGATTGGTGCGTATAAAGGTTGAAAAAATATGCATTACAGTATGTACTACTGTACATATATTATCTGATGTAGGGTCATGTGTGTCCCAGTTCCTTCCCAGTATTGGTGGGTCATGGCGGACCATGACAGATGTGGACAGGTCTGTGGTAGGTCTACTTTTACTTAGGAGAAAATAGTTACTATAGTAATTGTGTTGAAGAAATAAACCTCATGAGCTTCTTCAGTAACATCTGTTCACATCAGTCCTGTTGCACCTCGACTCAGAGGAACTTGGACACACATGATATAAACCCCACATCAAAATCAAAAAAGTAATTTCAGTTTTATTTATTATAATTCATCCATCCAGCAGAAGTCTAATGCACAATCTCAACAGAGTAATATAACAGAGAAATATGCAAATATTCATCAATACAAATGTTCAATTGAACACTACTGGTATGGAAGTTAACTTTACTGGAAATTAGTGAGTTACTAACATTTGAAAATAATTAGC
This sequence comes from Neogobius melanostomus, assembly GCA_007210695.1. NCBI lineage: Eukaryota > Metazoa > Chordata > Actinopteri > Gobiiformes > Gobiidae > Neogobius > Neogobius melanostomus. The sequence goes on from VHKM01000159.1 coordinate 1,024,432, forward strand.
CACATTAACTTGACTTTTTCAAGGAAATCAGTTTCCTGGATTTTTTTAAAGTAAAGACCTCTATTATTTGTTTCAGTGTATCATGTCAGGACCCACCCCTGCACTAGGGAACAACAAGCCTTGACCCAAAACAGAATTGAATTTGTAATGTAACGTCTGCCCATTATTGTTGGATAAGCGTCAGAGAAGCACAGAAGCAGGAATCGTTATCCAAACAATTCAGCAACAGACATTTCAACAGACACAGGTCGTGTTTTCATTCTTTTCAGTTGATGAATATTTAAAGAAATGTTCTCTAGGAAAAGTTTGTGACCCACTGATTAACGGTCTGCAAATCAAAGATTGGTTTCAAAATGTCTACTTCATAGTAAGAGATAGAGAAATACTGGCCTGCACCTTTCGTTAAAAAATAAAATACCAGAAATGTGATCAAAATGCATTGTTGTGTACTGCATGTACTGAGCAGGTGGGCTGAGAAATAGGACAAGCTAATATTGATCAACAGTGCACAGAACAGTAACAGCACTGAGGCTCTCTGTCTGACACATTTGTGGGAAAACTGCCCAGACATGTCGCTCAGGAGGAGGTAGGCTGCAATAACAAACACACAGATAGACACTGAGCAAAACACTGTTTGCAAATGCATTATTGTGCCATGGCTATTGAATACAAAATTGTATCACTGCAATGCACTGTTTACTGAGCTATAATGAAACCGGGTAAAATAAACACAACCTCATGTAAAAGAATAGATTGAAAGACAAACAATAAAACATATGCCTTTATATGCTGGCACAGACTCCCTATGAACACCCAGTGATGCACAATAAATGCATACTGTGTCGACTACAAAGAGTCTTCATTTTCATTGTAAATCTGTAAACGCAGTAGTGGGGACATGTAAAAGTGGACAACCTGGTTAGATGTTCAGGTAGTGCGCCTATTTCATTCTTTGGGCACATGTGTTGCTGAACCCCAGATCATAGCAGTTAGTTACATCCAGGCAGTGACTCTACCAATGTTTTTCAAATGGTTAACATTGTGTAGCTTTAGTAATGTGTATTCAAAGCTTTGTGACTGATAAAATAATTGTGAATGTTTTTGTCAGAATTGTAAAAAGCCGTTTCAGCCTCGCGGCCCACATGTCTGCAATGTTTCCTTGAGGCCGACTTCAGGTGCAGACATGCGGCCGATAAGCACTGACTGCCACAAATCATCATTCGTGTTCATTGGCGTCGAACCGAATTATCACCACATCCGACCGGGGATTTACATTCAAGCCGCTCCTTTGTTTATGCTATCAGCCAATTTCCCTGACACACTTGTTGTTGGCCCGTCCTGCGGAGCGATGTTGTTAGTCCGTCCTGCAGAGCGATGTTATCTGGGGTGATCACTTGGGGATGATTACACGCAGGCCCGGGCCCGAGATAGCAACAATGTCAGCAACAGCAGCAGCTCAAATTCACAGAGTAGAAGCCGATTGAAGTCTCAAAGGGAATGGCATGTTTGTGGACAGCATCTTTAACATCGCATTTGGCTTTCATTGTTTCAAACCGTCAACAGAAACACAGCCAGATTAGTTTGCCGTCTCGGAAAAAAAACTTCACTGAAAGGCACTGGTTGCATTCAAAGGAAAGGGGAATTTTTATGTACGTTTTTTAAATGTCAAAATCTGTGATGCAAATTCTGTTCACATTTGCGTCCACTGTTAATGACTAGACCCTATGGACACAAATGCATGGTTAAGTCTCTCCATCTCCCTCAACACGTTATGAATTGATTAAGCGCCTCTGAGTTTAAGGCCAGATCCCATTTTGTGCTTCCACATTTGAACAAATCTTAAGTCCTATAGGAGTACTTTCAGGACACAAATGCATCATTTTAAGTTAACCTAAAAATATATAATATATGTAACAGTGGCTAAAAGACAAAGAATATAGTAAAGTTAGCAATACACAAGATTTTGGCAATAATTTCAGATGCTAATGCGTCTACCATCCGAAGTGCATGCAGCCACCTCGCACGCACATGCCGCCCCATAATCTGTTTTTTGATCCGGGTTTTAATCTCCTGTCTGTGATTGGACTGGCAGGACCCACCTCCAGCTTTAGACCAACAAAGAGGCTGGATCTGTAAAGAGGCTCCAACACACAACATGCATCAGGAAGAATATGAATCTGTGTTATTCTGCGAGGTGCGTATAGGCTTGTGAGTATGTGCAGGTATAGTTCTTAATGGCTTTCAATAATTTAGCATTTGATTTTTGGGGTAATGCAAGAATCCATTATGTATCAAAAGAACAATTAAAAATACAGTCTTAGACTTCTCTCACAATAAATCTATATCAGAATTGTGCGGGTTACTTTATATTTGTCATGTTTGGGGATGGCAACATATCTTAAGCGAGTCCAATGAGAGTCCTTGTTGGGTCAATCACATTTGGACGATAATCCCAAATGTAAAACCCAGATGATTTGCTACTAATAACTGTGGCGAGACATGGGAACTGTGTTTTTACACGTGTGCTGATGCCATTAGATGAATTTGAGATAAGCCCCATAATGCTGCTCATACAGTAGACACCCATTAAAGCACGGGATGAACAAGTGAAGTGTGGACAGCTCACTTTTACCATATTGGTATTACAGTCACACCTCGTGCAGCATTTTCAACTCTACCCATGGTTTGGCCACATCACATAACTTCATTCTTACCGACGATCAAATATTCGACCACTTGGAGTCATTACAAAACACTACACAACCAATTTAAAACATGTCAGTCAATTGCCTTTGTTTATGTTAGGGTGCTCATTTGACTTGAAATAATGTGGCACCTAATCGTGCTGAGTGCCATGCCATGCTATAAAACATAATGCACTGAAATGTAAAAGCTTATACGCTCTCACAATACAGTCCACTGTGCTACATCACAAATCCACCCTTGTTCCACAGCCATCACCCCGTGCTTTGACCACTAGATGTCTGGTTGTGTGTTTTGAGAGGCACAGCCCACAGTCACATGCAGAGTGCACATGGTGTGTTTAATACGACCAGGCGCGCTCTTTTTACCCACATGTGAAGCTGACTCCTCTGAGGGAGCGACCGGCATCTGCCCCTTTCTCTCTCTCCCTGTCTGTGCGGCACATTTCTGGGAAAACAGCCCAGACCTGAAGAGGGAGGGTATACCAACACCGAAACAGATACACACTGCTAATGCATCGTTTGGCTGAGGCTATTGACTATAAAGGAGCGGGCTTGAAATGCAGAGAAGCCTTTGATTGTCTGTCCTGGCCTATACGAACAAAATGAGTGCATATGTTGGATGTATTGCATAAGTGCCAATCAAAGCGAAAAGGTCATACTGGTGATTATAGAAACACCGCTGACTTAAAGGTTATCCACATTAGAAAGCTAAGGTCACAATAATGTATAATATGGCTATATGCTTTATCATAGCAAGTAAATAAACCATTTTTGAACAAAGGATCATTCTTTTTGTTCCATGTGAAGCAATTTGGGTGAGTTTTGACTGAGGGAGGGAGTTCAGCTTCCTGACAGCCTGGTGGATATAACGGAGGCTAGGACTCCGGCTCTTCTCAACTTGCGGAGAAAGTAGAGATGCTGATTTTTTTTTGACCAGTGATGTAGTGTGCAATGCTCCAGGAAAGCTTCTCTGTGATGTGCACACCCAGGAGCTTAGTGCTGGTCACCCTCTCCACTGCAGCACCGTTGATTGTTAGAGGAGCATGCTGGACCCGCGCTTATTGAAAGCCCACTACAATCTCTTTTGTCTTCTCCACATTTAGAGAGAGATTGTTCTGTGTGCACCAAATGGCCAGACTGCTCACCTCACTCCTGTAGTTTGACTCGTCTCTGTTGCTGATGAGACCCACCACTATTGTGTCGTCTGCAAACTTGATGAAGAGGTTTGAGTCGTACTTTGGAGCGCAGTCATGGGTCAGCAGAGTGAACAGGAGGGGGCTCAGCACACAGCCTTGGGGAGCCCCCGTGTTCAGTGTGATGGTTCTGGAGGACTTTCCGCCGACACGTACAGCCTGTGGTCTCCCCGTCAGAAAGTCCAGCAGCCAGTTGCACAGTGATGTGTTGATCCCCAGGTGGAGCAGTTTGTGTATTAGCTGCTGTGGGATTATAGTGTTGAATGCTGAGCTAAAGTCTAAAAACAGCATTCTAACATAGGAGTGCTTTGTTTCAAGGTGAGTGAGGGCTGAATGAAGCGCAGTGGAGATGGCATCTTCAGTTGAGCGATTGGACCGATAAGCAAACTGGTATGGGTTCAGGGTGGTCCAGCACTTAGAAACAACCTGGTCAACCCAGGGTATGGTTGCTGTACAAAAATATAATTGTGGATAGGCAAGGCAAGACCAATCGCATTTCACACACAAGGCAACTCAATGCATGATGCGGTCTTCAATGTGAAATGCAAATGTACATCGAATACAAGGTGGTGCACATACGTTTTTTTGCTTTGGCCAACTTCTTTTGAGCCTCCATAATTGTATAATGTGAATTTAGTTTAAAAAAAAAGAAAAAAAGAAAGAAAGAAAGAAACTACAGGTTTTGACACTGTATGAGCTTATGAGATGTTGCTGTAACACTTTGTCCCGTAGATGCAAACAATGTGTGTGTGTGTGTGTGTGTGTGTGTGTGTGTGTGTGTGTGTGTGTGTGTGTGTGTGTTTTTTCACTGCATTAAAACCAGTACATACAAATGGATAACACGCCACACTTGTATTAAAGCCAACTAAATAATTCTAAAGGCTAAGTGGCATCTTTATGTTTGATAGTCTCCTCTTTCTCTTTGTCTGTATTGCGTGGTTGTGAATGTGTGAGCTCGACACTTGTGCGGGTATGTCTGCCAGTGCAAGTGAGCAGTTAGTGTTATCTGGTAATGCTCAATGAGCCCTTATCACACTTTAATGCCAATTAAGATGCTCTTTACAGTGACAGCAGGGTGTGTGCAGACAGGACCACCCGCCCGCCTTATCATCATGGGATTGTGCCACGGGCTCAACACTCACCCATACGGATTCTCTCAAAAGTGATACGTAAACATTTTATGGCAGCAATTTTCACTTGTAATTAGGTTGATAATGACTAGGAGATGTAAGGAGGAGGAGACATTTTGCAATGTGACTGAACGTGATTAGGATAATGAATAATTGGTTTAAACTATTTAGGAATCTTCTTATAAATTAACAAAGCTAGAGAAGGAAACTCCCATTGAATGGTCCAATCGCACAGTTCCACAGGTGTCTAGTTCAGCGCTGGCTCCAGAACAAACTGACTGAGGGTGCATTCGAGTTTCAAAAGGGTGCAAATAGAGTTTCTTGCCATTAAAATACATTGTGATGCCATTAAAACTGAGGGGGCAAACATTTCAAAATGAGGTTGCAATGCACCCTCTTGCACCCCCGTAGATCCGGGCCTCGTCTAGTCGCATAGCAATATAATTAACATTGTAATAAGCAGTAGAGCATCAATCAAAAACATGCACAGTAGGATAATTCTCGAACTATAGGCAACTTTGAACTGTAATGAAGAGTGCAGTGAGCAGTACATGGGGGACACAAGTAACCTTTGCACAAAAGGATGAATCAGCATCAGGTCAAAATGTTCGCAAAGGAGAAGAGATTGGAAAAAAACAACAACTAAGGTCTGCCATCAACAGGGGTGTATCATTGCCTTATAATTAGTCTTGCCTAAACAATTGTATATGAGACCTGAACATCCCTGATTTCATGATATAGACTGATTTAATTAGTGAAACTGGTTCAGTGTAAACAGGTTAAAGGGGTCAAATGCATGGAGCACATTTTCCAACATGTACAAGTCGACATAGTAAACAGACAGGCCAAAATGTGTCTGAACCACATGGAGAACCACTAAAGCTTTGCAACCAGCCAGGGTCAGAGCCAACAGTGAGTTTTAATTATAAACAGGCTGCACTGACAGATCTGAACAGGCCAATGATCAACACCATCTTATCGAAGCATTATTTCCGTTTATCCTCACAAATTTGGCCAGCAGCACTGGGTCAAATCTAGGCTCAAAGTTAACTGAAAAACACATTTGCAAGCGCATATTCACTTTATAATCAGGCAGTTGCACTTCTAAACACAGTTGACCTTACTGTTCTACAATCTGCACCCAGTAAATATGAACTTATCAGCCTTTTACCCGGCCCTGTCTCTCCTCCCTGTGTGGCAGTGACGTCTCTATTCCAGCCCCATGTTTCAAACTCCCTATCCTTCTCCATCCGCGCTCTGGTGTACGCATGAGGGAGGATTTCCTGAAGACCAAAGAGGCCATTACCCAGGGGCCATTAGGCCTCTAGTAGAGCATGTCAATGACTGTTCTGTTTTTACATACCCACTCTTTATGGAGGGGAGTGGAGGATTTAGCACTCCCTGGAGCTGATGCCCAACAGTATAAACGCTCGTCATATATTATCATTTCTCACAAAAGGGCAGGATAGTGCAGTATTCAGGGCTTAAGATTAAAGGTTTCTACGTGGGATTTAGTTTTAAACCTGCTCAAATCAAAAAAGCGTTTTACTTTATTTGTGGGGACTTCAATATTGACTTACTGAAAGCAAAATCGCATAAACTCACTGAAAAATGTGTGGATACTATGTACAGTCTGCCACTTTACCCCCTAATCACACGCCCCACAAGGATAACTGCACACGGTGCTACACTGATTGACAATATCTTCACGAATGTTCTTGACAATATATATAAAGTGGAATACTGATTAATGATATCAATGATCAACCAGCCAGTTTTCAATCTATTTGAAATACAACAAAAAAGTAAGAAAAAACAAAAGTACTATTATGGTAAAGAATGTAAGATTAACATGGGCACTCTATAGATGCTTTCAAGCTGAGTTTGTCAGATCAGGACCTGAGTAATGTCCTCAGGGAACATGACGTTAATATTGCATACACACATTTTGTTAACACAATCAAACAGCTATATGATCAACATTGTCCAGTAGTAACGCGCAAATATACGCAAACAAATAAATGTGTCCCATGGATGACAAGGGGGATATTGAACACATGTAAAAAGAAAAACTCCTTATATAAAACTTATTTATTTAAAAAAAGAGAACATTGGAAACTGAAACTAAATACAAAAAAATATAAGAACAAACAAGTATAATAAAAAATTGTAAAATAAATTATTATAGAAACATGATTGAGGTCCATAAAAACAATATGAAAGGACTATGGAAAGTCTTAAATCATGCAATGTCTAAAGACTCGAAAGCTGCAAGTTACCCAGACTACATGATTAATAATGATGAGAAAATTACAGAAGGGAAGAGTGTAGTTAATGCGTTCAATGACTATTTTGTCAATATTGGGCCTCACCTGGCATCAAAATAGCCAAAACAAACAGTGACGTCTCTCAACATAAAAACATGAATGTTCACTCCTTCTTTCTCACGGCAACAAATGAAAATGAAATAATTCAAATAGTTCAAGCTTTCAAGAATAAAAAACTTTGACATGAACATGATCATAAAGTAGTACATAACATATCTATGCCTTTAACACACATACGTATGCAATATATCCTTTTCAACTGGTGAATTCCCTGACCTCATGAAGATTGCCATGGTCGTTCCAATTTATAAAAGTGGGGATAATCATCAATTTACAAATAGACCGATCTCTATACTTCCTCAACTATCTAAGATTCTGGAAAAACGTTTTGCTGCGGGCCTGGACAGCTTTGTAAATTAACATAACTTACTCAGTGACTGTCAGTATGGGTTCAGAAACAACAGGTCAACTGCACATGCATTAATCAATCTAAGCGAAAAGTCACCAACAATATTGACAGTAAGCTGCACTCATTGGGTATATTCATAGACCTCCAGAAAGCCTTTGACACTATAGATCATGAAATACTTTTAAATAAACTAAATAACAATGGGATCAGAGGGATTGCAAACAATTGGTGAAGTCATACTTGACTGAAAGAAAGCAGTACGTACAATTTGATGAACATGTATCAGGATGGAGGAACATAGTATGCGGAGTTCCCCAGGGGTCAGTATTAGGACCTAAATTGTTTTTGTTGTACATAAATGATCTGTGTGAAGTCTCAACAAAGTTAAGATGTATATTATTTGCGGACGACACAACAATTCAGGGTTCCGGCAAAGATCTACAACTGGTTGTCTCAGAGGTCACAACAGAATTATACAAATTCAAAGAATGGTTTAATAGAAATAAACTATCGCTGAACATATTGAAAACAAAAATGATTCTATTTGGTAAACGGAATAGTGACGTTCAGATTCAAATCGATATTGACAATGCTCGAATTGAACAAGTAAAGGAATATACATTTCTGGGTGTGATCTTCAGTCATAAGGTTAGCTGGAGACCACAAATAGATAACATTCATGGGAAAATGGCGAAACATGTGACCATAATGGGCAAGTGTAGATTTTTTCTGGACCACAAGGCTCTCTTCACCCTGTACTGTTCCTTAATCCTACGTACATAATTATTGCTCAGAGGTCTGGGGAAACCTTCAGTGTAGATTTTTCTGGACCACAAGGCTCTCTTCACCCTGTACAGTTCCTTAATCCTATCATACATAAATTATTGCTCAGAGGTCTGGGGAAACACCTTTAATAGTCATTTACAGGTTTTATATAGACTACAAAAGAAGGCTATTAGAATTGTTCACAATGTCGGATATAGGGACCATACAAATATATTGTTCTTAAAACCTAACACCATGAAATTTGATGACCTCATAAAATATAATACTTTGTTACAGATATATAAAGCTGTAAACAACCAGCTCCCTAGCAATATACAACAAATGTTTGGTAAAAGAGAGGGAAGTTACAATTTAAGGGGCACTCATAATCTGAAAGTACAATGTATTCATTCTACCCTAAAAAGTCATTGTATCACCCGTAGATGTGTAAATCTGTGGAATAATCTAGGGGAACCCTTAAAAGGCACTGTTAGTCTACAACAACTCAAAAAACAGTATAAGAGAAGTGTGTTTGAGAAATATGCTAAAGACACGTGACCTTGTTCGTATTATTTACAAGTAATTTTGTATTACTGTGAACCTGTTTAACCACATCATTGCTGATAGAACCAATGTCATCAACCCCTAAGTTTAAGTCGTTATGAATTAAAGGAACTTGAGAAAAATGAACAAGCAAAAGTTAACCACAATGCTGTAACAGCCTGTTTCCACTGGTCACTATTAAACATAATAGAACGAGGGCAGGCGAGAGATGGACCTGGTGGACGGGCCCCAGCCCCGTCTTGTCTTTTTAATGCACCACCCAGTATAGGCTCAGAACTGCCTCACAACAACAACTAGTTAGGGCAGCAGGGTAAGGGCTTGCTGATGGGGGCTACTGCCCTCTACCAACTGGCCACATTACACCCTGGCTTTTTAAGGCACCTCACTAAATAAGGCAAACAACAAAATAATAAAACAATCATAACCAATATTTTTACAGTGGAAATGGGAATGACTGCAAAGGACATATATTGATTAAAAACTATGACAAATGTAATACTCAAATAATAAGTAAATCAATGGTTAAAATACAAAGGTGACTAGTGTTTATAAGTAATGATTGGATATGGTTATTATGCGAATGGGAGTTTATATATAAACTGGTAAATTGCATACATTTCTATTTTCGTGCTATGTCTTCTTACTTGGAAGTTTTGTAATTCTCATGTGAATTTCTTCTTGTAAAACTTGATGATTTTCTTTATTAATGCGGCTATACGTAAGATTAATGCGGACAATTGTAGCTAAAAGCACATTATTTGTGATTCATAAATGGGCACACCCACAGGGCTGTGTGTGTGCCTATGTATGGAAAATGAAACTTGTTATTCACTAATTGTTTGTACGTAAACAGGTACATGTATGCTTCTGTTGCACATGTGCCTGGCCAATTCTGGAATTTATAATGTAAAGTGTTATATTGTATGAAATTACGAGATGCTGCTTGTATCACCGTTATTATTACCGTTATTATTTACCTGCAGCCGGACAGATGCGTTTCAGTATTGTATATTCTCAGTGTTAATAATTGACTTACAATTATGTTTTGTATTTCTTGAATTAACCTGAAATGCATGAAAGTAATTACTTTGAATGGGGGGTAGGCACTAATAAGCTTTCTTGCTTCTTGTCTTCTCCTTTTGAGTTTTTATTTACTGCAATGAATTAGATAGCAAATAAAAACTTTATATATACAGACATAAATAATGGAAATGCATAACTTTTGTTATGAGATGTCTGCATTGATTAATACAAAAAAGCTTTTTTAACTAATTGAATTCTGGCTCATAAAAATCCTAATTGTCTATTTGTAACATGATAGAAAAGACTTGCCCCAATGACCAGTGTGAGCATAACATGCCTTACATACGGCCCAACGTTATGTAAGCTTTTGTGTATTACATGTAAGTTAATTTTTCCTTCATGCAGTCGGAGAGCGAGGAGAGTGAGTCACCGCCATCAAGATGAAACGCTCTGACATTTGAGCAGTGATGTCCCAGGGTGCCTTGCAGCCGTCCGGCAGTTACTGCGCCTGCACTGTATTATACAGTAGTTGCACAGATGCTGGAAAAGGCTTTTGTTTCTAATTGTGTCCACAGTGGAAACACAATGAGGAAAGGATCATGTATGTTTTGATTGTACATTATAACATAATATGGTTTTAAACTGAGGGAGTTGGCAGGTCAGAATATATTGTTTTGACCTAGTTTATGACTAATATCTCTTGGGCATATTCCTACAAGACAAAAACTGGCACAAAGTTCAATGTCTTCTCTGTCAGCAGAAATGAATGTTTTCTCACTGTAGTATCAAACATTGTGATGTTGTTCAATCCCTTAGATGCCGTTGTTGAAAAGATTTTACTCTTATTCTTGATTCTTATTTCTCTTTGTCCATATTTTGTTTCCTTTTGAATTATAAAACATGAAATAAAAATACGGGATGAGGAACATTCAAATCCCAATGTTATGTCTCATATCTGTTTGATCAATCCGCATTCAGGGCAGCGCATGTGTATGGTTTGCCCTATGCAAATATGGAAATAGACAACCATGACAGAGAAGCCAACGGGGACCAAGGCAGTGATAACCTTGATTAGTGCAGTCAGAACTCATCTGTGTCAAGAACTGCAGACATCTTCAGTTCTTCAACGTCGCCGAGAAGAAAATGGTTCTTGACAAATGTGTGTTAAAGACTGACAGTGGATCATACTCTGTTTGCATAAGGATCTCTCCACAGTGAAGAGAAGAGTGGGACTATCTCAAGGGCAGATGTGGTTCAATCATCGAAGGAGAAACGTGGCACGCGACACTTCAAAAATCAGGAGTATGAAAATCTGCTTTCAAGAGGGCATCTGATGAGGGAGTTCAAGGTATTTTGTAGTTTTAGGCAAGTCTTATGTTAAACGCTCTAATGGTGTGGTGTATTGTAAGAGGAGAGATTATCACAGATGCATGTATAAAGAATAAAACACTGCTTGAAATAATTTCTTGGTGAAAACTTGAGGCAGGTGAGTAGGAGACCAGGAGTATCAAAAGGAGAGATATCCACACACAGCTTGCAAATGTGTAACTTGTGTGACATCAGCAACAACATTTTGATGCATTTGCCTTTTTTGTCCTAGAGTCTGATTTACAAAGTGTTTGCCCAAGTGCTAAAGTTGTGCAAAAAACTGGTGCAGTTTTTTTTTTTAATGTCATAAACAGATAAAAGGCCATAATGCACTATACCAAATAATAATTCGAATAGTATCTGAAGTTAAATCTGGTGCAACACGCTATAATATATCATGTGCTAATTTTAAGTAATGTAGCACTTGGCTTAGTAAATCAAGTATGGTCTGCGAGTTTGCAAAGTAAAGGAAAAATTGAGTGAAATCTGGAAGTAAACGATCAAATTCTTTTACCAGAAACCCTTCTTAGTTTGCAAAATTGAGCAGAGCAGGAACTAAATTTTCAAAAGTAAACAAGCCCCTCCCCCTCCTCCTGATTGGACCTGACAGGCTGGTTCACAGGAGAAGCTCGTCTCATTGGTCAAACGCGGGAGGATACTAGACTCTAGATTAGTTGCTGAGATCTGGGAAGGAGGCACTTTACAAAAAATAATATACATAATTGTTTTACTTACTTTACATCAAAATGCTAAAACAGGTGGTTGATTTTACACATTTTACAAAAATTGTAATACATTTAGACTTCCAGACTATCACTTTAAGTAAGTATATATGGTACAAAACTTTTTCTCCGAGTGACTCTAATTTACTCAGCAACTCAACACCTTTTTCCAGTCTGTAAAACTCATGTATTTTAGTATCAATAATTAACAAAGATAATACAACAAATACAACAAAAATCAATATAAAACACATACAAAAGCCATCCTTTCATTACAATTCTCTGATCAACAGTTCGGACCTTTTTAATTAGATCCCTTGAGACCCCTGTGACGCATCAATGTGCACTGGTTGAAACGTCCTCATCTGCTGTTACTTTTTGATAACAAAGTATAGCAAATATCAGTCTGTCCGCAATTGTGAAGTCATACTCTTTTACAACACTCTGTCACATCAGACTGTCCATCTGCTCCACACATTATCGCGCAGGCCCACAGCCTTGGAGCGGCTCTGTGCAGCTCAGCTCCCCACTCACACAGGCTGGGCACTTTCTTCGGGAGAGATTGACCTGCCAATCTGGTATTGATTTAGTATGACCAACGCAAGGAGACTGGCCACACTGTCCCCCACCAGCCTGTGTACGTCTGCTCTGCTTATACCAAGACTGCGCCCCCCCCCCCTCCATACACGGGCAGGCCAAGTAGCAAGGGTTGCATTAATCACCTCTTGTTTCTGCTGTCTCAAGGCCATAGGAAAAATCACTGGGAGAGCACACCCCACACACCAAGTCTCCCGTGGCTTATCTCTCCTCGCCCCACCTTATACATCTTCCTCTTCTGAAAACCACCTCTAAGTGTCACCGTGCGCGGGCTGTTTGCTGTCACGCTGCTGCGTTGGACAGAAAAATGGAGGATTTGGATTCGGAAAAACCCACAGCAGTCAGCAGACGGCTCGGGATGATTCCGATGGTTTGATAACCTTGGAGTAAATATCGGGGTGGCCACAAATGCCTTAAAATGGCGACTAAAGGATTGAGTTTGGATTGTGGGAAACCTGCACTTCTGCACTTCAGATTATTGCCAAGAATATAGGTCTATTATTGGTTAAGGATTGAATCTGTTGCCATGCTCCATAGGGAAACCACTGAAAATAAATAAGTACATATTTTTAGCTTCAGCTTTGCATGTTGAGGAGTCCCCTCTATTGTCTTTGAGCATTGTACACATTTTACATCCACGTAAAGTGTAAAAACTTATAAACCCTTTACTTTGCTTGTGTTTGCATTTATTTTTATTTCAAACCAAAGCTTAGATAAGTGTTAGTAAAAAGATATTAGAATGCATTCAATGTTAGACCCATGCCAAGTCGTAATGTAACTCAAACTCATGTAAACAAACAAACTTTATCGCAATGCATAGATTTTGCCTTCTTTCATTTCTTTCTTTCTTTTTGAGTGTAGGTGATGATACTGGATTAGATTGTTGAATAGCCGATTGTTTGAAGAAGCTGATTGCCAGTGACAGGAAACCAATCAGTATGTAGAACCTTGTCCCGCCCCTTCGCCGGTCCTTTCTAGTCTCCAGGTGATCCTGGAGACTAGAAAGGACCCATTGATCCATGTGTTTTCACTGAGCTCGTCTCTCAGCCAGTGTCATTGATCCGCTCAAATAAAGAGAGGATTCTGCATAAGCGTATGCAGTGCAGTGTTCAATGAGACTCGGGCCGAGGGGTAGAAAATACCTCCGTTATAATGCGGCTTACCCATCAGCTCTAGTGCCTCCCACGGAGATCAAATCATATTTAAGCAATAATTGCTTAAATTATTATTAGCGCAATAATAACAGGGCTGTATATTTGGAGATGCATGAAGGATAAATTGAGACCATCTACCCCCTGCTTTACTGCAATTTTAGTCCAATCTTGCAAACTAGGTGAATCTGTTTCTTCGTTCTCTGAAAATATGTCACGGTGCTTCATGTTTTTCACATCACCATCTCCCAAAACATCTGATCCATTGCATTTCCTATATGTGCTCACTCGCATTTTATGTCTTGTGAATTGGTATTTGGACAGTTCTGTGGTGCTGAAATAAGGGTCTCTCTGTCTGTCTCTGTCTCAAAACAATGATTCACAGGACTCGGCAGAAATTATTGGACATATCCTCTTCTGTCATTGTTAGCATCCTGATGGGAAGCAAGGTACAGTAAAGGTGCACATAGCCATCAATTAGATGACTGTTTTTGCTGCATAAACCAGAAATAAATCACCGCAGGACTGTCTCCTGTTTCTGTGGCGCACATTTGTTTTCGGAGTCAGTCGATATGTCTCAAAAATTGGTCGCTGTGGGGAAGCTCTGTTGTTTTGTCATTTCCTACATTACGAACTGAGGATATTTGTCCTGCAGCGTGATGCATGATGACTATGTACATAAGCAGAGCGCTGTTGTGGCTTTCTCAGCTGCTCCATCAGGTGGTTTCCAGGCTCCTGTGGAGATTTTTTGCCCCATAGTTTGTCCTTTTCCCGACAAAACACCGCCACCCTCGCTCCCCGTCAGCAAATAGGCAGAAATGCTCTTCTCCTGCGGGTGCTATGTGGTGGAGCTGTGTGTGTGTGCGAGAAGCTGCCTCTCCCCCGCTGACCGAGCGAGACAAGGACGATACAAAAGTCAGTCTGGTCTGCTGTGGCACGACTGACCTGAGATAAGCTGAGACTTTCACCTTTTAGTCTGGAGTAAAAGTCTGAAATTTTCACTTTGTTGTTATGGAATGTTAGGGGCTGGTGGTAACTATGTTTCTGCAGTAATAAGATATTGGGAACATACTGTATTAATGAATATGCAACTAATGTTTATCAAAAAGTCACATTTTCAACTATGTTCTGTCTATCAAATAAAATGAAATATCTTTATATAAAACATGTACGAAATTTGTACTATAGTTTGACATTACATCACCTCACATCGCATGATGTAATCTGTGGTCAAACTTTTTAGGTTTAAAAATGCTGTAAAACAATCAACCAAAGCAGTACATAGAAGCTTACCCCCAGAATACTCACGTACTGTGACCAACATTTCTCACCCACATGGATTAAGTGGGACAGTTGTTTCAAAGTGTTCGAAGTGAACCGTGTTGTGAAGCACTTTGTGGCTTTTTGTCTGAGAAAGGTGCTATATGAATAAAATATATTCATATAGCACCTTAATGTTACTTACTGTTACTTTCGTAGTGTGACGGTGTTTTTGAAGGTGGTCAAATAGGTCATTGGCACAATATTCAAACACAGAGCTCAACAAGTGCGGAGGGAAAGTCAAAAGAAGTTCAGTGGTGTATTATGTCCACAAAGCCCTCATATTCTGCGGGTACCACTCTTAACCAAAGTCCAACAGGCCCAAAAAGAAACAAAAAGGACCTGGCTTTTTCTTATGTCTTATGTCTAAACTACAGAGGAAAGGCAGCACAAACCACTAGTTTAGTTAAAGCCAGTTTACACCTTGAGACAGTGATTAGTGCATCCTAAAGATATACCATGGGCTCAATATGGTGTAGGCTACTCAATCTAAGGAAAAGTGCAGTGAGCGATACACAACACAGAAGCCTTTGTTCAAGAGAATGTACCAACATTGCAGGGAAGCAGCAGTGACTGTTAGGTGTTAGGTCTCCATCTTAAAGCCCAGAATACGTTTTTTTGTGTCTCGTACTTTTCTTTTGTTTTTTGTTTTTTATATTGGAAAATGAAAAACATAATAATATAATAAAGTAATAAAATACTGATAAAGAAAGCACATCACCAGAGCACAGTATGTTTTGTTTTTATCATTAAAAGTTCGACCCACGATTGGTTCTCCAATTTAAAATGGACGCAAGAGGAAACAAATGGAAATATCGTAATCATTTAATGCATTTTGTAAACATCTCAAAAAACAAACCAACTTGGAACTACACAAGGCACGCATGGTAATAAAATACGTTGCAAGGCCTTTGTCAGTCATTGCCAGTGTGAAGTGATTTTGATATAGGCCTACCAAATGGATTTACAGCTTGTTGCGGCAGACTTGTTTATTCTGAGGAGAATGTTTGTTTGTTTGTTTGTTTAAATTGTCGGTGTAGTAATGAGCCTATGAAAGTGCTGGGCAAATGAAGACACAATGAAAAATAAGCCAATTTGTTGTTAAAATAATATGTCAAAAATATGTATTCTTCTCCAGCAACGTGCACAAATAAAGGATGTAGACTGATTGAATTTGAGTTACTTGAGGCCTTAGTTTGGAGAAGGAGCTGGCCTGATGCACGCCCCCATCCGTCGCACCAGAGTAAGCCTGTGATGGACCACTGCTTCTCACAGCTTCGTCTGTTGCCATAGCGAGACGGGATAAATACAGGAAGTGTATCATCTGGGGCTACCAAAGTAAAAGAGGAGGCCAAAAACATTCAAATAACCTTCGATGGAAATGTGTACTTCTCTGATGTCCGACTCAACGGGGACAACAGCTCGCTATCTTTGCTCAAAGCTGATACGAATCAAGGCGAGGCGTGAGTTGGGAACGCTTGGCTCGCTGACAAAAGTACACTTGTTTTATTATGAAGGCCACGCGCGGAAGCCGTTGTCATCACGCAGACTAGCTTGATTATATATGGTCGTTACATTGAGGAGAGTGGGAGAAAAAGAAGCAAATGTGCGCTGTGGCAGAGAGGGAAAGAGGACTACGAGTGCGCATTTACTCGGCCAGACAGAACAGCGTCCCGGGGCTGATCTCTCGTGTCTGTGCCCGCCAGCTGTGAGCCTGTCTCGGGGTGAAGTGTCCAGCAGCATCCGCCAGTCTTGCTCCCGTTACCTTCAGCTCACACTTTCTACAGAGCTCGGTTATTCTTAGCTCAGCTGCGCGGGAGAGTCTGTCCTTCCGGTCCTCCTCTTGTTTATCACAGTTTCTTGAATATTTTATGGAAAATGGCGATCTGCGCACCGTCGTGTGGTATTTTCTGTCTCTTCACAATCCAAACTGTACTTCTGTTATACGTCTCTACGCCGTCCACCGGGACCCACCTCTTCCCCCAGCACTACACGTAAGTACTCCAAACACGCTTTTCTGGTGGTGGTGGTGGTGGTGGTGGTGGTGGAGGAGGGGGGGCAAACCAGGGAGCCGAGCCTGGAACTGGGACAGGTGGCCCCGAGGACTCGGAGCCTGGCCGCGCATCGTCGCGTGCCTCTGTGCGCGATGGGCCCCACTATCCCGATGAAATAGAGTCGTTGTCCTTGTCTCTGTCTTGCCCTTTTAATCGGTTCGTATTTATTTCGTGCGTAATTCATTCTGACAGTGGAGCAGCGTGTGACGCGCACGCACAGGTGCCGCTGGTTTATCGCCGGAATCCACTGAGGCTCTTCTATTGAGATAACCTGGAGCGAAATGAAGCGATAATTAGGGACGTGTCGCTTTGCTGCCCCTGTTCAGAGCACACACGTCCCACTTTAGAGGATGGAGAGCAAAATTCACAATAGTGCGCACGCAGTGTCAACACATTTGACTCCTGTAGTGTTATTCTGAGATGTATGACTCCGACCCAAGGGTACAGTTGATCAAACATTTACACGGAGCACGTTCTGCTGCTCTATTGATTTGATCCATGAAATAGATTTGCAAACATTAACTGTTGATAGTCTGTAAATAAAGAGAAAAGTCGGAAGTCTGAAAGCGCATGGCATCGTAGTGCGTAGTTTTTGGCACACACTCACACACACACACACACACACGCGCGCACACACACACACACACACACACACACACACACACACACACACACACACACACACACACCTGTTAATCTTAATCTTTGTGTCAATTCACTTCTACTAGGGACTACGGGTGTAAATTAGCACTTGAGCTATAACCTGGTACAATGCATCTCTCCCCTTGAGGTGAATGTTTATTGTGCACTGTCCCTGTTTCTCTAAATAAATGAACTAAACTGAACTAAAAGGATTTTTAAAAAGGACAAAACAATGAAACATTTGCTGTGTCTTTTAGAGACTGAAAGAGTGAGGCGTCTCAGATGGTCTGTGATGTGTGCCCGGTTTTGAAGATCATCAGTGCGCGGTGATGTGCGCATATATAGCCCCCAGTGGAGCTCGCGCTGTCGGGTAGTTGAGTGAAAGAGATCCAAACAGTCCGTCTCTGATTCACCGTGTGCCTTGTGCGAGAGGCTTTGGTCCAGATGCTGAAGGTGACTTTCAAAAACAACTGCCTTTTCACCAGCCTCATTAACCCCGGTCTGTGCCATTGATTTTATTATTAACCCAATGAGGGACCGTTTTCACGTGTAGTCGGGCATTGCAAGTAGACTGACATTGTAATACATTTCAATACAAACATGTGGGAAATAGCGCGAGTGTAATGACCTTTATTTAATCCTACGACGTGTGTAATCTTATGAGTAGTCTTGAATAATGCTGTAGATTTCTCAGCTCTTTTTGTTAAAAACTGTGTAACTGTTGATTTGAGCTTTTACTTCTAGGCCATTCCCAAAATACTATTTTCTCAAAAACATCTTGCAGTATTCATTCTTACAATGAAAGAAGATCTATCTGAGGAAAAGGAGCAGCCATATATGGTTAACACATGACATGCCATTTTGTGATTTGATGCTTTTATGTTTGGTGGGCCTTGTTTCTATTGCTGTCATAATTTCAATCATTTTACTTTTGACTTTTCTGGATTTAATCAACTTTACTTTTGCTGTTCATTGCAAGTACATCAGCACGGTTGCTTATTTTTATTTTCATACCGAGGTGACCTTTTCCTCTCCTCTCCTCGCCACATTTAGACGCTCCATCAGTCTTGCCTTTTCTTTATCTCGTTCCATAAACCAGCAGCGGTTTGTTTCCTATGTTGCCTCTGCTCCTCGTCAATGTGATTATAGGCCGCACTGTCACTCCTTTGGCAGATTTGTACAATTTAATAAATCTTTCTTGTCTTGGGAGCAAATCTGACATTTAAAGATGGCATTTGTCTTTGTCATCACATTAGAAGACGGATCGGGCCGCTGTGTTGTGCCGTTGATGCCAGTGATTAGATATCTGTCAGTAGAAAGGTTGGCACAGATTCACTTATTGCCTCACCACAAACACATTACGATGCGGCTTTGGAAACATTTGCGATACTTTCCGGACAACTCTGTCAGGAGACGTTTGGCGTAAAGACGGCAGGTTGGTTACGGTTTAATTCAGGCTGAGACTTGACTGCGCATTTTTCTTTCGCTTGTTTTATAGCAGTGCACAATAGGTTTGCTCTAGTTGCTGGACTAGGTTATTTAGTTGAAGATGCTTCAGCTCTCACTCAGGAGCTCTCATTCAGTCGAAGTTTTTTTTCTGGCCAGGATGGAAGAAGCTGCTCTGAGGAGAGGAGTGAGACATGGTATCTGCTCTTGCTGTGGAGAAGGGATTGGCAAGTTTGATTTGTGACATGCTAATTTTTTTCTTTCATCAAAACGCCATGGTCAATTGTGGCCAATAGGGCAGTGCGATATGGCCTAAAATCTATATCACGATATAAAAAATAAATATCACGATAACGATATATTTAACGATATAATTGACAATGGACAAATTACTTACAAAATCCCAGCCTTACGCCTATTGGGAAGATTAATTCATTGATGGAAGGCGCATTGAGTTGCCTTATGTACAAAATGCATGGTATAAATAAAGTTGCCTTGCCTTGATATTTTATTCATTTTTTTACGCTAATACTAATTTCCTAGCAAATATGATCTACTCAAGCAGTTTACACCCTTCATGTCATTTTACTTTGTAAGCACCTGTCCCTGTGTTCTAGTCAGTGTTTCTGCTGCTCTGATGGAGCTGAGCGTAACATAAATTATATCGTGTCCACAACGATATAAAAAATTACAACGATATCCAAAAACTATATTGCGATAACGATATGCGATACGATATGGCCCACCCCTAGTGGCCAAAGTAAATCACCACACCCTCCAAATCCCAAGGTTGTACATCATATTTGACCGAAAATGGGCCCCTAAGAAATTCTAAAGGAATAGAGGTTATGCATGTGATACCATAGTGTTTGATTTTGAGTGGCATTATCTGCGAGGGACCTAATCCCTTGCGATGAGGTGAGCCGCGTGCTACACTTGAGTCTACCTTGAGTTCTGGTTAAAACCTAGATTAATTCTGTTTTCTTGGTGCTACTTAGAGAACTAAAAAAATGATCCGAGTTAGAAATTGTTGTGAAGACTTAACACTCCATTGCATTAGGTCATCTGTTGCCGTCTGTAGAGTGCAGTGATGAGCCGGGCCGGTTTGATCTCTTAATACCAAAGTTGGCCGACTCTTACAGGGATCCGTGCGTGCTTAGGGTGCACTTCTGTCAGGCATCAGTAGTTTTATGGCCCAAGCCGTCGATCCCAGCCAACACTGAAAGTACGCTTGTTCATGCCAGTCCAGCCCTGTCATTACCGGATATACTTCATATTGTTAAGTGGATGTGGTCTTGGAACAAGGTGTGATGACGAAATGCAGTTAACGTTTTTAATCTTCAAATACAAGGACACAGCGCGACCCCCGCTCACTTGTGTTAAATCAAGTGAAACCATGCAAAGTATTCCGTTCCTTCTGGGAGTGCAGGAAATGGAACAAAGATAAAAGATTAGTCTAAGTCTAAGGTTAGAGTTCAGGTGTCAACAGACATTCACAGACAATACAAATAAAGCTTAATCTCAGTTTACATGGCTTGGCTTGGGTAACGCAGAGGACAATTATGATGTTGGATGTGGTGACTCAGAGTATGAAGACAGAAAAAGCAGTAAATAAAATGTTACAATTTGTTTTTACTTGTTTTGCTTTAAGGGTGTTTAAAGCTATATTCTTCATCTAAATTGTAAGATTTCACCTCAAAATTCATTCAATTCACCTCTGTCACTTAGGCAGACCCTGATGGAAGCTAATCAATAGAATGAATGCGAGTTACTTTGAAAATATAAAAAATGTGAAAAATATTATTCCAGCCAAACCAGTAGATGAAAAACATAATAATCCTTCTGAAAAAACAAACAAAACATAAACATAAATAACAAAAACAAACTTGCCCTGAACCTGAAAAAGGCTTGAGTTTTGTGTGCGCAGTGTCTCCCCTTAAACCCCATGTTTGATGTTCCTCCTCAGAATGATCCACTGGGCCGGACGCATCGAGAAGGAGCTGGAGAAGGTCTTGCAGCATGTGACCGGGACGCAGCAGATGAGATCGGTGAGTGCAAGCCCGGTCATGTGACCCGCCACATTTCCCTCCATTATTAATCAGCGCGTTTTCACCAGGGAAGGTTACACAACATACGGCTGCATGAGGGTGCACTTTAGAGCATGAATAATAGCAAAACTGGCATGAGATGTTAGCTTTAAAGGCACAACACCGGAAATCATTGTTTGTGTCAGCGCTAATGTTATTCCCTAAGAACAACATGGTTACCCTTGTTGCTAAATGAACAATACTTTTCCTGGTGATATATTTTCACTGTCAGTGCCAACTAATAATTTCATGTTGAAGATGCAGTCTATTGGGTCTTTTATCACTAACTTTGTCCTTCTTATTATGAGATTTGACTTTGCTAATAGCCAAAGCTAAGTGTTAAAAAAGTACTGTTATTTTTGAAAGCAAACCGGCCCAAACTAAACAAAATGATTATATACTCTGCTTAAAACCTGTAAAGTGTCTGTCTCTGTAATTGAGGTCTATCATATGGCAGGCCAGCTGGTTCAGTTATGGCGTGATTGACACTGTTTCTTAATATTGAGCTGCACCACATGTTTCGCCATGCTTCTGAAATCTCTGAAGCTCACAGCGATAAGGCTTCATTATGACGGTTTGTGACGGTTACAAACTTGTGATGGTTTTAATTAAGGCTTGACATTGACATTGACATTAACATTAGCCAACAAGTCAAACACGGGAAGAGGTTTTATTTTTATTTTAGCTTGCAACTTTGGCCAACATTTTTTATCTTTGTCCAGTGATCAAATCTGGCTACGACTGTTATACTGTTGTTGTGTGAAGGGGCCTGTGACACAGATCAGCAGCCTCGCCTCTGTTAATCTACCCTGACACGGCTGTGGGTGTCTTACGACCGCAGAGTTTGAACAGTTAATGAATTATGCATGAATTTGTAAAGTGATTTTTACCGCTAAATAACACTAAGGCACTATTTATTATTAGCGTCGTTTTTTATTGCAGTGAGGAGTGTGAGGGCCGTGAATGCAGGAGTGACATTGATGGATCCCAGAGAGGAGGAACTGGGTTTACATGAACTGAGCCAGTGTAAAGGGAAATGACTGGAGATATATGATCAGCAAAAATCTGTAAATGTATTTCAGTCTTTTGCCTCCCATCCCTTTCGTCCCCGCTCTGTCTGGTGGCTACGCTCCTCATGTGGTCCATGTCTGTGTGTTTGTCCCGTACACAGACCGGCACAGGGGCATTTATCACAGCCCAAACAGGAGTCGTCACAGGGTGTGCTAAACAGCCCAGCATGCCTACAAAAGCCATTTTCTAAATGGATGCCTTTCTCTTTATGTGTGCCTGATAGAAATCTTCCCTGGGCTATGCCGACTGGTAACAAGACCGCCTCCCCCTGTGTCCCGTCCCTTTTCATGCGTAATTTATTTTCAAACCACACAAAAAACAAAAAACAAAACAGGGGCAATTTTTTAAAAATTATTTTAGAAGAATTTCTACTTAGTTTTATGTGAAGAGGCTTAGCTACAGCTGACTCCAGAACCGATTTGGCGTGTATTTAATATATTATATATAATAATATAACTATCACTCTGCCCCCTATAGTTACGGGCTCCGTACGGGCTCCATATCTGCACAGCACTGTAGCTAATGTGAGCGTGCAACATTGACTTTAATGAGTTTTGATTTCTTGCGGAGCCCGAACCTTTCTCACTACAGTACTCTGTGTTAACCCCACCTAACTCCACTATTTGGTTAAAAGCCTTGACAGCTTAATAAAGCTAAATGTAATCAGACGACTAAAATGAAAATGTAAATGTAAAATGCAGACACAACAAGCGGGAACAGTAATTGGCTTTTGACAGACTCTCTACTGCAGTTTACAACCTTGAGACATACTCTCTGTTCTTGTTTGTGGTAAATGACTTGGCTCCCCAGCTGAGCACAGTTGCAGAAAACCTTACTCTGAGGCAACAAGCCTATACTTTGCTCGACTGCAACACAGATTCACAGAGGGCTGAACGATATGCCAAAAAATAAAATGACCTTTTTTTTGCTCATATTGATAAATCTTGATTATTGATTTTTGATTAGATTTTATTTTTTAATAATAAAAATAAATACATGTAACTGATTCATGAACTTAGAGATACCTTAGATACAATGCAAACACAAATGCTTTCCCCAGTATCATTTACTGTAATACACAAAAATCTTCCATTGTCTCGTCCAAACTCCCAAACTAGGAGCTGTTTCTGTCTGGCTGTAAACGTGACAATTATAAAGTATCATGACGATTATTGAGATTGATCAAAGATTCAATTCTGATTAATTGCCCGGCCCGAGATTCGCCAACTGTACATCTTTTTAGAAAAGTTAAAACAGTATCACACAAGAGTCAACTCATTTTGCTAGTCTAAACGCAAGGCAAGTTTATTTGTAGAGCACAATTCATACACAAGGCAATTCAAAGTGCTTCACAGTTGCAAAAAATTACAAGAAAACAGATAAAGTCAATCAATAAAACATCAACATAAAGTTAATCAATTACAGTAAAAGGCAAGAGTGCAGATAAAATACTTTCAGTTTTCATATGCACGGGTAAAAAGAGCTGTTTTCAGCCTGGATTTGAACATTGTCAGAGTTGAGGCCTGTCTCACATCCTCATGAAGACTGTTCCAGATTTTAGCTGCATGAAACTGAAACGCAGCCTCACCGTGTTTATTATTGACTCTGGGAACCACCAGGAGACCCCTCCCTGAAGTTCTCAGGGCCCGAGATGGTTCATACGGCTCTAACATGTCAGAGATGTACTTTGGTGCTAAACCATGAAAAGACTTGTACACAAGCAGAGCTGTTTTAAATTCTATTCTCTGAGTGACAGGAAGCCAGTGCAGAGACCGGAGCACTGGACTAATGTGGTCGTATTTCCTGGTTCTTGTCAGGACTCGAGCAGCATGTACTGGATGTACTGCAGCTCTAACAGCTCGTTTAGAAAGGCCAGTGAGCAGGCCGTTACAGTAGTCTAACCTGCTGGAGACAAATGCACAGATGAGTCTCTCTAAGTCTGGTTTTGACACTATTCCTCTGATCTTACCAATGTTTTTCAGATGGTAAAAAGCTGATGATGTTATTGCTTTGATGTGGCTGTTTAAGTTCAGGTCTGAGTCCATGATTACTCCTAGATTTCTAACCTGATTTTTTGGTTTCAGAGCGAGAGACTCAAGGTGACTGATAACACTTTGTCTTTGTGTCTGTGGGCCAAAAACAATGATCTCAGTTTTGTCTGAGTTTAGTTTGAGAAAGTTGTTTTTCATCCACAAACTGATCTGTTCGATGCAGTGACAGAGTGTATCTACAGGCCCATGTTCACCTGCCGTCAGTGACACGTAGATCTGAGTGTCATCTGTGTAGTTGTGGTACGACACATTGTTGCTGTTTATTAGCTGACCCAATGGAAGCATGTACAAGTAAAAACTCTTTCTATCTGGTTATGGTTACTTCCATCCAAGTGATGTCACGGAAAATGCAAAAACAAGCTTCACCACTCACACGTCAGCTTAGATACATTTCCGTATTGCTGTCTAAGCGGCAGCAGTGACTGACCAACATGACCACGAAAGTGTTTGAGTAAGAATCTGATCAGCATTAATAATTCAGCCCAGTGCACATGACTGCTCCTAACCCTTTGTTCTACAATCCAGCCTGCCCCGCCTTAGCTCCCCCTGCTCTGCCCATGGTCTTTACCTTATTACCGGAAACTCGAGCAACACATCAAGGCTAATGTACTATAGTAGAGCAGAATAAAAAAAAGAATTAGGCCGCTCAAGTAGGGTGTGGTAATAAAAACGAGGAAATGCAACTAGATTAGTGATGCTCAAAGGGGTTA
Source organism: Neogobius melanostomus (assembly GCA_007210695.1). Taxonomy (NCBI): domain Eukaryota; kingdom Metazoa; phylum Chordata; class Actinopteri; order Gobiiformes; family Gobiidae; genus Neogobius; species Neogobius melanostomus. The sequence goes on from VHKM01000159.1 coordinate 1,049,767, forward strand.
GAGTTATTTTCTCCAATTATGCCTCAAAGTGTATTGACAGGAAAGCTTACAGCCTATATGCCAGTGTGATACTTCCTTTGAAAGCCAAGACCTTCTAGTTTCTAAAAATATGTGTGAGATCTGTGTGAGGGAAACACAACTTACATCACATTCGTCGTCCCTAACCCTAACCCTAACCCCTGTCGTGCAGTGTACAAGGGGCTATGAAGCGCGATTAGTTGCTCACAACGAATGTACGGCTGGAAATCGCACGGTCGTAGGGTTTTCTGACATGTTTGATATTTGTCGTGGCGCCCTGACGCTGTGCCGGTACCAAACATCCCCAGGTCGTCGGTATCGCGATATATAGGTGATAATATATTGTGACAATATATCGTAAAATGATCTTCCATTTGACTGAGACATAAACCTTTCATATCAATGTGTGTTTTTTTAGGCTTGTTTTGAAGTCAAATTTAGAACTGGTTTAACACAATTTGATGAAGATAACTGAATCCATTTTTGTTTAAATTACGGCATGTTGTAGCTTCTAGCAATATTGGCAATAATAATATCATTCTGTAGGACTAAACTAGATTACATTTTTGTCTAGCCACCAGCGAACTGAACCAGGTCTACTCGAGGGCCGACCATGGATTGGCCAGTTGAAAAAAAGCTAACTCTAGCCTACGTACTGCCAGTGTCACCCATTCTCTGATGTAGATAATGGCAGTTTTCTCCCTGTAGTTTGTCATTTTTGCCCTTCAGTGTGTCTGCTTGCTCTGTGTGGTCAGCAGCACATCTGTCAAGCTGCTTAGACCACGCTGGCTCCGGCTTTATCTCACCCTCGCACAGACCTCCTCGCCTCCTGCCCCCACTGGACCTGCATGAGTCTGTGTGTGCATGTACGCTAACAAAACACCTGCTTTAGTAGTGTACACTTCTCAATGTATGTTTCATGAGGAAGCGCTTACATTTTCTCCCGTTGTCGGAAGTGGTTGAGCATAAAGTGTCCAGCTGCTGCCTCAACTTGTTTCTCGACTGTTCGGGAACGTGCAAATTACTTTCTATTATACATACAAGTTGGACAATAAAATTCCACACAAAGGCGAATCAAACTTGGAGTTGGGACTTTTGAGACACAACTGTCGATATTCTTATACAGAAGATAAACATGCAAAATGTAATAGTTGAATGATTTAAAGGGACCCATTTAGGTCTCTTAAACATTTTTTCTGTAGATTTATCCATATTAATAGTTTATTTTTTCAACTTCTCAACTTCTTAAAAAGTATAAAAGCACACATTTGCTCAGTGATTCATACAACAGAACAAACCGTGGATCAAATAGGAGCGATGACAGACAAAGCACAGTCAGGGCACAACGACACAAGCACGAGGAGGAAGTTGTGTGTGTATCAGACGCAGCCAGTTAGCTACGCAACTGAAGTTAACCTGTAGCTACCGGGAGGACGACAGGCCTGGTCCGTGCATCACTGGAATATAGACGAGTGCCATTCCACAGACGAGTAAACTGGTGCGACAAAGGGATTTACTTTTACTGAAAGAAGTCGTTTGCGAGTGGATCGCCGTGATGTCTCATGACGGCTCTAGTTCCGCAGCTCCGGTAAGTCTAAACGCATTGTAAGTCAGGCGCATTGAGTTGCCCTGTATACGAAATGCGTGGTATGAATAAAGTTGCCTAAACCTCGTCCTATGTGCTCACATTTCGAAGTGTTTAAATACTATACTTTGGATAGTTCAAAAATCGACTAGTGTAATCCCTGCCACCACTCAAAAAGTAGTGCTGATAAATAAAACACCAACAAATGCTATAAGTAGCAGTCCATCACTCCTCCACTGCACTTAAACTTGCGCTGCTCAATAGATAGATCAAAACTGTACCGAACCGGTTCACAAGTGGACCAAACCGAATGTGCTGTACCGAAACGATTTAATACTTCACGCGTACCGGCTCTCCCCTACTATTTTGTATTTGTAGTTAAATCTCCAAAAATGATATCGGTCCAACATAAATCTGGAAAAAGGGGAAAAACTTTTCTAAACTGTGGTTTCATAAGCCTCTAGACAATCACCATAAAGTCTTTTGTCCTTGTGTGTCTGGCCATGATACATTTCTTGGCCAACACAGACGGATATCTTCTTAAGTGCACTGCTGGATTTGCTCACTATCGCTGACCAAACACTCAAATGGTCAGAGCCCCCCCCCCCCCCCCCTTCCCCTCCTCACACACACAGTCTGTCCCCTCCCCTACCTTTCACTGTTTTTCCGCTGACGTAAGCCCCTTGTCTCGTCTCGATGATGTAAGAGCTGATCATTTCACGTATATCTTGATGTAACAAAGGCCGACAGTTATAGGAAGAGCCACTCATCCTCCTCCGTCACCATCACACGCTGCTGTTATCTTTAAAAGGACACGCAAGAAGAAGCATCTCCAGCCTGGGACCTTATATACAACTGTGGCGAGTTGCCTTGTACTGTGTAGGTCAGCACTACTCTCTCCAATGGCATAGCTATGATGGTTTTGATTGTTTTTCAACCAACAATCCACAAAAACACAGTCATTCGCTGCCATATTGTTGCCCTCAACCTTACATCGCAGGGGCTTGCTTGTTATCTTGCACTGAGAACCATCACAGGCTATTTCCACTCGTCAGGCAGTTTGAGCTCTCCTCCTCGGCTTGGCGCCTGCTTGGTGCTTAATTTAATGAATAGATAATTGCTATTTTAGAATTACAGCAGCAGCATGTTTTACTAATGTGTTGCTGATGCAATGGATAAATTTAGCACAAATAATGACAGGCCATTTAGAAAGTGGAATAATTTTCTGAACAAGGCGGCGCACTTGTGGAGAAGTAAGGCAATATGCATCTAACATAGATAAGGAGCTGAGGTCTGGATTTGAATGGGACCTCCAGGCCTTCTCTCTTTCTGGGTGAATAAGGGGAAGAACAAGTAAATAATCGAAAACACTATTCACTGGCCTTTTGACACGATCTCATATAGAATTACTGTGTATTATTGGATCAACATAAACGTTTTTCATTGTCCCTGAAGATGAAATTTGAGCTCTCCAAATCTTGAGCTATAGGCTTGGTTTGGACAAGCTGGTAGTTGATCTGACTTGATCACCAATTTGACTATTTTTTTTCTTGTGGTATATTTCAATAATATTATGAACCATTAAGAAAAGCCTATTCTGTTCGACCCTTCCTATATCTCCTCACTACAGCCTCATGTGGGTCGTTTAAAAGCACAGTGAAACCACAGCTCTGAGGGTGTGTAAAACAAGAGTGGATGGACATCAGAGACACATAAAGCAGTGCATTATGGGCGTGAGGCTGGTCAGCAACATTTCTCGCAGTTCTGGTCCCAATCCAATCACTCCCATGGGCTGTCAAAGGTACACTTACACGCCACATAAGAGGTTTGCTGTTTATTTTATTGGCTATCTGATGCAAGCTTCGCATCCAGTAAAGTTTCAGGTGTGAATGTGCATTTTATTTGTAGTTTTTGCATGAATAAGCTAATGGGAAACATCATATGTTTGTCCGTAGTTCCTTCTCGGACAGTTTCATAACACAACATCGACAAAAAAAACATGTTCATACACTCTGGGACAAGATCCTCCTGACCAGTGTTGCCTTTGTGTTAGGGGACCTTAGTTTGGAAAATTGCCACGCTTTTCTTGATTTAGTTTAGTTTAGTTTATTTGAGCAGTTTACATTCATATATTCTTATTCATTTCAAAATTCACAACTCTACAGTAATGGAAGCTCAAATGGAGTAAGCTTATACTGTATTAGCTTACCCCATATTCAATGCAATATACTTTTACAACATAATCATCCATTATACATTGCAATAACCTTAGATGTAAACATTTCTTTCCTGAGCCGCTATCAACAATTACAATTCAATTATCAACCATACACTCAGCTGAATTAACCTTAGATATAGCAGCATTGACAAAGAAGCACATTTAGCTGCATTTCATTGCAGCTTCTCACGGCAGGTGTGACACGTTTTGTGCTCTGTTTTATTGCCTTAATGTTCGGTGCAGCCCTATGAGGCAACTCCTGTTGTGATACTGGGCTATACAAAACCATTGATTGATTGATTGTGACATTGTTCGAGTTGCACATTGGATGAACAGAAAGCAGCATTACTACATCATTAATCTTGCTTTTGAAGATGTAATAAAAGAGTACAAGTTTACACTGTATCATGTATTGCTTATGTCTGTGAAAGGCGCTATATAAATAAAGATCTTCTTCTTCTTCTTATGTACTTCTGTCTTATTGTTCTGATGATCAAAATTCAAAACTACTATTATTATAATTAATAATAATGATGAATTATTATAGTCAACCATTATTACTATTATTAATCAATTATTATTATTAACATTATTATCAGTTTTATATTATATAGGGACCGACCTATTGTTTTCTATATATTATATTATTCTAATCTTGCTACTTCCTTGTTGTCATCTCCACTACAGTTTTTTTGGACGCCAGCCCTCTATCATTGAGCCCTCACCCGGCTGCCCCAATTTATTGACTTTGTGGATGATGTTTGTAGCCTATACTGTGAGATGCTTTAAAAAAGATGAGGCTTTATCAGCCTGTTGGGAGGGGCATGCCTCTACTGTAGCCAACAGATCCATGTCTCGCCTTCCCTTCTTTACTTTTGTTTTGAGTAGCTGTTGTAATGACAACAAGTAACAAGTGGCAACAACGGCCAGTTAATTTTGTTTCTTTCCTTCAATTTGTATTCCTTTCAATTCCCAATTGAAAGCTTTTTAACAATTTAACTTACAACAATTAAAGACCTTCCTCAGCTCTGTATTTTTATAATACAGCTTCCTTAAATGCTTTTGAACTTGGGAGGCCGCTGACAGAATCAGTCTTTGTTTCAACCCACAACAGCTCTATATCACAGAGGAAACATCTATGGGACCAGGGCAGACAGACTGAGGTTTAGGGCCCGAACATTACTGTCAGAGCTAAACCACCACTGACTGAATCTTCACGACATTTACAATGCCACTCTTGGGAACTTTGTCTGTAAGGAAGAAGTTGGTGAGATTTAAGGTATGGGTGCAAACAGATTTTACAAACAGATTTTTTCTCTAAAGTGTGTTATTTATATCGCTTTGTGCACAGGAGAGTTTCGTACAACCTCATGCGTCTGAAGACCATAACATTTTCAAGAGGCTTAATCAAAACAGATGACAGATAACAAGTTACTTTTCCTGTTTTTCAGGAGTGTACAATTACATTAAGCTCAGAACAGAAGGGATGTTTGTGTCAGACTCATTCAATCAAATTTATTGAAGTACCCTCTCATCCCGTAACAGTGACTAATGCAAACAGGAACTGCACAATAGACAGCGAGACAGAGACAATGGCAGCACGGACAAGCCAGTGCAATTCAAAGTTGCATGCATGATGACGCATGATGTGAGCAGCACGCCGAAGCACGCTGGTGAACCTGGAGAAGCAAATTGATCTAAAATCATCATTTATTGATGTTCAACTGGATCAAACATGCCGCCCAAGAGAATAGATCCACATTGGAAGTAAACCATGAGTTGGAAGAAATCAAGAGATCGCTAAACTCTATGTCTAAAGACATCTTCACCCTGACGCAGCAGCAAGCTAAGATAGTGACGCTGTTGGATGAAGTGAAGAATCTAAAAGTACTTCTTTCGGAGAAGGACGAGGTCATAAGTGGGCTAGAACAGTATACGCGAGTAGACGAAGTAATCAATAATGGATTGGAAACAAATAACCGAAGTTACGCCCGAGTAGCTGCAGCTGGCACCGGTCGCACTATAGAGGGGGAAAGCGCACCGGCAGAGGAGTTACAAACACTGGAGCAACAAGTGGAAACTTTTCTCGCAACAAAGGACATCACCATTGACACGAAGGATATATGGGCTTGTCACCTGCTTCCCAGTAAGCAAAAGCATGCCAACCCGGCGATAGTAGTTCGCTTTGCGAACAGAAAGGTGCGACAGGCACGCAAGCTAAGGGGAAGCGGCGTGTACATTAACGAACACCTTACCAGAAAGAACGCAGATATTGCGAGGCAAGCGAGGAGTTTGTGGAAACAAAAGAAGATACAGGCGACATGGACCAGAAATGGTTGTGTTCTTGTCCGTACAAATGGGATGCCAGAAGAATCAAAGGTGATCACGGTAAGGGAAACAAAAGATTTGGAACAGTTCAAGTAACTCTAATTGCAAACTGCATGAGATACCTATTCAATACCGTCGATCAGACCACTTTTCAGGATAAGAAGATTACTATTTCTTTGCAAAAATGGGTGATGAACTTTATGAAGATTTATTTCTTTTGTTGTTAATGGACATGAGGACTATCGTACAGACTTGTAGAGTATTTAGTTTAGTTTACGTTTGCTTCTGTTACATTCGTCTATTTTTTTTTTAAATGGCAGTATGTAATATTGATGATGACAATATATTACATCTAGGTGTCGAGATAGATGATACAAATTATAGCAAGTATGACATTGAAAGAGATATTGATCCGGACAAATATTTGTGTAGTAAATTGTCACTACTATACGGAAGAACCGTTTAAGAGAGGAGTGAATATGAAACATGCCTTTTCTGTAATACATTTAAATAGTAGAAGTTTGTGGAGTAACTTTTCAAAAATCAAAGACTTTTTGAACCTGCTTCCAAAATTTAGTGTTGTAGTTGTCTCTGAAACATGGTTGGACGAAGACAAATTAGCAGATGTAGAATTAGAGGGATATCAAATGTTTGTAATGAATAGAAAATATAGGAGAGGAGGTGGAGTCGCTCTTTATGTGGACTCAAGTTTGCAATGCAATATAATGGCTAGTATGTCAACCACTATTGAAAATATATTGGAATGTGTTACTGTTGAGATTCATATGGAAAAAAAAAAGAATATAATTGTTTGCTGTATATATAGAACACCTGGTTCATCATTGGATACTTTTAATGAGTTTGTAGGAAACATGTTCAATTCAAATGGAAATAAGACAAATATTGTCTGTGGTGACTTTAATGTTGACCTGCTTAATCCAGGTGGACATAAGAAGACCACAGAATTTATTAATGCCTTTTATAATAGTACATTATTCCCAGTAATAGCAAAGCCAACAAGAATAACAACAGTATCAGCAACATTAATTGATAATATATTTACAAATGACAAATGACTAAAATTGATGGAGGTATTTTAATGACCGATATTAGTGACCACCTGCCTGTTTTTGCATGTTTTCAAAATGTGTTTAAACCACCATCAGGTCCAACTATATATTCAAGAACAGTGAGACATATAACACCTGAAGCAATTGAAACACTGCAAATGGAATTAAATAAGTGTAACTGGGATGAGATTTATAGCTATGAAATAGCTATAAATTCATATAAATGTATTCATTTATTCATATAAATTAATATTTATAGCTATATAATAGCTATAAATATGAATGAAAATATGAAATATGAAATATGAATGAAGCCTATGGTATTCTTTTAGAGAGATTACTAGAAATCTATAACAAATGCTGCCCATTCAAAACTATAACATATAAATGCAGAAACCGTGGTTTACTAAAGGAATTATAAAGTCCTGCAAGAAGAAACATTTACTATACAGGAAATTTCTACATTACAGAACACAAGATGCTGAAAGCAAATACAAAACATATAAGAATAAACTGGTTAATATAATTAGAAATAGTAAGAAAGATTACTACACAAAATTGTTGACACAACATAGACAAAACATTCAGGGAACATGGAAAATTCTTAATGATTTAATACATAAAAAACACAGCAATACGGATAGTGTTAATTACTTTAATAAAGACAACTACACAATACGTCGTACGGAGGAAATAGTTCAAGAGTTTAATGATTATTTCGTAAATATAGGCTATAATTTAGCAAAGAAAATTGTACCCATTCCAAACAATGGAATGGAAATTGGGGTTACATATGAAAGTCCAAATTCATTCTTTTTAAACCCAACCAATAAAGATGAAATAGTGAAAATAGTGAAAGACTGCAAGAATAAAAAGTCAACTGATAATGATGGGTTTGATATGTTTATAGTTAAAAAATATTATTGAAAATATAATTTTCCATTTACATATATTTGTAATCAATCCTTTAAAACTGGTATATTCCCAAATCAAATGAAAATATCAAAAGTTCTCCCATTGTACAAAGGTGGCGACAAACATTTGTTTTGTAATTATCGACCTATTTCTCTATTGTCACAATTTTCAAAAATATTAGAGAAATTATTTGTTAAAAGATTAGATAGCTATGTTGAAGTGAACAATATAATGAATGAATATCAGTTTGGTTTCAGAACTCATAGGTCAACAACAATGGCAGTTGTTAAAATGGTAGAAAATATATCACAATCAGTAGATAAAAAATTTCATACAATCGGAGTTTTTTTAGATTTACAGAAAGCTTTTGATACCATCGATCACAGAATATTATTACATAAACTGGAAAAATACGGATTTAGGGGAAATGTACATTCTTGGTGATAAATTTTTTTTAACAGATCGTTTTCAATATGTTAACTTAAATGGAGTTCCGTCCTGCTTACAGATAATTAATTGTGGGGTTCCGCAAGGCTCCGTTTTGGGCCCCAAGTTATTTTTGTTATATAAACGATATTTGTAAAGTATCGGATGTTCTTAATTTCATTCTCTTCGCGGATGATACAACAATTTATTGTTCTGGCCCAAATCCTATAGAGCTTGTGTTGGTGGTAGATTGTCACTAAATTTAGATAAAACGAAATTTATGGTATTTAGTAATAAATAGATAAATAATGAGATCAGGATCACTATTAACGAAAATGAAATAGAAAGAGTAAATCATATAAGATTTCTTGGAGTGATTATTGATTGTAAAATGACATGGAAACCGCATATTTTAAACGTGCAAAAGAAAGTATCAAAAACGATTGCAATTTTGTATGAGTTGCAATATATTTTGAACAAAAATGCATTACATTTACTTTATAGTTCACTTGTCACACCATACCTAACGTATGGTATCGAAATATGGGGAAATACATATAAAACTAGAACCAATCCAATTTTCCTATTACAAAAGAAGGTTATCAGATTAATTAATTATGCACCTTACAATTCACCAAGTAATTCACTGTTTCTTCAATCAAAAATTTTAAGTAAGTTTTATGACTTTGATGAGTCGATTTGTACACGGCAAAGTTAATTTACCTAGTTAAACATAATAAAATTCCTAAAGGCTTGCAAATATTGTTTACCCAGCGAGAAAGTAATTATAATCTCAGAGGACTATGTATATATATTTAATCAACCACAAGTACATTCTACATTAAGAGAACACTGTTTATCAAATAAAGGAGTTAAATTATGGAATAGTTGCTGCAATGAGTTAAAACAAGCCACGTCTCTTTTTCAGTTAAAAAATATTTACAAGAGAATAACAATGGAAAAATATTCAATGGAATGAAAATTAATTAAATAGACTAGCTTCTGGTGTGGACAATGGTCCACTAATGTGTTAATTTTATGAACAGATGTTGTCATTAATGTGCTGCATTTATGATTCTAAGGTTAAGGGCAGGCACAATAAGCTTTAGCTTCTGCCTGCACCTGGTCATTTATTGTGTTTTATGTTTCGAATGATTTGTTTGAATGATCTGTAAATGACCAAACCTTAATAAATGAAAATGAAAAATAGTGCATATGGTTTAGTTTAGTTAGTTTATTTATTTATTTGAACGGGGACCGTGTACAATATACATTAACCTCAGAAAGGAGAGATGCATTGTACCAGGTTGTAGCACTTGTGCTAATTTCCACCTGCAGTTCTAGTGGAAACAAAATCAAACTGTAATTTACTTTTCATTTTACTTTATAAATAATGGTTGTCAGTCATTACACGGAAAATGGTATTATTACTGTTGAGTAATTGTAAATTGGGAGTATGACGTGTTATTTTAGAATTCAATTTGGGGAAAAAGCTGTAAGTGTTTAACACTGCAGAATGCAACGCACATGCTGGGCACTTTGCTGGCCGCATGGGTTTACATTCTAGTTCCAACAAGTGAACTCTAATCAACATAAGAAACAGAAAAATTAGTTCTCAATGATTTGCTTCATAAAGGATCCTATATAAATCCTATATTGTAGACAGGTTTATGTTTGTGTCTTGGCAAAGAATTGCATGTGGAAAGCCTGAAAACACCACCCACACATGGCCTTAAGGCTCAAAGTTCTAGATACGGTCATAAGTATAAAATATTTTCTTTTACTAATATTTGTACTGCATTGCCAAGTCGTATGCATCCCCAGCATCCAAACTAGTGCCCTCCTGGGAAAGAAAGGCAGACTTGCACTTGCCTAAAGCAAAACACTATACCATTTTGTGTTTAAATAGGATTAAGAGGTATATAGCTCTCACCCGGTCACATAAAAATGCTTTATTTGCCTACACGGCACATCTTTTCTCCTCACCCCTGTCTCTGTGCTATTATTTGTAGTGTGTGTGTGTTCACATTTGTGAATTTTTTTGTGTTTGATCTTTGGGAACACACATGACATGTTTTTGGTGCTATCAGCATGGGGAGAGATGAGGTAGTGCTGGCTGAGTGGGCTGCTGTCCTAACGTAGCGTGGCACCATGCCCTAGAAAATTCAGGTGTGGAGTACTCTATTCATTCCTCCGCTCTAGGTTTTGGTCACTGACTGGAGAAGTGAGTTGAACAGAACACATGACACCTGGGAATCCAAAGCAACATGTTTATGGTACTTTATTTGTTCTTTTTTATTGATTTATTTTTTGGGCCAACCTTGCATGTGTGCTAGAAACAAACTCCTTGGCCTTCCTTTAGCCAAGTTTGCAGTTTGATGAGTTCAAGTCAAGATGACTACTTTTTGAAACCTTGGACTACAATGGAAGCTGCATGTGATCCAACATACTGTTTGTGATTGAAATATGTCACAGTTGAAATTTCATCCCAGTTTGCTGCATTCTGGGCTTTATAGACACAGACGGCATCTCTGGAATCTCCATGGTCATGTTTGAAGCAGTTGACGGGGAAAATAAAGAGGAGAAACTTTCTCCAATTATTCCAAACCTACTTTAACAAATGCTGAATTATGAATATAGTTTTCTACTAAAAAAAGATACAAAGACATGGGGAGGAGCAAAGTGGTTCAACAGCCCATAATTACATAAATAATGGAGTTAGCATCATGCTACATGCTAAAGCCAGCTATGACTGCCGTTTTTTCGCTTCTACTGAACAATCTGCTGTGGAAAAACATCCATATAGACCCGATTTATACTTGACTTTAAAAGAGTGAAAAAGGTAAAATAAAAAGTGTTTCCCAAAAGGTACTTCATTCCCCCTGGTTGAGACCAAGGCACCCTTCTATGACGCAATGCCGTCTGTATCTATAGGAAGGTTGTCATAATGTTATGGCTGATTGGTTGTTGTGGCAGTTGAGTCTTTTTTAGATTTCCGTACTTCCACCTGTGCTCTGGGTGGACTGATTGGACATAGTTGTGAATAACTTTAATTGGCTTCCCACAAGAGTGGGTGGCTGTGCGTGAGTCCTAGAAAGTGGTTTTGATTTTTGTTCTCTCTTTTTTATCATATGGGGACCGAGGACTCTCCTGTGCTCCCTGAGAGGGCCTTTAGAAGTGCTACCTACATCTTTTTTAATTCTGCAAATCGCAGCTCACTTCGCTTCCTCTCCTTTGTTCCTTTTTCAGTGTGAAATCTTGAAAAGACGATTCTCCCCACACCCCCCGCTTTGGACTGACTCACTATCTCCCTCTGGCCCACTTCCCAGAGCCGCGTTTGTTTGATGGGATTTGTGCAGATCTACTACAATTGCTGCATTTAACATATAGACATAGAGGGAGTGCATGCGTGTGCACATAGGCGAATATCTCTATTGAGTTGCATTCAGTGCCCACACAACGCACAGGCACCTTTTCCTCTTACCAGCTCGGCAATTACAGAGAGAAGCTTTGAGACTAGGGCTCCCATTAGAGAAAATCAAGCATATGCAAAAATTCAAATATTGACATTATGATATCTTACTCTTTCCCTTTTCCCTCATGGAGGATGTTACAACTGCCTGGCAAGCCGTGTTTTGCATATTGATTTGTGACAGATTTGAAAATGAATGCTCTTTCTGATTGCAACACTGTCCTACCATGAATGTTTGAAAAAGGATGTTTATTTGGTAGCACCTGCTTGATTCCATTATGCTTTTTCAAATGTTCACTTACCTGCCAAAACCTGGCAAAGAAGCAATGAAAAAGTTATTCATTAATAGAATTTGACTCAAATTACGATCTACATAATATGGCCAATTATCTGCATGGGAATTTTGAGAGTAATTGAAGACTTTGAGGGAATCAAATGAAAACGTTTGTTTCTTTGAATCAAATTGTACTGGAGTGGAAAACATTATTGTATAAGCTGAGGTTGATTCAACCATGTTCATGAGCCACAAAAGCTATTTGTTTAGTGGAAAGAAATAAAAGATGATTAAAAAAAAATGGGGAAAATGTCTTAATTATAATGCAATATGACAAAAATATTATATTAATTATAATTAATATAATATTTTTGTCATATTGCATATTTATTTCAGATATTTTTAATTGTTGAAAAATACCTAAAAACTGCCCAAACAGGTCTCCTAAGACCTGACTGCACCTTTACTAGGGGTGTGGATGTCCCCAGCTCGTCTCCATGGAGATGTTGACCAAAGGCAGCCAAATATGAGACTTGAATACGTAAGGTCCTCATCCAAATCCATTCTTTAATTACCCATTGCAAAAATAGACATGTCTGTGTAGCAGGTTTTGTATTGTTACACTGTATGCCTTTAACAAACATTGAAATATTGAACAGTTTATCATACTGGTGATGGGTTTTTATCATTTATCAAATAAAGACAGCCCTTACGTGTTGCCTTTATTTTAAACACCAAACTTGAATTGCATACCAAATTACATAACTAAAATTCACTGCAATTACACCCGCAGCATGCTCCATCTAATTGTCAACATAGTACTTAAATAGATTGTAATAACACCTAATTAAATAGAGGGCATTGAGAGGACGGGTAAGGAGCTTTGTTGCTTGAGTTGAAAGCGGACGTGTTTGGTTTTACTGTGGTGACAGGAGCGTTTTTATGGACATTGCGAGAGTGAGAAAGCCGTGTGTCGTGGCCCGGAGGCAGCTCAGTGTCCTGGATGAGGATGAGGATGGCACGTCAGGGAGAGAAAACCACAAAAGGCAGTGGATTATTCATCGCTTTGTCAGGAAGCTGTGCCCCCCGTCCACTCTTCCACACCCCGAAATGTGAGCTCTGTGCGCTCGACACACAGGAGGGATGTAGGGGTGTTGGCTTCGGTGCACTGAGGCTAGAGCATTGCACACAGTAAAGATTTTGATTCTTGTCACATCACAGAATTGACTGCTACTCTATTTTAAACAAATTACAACCACGCCCAAAAAATACGTTAGGAAAATACTGAAAAAGCAAGACTATACAAACTTGAGATAATCACTACACATTACTTAAAATTTCCTGTCATTACTTCCCCAAATAGAAGTTATCACACATGGCCCCTGTCCCGGTGTGTCCCGACGTATATTCCTGTCCAGTGTCCATACAGTGATGGAGCCCTCAGACCAGCAGCTCATTTCACACGCAGCGCCACATCAAAGCTCTCTGAATTAACCCCGCGCGGCGCTCGGCTCGGCATGCCACCCGCAATTTCACATCTCCCCTCCGCTCTGCCAGAACCCGACTCGCCCCATTCATATTGAAATGTGCGGGGCCCACTTTTGCCATGCATCCAAATCGCCATGCTTCGGTTTTTCCGCCGAGATAAAACTTCAAACGGACAAGAAGTGATATATTTTCGAAGGAGGGTAAAAAAGAAAAAAAAAGAAAAAGTGGTTGCAGGTAGGCAGAAGTTAAAACCAAGGTTGCTGAAAAGAGGGTGTTTTTCCCCCTTCTTATTAAAATAGGTCAATTGTGTGTCTGTTACAGCCCTCTTGCAAAAGTTGGTTTCCTTTTCAACTTGATTAGGCGCTCCAGGAGTGACGCGCCACACCTGACATCAAAGCGCATTTTAACTTGCGCTCCAATCTCCGGTCTGATTGTTTGTCTGTAAAGAAAAAAAAAAAAAAAAGCATTATTGTGATTGCCTTGTACTTTTTCTTTTCTTTCTCGACCTCATCATCGAAGCCAGTTTAATTTATTTTTATATTGTATCTATTGATTCGGCCAGTTTCCATTTGCCTCCGAAAGCGCTAATGTCCATGAATATGCAGGAATGCCGGAGAGCCCTGAAATAGTAATGAAGACTATAATAGTAATTGTGGTGAGTTGTATGCTGCTCATTTAGGGTGATGTCATTATGGTGATGTCTATTTTGGTCTTGATCGGAGTCGACCATGATCATTCTGTAAAACACTTTTCATTAACATTGCTTTACCATTTTGCATGGAATCTTTTTCCGTACTTGGCCAGACAGCCCACTTAGCTTCTGCTGTTGTCTGTTTTAACAAGTTTATTTGTTGTGTTGCACAAGAGCGCGTGGTGCAGTGATTCCCATCCTTTTTTCTTTGAAGGTCTGTCTTACTTCTACTGATGACAGGCTGCTGCACATACAGTATGTTTACCACCTGGTGCCGACAATTTGCTCTTCAACGTTTTATTTTTCATAATGAACTGACTTGCCACTACAGATCCCTTGAGTCTCGTCAGACTTCGGAAGCTAAGATTTGGGCCTGATTAGGCTCTGGATGGAGACAATGTTAGGGTGAAGGGCATCTACCCCAGAGCGCTTTGGCTACTGTACATACAGCACTTACTAGGGCCTGACAGATATATCGGCAAATATCCAGCTAAAAGTCCATTCTCTTCACAAACAATTTAAACACGAATCATCCTGGATTGACATGACTACATAACTGTGCTAATGCTATGTGTTATGTGAACCCCATCCATACTGGCCCTGCCCATTGTTTATTTAATTATTAATTACTAGGGCTGGGACGATCCACTTTTGTCACGATCCGATACGTATTGTGATACAGTAAGTAATTATAAGAAGTGATATACCTTGAATTTGTATAAAGTCATGTGTCCAAAGTTTATAAACCAAATGCCATTTGACTTTTACTGAAGTGGTTAGATTGAAAAGGGCATTAACATAAAATGTAACAAAGTGCTGTAACTGTTACTGGAAAACAAAGGAGTGATGATGAAAATGCCTCCAAACACAAATATTGAATGTATTGCGATACTTGGTATTGGTATTGCAGCACAAAGTATTGCGATCCAAATCCGATCCGATATTTTGTCCCAGCCCTATTAATTACAGTATATCATAGAATGCAAGCATGCAATTTATCTCATTGTCTCTTCTCACATTATAGTGTTTTATTATTTTGATTATTATAGTTGCAAATGTTTTAATTCTCTTTGACATTTAAGAATACAACCTTTGTGCTTTATCTGTGACATTGCGGCAGATAGTCTTCCTCGTGGACAGCTTGTTTTAATGTGTTCTGCCCAATCCTTCACAGTGTAGTACGATAACACAGGAGCCAGTCTGCGCATTTATCTCCACTTTAATAGTTTGTGTAGCTTTGGAAATCTCAACTCCGATATTTTTAAGCCTGTGATTTCTGGATGTACAAATGCTGACTGACAGGCCTTTCCCTCGGTGGCGCATGTTTCTCTTGGCTGGGACTGTTGACATCTCTGTTTTTGTTGTTCTAAATTGTCTCTCATCAGAATGGGGTTTCTGTTTGAGAAGTATGTCAGGCGTTTTATTTGTGTGAAGTGGTGATTTTTTTTAACTGTCAGGATTGTCAGGTTAACAAATAAAATGCTCATACTTTCTCACCACTACAAAAATAGTACAGGGAAGTAAAGTCAGCAATTCAACTTTACAAGCATCATTTATAATGACACGTTTAGTAAGTTCTAAAACATATACTAATACTTATTTATCAGTAAGAAGCCAAGAAAGAAAGAAAAAACAATAGCATTTCGCCATCCGTCTTGTATCATGTCCGTGGGGGTCGGGGTCCTGGCTATATTGGGCCCTGGTTAGGCTGCTGTTATGTGGGTGTGGCTGTACATTAAACCCACTCCTCTTCCTCACTGGGGAATGGTAGGCATTAATCTGGCCCAGCTGGACACAGGCAAATTAATGATAATTTACTTTGACGACATAATCAGACTTCACGCTGTTCTACCAAACTAAATTGCTTCTTTTGTTGCACAAGATCTCTCTCTTTCTCTCCATCATTCTCTGTCAGCGTCTTGCTCATTTAGCTCAAACCGTTTTTCTCCTCGCGTCTAGGTTGAGCTCAGTTATTGAACATTTCCATGGAAACGGCTAGTTCGGGTGAAATTGGTCCGCTGTAAAAACACCTCAGTATTATTTAGCTGTTGAGCTGGGTGAGAGTTCAATTGCATGCACGCCTGTATTAAAGCATTTCTGTCACACATGCGCAATAATATCAAGTATTCTCGTATTGTGTGTAGGTGGATAATAGATTTAGCTTTTAATAGCAAGTATTTGAAAGTGAATGTTATGCAGATGTCCTCAGCTAAATTAAGGTTCAAACATTACCTTCCGCTCCATCCGAGGTCTGAACATTATGCATCATTGCACTTAGTGTGAAACATTCTAGAATTTAATGTATTGTATTAGCCTTGTCTCCTGTTTTTCTTGTTGTTTTTTGCTTGTGGAGACAGAAAGTAGAAAGTGGGTGGGTTTTTATTTCCCTTTTTTTGGTTTTCATTTGTAGTCTGTTATAAAACAATAGATACATAAAAAAAGGTGGAGCTAATGACAGGACAATCTTTTGGAGGGATATGAAAGTTCAGTGTGTAGTACCCAAAAGAACTCTGGAAATGAGGGAACTCCTCAATTGAGAGGCAACACATTAAAACATTAAAAAATAATCCAGATGACTTCTATGAATGGTATTTATGTATTTAGGATTATTTTCTTTATCTGCTGATTCTACTGGCTGATGGCTTTATGTATTTGAGCTTTTGTATGGACTTTGAGTCTGTCTTACTCGTCGCAGATGAAATACAGGACCTGGTGTTACAAGAAAGCTACATAACTAAAGGAATACACACACTCAATAAATCTCTTCAATGTTATAATGGATGACAAAGTTTGTCCAACAGAACTGACTGCCTTACTTGTGTGCTGTACAAAGTGTTACATTTTTGCTATCTTCACACTGTCAAACCCCAGGCCTTGCTGGAAGACTTTGATATGCAGCATGATACGATATATTCAGGCAAGTTTAGTGAAGTAGCCTCCAAAGAAAGTCTTGTCCACTTTATCTGCAAGCAGAGTCTTTATCACCTCACACCTGCATCCACAGTCCCCTTTACGGCTCTGCTCAGGCCCGTGACCCCTGTCGTCCTATCGGCTGGTTACATGAGGGAGAAGGACGGCCGCCATATGTGCGTTTAGGTTGAATTCCAAATGTAATGACTTTGGTGCCAGCGGGCAGCGTGTTACATTCGGACAGTGGAGTGGGGGCCTGGCCATCACCGGAGGCAAAGCCCACGGGAGCTACATCATCTCTGGGGTTAAAATGAGTTCCTGAGTCACTTAAAATCCGGCTATAGCTTATCACAAGGCTACACAGTTAAAATATTCCGCCTGCGAGGGTGGAAATGTAATCTGTGTGGTGACTCCAAAATTGTCTTTAGATTTGCTTCTTTTCTGCTGTTGGGCATGAGCAAAAATACGTATGGTGTCAAAAAGAAACTGGTGAAACCTCCTTCAAAACCCCCAAATATTTCTTTTTTGTTTGGACTTAGATGAACAAACTATTTTGTACCAAGATTGGCGATAGATAATCAACTGTCTTGTATCAACCAAGAAATGTGGTATTATTATCATATTCTTAACACCAAAATGCAGCATAGGGTCATTGCCTTTTTCTCCTATTTCATTATTATCACAAAATAATATATTTTTTCTTTGTACACCTCAGGACACAGCTAATTTGCAAAGCATGAAATTAATGTATGAATAAATTCAATAAAATTAAAATTTTGCCATAGCAGGGACACAAATAGTTTGAAGCATGTACGCTTTGCTTGTTAAAGAGTCTTGTATGTGGCGCATGGAAGTGATTTGAACATTGCAGACAGATAGCGTGAAAGAGCCTTTAGTTTCTGCCACGGATGACCTGGGAACAATATCGTCGTCAGTGCGAATCTCCAAACCCAAAGTAATGCAATTGCGCACTGATTATTTAAGAGCATAATGAAGCGAAAACAACAACAGCTATCCCTGCCTTCATACTGTCCAAAAGGTGCAGCGACACGCATCAGGGGTTGTATACTTTAAATTTCAATGAGAGGTTTGTATTTTTTGGGGGGAGGGTAGAGGGGTATAATTTATAAGTATGACTCCAGCAAAGCCAGCCAAGACAGCAGAGACGGATGGACAGGTGCCAGGCGTCCCCAGTGGTGTGAAAGTGGCACAGTAATTAGTCAAATGAGCAGAAAACGAAGACGACGCCAACGTGAGCGCCTAACCTCCCGCGGCTCCGTCTCCAATGTTATTTATGTTCTGCATAATATCTGTCACCACGAGATCATCCCACACATTAGACATGACTATTGGGGGAAACAACATGTGACTGCATCTTTGTCAACATGGGACAAATGCGTAGATTAGGGTTTGTTTCACAAAGATGCAAATCCTATGGTACAGTGAGGAAAATAAGTATTTGAACACCTGTCTATCAGCTAGAATTCTGACCCTCAAAGACCTGTTAGTCTGCCTTTAAAATGTCCACCTCCACTCCATTTATTATCCTACATTTAGATGCACCTGTTTGAGGTCTTTAGCTGCATAAAGACACCTGTCCACCCCATACAATCAGTAAGAATCCAACTACTAACATGGCCAAGACCAAAGAGCTGTCCAAAGACACTAGAGACAAAATTGTACACCTCCACAAGGTTGGAAAGGGCTACGGGGAAATTGCCAAGCAGCTTGGTGAAAAAAGGTCCACTGTTGGAGCAATCATTAGAAAATGGAAGAAGCTAAACATGACTGTCAATCTCCCTCGGACTGGGGCTCCATGCAAGATCTCACCTCGTGGGGTCTCAATGATCCTAAGAAAGGTGAGAAATCAGCCCAGAACTACACGGGGGGAGCTGGTCAATGACCTGAAAAGAGCTGGGACCACCGTTTCCAAGGTTACTGTTGGTAATACACTAAGACGTCATGGTTTGAAATCATGCATGGCACGGAAGGTTCCCCTGCTTAAACCGGCACATGTCAAGGCCCGTCTTAAGTTTGCCAATGACCATTTGGATGATCCAGAGGAGTCATGGGAGAAAGTCATGTGGTCAGATGAGACCAAAATGGAACGTTTTGGTCATAATTCCACTAAACGTGTTTGGAGGAAGAAGAATGATGAGTACCATCCCAAGAACACCATCCCTACTGTGAAGCATGGGGTGGTAGCATCATGCTTTGGGGGTGTTTTTCTGCACATGGGACAGGGCGACTGCACTGTATTAAGGAGAGGATGACCGGGGCCATGTATTGCGAGATTTTGGGGAACAACCTCCTTCCCTCAGTCAGAGCATTGAAGATGGGTCGAGGCTGGGTCTTCCAACATGACAATGACCCGGAGCACACAGCCAGGATAACCAAGGAGTGGCTCTGTAAGAAGCATATCAAGGTTCTGGCGTGGCCTAGCCAGTCTCCAGACCTAAACCCAATAGAGAATCTTTGGAGGGAGCTCAAACTCCGTGTTTCTCAGCGACAGCCCAGAAACCTGACTGATCTAGAGAAGATCTGTGTGGAAGAGTGGGCCAAAATCCCTCCTGCAGTGTGTGCAAACCTGGTGAAAAACTACAGGAAACGTTTGACCTCTGTAATTGCAAACAAAGGCTACTGTACCAAATATTAACATTGATTTTCTCAGGTGTTCAAATACTTATTTGCAGCTGTATCATACAAATAAATAGTTAAAAAATCATACATTGTGATTTCTGGATTTTTTTTTAGATTATGTCTCTCACAGTGGACATGCACCTACGATGACAATTTCAGACCCCTCCATGATTTCTAAGTGGGAGAACTTGCAAAATAGCAGGGTGTTCAAATACTTATTTTCCTCACTGTATATACTGTAGATGTTTGTTTAGGCCGTTTGACTTTCTTTGTACAGTCAAGGATCCCTTATTGAATCACTAAAACAATTTGTAAAGTTGGACCTAAAGGCAATATGATGTTTTCTTAAAGGGGGGTATTATGTAAAATCGACTTTTTCAAGCTTTATATCATGTTATTATGTCATTCCCTCATTAAACACATGCCTCGAGTGTTGCCTTGGCTCATTCACATATTTTTGAGTAATCAGTAAAAACTTAGACGGCAGCCATTTTAGGTGTAGCTATGCCTCAGTCCTCCTAGGAACGCCCCCACCTCCTGGAGACGCCAAGCCAGCAACCACTGCTCCTCAGCTCAGCAGAGCCCCCTCCCCGCACAGTAGTGTTGTTTAGATGCCACAGCAGTGTGCTGAAGGGGGCGTGTCGGAAAGCTTCTTAAAGAGACAGAGGCCTATTTCAAAATGTTCAGTACAGCCATTTTGAGAGAGCAATTTTATTCAAGGCAGTTATTTTAATTTACTGCATATACAGACCAACAGAAGGTTACGTCATCATTGTAGGATGCTATAGACTGGTGCTATGTGATTGAAAAAAGCATAATACCCCCTCTTTAATAGTGTCGTTAAAGATCAAAATCAGCCTTGTTCAAAACAGACAACCTTCTTTTGTTTTGTCTTTAGATAGATGGACACAGCTGATATTCACTCTGTGAATAGAATGCATGAACAACAATAAATAAACAAATAAATACTGTAATACAGAACGAAGTAACTCATGCCCCTAGAGGCCATAAGCGCCACTGCAGGTGTCGTAGTATGTTGCGTTTTCTTTACTCATTAATTGTCCGTGAGAGTAAATATTACGCTGACAGAAAAGACAAAGGGAGAGAGGGATATTGTACATTGTGCCACAACTCAATGACACAATAGAGATGATTTCAATCAAACTTGGCTCTAAATACTGCTAAAGGGGCGCTAGCCTGCTGTTAGCTTTGCCCGTTAGCCTGTTAGCTTCTTCTCCTGATTCTATTAGTGTGTATTGCGCCTCCGACCCAGAGCAGGGAAAGTTGCAAGGGTGGTTTTCTGGCCAGAGACACCAGGGGGAGATGAAAGACCCACCAATCATCCCATTAACACTTGTATTACCGCCAGAGGGACTACGGAAAGGATTTAGTAAGGTAAACAAGTTACTTAGTTCTTCTTTAAAGGGGGGGGGGGTATTATGTAAAATCGACTTTTTCAAGCTTTACATCATGTTATTATGTCATTCCCTCATTAAACACATGCCTGGAGTGTTGCCTTGGCTCATTCACGTATGTTTGAGTCATCTTTATAAACTTAGACGGCAGCCATTTTAGGTGTAGCTATGCCTCAGTCCTCCTAGGAACGCCCCCACCTCCTGGAAACGCCTCTGGACCTTTCGTCACCAGCCGAGTTACCAACCACTGCTCCTCAGCTCAGCAGAGCCAACTCCCCGCATGTCGAGCGCAGATGTAAACAGTCAGTCATCATGGAGGATTAGCTTCATGTGTTGTAAACCGGAGCTACAGCAGCTCTGAGACTTTTACAAAGACACACATCAGTGTTTCTGTTACCTCAACATCCAGGATTATAAAACCGGTGACAAGAAAACTTATTTCCATGACGGGATCTGCGCTGGGAATGCGTTTGGGCCTTGATGATGCCCTGATAGCATTCCCTCCGGAGAAAGCTAATATTACAAGCTAAAGCTCCGGTCATCACGTGAAAATGAGAAATATGCACGAATAAAGTCAATAAAACCACCATCTACACAATGAACCCCTTAACAATGATCACACACTGAGACGGGATTGTTGATTTTGAAGTTTATTGCTCACATTTAATCTACAGTGGGTCGTAGCCGAGTGGTTTTCTCCCGGAGCTAACAAGCTACCCGCGAGGCGCTAACAGCTAGCTTGGAACATTCATAGAAAACAAGCAGCATATTATGCACTAACAACGTCAATAAAGCAGGCAACTACTTGAAGCAGCATTTATGATGATCACACAGGGTTTCCCACTAATACATTAGTCTGTGGCGGCCCGCCATAGTCTATTTTTATCCGCCACAGTCTCGATCTGCCCTCTCTTTCTCTGTCTCTCACCCAACACCAACATCTGCAGCAGAGGCGCAGGTTTAACAGAACAAATAAGGAGCAGTGAACAATGTCTCACTGCTTAAGTAGCCTATTATTATTACAAAAAATGAAGGCAGCTTTGCGTAGTTTTGTTTTCGCTTATAAACTAAAAGACCACATGGCTAATTTGCATAGTAAACCTCTTTACTGCGCTGCTAATGCAGCTGTCACTATAATGAATTAAACCAGAGGTCACGAAATGGCGGACCTCAGTCTGGTTCCGGACCCACGCGCCAACACGTCCGAACCCGAAACTTGGATCCAAACTTTAGACCCGACGTGACAGCTCCCTCTCCCCTCACGCTACGCTAACCCAGCTAAACAGAAAGAGAAACTGCAGCCTCTGAGCTCGTTTTAAACTTTTAGAAACGGCTGCAGAATGATTGAAATACGGCTCGCTAAAGATTTAAAACCGAGATGACGCTAGTCATCTAATTAAATATGCACGCTCGATAGTTACACGCAAACAGCACGGCTGTTTCTCGATCGTTTTAAACAAAAGAGCTGCGAGCAAACCTGGACTAAACCTGGACCAAACCTGGACTAAACCAGGACCAAACCAGGACCAAACCTGGACTAAACCTGGTCCAAACCTGGACCAAACCTGGACTAAACCAGGACCAAACCAGGACCAAACCTGGACTAAACCAGGACCAAACCAGGACCAAACCAGGACTAAACCAGGACCAAACCAGGACTTGGACTAAACAGGGCTCATTGTTGAGCTGAGCAAAGAGGAGAAACACAGCACTGCATTGGCACATTGTGTATATATTCTGTTATTTAGAAACACAAAATGTAATTTTAGAGTTAAAAACAAAACTATAATGAATTGTTGCATTGTTTTCAAAGCACAAATTATTATTACGATAAATTATGTTCCAGACCTTTGCTTGATAATTATTCTGCTTTATTTTTTTGGATCGCAGTGGAAATAAATTATTTTCACAGCAGCATAATAGCCAAAAATAGTTATTATTTTTTGCTTAAAATGCACCAGAATGCTAGCCTGGCTAACACCACACTGCTGTGTACGCTCAATCTTTTTGAACTTCACAACAGACTGGGGACCATGGCCGGAATTTTCCCATGGATTTGGGCACCAATCACAAAACGAGGAGAGACGGTAAGATAATGACGTGCTATTCGACACACGGAAGCTTGTAGTTTGTTTACGGATTAAAATTAAAAAAAAAAAATTACGGATCCAACATGACAGCAGCAGACGCGGCGCCATCTTTCGATCAAGCTTTAGACCGTGTTCTAAATAGTTTAGCTCAAAAGTTTACAGCTGGTACATCATACGTCATCTGATACGATGATGCGATTGGCTATGGCTACGTGCAGACGCATGAGAGACATTCGTAGCGCCCAATAAACGGCTCTGGACAATCGTAAACCACACCTCTCCTACGAGAAAATTAATTAGTGGTCCCCAGACTAAATATCACTTGTGATTTTAGTCTGGCGTTAGCCAGGCTACCAGAATGCAGGAAAACCCATCTAAAAAAAAAAAAAATCTCCCCCGGACCCCCCCCCCCCCAAGGTGGCGCTCTCTCCCACCACAGTCACCTTGAAATCTGTGGGAAACACTGTCACACAATGACAGGCTTTACACATTTGTGGTTTATTGCAGACTTTTCATCAACAATGAGCTGTAGGCTATTGTTACATGCTAACGGGGGTAATCTCGAATAATTGTCCACCTGCACAGATAATGTCCCTGGGGAGATCCTGGTGTAGACCATGGGGGTATAGTTAAAGATCCATAGGGGCATGGCGGTAGCAAAGAGTGACTAGATAGCCTCCAAACAGCAGGTAGCTCCTTCGGTGTGGACACAGAGCCAATGAACTCTCAAAGGTTCGTCTCCAAAGTCACTTTCCGAGTCAGACGCAGAATCAAATCATATCCTGGGTGGCCATTGTGCACAAAGTGATAAAGCGTAGCTCCTTTCCAACAGTAAAACTAAAACCCAGCAAAAAAATCTATCATAGTTTCAACATGTGAAGGACAGAATGTATGTAGCAGTGTTTAGTTGTGATGATAGCACAATTCAGCGTGCTGAAGGGGGGCGTGTCGGAAAGGGTCAAGGCTTCTTAAAGAGACAGAGGCCTATTTCAGGACATTCGTTATTTTAATTTACTGCATTTACAGACAAACATAAGTTTGGATCATCATTGTAGTGTGCTATAGACTGGTATTATGTGACTGAAAAAAGCATAATACCCCCTCTTTAATTCAATTTATTATAAGGCCCTTCACAATGCAAGTAGAACGCTCAATTGACTTGAATGTGATTTTCCAAAATTCTACCGGTCAATATTTACTGATAGAGGACCTCTGAAAAAAAGAATTACCGCTGCCCAATGGCAACGGAGTTCGTGCTTGTAATACAGGTCTTTCATATCACTCCGCAAGTAGTAGAAGCGGACAGGTGGACACTATCTCTGTCCGCGTCCCTGCGACAGAAGTTGGGGGAATCGCTTGTGAAGGTAACGGGAGTCCGACTTTCAGCTTACCCAGAGATTCACCACCATTCCTCCTCTCTAACTGCACCTTAAACTAAGTAGCTAGGCTAGCAATAAGTAGCTAGCCGTGCTGCTACTAGCCTAGCCACACTGCCTGGAATCAACAAACGTTGCCAAGCAAAGCGCAAACTTTTGGGAACTTTCTGCCTTCATAAAAGTGTATGAAGTTAATTTGTGTGTGTACAGTTTGCAAATAGCCGTATAATAAGCCTGTCGGTACTTATTTTTCCCGATAATGACCGCCGTTCTATACATTATCCCTTACGTAACGTTACCTTGCTCCTCAAGGTAACGTTACGTAAGGGATAATGTTTGACCTTAATCGTAATGATTGCCCCAAAGCAGATTTTTTTCACATGAAAACTTTCAATATTTCCATTCCAACATGCAGCTTAAAATGCTAGTCATCACAGGCTATAATTTTAGCATACCGAGTGTTAGATAGCCCGCATAATAGCAAAAGCAGTCCAAGATGCTATGTTGTTTTGAACCAACATATAATCTTGGAACATTCAGGGAGCAGGAATCGCAGCATAATGCAACTCTGAAAAGTAATAATATTTTGTTTTTGCCAATGTCTGAGCAAGAAAACTGAGCAGATTGGGTGGGGGTGGAGGGTGAATCTGTGCCATCAGCAAGTTAATAACAAGGCTGCAGTTCATCTCTGTCCAGAAGACAAATGTGAAGGATAGAGTTGGGAGCTGGGGAAGTCTGCAGCACCCATCCTGCCTATAATGCATCCTCTCTCCTCTGGTCAAAAGACAGGTTTATTTGCACGGCTGACTGAGGTCTTGTTGATCGTCCACAGCTCTAACCCGGGCCTCTGCTGACAAGGCTAATTAATGAAAAGAAACAAAAAAATGGGCAGTGGAAAAATGGCTGTGGGCGCCTTCTGTCCGACTGGTCTGGTTTATGTTCGGTTGCTCCGTCTGTGACTTGGCATCGCAAATATTTTTCTCTCTGTCTCTCCCATTGTTGCATGGTTTCATACGCTGGGCAATTGTTTTAGGCTATTTGGGAACAAAGTGGATTACTGATATAGGGTAGCTTTTGTATTGGGCTAATTCTATGTTTTTTTATGCTAATTGATTTGGCAACGTTTGATCAGACAAGCACCTGGACGAAAGGGCTTAATCACAGTAAGCAGTGCAGGTCCGTCAGTAACTCCAATTGTACCTTGTATATTTGTTTACTGGGGTCAGTGGATCAGTTGGAAGAGCAGATGTTTTCTAGCTGACTGTGTGTTTCCACACCTGATTTAAAAAAAAAAAAATGGTTAAAATAAAAGTAGAATGTGGAAAGATGCAAGATACTTTTCATGTGCCAAGTACACATTCTTACTTAAAGCAGTACTAAGTAACTTGTTTACCTTAATAAATCCTTTTCATAGTCCCTCTGGGTTAATACAAATGTTAATGGGATGATTGGGGGGTCTTTCATCTCCCTCTGGTGTCTCTGGCCAGAAAACCACAATTGCAACTTTCCCTGCACCGGGTCGGAGCCACCAATACACACTAGGGCTGGGCGATATGACGATATTAGACCGTCTTACGATCCCCAGAGCAGACGGTCTGTCATTTTTGTTGGATCGTTTTATCACGGTTTTATGCACTTCAGCACAGTTTACTCTTTTCACCGTCAGTGAAGGAATCCCAAGCCGCAAACTTTCTGCTACGCAATGTCAGACGCTAATGCGAGCATTTAGCAGCGAGACGCTCCTCTCCAGGGCGTATATACGACCAGGCTCCTCAATCTAGAGCTTTAAAATGTTTTAAACCCAGCGTTCTGTCTCTATTTCAGCGGTCATGTCAGTGTCTTTTCCCGCTAACGCCGCTGCTCTGCGTACGTAGATCGCAGCGTGTGTTTATTTACCTGGCGGCACATGTGCGAAGAAGCGAGTGTGTCCTTCGTACAGTTCTGTCAGGCGCCGCTTCCTTCTCATTTGTTTAATTTAAATCCTGGACCGCGTTCATAAATGCGCAGTTTATCCATGTCTTTGAAAATATAAAAGTTCCTCAAAAACACCGTGACTCTGAGTTCATTGTTGTCAAGTTGCCTAACAGTGACAAACTTTTTCCTGTTTGAGTTTTACACAATAAAAGTCACTGCATGTTATTGGTTCACGAAGACTCTTATTGTGAAAGGGTGCGACAGCGACAGAGTGTTACATTTACAGCAGCTTGATGTCATGAGAGAGACCTCTCAGAAAAGCTGCCAAACAGCAACAAGCATTTACCAAACTTACTCTACTTACTTCAAGCTAATTTTATTATCTGGATTTTTTTGTGTGTTTTTCCATTTATAAAGTGAGTTTGCTTTGCTTTGCTGTGTTGATTATCACAAAGTTATCACATTAGTATAGTATTTTTCATCTTCAGTGTGTAATTTAAGTTATTTTTGTCATTATAAAAAAATCGTGATAAAATCGAAATCGTAAGTTTATAATTCAAAAATCGTGATATTCTATTTTTGCCATATCGCCCACCCCTAATACACACTAATGGAATCACGAAGAAGAAGCTAACAAGCTGACGGGGAAAGCTAACTGTTTATGTGGCGCTAGCCACATAAAGAGTATTTACAGCGAAGTTTGAGTGAAAACAATTATCTCCATTGTGTAATTGGATGTACAATATCCCTCTCTCCCTTTGTCGGACAATTATGCAAAGGGTTCCCAAACTTTTTTAGCTGGGACCCCAAAAATTGACACGTAAACAACTCTGGACCCCCATTGTATAAAGTTATTGCCTCTTACTGTACGCTACTTTAGGGAAGAAAACACATTTTAAAATCAAGTTAACATGTATTTAAACTGTTTATTTTAACTATATGAATGGATTTCACAAATGATATGCTGTTTTACACTCGAAAATATATCAAAAACAGTTGCCTTTTTCTTTTTTATTTCATCCTAAAATCATATGGGGACCCCCACCCAATGCCTCGCGACCCCCGAGGGGTCCCGACCCCCACTTTGGGAACCAGTGCTCTAGAGGCATGAGTTACTTAGTTCTGCTTTATTGCTGACACATTTATACATCAGAATAGATCCAGGAATTCTCCATCATAGTACAGATTTTCTAAAATTGTTGACTGGGCCAGGTTTGTTTAGTCGAGAGAGACTCACTTCTATCTTCAGAAGCTTCTTTTTGCTCTTGTACTTAAAATGTAAGGGTGATTATTAAACACAAGCTAAAGGTCTATTAAAACAGTCTACAAGTACACTTCAGGTATATTACCACTAATCTGAGTGAGATTTACTAAAATTTTGACAATCTTAAAAAAGTGCATGGTGGTCTTGCTTTAGTATTCTAAATCTTATTTTGACATTGAACTGTGCTTAAATAGTTAAGTAAAACATTGCAAAAATCACAATATAAAGTAATACAAAGTAATTGAATTTTGCATATTGTGTTTCCCATATTGTGGAGCCCATGCTTAATCTTTAAAAGTAATGACTTCTTGTCTTTCCAATGAAGTACACTTTCATGGTTTTGTTGTATCCCCTCCATTTTGACGTACATCTTTCCAGAGATAATTTCCTATGCTAATGTTGACACCACAACATGACACCCTGTTAGCGTTAATGAGCATTAGCATTAGCTGCAGGTGAATGGGTTCGTATTAGACAAGCCTGAGTGTCTGTGCCCTCTCTCAGTGGGGCTCTCCTCACTCTGGGGGCGGTGTATGTTTGCTCATGATTTCTGTTCGTCTTTGTTTAGAGATGCTTGTATCTGCAGCTGACAATCCCACTGAAGATGTTCAAGCTAACATTTCTATCCACCAGGCACCGCTAAGGATCACTGTAGCTCACTGTAAGCTGCTAAAGACCGAGGGGTACTTCGGATAAGTTCAGTAACAGAGGCCTGGTCTTTAGTTTAGTTTAGTTTATTGAAAGGACAGTGTGCAGTTACATTAAAAAGATTTAGCCTTAAGAAGCATTAAGAAGATTTAGCACTATGCTAATTTCCATCTGTAGTCCTACACAATTAAAATTACATAACAAAACGAAGAATTACATAACAAAAAGCAATTTACAGCTACAAGTGGATATACAAATACAAAGTACAAGTTACAACGAGCAATAATTGGCAGGTGACAAGTCATAAAGTGCAGAATTATAAAGTGCAACTGTTTTTCAAAGTCTATACAACACACTTAAGATAACATTACTACACTAGTAATCTGGTAGCCATCAGATGGTAGACTGCTGTGATTTAAAGACTTCTTATTGCACAAACTTGATTGTTACTAAAATATATCACATTGCATCTAGCAATTATTTTAAGGTTCAGCTGATGAAATTTTAGATCCCAATATTTACCTTTACCTTCTCAACCTTTTAGTCACGACCTCCAACGGCTGATATTTTGCGACCCCCACTGCACATGTTAACCATTCAAACTACATCAAAATATTTCTTCCTTACAATCTGGTGACTCCTTCAAATGACCACTACTTTACCTAATAGCAAGGATAGAACTGAACTGTCTATAGTTAAATATGGAGGTGGAGGGCTGGCCAGTTTTGTATGGTAGAATTTAAATTGCCATATTGCGTTTTTATGTTTAATGTCTCTGTAATCGCTAGCCTATTACCATTAAACAATAAATGGTGTAAGGCTCAGTGCTGAATTAAGAAGAAATATAGTATTAAGTAGGGGTGTGACCGGTTAACCGGTTAGTAAATCATAACCGGTTAGGAAAAATCAGTAACCGATAACCGAAAAAAAGTCAAAATGAACACGTATTATTTATTTAGAAATTAAGGCGAGACACGGCAGGTGAAATATTGATTTTTCACGCAGTGGTCAAGTGGAGATTTGTATCTATTTTCCTCCCTTTACATCTTAGTTTTCATGTCAGAGTATAAAAATAACAAAACTCACCCCGCATGATGCTTATTTTATGATGATTTGTCCGCTTGCGAGCCAGACGGAACCCGGAAGTAAGAAAACCGGCGTCGAAAGACCGCTCTGCAGCGGGTATTTCATTCACAAATATTGACAGCTTTTACATCCACGTGTGCTGCAAAGGGTTCCGTGATGACGCTATCACGCCCAAATATGGTATATTTCCTTCTGGGAGACGCCTGGGACGGACGAGCCGAAGAAGGTTCCGCGCATGCGCAGTCGCCACAAAACTCAAGGCTTGTTTTCTCGGAATGAGAGAAGGCCCCACTCGGGCAGCGGGCGAGCCCTTATAGTAGCTCCTACAGACTCCAAACTTTACAGTCAGGTACTTGTTTTTACAAATTCTACGGCAAGTTTTCTGTACGACCTAATTAGGCCTACTTTATCATAATTGTATATGTCTGGCAATTGCGTGGCGGCCGTGACGCGAAGGAATCATTCTGATAAGTGACTGCACGCTCCATTGGCCGTATAGCGCAACTGCGGTCCACTTCTTAAACAAACGGTTAACCGGTTAACCGGTTACAATTTTTTCGGTTAACTGGTTACCATTTTTTGTAACCGTTCACACCCCTAGTATTAAGAGTACAAATCTCCATCGTTTTGGGAGCATCACCCGCCTCTAAATGTAACGTCTTATTCTATTTTTGTGAAAAAGTTTAAACTATTTTGTCTATATTTACACCTCTCGTATCTCTTGCCCGGTCCTTGTCCTTGAAAGACTCACCTACCATATGCCGAGCTTTCTGCATGCATAATGTATCATCCTTCTGTCTGTGATCCTCCTCTGTCCACCCCTACACTTTTATTTTCTCCTCTATCTACCTGCCTGGTGTCCACGAAGGCAGCAGGCCTGTTGACTTGCATAGACTCCTGGGGGTGTTGTCTTTTTGGTGCCCTCTCTGAAGTCTGTTGCAACTGCCTGCGTTTTTCTCTTATTGAACTGTTCCCTGTGCAGCTCACTAATATTCCTTAATGACGTGGCATCTGTCTCTGTCAGCCCAGTGCTATACACGGCAGGCACACACTGGCTGCATTCTGCTGTGGCCGACTTCAGAGAGAGATAAGCAGTGCTCTCTTAGACACAATAACAGCCAGCAGTGAAGCACATCAGAAAACCAGCCAAAAAGAGCACAACAATGCGGCTGTATGCCGACTTTCAGATGTCTAACGGTGTCACTGGATGTATAGCTCAAAGTATGGCTGAGCAATTCTTCTGACAAGAATTCAATTGTTAGTAGACAACTTACAACTTATGTTTTAAAGTCATGTGTACGCACAGTGCATACTGCATTAAATGCACTCATAATATGCACTGTGCTTTTTGAGGAGATTTGAGGAAACTTGGAATTATATGCATTCCAGAACATGTTTGTATAGGCATATGCCTATACAAACATGTTCTGGAATGCATATAGCCCAGTCCACACGTTAGGGCTTTGCAATAAATCAAATTAATTAATTAATTCATGCTTTTAAAAACAGACGATGCGGAAAATGGCAAAATCTTAAAATCGTGTCTGCCGCTCCATGTTCGCCCCACATGCGCCGTGTTGCCAATTTAGCAGTGTGTTCAACTGCTCCGCAGCGACTGTTTTCGGAAATGTCACCCGAAGAGAACCCAGAGACTTTTTGATGATCTCTGCGATTCCCACCAGGACGGGCCTCTCTGTGTGGAGTTTGCATGTTCTCCCATTGTCTGTGTAGGTTTCCTCCGGGTACTCCGGTTTCCCCTACCACTAAAAACATGTACAATAGGCCAGGATGAATGTGAGTGTGTTTGAGAGTGCGCATGGGGGACGACGGATGGAAATTAGCCCAAGGCTACAATCCGGTGAGGCTTGTTCATTAACTTGCACTGTCCCGACCAAATAAACCAATAAATAAAAAAATAACATTACAACACTAGTAATCTGGTAGCCATCAGATGGTAGACTGCTGTGATTTACAGACTTCTTATTGCACGTACTTGTTGTCTGGGTAAGTTGAAAGTCGGATCCCTGTTATCTTCACGAGTGATTCCCCAACTTCTCTCGCAGGGTCGGGGACAGAGATAGTGTCCTCTACTACTACTTGCGGAGTGATATGAAAGACCTGTATTACAAGCACAAACTCCGTTGCCATTGGCAGCAGTCATTATTTTTTCAGAGGTCCTCTAGCAGAAAATAATGACCGGTAGAACGTTGGAAAATTTCATTAAAATCAATAGTGTTCTACTTGCATTGTGAAGAGCCGTATAATAATTTGTATTTAAATAGGCACAGTTCCAAACAGCTGATTGACAACCAAAAGTCACATGACTGAGAATGGTCTTTACCCTACATGTTTAAGAGGTTTCATGGATTGGAATAGAATGTTATGTTGACGAACCAGACGTTACAGTACAAGCCACTAGACCTAACACATACTAAACCAGGTTCAAAACAGGACTTTGGTCAAAACCTGGACTAAATAATGAGGTATTAGAAGTTCTCTCTATTAGAATTGTGTATTGCTATCTTATTACAAAATAAATGACATTCACAAAGCTGTTTCTAACAGAGCTTTAGAGCGACTATGTACAGGGTACCTCTTAAAGATGGACATTTAACCTAACTTGTGCTGAAGTTACTTAGTACTTAGTACTGTTTGTAAAACTCTTACAGTTTATTCTCTTAAAGCCACACTGCGTAACATTCCAGGATATTTGTTTCAAGGGTAAATAATCGGTGGCAAAACGCCAATAAATGAACAAACATGCCAGCAATACCAATCGTGCTCCTATTGCTCAGCTAGAAACTAGACACTGGCAGTATCAAATAAAGCATTTGAATGAGGACCTTATGTTTGGTTATGTCCTTCCTGCTCCCATAGTTACAATGCGGGTCTAAGGACTGGAGAATCCATACTCCCATTTTTATGCTGTATTTTTCACCATAAAACCAAATTGAAGCGAATTGTGATGTAGTAGGGCTTTTAACAGTGGGTGTATGTGTCTTGCTACAATGTCTTTCTGGTGTGTGTCAGTTGACTGGGCACACCACTCTTTAGCAATGATTTGGTGGATTGTCACCACCCTCTGTCTCTCCATCTGCGTGTTTACAGTGACACTTAGAGCTTGGCGTGCTGCAGCCACTCACGATGCTAACGAAGCTAATGACGAGAGCGATTTGTGTGAGCGCGGCGTACGGCTCTGTGGAAGTTTGATTATGTCACTCAACGTGGGTTGGCGCGTGGACTTCCCATTGCCAGTGAAAACCATATTGCTGCTTTTGGCAGAAAACACGTGTGATCCTGGGAGAGTGTTAATAGCAGAAGGTTCATTTGGATTCCAACGTGGCCGCCTCCTTCCCCTCTGAGAGAATGGCAGTGTCGCTAAAGCTGTCTAGACACCAGAGTATTTTAATGACATTATAAGCTAATCAGCATAAATGATCGGAAGAAACCAAGCCAAAGCTAATTCCCTTGTGTGGCATGGTGGCACAGCGGTTAGCGCTATTGCCTGGATAAAATGAGATGGGAACCTTTTTAAATGGGGATGGTGTAAAGTATACTTTATAGTAACTAGGGATGCAACAATTCTTAATATTATATTGAATTGTTTAATAGGTTCTCTTCAATTAATTACACAAATATGTTCAATATGAATCGATGATAGATTGTAGACCGCTTATTGTCCTTTCAGATGTTTCCCTCTTAAGAGGTCTATAGCACTTCAATATTTTGCACTAGAATGTGTTTTGACACAGTACAACAGATAGCAGGTAGTGTGCTTCTGTTTTATGTCTTTCATTCATCCTCAATGAAACATGGAATCTGCCTGTATTATACTGTCTTTTTTCTTATCTTTTCATAGAAATGCACTTGATCAAATTATTTTCGGTTTGGTCACTATTTTCTATTTTGTAGCTGTTGTCTTGCAGCTCAAACAATCATTTCTGTTCATTTCTTTAATAATTGCCAATAATCACAACTTTCTTGGATCAGCAACACATTAACTTACTCCCCTGTGTTACATTTAATATCTTAGCTGGCCTCTTTCTACACTTGAACTAATGTTGATATTTCCCGACGCTTTACTAGTGTCTGGTTCGGAGCTGGATTCCATCTTCTCCCACAGTAACAGAAGGCACGTGACCTCTACAGGAGAGTGCGGTGTCCGGCCGGGCCTCAGATAAGCGCCTCCACTGTGGGCTGTGGGCTTGAACCCTGTATCTGCTCTGCTTTTGTAAAACACTGTGATAAGGAACAACATCCCATCAGCCTAATGTTTTGAAGATAAAGAAACACCGGCACATAGTTGTTTTTCTCCGCATGTAACCTTTATTCCAATGGGCAAAACATTCAAAACAAATTTGTATTTAAATATCTGCCCAGAGAAATCTAACCATCGCCATTCATGCATAACTGTGTAAGCTGAGATATCAGGATTGTATTTCCTCATACCAATTCCATTTTTTTAATAACAAAAAGTCACCCTGGAAGACTGTATCTCGTACCTTGTACCTCTTGTTTACGGTTTGTCAGTATTGCACATGTGCTAATTCGCTAAGGTTACAACAGTTACAATCTTCTAAAGGCAGCTCTCAAAAAGCTCCTCCTGAGGTCCTAATGATCCAGGTAAGGATTTCCTCATCTCTCGATCTCCTACTAAGCTTAATTCTTTCATCGCGAAGTAAAATACTCGCTTCAGCCACATGGTCGTTGAGATCGTGTGAAAATCAGTGAAAGTGAAACTATATATTTTGTTTCATCTGTTTTGGATTATTATTGCGCTTCTAACCAACTCAGTTTAAGACGGTGATAAAGACGGGTTTGACTAAATACCTGCATAAAGCATAAGACCCTATACCTCTCTTTACTTTGATGGGGTTATATTTTGTTAAACCTCTCGAAGGCACAATTAAAGTATCCATTTGACTTGTCGACGAGTAGATCATTCCAGTCCAGGCGACTTGTAGATATTCAATAGTTGTAACGCTAATCCCTAATGTATTCTGTAATTGCACCGCAATTAATCAGCCTCCTCCGCCTCTCTCCTCCTAACTTTGTCTTTGTTGAGTTAATTCTGTTCTAAAATCCAATGTGATGAAATGCAGAATTTTTTTCCGGTATGGCCTGCTCGCTGAACTGAATAAGGCATCGGCTGAGCAGATAGGATGAACTTTTTGCCATTACTTTTAAAGATTATATAACGACAAATTTAATAGAAGCTTTAATTGAATAGAAAACCTTTTAAACTCCTCTTGCTGGGCCTTTTTCCTGTGTTTTCCTTTGGCTAGACACTGTAGGTGCCATGAATCTTCAGAGGGGGCCGAGCCCACAGAGCACTGGCGCACATTACGGGAATGAATATTGATTTAAAAACAAATTTGACATGGTTTTTAAATCGACTTGAAAATGCATATTTCAAAGAGGCAGGGGCTTGTACAGCATCAGTGGAGCGGAGAGAACTTACGTGTTTTATGGTTTAATAATATTCCTCTAATGGCCTCTTCCACCTTGAGGGGAAAACCCAGTGAAACGTTTGAATGGGTACTTGTGACACTGTGTTAAATGTACACATGTTGCAGTACAAGCAAAATGTTTTACTGTTATTATTGGTTATTGTGGATCTGCGGGACATTAGAAACAGAAGTGAGACGTAATGCTAATAATAGCAGATTCTAACAAAGCCGCGCTGGGATCTGACACAAACCAATTGAGCACATTGATCTCTAGAAGTTTTAAGTCGGTTCAAAATCTGTTATTTTTCAATATTACAGTTGTATGATAGAATGAGGTGAGGTTGTGTGTAACTGGATGATTCGGGGAAAAAAACAAAAAAACCAACGGAGTCTAACTCTTCTCTTCCTCATAGAGCAGCCACAGCGGCAGCAGACAGTCGTGAGCGAGTGCATGTCTGGCTCGGTCCATTCCTTTGGTCCAGGTCTGGGCTCACTGGGCCGTTGGAAGTTAAGTGCCTAAAGCTGGCTCCCTTCCCAGCCGGCAGCCTGACAGAGACGGATCTTTTGGACGCTCCCGTTTTCTATTCCTAATTGCTCATATCACAACATCAATCCTCGGGACATATTTCAGAAGAGAAAGAGAGAGGTTTATTTTTCAGTGTTGCAATGACATCAGCAATATCAGGGTGTAAATAATGAGCTATGTGCCTGGAAGTTACGGAGCAGGAGAATGCTAATGTCTCTGTGTCGTAGCTCTGTGGTTTTAGTGGTGTAAAACAGCTTGTTCACTTAATACAGCAGCTCAGTGACATTCATTGAAAATTCATACAATTGCAGTCTGCGGGCATATACAATAACTGTAATGAGTGCCATTATTTACTGACTTGTGTAATAGGCTTTGCTTAGCCATTTTTATAGGTCTAAATTAACAATAAGGATTTCCCATTATTTTTTTTTCATACCGTCTGCCTCTGTATCTTCCATAGCTTTTATCTTTTCAAACTACGTAAATACACTCAATAAATATATATATACGGTTATAGAATATTCAGCGTCCATGCAGTAGGTTTTTGATAAGCTACAAATCACATGCTCCATTTAATCAGTGGGACTTAGGGACATACTTACCAGTTTGTCCATATTCGATTAATTGCTGTCAATAACTGAAAACGAGACCCTAGGATAAATGGCCCAAAGACACAAAATGTGCAAGTTTGTGTGCAAAGTGTGTAATCCTTGTTGGACACAGTACCTACATTTTAAACGTGGGATTTTGCAGTAATTCTCAGTGGTTTAAAAGAAAACACTTTACCTCATTTACTGTTTAATTGTTTGCACATTTCTCGTCTGTTCTGCACTACAAGTGTAACAAGTGAATTTCTCCATTGTGAGATCAATAAAGGCTTATCTTATCTTATGTTATCTTAGCTTATCTTATCTTACTTTAACCCTCTACAGCTTTAAACTGGTCCGTGTGCCTTGTGCTTGTGTGTTGAGTCTATAAAATAACATGTCAGGACGGAGACAGGTGACATTCACAGCTCAGGTGTGCTCACATTTGGACCATGAGTGCTTTGTCCTATTACGGTATTAAAATTATGGGGGTGTTGCATAGGTCCAGGGCTAATGGTTTTCCTTTTTGCTCTAAAGGTCACTATACATGATTGTCAGGTGCTGCAAGAAACACAGTGCTCTCTTTCATTATTGCTGCTCTAGTCGCGCAGGCTGGGCCAACTCTTACAAAATATAATTGCACCTCAGAGTGTGGCCTGAAACGGGTATAATAATCAATTTTATTCATTCATTTAATGATAAGATAAGATAGCCTTTATTGATCTCACAATGGAGAAATGTATTTGTTACATTCAGCTCTTAGAAACACTCAGGGTGTGCAAATAGGCAGGAAATGTGAGAAAAAAAACAATTAAATAGTAAATTATCTTATGTACAATGTTGTTCATAGTTTTGAATTGTCCTGGAATAATATTTTTGGGTAAGTTACGAGTTATATGACTGCAATTCAATATTTTGACCAAATCGTGCAGTCCTATACAGAGGTGTTGGCAGCAGTTGTTTCGTGGTGTTTTGTGCTGACCTTAAAGCAGCGTAGATAGGAAGAGGATGGATAGATGGTCTCTGTGGATGCCAGCGGCGGAGGTTTATTTACCATCATTATTGGACACAGACAAAGTGAATAGTCAATACGCAGTGACAGTATCGGGCATTCGAGTCTGCCTGTGCTTACACTGGGGAAAGTTTGCTTCAAATTGACTTACTTTTTGTCACCAATAAATGCTGCGGACAAAAAATATTGTTCTTTCCAAGTACAACTACTCACTAGTTCTGCTACTACTTCTACGACTATTGATATGACACTTTTTTGTCACGTGCTGCTGGACACTTTCTCTTTAATCACTAGCATCGCCACTCGTAACTTCCTCCTCCTACTAATACATCCCTTTGAATAACTACAGCCATTAAAAAAACATATTAATATGGTCAAGCGACTAATTTCTCTATCTGTATATTACTTTCTTCTGATGTCTGTGTTTCATAAATAAATAAAGCAAGCAGCACTACTTGCCCCGTAAACACGGATTTTCCTCCACTCATTTGCCTTTTGCGTCTGTAGTGACTAATTGTGGTAAATTATTAATTAGCCGAACACGTCTGCACTTAAAACGCACGCTAATTGCTTTAAATATTCAACATTTCTGCTTTTGCCTGTTTGTTTTGGTGAACAGTCTAAATGGTTAATGTTGTAAAAGTGGGTCTCCGGATGTCTTGGGGCAGCGGGATCAGTGCTAATCCTAGAGGTAGTCGGTACAGATGCTCCAGTCCGCTGAGTCAGACCTGCTTTTGAGTCCGGGGGGGGAAAGGGACTAATCTCTGGACTAGATTCCTCCCCTTTCTGTCTGTCTGTCTGTCAGCGGGCCAAGAATCTGTCCATCCATCTTCCCCACGGCGCTCCTCTTTTGAACACAGACACACACTGTCCCCTGCGGCCCATTTGTTTTACTGCCTTTATGAGCTTTGCGAAGTCGGCAGCTGTTTTGGAGGGATCTTAGCAGGTTGTAGGAAGAGCCGAGTGGTGTAGTGCAGTCATAAGTGCCTATGCTATGAGCCCAATCTGTCAGGCTTTGAATTTTGCTTAAAAACTTCCTTCCATCAACAACTTATGCAAACTAAGTAAGACTGCGACAATTTATTTAGGTATGCCCGATTAGATACTACTGAGGCCAGTGTCCTCTTTAGTTAAGCAAGAGGGGAAGCTCGTGTGGC
Source organism: Neogobius melanostomus (assembly GCA_007210695.1). Taxonomy (NCBI): domain Eukaryota; kingdom Metazoa; phylum Chordata; class Actinopteri; order Gobiiformes; family Gobiidae; genus Neogobius; species Neogobius melanostomus. The sequence goes on from VHKM01000159.1 coordinate 1,088,327, forward strand.
ACTGACCCCGTCCGGAATGACTGGAAACAAAGTTAGTGTAGTTAACGTGTTATCTGTCAGTTTAGGGTTAGGGTCGGGCTTAGGGTTTGAGTTATTTTCTCCAATTATGCCTCTAAATCTCAAAGCATATTGACAGAAGAGCTCACCGCCTATTAGGGCTGTAGGGCTGGGCGATATGGACAAAAAGTCATATCCTGATATATTTTGGTTGAATATTGATATACGATATATATCCCGATATTTTTTTTCCACAAAGTGAGAGCTGTGACATGAAATTTTAAGTCAAAGCTAAATACGAGTAGTTTTATTAAAAACTCACTATAAATGTAAACATAAACACTGTATAACAAAGCTCCGTAAGGGGCACATTTCAATTAAAAAAAACATCTTAATAAAAATAGCCTAGAAAATAAAATAGGGCAGCATTTATATATAAAGAGATAACAAAATAATGTGCTCAGTTTAAGAATAAGATACACTTAAAAAAAAAAAGATCCTCTTGAGGATACCTGTTTCTTTTTGTTAACTTAATAGCTATCTGAATTTGAACTATCCCAATATACACGATATGGTCTAATTCCATATCTCATTTAAAAATATATCGATATATATCGCCCAGCCCTACCGCCTATATGCCAGTGTGGTACCTCATTTGAAAGCCAAGACCTTCTACTTTGTAAAGATATGTGTAAGATCTGTATGAGTGAAACACAACTTACTGTACGTAACCCTAACCCCTGACCATAAACCTAATCCTAACTTCCTGATCAGGGGAGGCGGAAAGTAACAGGTTAATGGGCATATGAGACTTCAAAATGCGGACGTGCCTCTGATTCCTTTTCCTTTACATTTATTAGCTGAACTGCCCGTGTTTGACACCCTGATAGAGTTTGTTAATGGTTTTCTGTCGCGACAGTAACTGTTGCAAACGTCCTACAGTTCGTGTAAACTTTATTGATTCTTTTGTAACTTGTGATGGGCTCCGAACAGTCTGCTCTTTGTTGTGCTCTCAAGGCGCTCCGCTGGAGACTACATTAGTTTAATGTTCTGCTGCCTTTAGCGGAAAGGCTGCGCTCTTCAATCTACTCTGTGTTTAAGACTGAGAGTGCTATCGCGTCTATATGTGTCAGCATCTGTATACAGTTACAAACAACCACAGTTTTATTGGCATTTTAGAGAACACTTTGACCATAGTATTTCTTACCAGTCAATGACCAGGCAATCGGACGTTGACATTATTGTTCATGCCCTCAAGAGGCAAATAACTGACCGTTTACGGCCCATTTGGTTAAATTTAAGTGCAAACTAAGTGTCCCATCACAGCAGATTTATCAAAGCAGATGATTTCAACCCCAAACGATCACAGTAGGCTAATCTTCCATCTGTGTAAATTCACCAAGCACATACTGAAAATCAGGATGACTTATCCAACAATCACCATAACATGCCGCTTGCTTTTCTATTGCAGATTTACAATGAGAAGAAGAGCCAGTTTGAGATCAAGAGGAACAACCCCAAGGACTTAGTGGAGCGAGTGGCGCGGGACATCTCCAAACTGCTCAACAGCAAGAGGAAAGCTCTGGAGGTATGGACGCCTGTCTACTATGTTAACCTTTTCCTAGAGTTTGTTCCTTTTCAATCATTTTATCGCCGACAAGCAAACGTATGTAAGGACAATTGAGGATTGGATGCTGTTACCTGAGGCGTGCTGCGTATTTCATTGCATGACGCAGAGAGATTTTAAAGGTTATCAATTTAATGTTCTCCATTTTGGAGTGTAATAATGATCACAACTGGATGCTAACACTTGTTGATGATAATTTAGGGGCAAGCAACTTCTACCATTTAGGCAAATGAGAAAGAATAATTACACAGTTCAGTATTTACAATTTTTACAGATCATTACAGCCATAAGTTTGCCACAGAGTGAATTATCAGGTAGGGAGACAAGAAGTTGCAGATGTTGAGGTCACTTATTTTAATCCATATCATTATAACATTACCGTATTTTCTATACCTATAATACTTTTTTCATCGTTTGGCTGGGGGTGCGACTTATACTCAGGTGCGGCTTATATATCAAAATGTATAATTTCATGTTGTGTTAGTTTCACACTGACAGCCGCTAGAGGCGCTCTATGCTTGTGTACCAGTATCTGCTACTCCTTTATGGTTGTACAATGACAAGTAAAGCACTTACTTACTTACTGTACCACTGAAAATGTTAAAAAAAAAGGTACATTTTGGAGTGAGCGAGAAACTTGTGAGGGACTGGCGAAAAGCAGAGGTTACTCTTACGCCAATGAAGAAAACAAAAAAAGCTAATCGCGGGCTAAAAGCTTGATGGTCACAGCTAGAGGAACGAGTTCACAGGTGGGTGCTTGAACAACGTGCTGCCAGGAGAGGCTTGTCAACGGTGCAGTTACACCTCCATGCCCAGATAATTGCCAAGGCTGGTGCGACTTATACTCCGGAGCGACTTATAGTCTGAAAAATACTGTAGTTTCGGATAGAAAAAATCTACTGAACCAGATGTTGCTTGCTACTACCCCTAAAGATTAGTTTCTGAACAACTACTATTGCTACTACAGCAATACACAGACTGGACTTTGAGAGACTGAATGTGGAAATGACTGTTTCTCTCGTCCTGTAAATATTAGATTTTGACTTTAGAAACGTATTCCCTAATGTATTGTGTTGCCCATTAAGCTGACAGTAATTTGAAATGTGCTGTAGTGTTGATGAATATCGCTAGAATGCTGCAATTTATTGATAGTAACAATTTCTAAGATTATGTTTTTACCGTAATAGATCAGACGCATTATACTCAGAGTAGAGAGCGTACATGCATTTTTCATATCTGTGATTGTTCTTATATATGGAAAATGTATAGTGAATTTATCGTCAGCTTTTTGAGCACGGAAAATAATAATGAAGCTGTGTGGATTTTTAAAACACTTAGGAGCGCTCCCTCATCATCACATGGGGGTGAGTGTTTTGAGATAAAAACTGCATGCAATATTTCTCAAACACACATGAATGAAATAAAACATAGTGATTATTGAGGGAACAAACCAATTCATGACAAGTGCCACTGGTTTGTCAGGACACGCTCAACGCGGCGACTTGACTCTTCAAAGGTTGGAGACCGGAGACATTTTCCATGCTTTTCGGACGTGTCTTTTTAGTTTAAACCTGGTCTTATTAGACGGTACTAGTGTGCAGTGGAAGCTCCACGGGCCACACTGCGCCGTCACCTCCAAACCAAACTGGAGAAAATCACTCAGGAGGGAGTGAAATGAGGTGAAAAAAAGGGAGGAATGAGAATGTCACCCCACGGCGTGGAAAAATCAAGCAAACGATGTTCAGAAATTCATAGATTTAAAAATGTGCAGGAGCTGGAGGGAGCAGAGAAGGAAGAGGAGGAGGGAGGGCGAAGAAAGGAAGAAGAGGGTTGAAGAAAAAATGTTGACACAAAGAAAGTATTTTTTGGTATCCTTATTCACCTTATTCACTTATTCACTTTTGTGGTAAAAGCATTTCCGGTTAGTGGTAGCATTTCCCGTGAGCGGGGATTTCAATCATTGTCAATCAGAGAGAGTGAAATGTGAATAAAAGGGAACCGAAGCTCAAAGGAAATAAGTTTGCGTGACCTCATGGGATCACAGAGCGGGAAGACGGCATGCAAAAGTGACATTGATTATTTTTAGCGATATTTTCGTGTGTTTTCTTTGTGGCTCTGCATTCATGGTTTGGCTGTGTGGTACTGTAAAAAAAAGAAACACAGCTGAACAATATATTTACACAGCAGTATGTCAGAAATGTCACATGTTACATCATTGTCAGCAATTAAAGCCAACGTTAGCTCAAGTCGGACGTGCAGTTTGGCCATGAACACAAGATGGCGCCGCCCACCACGAGTTCCCGAGAAAGGTGGATACACACGGAAGAAAAGAGTAAATGAGGACAAGTCCACTCTTTATCTTTTCTTACTGTTTTGGTGGATATGAAATTTGGTAAAAATACAGCATGTTTTTATCAATTCAGTAACACACTTTTGCAATAACCTTGTCCAAAAAGAGCTTGTTTCAGTCCCAGTTCAACACGAGCAAATTTCTCTGGGCTTTGGGTGAGCACAAAGAGTAAACTGACTTGTGTCTCGTGTGGCTGGATAAATGTGTATGGATTATTTCGCTCGGCAACAAGATATGTTTAATTTGGTATGGGGGTAAAAGCGCCAACAAATGCATTTCCCGTATTATTCATGGAGCGGAGCAGCAGATAAGGTGGTCTAAAGCTGCCCACATATTGACTGTGCTTTGTATTCCCCTCTGTTGCCAGACCCCGAGTAAGAGTTATTTAGCTGCCTGCCACACATGAGGAAAGGGGTAGGACGCGCACGGGGGCCAGGCCATTAAAATACCGCTTATAAAGTCACTGCTCCTAATTTATATTTCTGACGCAGAATTGAAATAGCGCTTATGTTGTGGAGCGAGAGAGATTTCGGTATTTAGTCTTAATGCCGTAAATAATAAGGATTTGCTTGGCTGTACCTGCTCTGACTCACGGTGCATTCCAATGAGAGTGCCGCTGTAATAATGAGAAATAATTGATGACAGACAGGCAAATGTTGCATCATTTATGCGTACAAGTATATTTTAAATGTAGCCTCACCTGTCTTATGCTCTGTTACTCCCGCTCCTCTTTTTGCGACATGCTTTAGCAAATGTACACTGGAAGTATCCGTGAGCTTTTTGCGAGGTAGACCGGCTGGTTCTCTGCTATTTGTTTTCATTTAGAAAAACATTTATTCAACAACAGTGTTTAACCTTAGTGTAGTCTCTGTGATTCATGGGCTTTTAATTGCAGAAGCATTGGTTCTTGTTTTAGACGTGAAGGATTTGCTGAAGTGTAGGCTCAGGGCAGCGATGGATCAAGTCAAGTGAACACGCATATTCAAGTGCTGGTGTAATAGGAAACCTGTTGGCCCCTGGTAGAGTAACTCCTGATAAACAGCAGCATTTTTCTGAATTGCAAATAGTACAATCATTCTGGAAGACTCCCTAGAGACTAAATTGAGTTGAATGAATGTTGTTTTGGTGCAGTCCACAATGCATACAGATGAATATCATTTTATGTACAGATTATCCAGTATGAAAGTGGCTTCAATCATGGCAGATATTTTACAGATCTCTCCTACATTGTCCCCTATTCTCTCCTATGCATTGAAGCAACCTGTTCCTCTGCCTGACAAGCCTTTAACCACTGCAGCTTTCCGAAATCACAGGAACACATGTTAGCTGGCATGTGCGCTGAGGCTAACAGGTGTGATTGGCCTCCTCAATGATTCAACACATATTTTGTTATGTGATGAACTCGCTCCCCACCTGCTGATGTCGTGAGGTGGTGATCTTTTACTTTTTTGTTGTCCAGATTCACTGGGCTCATTCAGATCATTTCAGCACTCAGATAATTCAAATCATTTCTTGCTCATGTCTTCCATTGGCAGCTATGCTTTTTGGCTTTGTTCATACTGAATGAGGTTGCATTCTGTTTCCATACATTATTTGAAGTTTTAAGTGTGAGATACCAGTGGTAGCATATTCAAAAGTACTGAGATACATAAAACATGTTCCTATTCAAATTTCACTCATTTAATAGATAAACAAAAAGAAAAAGCATGTGTCTTTACTGTGCGCAGGTACCTCTCCAAAGTCCTGACTTATCATTTTGCTGAGACCAGGTCTTCACCAGCTTGTCTCCATGAAGATGTCGCTTCTCTGCTTGGACAAAAGTTTAGTGGCTCCTGTGACACGGTAACATACCTGGAATGTCCCGCAGTGTGGCTTTAATACAGTACATGGCCTGCCCTCAAAGATGTACGGGCCCTCGAATCATCCCACGCACTTATTTTTCTTACGCCACTCAAAGCTGACGTGCCAGTCAAACCACTATTGGGATTTTCCAGCCTGGGGGGGGGGGGAGTCTAGTGTCAGCCCTGAAGCAACAGACTGACACATACCATGTTACAGTCCCATCGAAGCTGAAATACCAGGATTGTGAAAAGCTCTTAACTCATAATTTCACAGAGGGGACTGGTGCAATAGAGAAGGGACTAAGGTTGGTCTAATCCAATTACACAGATCTCAATAGTGTTCCAATAGAGGTTTATGCGGCCGCCGCCGGGGCTGAGATGCACGCAGCAAGTGCATGTGAGCAGATGAGGCACTAAGGTAAACATGTACTATATAATGCATATGTTTACTGACTGCAGATGTCCTGAAGGCGGTTATTGTTATGGTTATGGAAGTAATTCTCGAATCGTTCAAGTAGATGATTAGATGGAGATGATTTATGGAAGTGAGCCGCTATGGCTAATTTTAGAGCAAATTGATGCTTTAAAGTGCAATAAAAGTAATAAATCTAAATAATTATGCATTGGGTTTAAATCGTGCATGATTTTTCTCAGTGGGAAATCTCTAAAGTACATAGAAACAGTAACAGGCCTGTTTTTATAACAAAATATTACAATGAAAAACCCAGAGGCAAGAAGTATTCAGTTACATTTACTCATAAACCTCCGTAACTTTATGAAGTAACTCTAATTCTAGGAGTAGCTTTAGCTTACAGTACTTTTTACCTCTACTTTAGGGCACACTTGAGTAAAATATTTGTTACTCTATCCACTGTGAGTAAATCTGTAAGTGACAAAGCTTTGTTCTGCTGACGTATGAAACTTTAAGATGGTGAATACTTATGTGTAGTATTGGGGCAGTCTTTATGTTTGACAGAGTTAATCCATCAGCCTTTTCTGTGGGTTTTTTGTATCTGTTTTTTTGTTGTTGAGGAAACCCAGTCGACACGGGGTCAAGAGACAGGAGCGGAGGTCTGATCCGGTCATCTGTCATCATCATGTTACACACATTCATAATTCACTCAGACACTTTACCCTTACGCTGCTGTCAGGACAAACAGAGCAGCGGGATGTGTCCGCGCTGTCAGAGAGGTGGACTGTCTGATCTTTGCCTGTTCACACCAAATTCATGTACATTTTTACACATCAGACATCTAGTTTGGCATTTGACTTGAATTTACGTGCACAATAGCATTCAACTATGGCTCAATAGTTGTTGTTTTTTGTCAATTTGGCCTGGATTAAAATTGACTTATGCCTGGGCAAAATTGTAAACATATGTTAGTTTTCCCATTCATAAGTCGATACAGTAAATATGGCAGCTAAAGGTTCATGAGAAATATATTCCACAATAAATCTCACCTTAAATGGGTTCTTTCCACACTATTCAAACAACAGGATTGGCTTGTAGACCCGCCAATTAAAAAGCGCTCTATCAATCATTGTAATTGACTATAGATTAAATCACGATTCGATTCAAACTTGATTAATTGCACCAGTTCTGGCCTTTGGAAGCACCCACCTAATATTAAAATGAACGACTGTCCAAGCCAGTGTACGTCTGGTTAAAATACTGTTGTGTATTGTTGTGTAACTAGGAATAGAACACCCTTCTTATAGTCATTAGGGCTGAACGATATAGACAAAATTTCATATCTCGATATCGATATGATACGATGTAATTATGGGTTCGATGAAAACAGCATTTGTCAGAAAAATAAAAACATCATAATACAAAAGAGTGCAGTTTTATTGATGAGAATCTGTATCGTTTATATTTGGCTTTTTCGATATTAATATCTTGAATAATCATATCTCGATATCAGTATGATAACGATATATCTTGTAGCCCTAATAGTCATACAAGTTTTCAAATACGTTCGTGGCTGGGTCTTAATTAAATAGGCATGAAGCATTCATTCACACCAGCTTTATTTAGCTCCTGCAGAGATAGTGTACCAACAAACTTCCCCTAAGAAATGGGACAACACTAGTATGCAAATTGGCGTAGAGAACGTGTTCCTTACGTGACGCGCAACATCGGCGTGTCTGATTTCATCCCAGTCTAGTAGATAGCGGTAATACACAGTTTATACACATAAACTACGATAACAAGAAAAACTTTTTCATTCACGTGTGAAAATGCCGGTTTCCGGCGTAGCTCCTGCCTGTTGTGTGTGCCATGTTGATTTATCTACGTTTGATAAATCAATGTCATTGTCACATATGTAGAACGTAAAGCAACAGTCCTCACAGGAGAAAGGGTTCAACGCGTCACACGACGCATAAGGCCTTTCTCTCCCTGCTCCCTCTCTGACACCTGTTCTCTCCTGGCCTTCCCTCTTTCCCTCGGCATATTGCAAAGACTTTGTTCAAATGGCCACAGGCACCTGTGAAGCTTTATATAGCGGAGTTTTCGTGCGATTGATGCGATTGACTTACATGACATGTACAGTAATAGAGGACAAACGAGATACCTGAACGTGCCGCACTTATGGTGCACGACACATACGAAGTCCGCAAGTGGGACATGCAATATAAGTTTCGTACAAATCGTTCCAAAGACATACACTGACCATATAGATAACGCACGAAGACGTACAGCGTACTTGCAACCTGAAAAAAAGTAGTGGGTCTGCGGCCAGTCTATGGCTCGAAAATAAGCACGGAGCCAGGTTGTGACCTAGGCATTATGGAAATAATAAATAATTGTAATTTCTGTTGTGCAATTTATTTCATGAAAAAAAAGAAAAGTCAAGATTCAGTTCCTTGTGCACATTTTAAAGCATTGGCATTTGAAGAAAAATTGCAGTAGAACTTATTCAGTAGAACTACAGGTTATAATATGACCCCATATAGGTACATTTAAGAACCTGTTTTGTCTCATTTAGATACAAGGTTTTGATATTGTTCAGATATTGCTAGCGTACACCGTACTGTTAAAGTACTGGTCCTTGTACCAAAACAAAATGGAAAGAGACTCGGTCCTAGAAGGGCAGTTATCATAAAATAGAAAAATATCTGCTTTTGAGTGTGATCTACTCTTTTGTACTGTTTTTACGTACAGTGTCCCAACTTCGCCCCTCACAGTGAAGTCCTTATTTGAATAGTTGTACATTCTGAGCGTCGAGTGCTTGCATTTCTCCACTCGTCTTCTAATGGCCCAAGTCTCTCCGAGTACTTGATTTGTGCCATTCCCAGCAGCGGCAGTAATATACAACAACAGCTGGTATGCGCACGATGAATTACTCCACTGACGGCAAGTGATTATGTCCCTCCTGTTGGCATCAAACAATGACAAATGAAGGAGTTGGAGCTCAGTTCTGAGAGATGGAGATTGGCCTGCAGCGCTGCTCCCCTGCACCTTCATCTGCACAGACATTTAGGTGATCTCTCACGGAAATGCAACAGTGTGTAATTAGAGTTATTAGTAATAGTCGACACAATGCTTTGTTAGTATAGGGCTGATTGATAAGCAATTAGAAGTGGGCAATAATCAGTTTCTCAGTTATATTTATTTCCGTAACTATTGATAATTGTACTTCCAAGAGTTGTTTCATAACACTGTGCCTTTTACTTTTACTTAAATTATGTCGTTTTAAAGTTAAATAGATTTGATATATAGTGGCAAAAGCTATAGGTTGACATATGAGAGGATTTTATCTGGTATCTTGCCTTTAGAATCGTTTACCTTTTCTATTTCTTTAAGTGTATTACTTAGAGGCATCACATTTTTTTTACATTTTACGTTACGTTTTGACTTGAGGTTTAGCAATATGATGATAAAAATTGAATCAAAATCCAATCCCTGTGACGATTTGCTGGTTTGTAGAGATTTCTTCTGCTCTTTCGTCTGTTTTAAATAAGAAACAGTGTTGTATTGGCAGACATTAAGGCTTCATGCAGCTTGTTCCTACGTCATAACCGGCGTTGCTCTAATTGGTTGATTCCGTCTGTCAATCACGCCCACTGGGAAATCGCTGAGATCGCGCTCGCTCCTAGACTACATGTCTTTGAAAATGCATGTCGTTTGGCAGGCCAGGCAAAAAGAGACCTTGACAGTCTGTCTGGAAAAGTGCTATAAAACAATGTACTATGATTGTTATTATTTGTTGTCAATCTTTTAAAGTCTATTTTGCAAACTCTGCCGCTGTCTAGTAACCCAGCTTCACTTGATCCACACTCTGACCTCCCCAAGGCGCTCTCTGTCACTCTGTTGGAGCAGCTCTCGCTGGTTTGGCCTGTGTTCATTTACACAGCCTAATGAACTACAAGGCCTTCAACGTGACTGTGTGTGTGTGCGCAGTGGGAAGGTCAGGCGGTCGGAATAACTAATCAACCCAATCAACATTTAGCTGTAACACGCCGTCCCAAGAACATGTTGCATATTATGCACACTAACATGCTACTGCGTTCCCCCCTCCCAACATTGCTTCACGACAAAAAAAAAAGTTTAATTTAAAAGGCGGCGGCTGTCACAAAGTAATTTGGTTTTCCCATTTCCTGTAGGCCTTTGAGGAGCGGTTATAACTGTGCAGGTCCCACTTGGGAGAGAGACGAACTAGGCCAAGCTCCACTTGCGCTGAAATAGGAAACTTTTTACAACTCGGTTTGTCTTAATTGGTTAAAAATTAGTCATTCAATCAGTTTCCTCTGGGGTTACAACTGTGTCATCATGTGAGGTTGGTTTTATCTTTCGGAGATGCAGCAGAATATGGCTGGGTGTCTTGGTATACTCCGTGACCCCATTTAATATTTGGGGATTTGTCTAACTGGCCATGGTCAAGGTTGCTCTCCACCTCAGGGTCAAAGTAGCTGAGAACGTTGAGCTGCTTTGAATTACTGATCTAGAGGTTAAGATTTTTCCACCATCTCTGAGGATGTGAACAAGTACAGCATGTTGTGTAGACCAGTCAGTTACATATAGAGTCATTTATTTTTGTACTCCTAGAAAGGAAGAAAAAAAAAACTAACACATGTTACATAGAAAACAGGTCAAGGTACTTCTTCCATATAATTGTTGTACATTGTAGATGTGACATGTTCATGATTTATGTAATTTAACAGAGATGAATTACTAAATATACTACAATTATCAACTATTATTGAATCTATTGTATAATGAAGAAAAAGATTTATGCTTTCTCACATAATTCAACATATCTTCTTTAGCATTAGTTACCAGATATATAGTTATAGTAGTTATACCATCATTTGACTTTGAGTATAGGACACTCATTTCCTCTTTTTCCCGTATTTGGGTAAATGATGCATCAGGATCCACAGTCTAGTGCCTCTCTCTCACGCTGACGCACACTGAATCCCCGCCCTCTGTCCCTGTCCCCTGTCATTCAGATGTATGCACCTCCATTAGCAACCATCTGTTAAACCTGCAGCAAAGCCCGCAGCACACGCACACCTATACGCATAAACGGGCAGATTTACACACGCACTCACCTCATCAACACGGAGACATTACACAACTTCTTCAAGGCTTTGTTTTTTTCACACTATCCTCCATGACCTTCAGAGTTGAACATGGACACAAACTTCTCAGTAAGAGAGATTTTCGCGAACATTATCATTCTGTTCATGGTTCTGGAAAATGTTTAATGCAGCATAGTTACCAAAAAAAAAAAAAAAAAAGAAGTATTACTCAGTTTCCATGTGCTGTTATTGGTACTGAAAAGAAATTGAAAGGTTCCTAATTCGCAAAGGCTGCTTAGTAGTACAAAAAAACAAACAAATATTGTGTCTCCATGGGGTCTCTCATTTTTCATTTCATTTATTTCAAGCAAGTGTGCCAAGAACAAAACAGAAAGGATTGACTAGGTAGTAATAATCACTTATACACTGGTGAATGCCGTCCTATGCTCATACAATTAGCTCAGTGTTTCTCAAACTTTTCTTCTTCTTCTAAATTTTTCTATGGATGGACCACCTAACAGAATCCCACTCTAACACGCCGCCAAAACACAACAAAATAGGAAGGATCAGCTTAATATACAACTTTTTCAAGTCAAAAACTAATTCAAACACAAATGCAATTATACGATCAGAAATTATAATGAATTTCATTTCATTTGAGAAAGTAAATGTGAAATGACCTACATCTTAATATGAACAACAAACTGCACATGTGAAAACAACTGCAATTATACATACTGTAACAGCCAATAGATTAAAACTGAGGTGGTGGGTTTAGGAAGTCTATGGTTGTAACTAAGGTAACAATAAATAAATGTCCAATATCACTGAAATGACACTGTGTTATGTATCCTAATCGACTTTGTGATCAGTTAAATCTGTTTTACACACATACAAAGTTAAGCTTGAAATGAACGAGACTGCCGTGTCTTACCCCCTCGTGCTCTCGCTCCTTCTGTGCAAACGCTGCAGGAGAGAAGAGCTGAGGTAACGCAAACTCACACACAGACGCACATACCGTGGAAAATAGGAGAATTTGAGATCCACAAAAGTGCCCTCTGGATCAGTAGCAGCAAAACGCTGCTTATTTAATGAAAATCTGCCACATATTTATGTCAATAACCTGCTGTAAAGATGATAGAATGAGTCGTGGCCGGACACACGTACGGGCCGCGACTGGCATTTTTTGACCTGCACCAACCCGACCCACGATCAAAAGAGAATTTTATGACCCAACAAGATCCGCGGGCAGTCTGAAGGGACCGCGTGAGAACCTCATCTGCGCTAATGCCCACAGCTATCTGTGAAACCTGCGCGTTTTATAATAGCTACACTTTCGCAAACACGATGAGGAAACTTTACACACGGTTGTGATTTGGTTCTGAGAAGTGCCCGCCGTGCGCATCCATGTGCATTCCGTAACATTTCCAGCTCTGTCCCTCAAAAAGGAAAGACACCAGTCGCCCTGGTCAAACTGCGCTGGTTACTCTTAAAGTTTGATCAAATGATAAGAATTGGAACTCCCTGTGCAACGTGCACAGTGGAGGGGTCGAGGACCACTAGGGGGCGATGGCGGACCACCATCACCACCTCTTCTTCTTGCTAAATGGTAAATCTCAACTTATATAGCGCTTTTCCACCTACATTAGGCACTTAAAGCGCTTTATAGCAAGGATCCACTCACCCATTCATACACCAATGTACGCAGACTGGAGGCAAGGTGGATGAAGTGTCTTGCCCAAGGACACAACGATAGCATGCACCTTTAGGAGGCGGGATTCAAACCCCCGACCTTCCGATCATGAGACGACCCGCTTTACTATCTGCGCCACCGTCGCCTTCTTTGTCTTCTTCGTCTTTTCCAACCGCCATAAAACACAAGACAATCACATTGAAGGTGCATTACCGTCACATACAGGGTCTGTGATTTCTTACGGTGTTGAGTGGAATGAGTCCCCAATAAATCCCATTGCAGTCCCTTTTACATCAGTCTATTTTTCAAACAGTGGAGGCATTTAGAGACTGTGGGACACTTCAACTAGACTTGACGTTTTGTCCATTCTGTTAACTTCAATACATTATAAACTATCAACGGAGTCAATTCTCTTATAAAGGCATACATACAAAATTTGCTTTATTGTTTGTTCTGTGTAAATATTTACAGTAAACATCAATAAGTCAATAGCCCTCAAGCTGTGTTTGAACATTGTTACTTGATAGCACATGGCTCGTTTGCATTGATCAATATGTTCCATAAAATGTGCGGCAGTGTTAAGCTTTCCTCAAATAGAGACACATTTCACGATTTGATTTGATTTGATTTATTTGAGCTATTATTTACAATATTATTATATACAATATTTACATCATTACATTTACATGATCACACAAAACCAAGAAAAATTCAAATAAATAATAACTCAAAAGGAGTAGGCCAAAGCAAGAAAGCTTATAAGTGCCTGCCTACCCCATATTCAAAATACAATTATTGATTAGCAGCACTGATAAGTCGAAGCATTTACATGTCACAGGTTGAAAAGCTGTTGAGACTTACAAGACAACTTTCAGGTATGAAAAACATAGAGCGAAAACAGAAAAGTTTGTGATTTCTGAGTGTATTTACTTAGTTTTTTAGTTTTCTCTTATTTTTTATCATTGCTTATATTACCATTCTGGTCACCATTCTATTGATTTACTTATTGTTTAAGTAGTCATAGTGTTTTAGATATAGATATATATACATACACATACTTACTCGCACATATTTATTATACTGTACATATATTATCATCACCATAATAACAATGACAATAATAGCATTCTCAAAAGTATCATTCTCAGAAATGATACTTTTGAGAATGGTTCATTCATTATTTTGCAACGCAATGTTATAAGGAAATTAGTTATAACATCGTGATTCTGAATGCAGCAATTTTACACTTTTAAGGATAAATAAAAAACAAATTCCATATTATTTTGTTACAATGAGTCCTCTAACCTGTCAAATGCAAAAGTGCTTTATCACAAGGGACTTCCGGGTTAAATAAAGATTAAATGATAAATAAAGTGTGTAAATTAGATTGGTGTTTCATGATCTAATTGAATTGGTTCAGAATAGTAAGCAGAGATTAGGTTTGAGTTGAGGTTATTAGGTTGCTATCATTAGATTAGCTTGTAAATGACCATAATGCGTCGATGTTGCTGGATTTTATGCACAGTATGTTATGCCTGTGGAATCATGAAACACTCGCGCCAAGATATTTGCTGTGAATATCCAAAATGCAAAAACAATTGAACAAAACACATCTTATGCACTCTGCACTTCACACGCTGTCCGTATGTGAAGTCAAAGCAGCTGTGTGTCTGGTAATACCACTGGGTCAGTCTGCCACTCCCACCAATAAAAGGTCACCAGTCCCTCCCACTGTTTCTGTTACCGCTTTGCACATTACACAAAATGTCACAATCTGATCTGCCTTAGATCCTGCGTAGCCTCCACGTCTCTCCCCGCTTGTCTATTTGAGCTATCATAGAGATTTTAGGCTTTGATTGTTTTCCAAGCTCTAGTAAAACTGTGGCAGATGATATTCCTTCCATGATGGCTGCACAATACATTACCTTAAAAAAAATGTGCGTCTTTACTTTGAGCTCACGCTTTACTTGAAACTTTGCTAGAAGTGGATATTGCCATTTGTCGTCGCCATGGAGATGTTTCTGCATTATTTTGACTTTGAAAATAAATGTCATTGCAATTCAAGTCAGTTATAGAATATTACACTTTTTCTCACATTGTGCAGCCCTAGTCACAACCTGATCTGCCTTAGATGTTGCATCGCCTCCAGCTCTTCCTTTCACGCTTATTTTAGCTCCGCACACACAAATTCAATGCTTTGAATTCTCTTTAAACAATTGTGTGGCAGAAAAGATTCCCCCCCCCCCCCCATGTTCCGGTTTCAAACTATGTCTACCATTCTCGAGCCAGAATGTACAATCGGCAGAGTTGTAGGTTTGGGCAAAAGGGTTGCTTTAACGTCTAATTAAGTTGTTCTTGAAAAGCACCCAAAAATGCAGTTGCTGTTTAAGCAACTTTATCACGTAGCAATAGCATCTGCTTCTTTCAAACCATTTTCCCCGTCAGCGAGAGACAAATGAATAAAAATGACTGCTTTGGAGCTTTTATGCCTCCGTCTCAGAGCTGCATAAAACCCATACTCCCAGACTCCCATGTACAGCTTTGTATCCACGGAGAGCCGGAGAAAAGCGGCACAGATTGTTAAGCTAAAATGCAAACTTTTGCCTAATTGCCTGCAGTTCCATTTTGGGTGTTTTTTCCTCATGTGTCACAACTGGAAAAGATCTTTTGTAAAAAAAACAAAAGAAGAAAAAACTCTATGCATACATCCAGAGGGAGAACACAAGGAACACATTTCAACTGTTTGATTTGCTATGGTCCTTGTCTGGGTCATTGAGGTAAAATATTCATTTTTAGTCATTGCAATAAATTCTGATTAACATAAAAAGCTTATAAGTTGGACGATCCCCATGCAAATGACCTCCTCATTTAAGTTTTTGTGCTGTTTTATAAAGGAGCCATAATCTAAAAAAGGCCCAGTGGTTGTTGGTCAACTGGGCGTAGCGCTGACCCTGGATCAGTAGTTAACCCTGATTGATGCAACGTTTCGCGTTCTGCCTGGGGGCCTCCTCTCGCCTCGTTGACTGGACGACGGAAATAATGGGGCTGTCCTCTGAAGGAGCCGTTAGTTCTCGACAGGCCATGATTGGAAACACACAGGCACTTTTCACAGTACGCCGCCCTTACATAAGAGAGACATGTACACGCCACATACTGTACAACATGTAGCATCTGAGGCTTCGCTAACCACAAGGATCACCTGGCAAAATGTCCTGATTTAATGTGCGTATTTGCATGGCCTGGCAAGTCTATACGTAAGTATGATTATCTCTATACAAAAAGATAAGAAATAAAAAAAAATTATAGCTGTAAGTACCTTGTTTAAAAAGAGGATGAACGATCTGATTTTGCTGTATTTTCAAGGCAATGACGTTTTGCCATGAATAAGTCATTTATGATTGTGTTGTCTGTGTCTGATGTTGAAAGTGTATGAGGCACATTTGAAGGACAATTTGCCTTCAGTGCAGTAAGGTGTCTGAATAAAACAACAATTTAGAGTTTAAAGGTGGGTTATGAAACTTTATATTCAAGAGTTGATATTAGTGCATATTTAACCTTTCAGTGACCCAGCGGCTGCTTGGGTTAGCATAGCGCCTTTACTTACCATCCTGGTGGCCCCAAGACGCTCCATCATCAATTGTTTTTAGTGTTTCTGGTCGGTTTTCACTGCTGATTAAACCGTCTCCATGGTTACACATACATTCCATCCAGAAACCCTACCAGAAAGCATCACAGAGGCGACCGGGATGGAAAGTAAAGGTGCCAAGCTAACCACCCATACAGCTACTGGGTCACTGAAAGGTCAAATAATTATGCACTAATATCAGCTTTATTTATTTTACATAAAAAGTTGCATAATCCACCTTTATCATAGAACTTGTATGTTTACCGTGATTTGCAGACACTAGTGTGGGCCAGTGACTATTCTTTTGAGTTAGACAATTGTTTGTCAGACAATTGTTTGTCAGCATGTTCTTTTCTTATTAATTTCTCGCAGCATAAATTAGTTTGATATTGATATCAGATATTGTTAATACCATTATATTGATTGTCTTGGTGGAAGCGCAAAATACTTTCATTCACTTCCCACGTCTGCCCTGGTCAGACGGACCAAAGTTTAACAACAATTCTGTGTGTCTGATGCTAGTATCAGGGATCAGTCCACCACATTTGTAGTTCAGCTATTCACCTTATTCACCCCCGTGGGTGCCACCATGAATTGTACCCCCCCTTCCACTAGCATTAGTTTACATACAGCCGCAGAAATCACTTTGCGCTCTACCGCAAGTGTCAATACAACGAAAGTGCTGAGCCGTGGCAAAAAGAGGGGAGGGTGGAATAAGGCGAATACCGTAACAAAGAGCACAATAATAATGTAGTTGCCAAACTTTTCACGACCATCACTTTGGGAACCCATGACCCACCTGTTAGATTTTCTAATTGTTGTCATCTTCAGGTGTGGTGTTCAAAGTTATTGTGTTCTCTAAGAATAGTGAAAATCCCTTCCAAAAGTCAAAAGGGAAACGATAAGGTCATTTTGCTTCTTTAAACACTCTCATCTCAACGTACAAGGACACTCACACGGAGAAGGAAGAGAAATCCGCTCTGGTTTCACTTTTGCCTCCTGCTCTTTGATCAAAGCGGTGTCCCGGTGTGTGCCCCCCAGCCTTGCCCTCCTTTCCTCTCCCCTCCCCCGTCCTCACCTCTGCCCAGCTCCTCTGCGCCTGGATGGCCGAGGTGCCCCAAGATTAATCCTCTCTGTTTCAAAGAGTGGCCTGTCACTTCTCTTCCGTTACGTTAGTTTTTCTCAGTAAGAGCCATTGAGGGTCTGTCCGGCCGGTTATATCTGCTCCTATCAGCCGTAGCACAGGACAGAGCCGGGGTATATGCACAAAGGGGCAGAGGCTATGGACTCTAGTGATGGAGCATTTTCTAGAATACAAAATGCAGGTTTCTAAAGAGGTCTATTGGGCAGCCGGGCTTTAAAAATGCAAAAAAAACAACAACAAAGAAAGTCGAAATACAAAATTCAACTACACTCAATCAGTAACATTTTCAGGACTACGACGGCTAATTATTCTTCCTCCTCTCACTTGCTGCTCTTTAGTTATCACTTACCTGGCTCTCCGCTGTGGCCCGCTGCCCCTCCTCGTTACGGCACTGTCTCGGGTCTGACAACCTGTCATATCCCCATCAGGTCTGGTGCGGCGTGTCTTAACCTAACGACCGTACGAGCCTCGTGATTGGCAGCTGTTTTTCCTCACAGCCCAATGAAGAACACAGCAGCCCGTAAGTGATGCCCTGTGCCTCATTCCTCTGTTTGATGGACAGGTACCATCCAAACCTGCATTTTGGTGGATGGCCCATATTCATAGCTTAGCAGATTCAGATCATACTGCACATGTTCAAAAAATTCTCCGAAATGAATGGAGAAGTAGAATAATTTTAGAAGATTTTGATGTTTATATGGTCACTGCACGTGAATGAACACGCAGAGCTCATGCATGGAAACCTTCCACTCCGGTTTCTTCTTTGTAACCCTGCTAAACTAGATTCTTGATTTCACCAATGCAGGTTTCAGAAGCATCCGTGGATTTAGACAGTTTGTCATTGAAAGGAAAATTGTCTTAAAATACTATACCCCCTGGATACAGGAGAGGAAAATCCTTTCTGCTTGAGGTCAGATCAGGAGTGTTCAGAGGTGCCAGCGTAGAGTACGCCAGCAGCATTGAACAGAGGTGTCCCTCCAGAAAGGTCTTTAGTCTTTGGTCTTGAGAAATGACATTAGCTTCTGTGTTATCTTGTCTTTGGGATGTGGGCTGAAACGCAGAGCAGGTGCATTGGCAGTGACCAGATTTTGGCTCTAAGGCTAAGCACTGGATTTGAATACTTTAAATACTAACGCCAGGTCTGCAGGGGTTGTGTTTGACATGAAACTGGTGGCACAGACAGTGTGCTTTGGAGCATTTGCAAGTGAGGATCCCAGCAGTAAATATACACTTTTTAGCTCAGTTGTTTTGCTTGTTAGTTAGTCTAAAGTACCCACGGTTTAATTGTCCTAAATTCTATTCGTATGGCATTAGAATGACCTGGGGATGTCGGTGGAACTGAAATGATCCGGGGACGTCTGTGATTTTTCTGAGCATTCGCACGGGATAAGATTTTTCAGACTTTTTCCCCCGGAAACGATGGATAGGTAATGACACTGAATGATTACAACAAGCTTTTTATTCATTCATGTTGTGAGCACTAACTATTAGGTTTGTTCTTTGCTTTCGTGAGAAAAGCAATTTCTTACCACACGCTATGACGGACGACATCAGCGTCACATCTCTGGGATTTAGCTCTTCTCATAAAACAGATGTTTCCTCTCTCTTTTATTCGATTTGCTCTGATAGAGTCTGACAACGAGGCCGTGCTTCCGGTTCACGTCTGTGCAATGTCGTACTTTTCCTCTTTAAACTTTTTAAATGGATAAACAAACTAAAATAAATAAACAAAATTATTTGGCTTAAATGCGGACATAAATAATCATGTTTACTTTTGAATCCATGTTTCCCTTATTTAGACTTCATTATGCTGATTAAAAACTTTCCAAAGTCCGTCATGTCGATTTGCACAAGATTAGAATTACCTAAGATACCACCACCGACACCACCACAGAGTTTTGGGCCTTATCGACACACAAACTGTGACACTGATTCAATATTTCTCTAAACATTTACAGCTGAAATTGTAACTTCAAAGGTCATTGTCTCAAAATGTGTTATTTCTCGTTTTGTGGTGACAACATCTTCAGTAAAAAAATCTGCAGACACCAACAATATATTTCTGATTTATCAAGCTGTGACAATGTAAAAATAATCAGTTTACTCAAAGACAAAATGGAATGAAATGAAAATCTTTTATTAATCTATAATTATAGATTATTATCTATCAACCAATGAAAGCCATTCACCTGCTGTACATTGTCTTAAAAGAATGGATGTACTCGCCTTCTTTTTGCAGTACTTTAAGTTGTAGTCAGTAGCTGTCTTTTTGCCGAAAGGGACAGGACACCAGTTTGTTTAGGGTGGGGCAGCTCCCACAAGTTTTCTTCTCAAGTGCCGTTAGGAGAATCCGCTCTAGACCGCTATGGAACTGACGGACAGGTGGCGCTGTAGAGCTATGTTCATTCTGATCAATGCAGAGTGAGAACTACTTCCTGCTATTCGCCAAGTCTTTAATAATTATTTAACCTCTCGACCTTTCTGCTAGAGGTCGAATAATATGAATATTTCTAATGCTTGTGCCGATTTTGGGGGGATTTTTATTGGCTGATGCCGATTTGTATTATTTGGCCGATTTTGTCAAATGTCTTGTCTATAATCCTGTGTATGATGCTTCTAAACTGTATAATGTGTCACTGTGTTTGCAGGGGGCGCTTTTTTAGGGTTTTAGGGCTGATTTATCAAAGACATTCATGTTTAGTAGGTCCTTCAGACTGCGCTCATTTTAAAGACAAACATCAGCAGATTCCTAATGGTTCTAAAATTATAAGCAAAAGTCTGCAACATAAAACATAAAAACAAAACAAACTTGTAACTGTTTTATATCTATGTTTCTCAGCCCTAGGAAGTTTTGGCCTGTCCTTTTACGCTCTGGTGGAAATTTGACTCGTCATTAAATTAGGGAATAAACGTTAAAACATTCAATCAGCTTATTCAACATAAAAACAATAAATAGCATTGCAACATAATATTTTGAAATTTTTGACTGGTACAGCATTTAAAACGGGGTTAAATTGGTGCTAATGGCTCTCTATTTAAAAGTCAATGATTTGCCACGGGCCAAAAGCACAATGGGAGTTAATGCTGCCACTGTGTGGAGTAAATGGCTGGTTGTGCTGGTGTGTGTCTGCCTATGAAGAGGAGACTATCTATAGAATATCAGTAAGAAAAGCAAATAAGGCCGTACATAATCCAAATACGAGGGGTCACTTGCTCCTTCAGTTGGTAAATGGAGAACTTTATTTTTATTTATGCTTATTTTAACTTCCAATAATTTACAGAGTTAAGTACAGGACTACTGTTACTTCAGTGTTGGTTTAGACCTGGTTCAGACAAAGTGCCTATGTAGCTAAGACTTCATGTGAACATACAAAAAGTCAGTGATCAATGACTCTTGTTTTATGGTCTATTAATTGGAAATATTGGGGTTTTAAAAACATTTCTATACATATATGTTTTGTCTGTTGGCGACATAACTTAAACATTATTCTGAATTTAACGCTCAAACAGTTACTCTACAGCAGTGGTTCCCAAAGTGGGGTCCGGGGCCCCCTGGGGGCCTCAGAGGCACTGCAGGGGGCCCCCAAAGGTTGTCAAGAAAACAAGTACATTGAAAAACATTATATTTTAAATGGAAAAATACACTTATTTGCTATAATGTACTACTTTAAACCAGTATTCTGCACACCGTCATAGCTGTTGCTTTTTATATGTAATTTTAGCTGTTAACAAATTCCTTTGAATAGAGTAAATTATTATTATCGGGGGCCCTGAGAGAATTTCAGAACAATAAGGGGGCCGCGATGTCCCGGACTTTGGGAATGGCTGCTCTACAGTATAAACACACTGAGCGTAATAATATCCCTTTTTTCCCCTTGACCACCATCTTTCTCACTGTGGGGCTAACATCCAGGTCCTATCTGCAGTACTGCTCCTCTTCCTGCTCGGCCTGCCTTATCGTGGGCTGCTGTGAGGGAGAGGCCGGGATCAATGCAGACCTGGATCACACAGAGGCAGCAGCTGCTCCCGTCGCACCGATCGATCTGAACGGCATTTACCCTGCACACCGCTGGGCCTTTGTGCGCTCAGATTATTTCTAAATTATTACAGGAGCCAGATGCTTGTCACAAGATGCTCCCTGTCAAGGTTAGGCTGCTCCAGAGCTGCCGGGTGCTTCCCTTCTCTGTCACATTTTGTACGATAACTACATTTAGTTACCACTGATTTATCTTTATCTTCCAGTATATAGCACCACCACCAGACATTCCAGAAAGACTGTTGCTTTTTCGTGGTCAAACTTTTATGAAGGTTGTTATTTTGACTGCATGGTGCAGTGTGAATGAACGGATCTTTAGGACCACAGTGTGTAACATATAGGTGCTTTCTATACATAGACTTAAAGTACACAATCTACACTCACCTAAAGGATTATTAGGAACACCATACTAATACTGTGTTTGACCCCCTTTCGCCTTCAGAACTGCCTTAATTCTACGTGGCATTGATTCAACAAGGTGCTGAAATCATTCTTTAGAAATGTTGGCCCATATTGATAGGATAGCATCTTGCAGTTGATGGAGATTTGTGGGATGCACATCCAGGGCACGAAGCTCCCGTTCCACCACATCCCAAAGATGCTCTATTGGGTTGAGATCTGGTGACTGTGGGGGCCATTGTAGTACAGTGAACTCATTGTCATGTTCAAGAAACCAATTTGAAATGATTGGAGCTTTGTGACATGGTGCATTATCCTGCTGGAAGTAGCCATCAGAGGATGGGTACATGGTGGTCATAAAGGGATGGACATGGTCAGAAACAATGCTCAGGTAGTCCGTGGCATTTAAACGATGCCCAATTGGCACTAAGGGGCCTAAAGTGTGCCAAGAAAACATCCCCACACCATTACACCACCACCACCAGCCTGCACAGTGGTAACAAGGCATGATGGATCCATGTTCTCATTCTGTTTACACCAAATTCTGACTCCACCATCTGAATGTCTCAACAGAAATCGAGACTCATCAGACCAGGCAACATTTTTCCAGTCTTCAACTGTCCAATTTTTGTGAGCTCGTGCAAATTGTAGCCTCTTTTTCCTATTTGTAGTGGAGATGAGTGGTACCCGGTGGGGTCTTCTGCTGTTGTAGCCCATCCGCCTCAAGGTTGTGCGTGTTGTGGCTTCACAAATGCTTTGCTCCATACCTCGGTTGTAACGAGTGGTTATTTCAGTCAAAGTTGCTCTTCTATCAGCTTGAATCAGTCGGCCCATTGTCCTCTGACCTCTAGCATCAACAAGGCATTTTCGCCCACAGGACTGCCGCATACTGGATGTTTTTCTCTTTTCACACCATTCTTTGTAAACCCTAGAAATGGTTGTGCGTGAAAATCCCAGTAACTGAGCAGATTGTGAAATACTCAGACCGGCCCGTCTGGCACCAACAACCATGCCACGCTCAAAATTGCTTAAATCACCTTTCTTTCAAATTCTGACATTCAGTTTGGAGTTAAGGAGATTGTCTTGACCAGGACCACACCCCTAAATGCATTGAAGCAACTGCCATGTGATTGGTTGTTTAGATAATTGCATTAATGTGAAATTGAATAGGTGTTCCTAATAATCCTTGAGGTGAGTGTATATCTTATTAAGATACTAATATACATAAATGTAATTTCTTTCTCCAGTATTTATTGGGGCTGCACAGGATATTACCAAATTGTTGTCATCACAATATTAGTTGACAGTATAATCATATAGCAAGAAACCACAGTTTATCCCAAAAGCTCTGATGGTTTCCATCTGATTTACATTTGCTCATTATTTGCAACACGGAAATGCATCACAACTTGTCAAACGTAAAGCTTTAGAAAGAATTTTTGAATAACCGTTTTGGTCTAGGGCTGTCATTGTATGAAAATTTAACCTCATGGTTATTGGGACCAAAATTAGCACGGTTTTTGGTATTATTGGGGTATTTTTTTTAAAGTATGTTGAATATATTCAGAAAGCATTATCCTACACAAACTGGTGTTGCTGATCCTTTCGAGGGTATTACATGTACTAATTACTGTATAGCGGCAGAAACTTGTTTCGGACAACTAGATAAACCCTCCAGTGTGCTTTGCAGATTTGGGATAATGTCATCAGACAGTAATCATTGTTAAATTCATAATAATGCGGTGAGAGTGAATCTATGGCATTGGCGATCAACTCTTATCTGCCCCCTGGGAACACCGTAACGCATTGTGACGTTTCAATATGGAGGTATACGCGACTCGGCTTATATACTGGCGGTGGGTGCTGGGCTGCACTATGGGGCGACTCGTTGCATTCTCCCTGAACCCAAAGTCCCCACATCATGCATTTCAGCTAAAACGTTAACATACCTTGCATTGGCTATAGAGTTGTGGGTGACACAGATGAGTCATGAGGTTCGAAGTATTGCTGCCTTTAGCTGACACTTTTTTCCTGCATGTTCTGCAACTGTCTTCAGATCAAATGTCCCGCAGCATTCTTAAAATACCCAAAATATGCCCAGACTTCTGACTTGGTCCTGTTTGAAGGCTGATAGATGTCCTGAGCGCTGTTGTCTCCTCCTTCGGACATGATTCCAGCTTCGAGAAAGTTTTGTTTTGGTTGTAAGCTACAAAGTGCGCCTGCAAATTTTCCCTGTCATATCGTGCAGCCCTTGTATGCATTTTGAATCTCATTTTCTTAAACCTTGTATGAATCTTGAAAATGGAAACAGAAAAAGCCAAATTATAAAATGTATGTCTGGTGACTGAAGACATATCCAAATGAAGACCAAATACTAATTTAACAGAAGATACTGCATACTTTGCCTTTATCATCCTTACCCAATTCTAATAATATTTTTTTTAAACAATCATATCTATACGTTAAAGTGATAGTCTGGAAGTCTAAATGTATTACAAATGTTATAAAAAGTGCAAAATCGACCACCTGGTACATATCTATATTATTTTTTGTGAAGTCCCTTCTTCCTAGATCTCAGCAACAGAGTCTAGTATCCTCCCGTGCTGACCAATGAGACGAGCTTTTCCTGTGAACCAGCCTGTCAAGTCCAATCAGGAGGGAGGGGGAGGAGCTTGATCATTTACTTTTTAAAATTCTGTTCATGCTCTCCTCATTTTGCAAACTAAGAAGGGGTTTCTGGTTAAAGAGGGGAAGAATTTGATTGTTTACTTTCAGATTTCACTGTATCTTTCTTCACTTTGCAAACTTACAGACTATCACTTTAACATTATGCGTCCAGACACAACACAGTGCGCGTCACAGTGGAGTAGCTGCTGTGAACCTGCGGTGGCCTAATGCACACATTAAGTGCTGCAAAATAATCAATAGCAGTAATAGATTCTAATTAAACTGAGGTTTTCCATTTACAAAAAGATTGTGTGTTTCAACTGTATTAACGCTGTGCTAAGTGTTTGCAAATGTATTTAAAGGCAACTCCATACTGCCCGGACTATACAGCTAACGTCCATTATGCTCTGGCACCTATACAATATGATAAGTAGTTTGAAGTCATATAGTATCGCTCTCTGGCTGATTGGACTGGAGTAGACTTGTTTGCTCAGGGCTCTAGCGCCCGTCGCCTCGTTCGCTTTCTCTCTCTCATGCTCTGCTCTATTATCGTGGTCAGCAATAATTAGCTCAATATGCCCTAGTTTTGTGACACATCTTCCAAACCGCCCATGGTGCTACCGTCTCCATTTGCAATTTCCACATAGATTAAAAATTGATTTTATGCAAATGATTAGTGTATATATATTTTAAAAAATACAGACTACTGTATTTCTGATTGTTTAAAAGGTTACTTGAGATTAACTGAACAGCTGTTACTAGCCTCTGGTGAATAATAGTTTCTGTGATGACAAATGCAGGTCTGGTTTCATTTTAAAACTAGGCACATTCTGTTGAAATCTATTCACTTTCTCCTGTGTGCTTTCTCCCGCATCCAGCTGGTTAATTCAATCTTGTATAGTTGAAACGAGACAACTGGACGTACATTTTTGACAGATGCCAATGTTGCGTTCCATCCCCAGACTATGGATGGTAAAATTCAGCGGGCAAACAAAACAACTTAAAGCAGTTGTTTTGTTTTAACTTAAGATTCTCCTGCTGAAGAAAGAAGAAGAAAAAAAGATAGTCCCACTGAACTGTACTGGCCCTAGAAGGAACCCTACTGTACGTTTACGGTTTTTGATGGTATTAATTATTATGTTACACTGCCCTTTGGTTGAACTTTAAGCACTCTCATGATTACATATTTTAATTGGGCTGAGATTGTGGCATGGATTTCATACGAGCATTTACACTGACATAATAGTAGAACAACAAACGACAACACAAACCTTACAGCACACATAGGTATTTAAATGTCAGGTCACTTAGCTCTGTTTCTCTTGTCACATCCAGTGGGAGAGGTACTGTGTGTGTGTGCGTGTGTGTGTGTGTGTGTGCGTGTGTGTGTGTGTGTGTGTGTGTGTGTGTGTGTGTGTGTGTGCGTGTGTGTGGGGCGACCAGGAGAAACAGGAGCCAGAGATGGAGCCTGCTTTAGGAGTGAACAGATTAATTCTTCACCCAAGAGAAGCTCACGATACCATCAGATGTTTAAAAGCGTCGGCAACTAATCCTGTCATTTCTTCTGCTGCAATAATGGAAATGGAGGAGCGATATCTCAGAGAGCTCGACCTCTTCCGTAGGCCTGTAATGAACCCATACTCTAAATGGATATGGTATGCAGATTATTGTAATATTTTTGTCTACATGAAATGTATTTCAGTTATTGGAAAGGAACAGAAGAAAAAAGAAAAGAAACTAAATATAAATGTTTTACAGACCCTATATTTCCTCTATTTTGCCGTCTCAAGCGCATTGTTGGATAACCTGTTGGGTATTCTTTTTTTTAACAACAGTGCTCTTCCCGATACATTTTATTCAGAATGTTGTGCAAAGCGAATGTTTTCATCACTGGAAAAAAGGTTTACTTGTCCTCTTACAAGTAGCACAGACCAACGAATAGTAATGGCTAATAGGAAAAAATATTAAAGTAAATGATAAAACCTTTTTTTTTTTCTCAATTTCTAAGAAAGAAATGTCTGTTGTGCAAAATTTTAACTAGCCGACCTTTTCCTCGAGGGAACTATTTAAGCTAAAGCTTTCATTGAAACATAATTATTTGCTCTCCTTCATACTTATTTATTGCTGTTGGACTGTACGCCATATTGTCTATCTCACTTTTGAAACACCTCTTTGCCCTTCTTCAATCTACAGTATACATTTTCTCATTCCCAGTGGCTCAGTATTCCTTTGTGACCCACACCTGCCGCCCTCTCCATCATGGCCGCCCCTCTCCTCTTGCTCCCCCTGTCATATCTGTCACAGACGTTCACTCGCTGCTGTTGCTCCAGGCTTCCAATTTAATTTGGTTTCAATCTGGTGTAATTGCTCAGAGAGACGGCCATGTCGGCATGTTTTCCCTCTCCTCCATGCGGTGCGTGCGCCTTTTTTAATATTCACTGTGATGCTAAAGGCATCAGTAGTGCTTTTGTGGTTTTTTGACAGCGCTTTTGTCGGACAAGCCAATCAACTTGTGATTTTTGTTCCATATCATTAAGTACAAGGAGGGGCGACAGTTCAGACAGTTCAGCATTTGCCCTGTTGCTTCATCGGTGCCAAAGGCCAAAAACCTCAAATTATATATTCCCATCTGAAATTGCAATTTTACCTTTTTTTCAACGGAGGTAGTATTTAGCTTCTCTCTAAAAGCAAACAATAAAACCATATAATGTATGTTAGCTCATTCTATTGGGGGCAAATCGATGGGCAGGTGTAAGAAGACTTGCCCCAATTCATATGTCACCCCCATAATTTAGGAAGCTAAATTTGTTGTAAGAAACAATTTAAGACCAATTAAAAAATACATCTCCAATAAAACATGTATGGCCTTTTTCACTGGGCCAGATTTGTCGGAGGTCATTGACCACTAGACCGGTCAGTCTGTGAGCCTACCACAGCCACCAAACGTATTCATATTTTTGGGATAAATAAATGAAAATTTCATTATCATCACTGGGTCTAAACACAAACGTTCTATTATATTCCAGCATTTTAAGGCTTTAAAAAATCATTGCACTAACAGATGAATACAGAATAATAAAGAGCCTATAATGAACTAGGACTACTCAGAACTAAACCAGGATTAAGACAGGGCAAAAACATGCAATATCAGGGCTAAGGCAGGACTAAATCACATCTAAACCAGACCAAAGGCCTAAAACAGAATAAGAGAGTTACATGTGAGACCAGTTCATCTCAAACAACATGACTAACTCCTGCTCAGCCACTGCTCCTCTCAGCTGATGTCAGAGACAGACAGAGGGCTAACAAACACCTGAGCCGCTGTTCTGTCCAGACCTCGCGCTTTATGAAAAAACTCAGTGAATTACAGTAAGCGCTCCTATGGTGCGCTCATCCACATATTCAGCCTCTCCCTTTTATCTGTTAACTTCGCAAAGAGCATCTCTGCGCTTGTACATTTCCCACAAAGACGTATCAAATGAAGTCAGGGGAGAAAGGAAGCAAAAATGCATCTGTCAAATTAATGATTTCAATGTTATTTGGTCAAGTTAGAGCCCAGATAGTGAGGTTTAGCGTGTTGATCGGTAGAACACGAGTGCTGCCAGTGCAGTGCAGTTTTCTAAAACTCACGCACCATCTGCTTCATCATCCGCTTTACAAACATCCACAACTGAACTGATGTTCCCTACCTTAAAGTTGCTGGCCAAGCCCTTTGCACCGACAGGGCGGCGTGGATAAAGCCAAAAAATATATATTTTTATGGAAAATGAGGCGCAGGTCAGATTTCACTGTGCCACCAAGGCAATAATCTTGACTCTGAGGCTAGCATCCAACGTATATGCGGTATTTAAATGTATTCAAAACTAAATTTGATTTTGTTTTTTTTGTTTTTATATTCTATTATACCACAGTCAGTGAGAATTCGATGACTAACTGGCGTGCTGATTGGCTGGAAGGTGTACGTTAAAAAGTGATAATGTACACATAGCCCTGAAACAGTTAAATAACAGTTAAATCACGTTCTATATCACTCCACTGCAGCTGTTCCCATAGTAACGGTAAACAATTGAGCTGGAACTAGTTTCAGGTAAAACTGATTAAAAAGTGAAATAACTCCTGCCCAGGCCCCAATGAACAGTTTCAGTTTGTGGGACCATGGTATAAGCAGGATAATGCACTCCGAGATGTCCATTATCAGAATAACTGGACTCCGCATCGTCCAGTTATTTCTGATAATGGACACCTCGTCGTGCCTTATCCCTTACATATTTGCACACGTAGTCCTGTAGTTACATCACTGGGATATCACTCCGCTGCGGGCGTCACCATAGCAACACGTAACACAGCTGAATCAGATGAATGCTAATTAGCCTACGTTAGGTGACAAGTCAGCTGACTCGACGAGTGACAGTCACGAATAAGATGGATTTTGTTGTTCATTTGTGGCCAAAACAAAACTTTTGATGAATGGGAAGAAGAGGAGAGCAAGCAAGAACTACAAAAGCAACAACACAAGGAGTTAACGTTGGAGTTAACAGGATGTTGGTGTTTTTTACACCTGACGGAGATCCTAGCTGCAGCGAGAGAATGGCTCGCTCTGAGTCAGACGGTGTAAGACCGGCTAAAGACCCACATAAATAGTCCCTGTAGTTTGGCATATTTGGCGAGTTTAGTAAATGAAATAAATATTTGTTATAAAATGTTAGGTTTGTGGGCCGTGGTATACAGTAAGCGCGTAAGTGCTGTTCTTCACTCCACGTCGTGCATTAAAACTGTATAATGCATGGCTCCTCGTTGTTTAATCCTTATTTAACAAAATAACACCTAACTTTGCTAAAATGGTTCATGTAGACTTTTATTCCCTCAGGGTAACCACATGCATTATCAGTATCTTTTGGCTTTATGCCAACTGTTTCAGCCTCAGGTAACTCCTTAAAACCTCCGTCACGTTCTTGCCTCTGTGCTCATATCCCTCCAGTTTGATCAAGGAGCCATTTAACCCACTTCTTGATGTGCTTTCGTTCTGCCCCTCCTGTCCCATAGCGTGCTGTCGAGGTGGATGAAACAAGCAGGTCATACAGTCAACTGAACACACACCTGTTAGTAGATGCACCAGGCAAAATTGAAATGCTATTTTGAGCCAATGGTGCAATTACGGCACTGTTTTGGCAATTTACTGCCGGACAAACAATCATATTCTCCCTCCTGATTACCTGCAAAATTTAGTCCTACAAATCAACAAGACCATTTTACCTTTTGGACTCTTTGCCTCTCTCTGCGCGCTCTCCCTAGGCCCCTGCTGGTCTTTGCCTGCACTGTGTGAGGAGCCGGAGAGCCGCCTCTGATGTGTGTGATACTGAGTCATTGACCTTGTTCCCTTGTTTGACCTTTTGTTGTGGTGGTATTTTCATGTATGCCCTATGAAAGTGTGTTCTGCATGCATGACTAGCAGACCTATTTGTAGTATTCAACTATATAGGCGGTGTAATCTAATTTATAGCAGTGTTTGTGTAGTCCAGTGGTTCTTTCTCACTAAGAAAACCTGTTTTTATAAAAATGTTTTTCACCTTTCTATGTTGTAAAAGCAAATAGTCTTTTGATAAGGCATTGAAAGTACATTTAACCTTCATTCTTGGGCCCCGGCACCACTGCTTGCTCTGGCTTGTTTTATGTGGCATTTCGTTCAACTCTATCTCTGTTAGTGTCTTTAAATGCCCTGATTTACAAATGTTTTATTCAAACGTTGTTGGAAAATTAGAATGATTTTTGTGTCGTTTAGTTTGGAAATGGTATACTTGGATCATTTCATTTATGCATTACTTATGCATCGGGTTGGGTGTGTTTCTTGTTTAGATATGGTTTACACCCAGTTTAAACATATGCAGTCCAAATAGGTCTGCTTATGTTTTGATCTAGGCCTGGTGATACTTAGATTTTATTGACACATACAACATTTTACAAATAGATACAAAGAAAATGCTTGCAGGAGAGTGAGAAGACCATGAGGCCACCATAAGACCCCTCCCCAAGATCACACTGACAAAAAGGCATACAAATCAAGAGTTCAAATCAAAGAGTTAACTGTTTAACATTTTTAT
Organism: Neogobius melanostomus; assembly: GCA_007210695.1. Classification (NCBI taxonomy): domain Eukaryota; kingdom Metazoa; phylum Chordata; class Actinopteri; order Gobiiformes; family Gobiidae; genus Neogobius; species Neogobius melanostomus. The sequence goes on from VHKM01000159.1 coordinate 1,119,330, forward strand.
ATATTAACATTGTTTTTGTGCAATGTTTAAAAATACTGGAAATTAACATCTCCAGCTCAACATCCAAGCTGTGCCTTTACATCATTGACACTACTCTACATTACTACAGAGCATACACATATAAAATCGGCATAAAAATCATTTGCAAATTATAAATAATTGAAACAATTTTCTTGTGTTTTCATATTATTGGCACATATTTTGGCCCATTGTTCCAGCAGAATCCGTGTAATCCAAAATCCATCTTTTCATGTTTGTCCGTATCTTCCAGTAAACCACTGACACTTATCTTGTCATGGGCTGTCACACAATACCAGTCTTTAATCAGGACATTAATGACTCTTAATACTCACTCCCTGGTCCTTCAGCTCTGGCATGTGGACTGCTCTGGTGTGTATTTGCATGAGGAAGTCCACAGCTGGTTCAGATGAAGGGAGACCAGTCTTTGTTCTGTGATCAGACAGCCCCGTGGTACGGTTCTTCCACACTCACTATAGTCCTATTATAGTGTGCATAATCCCTATCTTCTCTTACATTAATCTTCAAATGCCACTATGAATATGTTTCTTCATACAGCATACTTGTAAATGACAAACAAAATGTAAATGTAAGTTAAATTATGTGGATTAGATCATACATGTACATTTTTTAATGATAACGCATGTGTTGTTTTATCAACAAAGTGTCCAGAAAGTCCAATTCATCCCAATAGATCCCAAACTGACACCACCAGTACACGCCTTTCAGATCTAAACTCTAATGTACAGGAGACATTAATTCACAACAAGATAATAATAAAAAAAAGCCCTTTCTTGTAACATGCACCTCCGATAATCCTGCCTTTGTTTCTTCTCGTAATCTTCTCCACTACACAAACCGTAATTTATTTTTCTTTGGTCTCGGCTTGTTTTTTTTCTTGACTGCTGTTTCCACGGAGACGAGGATGTGAAAGACGCGATCTGCCACCAACCCACCGCTGCTCTTCCAACACTAACTCTACACGGCTTTTCAAAATCAAACATGGCAACCCACAGAAAGAAGAAAGGGGGGAAAAAACGCCATATTTTCACAGTGGATTGCCAGCATTGTGTAAAAAAGCTTTAGTGTCTAGTTTCCCCGTAGACAAAAAGGCAGCTGTCTTTACTCAGGGAACAATGGCAGGAGCAGAGAGCTGTGCTAACTCTATTCTCATCCGCACACTCGCAGCACCAATCAAACCTGGCTGGAGAGGGTTTTATGTCTAATCAGTCAGCTGAAAGTCAACAAATGAACAGCTATATATCAAAGCAGTAATTGGGGTTTCATCATTTTGATAATATCGATATTCTCTTTATCTGTCTAACCATTTTCGACAGATAAAGATAATTAGGACTGTCAGTATATTCGTAAATTTTACATATTTAATAAAAAAAATCAAGACCTGCATGAGGTCTTTGTTTCAGTATATTCCCTGTTTATCTGAGTATTCCTTTGAGTCGTAAACTTTACCAACTGTTGTAATCTGTCTCAGTGTTTCTCCGATCACTGTGTAATAGATAACCATTGTGATGATACTTAAGATTTAATCACACTGATCAAATCCATGCAGACCTTTGCTTGTTAGAAATGTATTATGTATCATGTGACCGATCCAAACCCAAGGAGGGACTATGTGATGGCAGAATCCTGAACCACTATGCACCTATGCACCACCCACTGGCTGTGACTACTGAGGATTTGTGGCTAGGGCTTATAGGCTGTAACGCATACAAGGGATCAGTGTTAATATTGACAACATATTTTAATTTAGTTTTAGTCTTAATCTTTTGACAAAAATGGAATTTTAGTCGAGATGTGGTAAAAAAAAAAGGTCAGACAGAGTCAACTAAAATTGCATGTAAATTTAGTCGACTAAATTTAAGACAAATTTAGTCGACTTTGCATTTATAATATTTATTATAATCATATTTGTTCAAGGTCATTGGCTTCATGGAGCTGCTCCCACATGAACAAAGCCCAGAGCTGCTCCTTTGGCAGTGCATCTAAATGATATGAGGTTCTTTCAAACTGTGAGTGGAAGTTTGGATGATTTTAGTCTCTTCTTTTCATTTTTATTTAGTCTTATTTTACTCAACAGAAATATCTGGACTTTTAAGTCATAGATTTTGTCTCATGATTTTTTTTAGCTTTAGTCCAATTTTATGACTAAATATTTTAGTCGACGAAATTAACACTGCAAGGGATCCATTTTCCTTCAGATGCATGAGTGGAAGGATGTGGTCCCTGGCCAGGTTATGATGTTTAGCTCGTACTTCTTGTTTAGAAATACATCTTTTTTATAATGGGTTTGACTTTGAATAGTATTCTTTTCTTCAGGACTAAAACGAACATTTAGGAGTAAATTCTCAACAATACCTGTCATATTGAAAGTGATTTTAAAGATGTTTTGCAGTGTGTTTAAACACAACACTCTAAATTTGAGTTAAGTTGATTTTTTTTTCTTAATTAATAACCAACTAACACCATCCTTGATGTTGGCAAAAAGGGTGTGTATACTGTAACTGAAAGACTCAACCACTGTTTTTGACATGTCTTGGATATGTTGAATTGAAACTCACTTTTAAAACGTAAATCACAAACCTTATCGCAATTGCAAATGGATAATCTTTTCTCAATGAGTGCTGCCCCAAATACAGGCTTTCAAACAGATTATCATTCACCTGCAATAATATGCCTAAAAGATAGTCACCAAAAACAAACCTCCAAGAGGCCTTTGCCAGTGCCTTGAATGTACAAACCATGTTATATTCCAAAAACACATCACACAGTTTCATGCTTTATTGGCGCCTTCTGCCGCGCAGTCACTTAAATTGTTTTGCTGTTGCTTCTCAGCACTGTGTTGTGAAATGCATATAGCATTGGAATAGGAATAAAGTTTGTGGGCAGTAAACTGAGACAGATGGAGAGAAATGGGGTACGCCGCGTGATGGGCGGATAGCACCAGCGCCGCAGCAGCAGCAGCAGCAGCGTTCGAGCGCGGAGCCCTGATAAAGCCAGAAAAATAAAAGAAGCTAAAGGAGGAGGCTGAAGAGAGGAGTTTGTCTGCAAGATTTTTAAAATTCTGCGGTGAAAAGTCTCTCCATCTGTTATTGTGGTGCGGTTCTGACTCAATGATTTCTATGATTGGCCTTAATCCCAGCCGAGTGCAGGAGACAGAATGAAGAGCTTAAAGCAGACTGCTCTCACTCTGACAGGCTCCACTGGACACTGTGGAGGCGCTCAGGCTGGGGAGGAGGTGCTGCTCCGGTCTGCTGCCCCCCGATGGACAGACCGTAGCACTACAAGTCTCACAGAAATATATTGCCTCCAGGAGAATTTAATTTACTTTTAATTTACTTTTAAATCTACATTTTTTGGTGTGTATGCTATGCAGGTCACTGTGTTGTGAGCCATTTTACTAATCGTAGGCACTTTCAATTGCCTTTCCACCTGATTGAGTTGGGTGTTATTTATAAATGCATAGGCTTTTTAGACATATCTCTGGTTAAGTGCTAAAATAGCCCGTTATGACCATCTTGTTTCGAGCCACCAAAGAAACATGCCAAAAAAGTAAATTACTTAAAGCAGTACTAAGTACCTTGTTCTTGTTTACATTAATAAATCCTTTCCATAGTCCCTCTGTGGGTAATTCAAGTGTTAATGGGATGATTGAGGGTCTTTCATCTCCCCCGGTGTCTCTGGCCAGAAAACCACAATTGCAACTTTGTCTGCACCGGGTTGGAGCCACTAATGCACACTAATGGAATCACAAAAAAAAGCTAAAAGGCTAATGGGCAAAGCTAACTGCGGGCTAGTGCCACTTAAACAGTATTTACAGCCAACTTTGAGTGACAAAAATATCTCCATTGTGTAATTGGATGTACAATATCCCTCTCTCCCTTTGTCTTTTCTGTCAGCGTAGTATTTACTCTCACGGACCATTAATGAGTAAAAAACCGCAACATGCTATGACACCTGCAATGGCGCTTATGACCTCTAGGGGCATGAGTTACTTAGTACTGCTTTAAACAAATTGTATGTGTTGGCAATAACTAATGCGGATAAAAACTGGTGTGAATATAACTTTTTATTTGTTTCTGTGACACAAAATGGTGTGGGGTACTTCCACTGACTATAGTACAGTATACTGTACTTATGTCCGACATTGGCTTCTTATTTTGCTCTCTTTTATAAATTAGACCTTCCAAAGTTTACAATGGTCTTAATTTTGACCAAATTGAAAGAAACTACCAAATTTGGGGCAAAACTACTTCTGTTGGTAATAATAATAATAATAATAATGCATCGGTTTTATATAGCGCTTTTCTGGACACTTAAAGACGCTTTCATTGCACTGTTCATTCACTCCATACCTGGTGGTAGTAAGCTACTATTGTAGCCACAGCTGCCCTGGGGTAGACTTACTTGGTATTCTTCAAGTGGCACTCAGACTCCTATGCAATTTGAGACTGTATTAATTTCAATTACAGATAATTTAATTGGAGGTTTTGATGCATTTAAGTTAGGTTTTTTCTGGTTTAGTCATGGTTTACTCACAGCATTTCTAGATCTGGTTCACTTCAGATTGGATTTTGATCTCAGGATGGAGGAAAGTTAGAAAGTTAAACATATCATTTTAGATTTTATTTGACCTAATCGACACCATTTACACCATACAACATTTTCCCCATGGTATTTAACTTAGCATGGAGAGATTTTTCTTTGTACGAAAATGGAGTCAAAGAAAGTTTAATACCGTGACAACACTACTAAAAAACTGTAATTGTTTACCAATTCCTACTAATTTCTGCTCTAGTGATGAGTGTGCTCCTCTTACCCACAGAGTAAAGGCAAGGCAAGTTTCTTTGTAGAGCACAATTCATACACAAGGCCATAGGCCATACCGCCTTTGCTCTGCCCGATCCCGTCAGACCTCGGAAGCTAAGTAGGGAAGGGCCTGGCTGGTACTTGGATGAGAGACCGTTTGTGTGTGTCAGTCTACAGTCAGTCTACCCCAGGGCAGCTGTGGCCACAATAGTAGCTTACCACCACAGAGAATGGAGTGAATGAATAATACAATGTAAAGCGTCTTTGAGTGTCCAATGTATCCAATGCATTATTTTAATTATTACAAGACAATTCCAAAGTGCTTCACAGTTGCATAAAATTACAAGAAAGCAGATCAAATCAGTCCATAAAACCTTAAAATGTAAATTCAATTAATTTCAGTAAAAGGCAAGAGTGCAGATAAAATACTTTCAGTTGTCATATTCACAGGTAAAAAGAACTGTTTTCAACCTCGATTTGAACATTGAGTTGAGGCCTGTCTCACATCCTCATGAAGACTTCCAGATTTTAGCTGCATGAAACTGAAATGCAGCCTCGCCGTTTTCATTATTGACTCTGGGAACCACCAGGAGACCCCTCCCTGAAGTTCTCGGCTCGAGATGGTTCATATGGCTCTAACAAGAGATTATATTGGTACTGTATTTGGTATTTTGGTGCTAAACCATGAAGAGACTTGTACACAAGCAGAGCTGTTTTAAATTTATTCTCTGAGCAAGAGGAAGTCAGTGCAGAGACCAGAGCACTGGACTAATATGGTCGTATTTTCTGGTTCTTGTCAGGACTCGAGCAGCATGTACTGGATGTACTGCAGCTGTCTAACAGCTCGTTTAGTCTAACCTGCTGGGGACAAATGCATGGATAAGTCTCTCTAAGTCTGGTTTTGACACTATTCCTCTGATCTTAGAAATGTTTTCAGATGGTAAAAAGCTGCTGATGTTATTGCTTTAATTTAGCTGTTTAAGTTCAGGTCTGAGTCCATAATCACTCCTAGATTTCTAACCTGATTTTTTGGTTTTAGAGAGATAGAGACTCAAGCTGCCTGATAACACTTTCTTTTTGTGTCTGTGGACCAAAAACAGTTATTGAGTTTAGTTGGAGAAAGTTGTTTTTCATTCACAAACTGATCAGTTCGATGCAGTGACAGAGTGTATCTACAGGCCCATGTTCACCTGCCGTCAGTGACACGTAGATCTGAGTGTCATCTGCGTAGTTGTGGTACGACACATTATTGTTGTTTATTAACTGACCCAATGGAAGCATGTACAAGTTGAATTAGTTGGGTCCAAAGATTGACCCCTGGGGGACTCCACAGGTCATGGCAATTTTGCCAATTTTGCCAATTTCAACAAAGTACGTCCTGTCCTCGAGATTAGACTTGAACCAGTTCAGAGCAGTACCAGAGATTCCCACCCAGTTTTCTAACCTGTGAAGTAAGATCACATGGTTCACAATGTCAAAGATAAACAAGTCATATGTAAAAAAAAATAATGGTACATTGTGTTAGCTAATCATGTTAGAGGGTAATTGATCATTAGAAAACCCTCGTGCAATTATGCTAGCACTGCTAAAAACTGTTGTGCTAATTAGAGAAGCTATAGAACTGGCCTGGGTGGCCCCACAATTTTGAACGGTTGTGTATATTGTCCGTGTTATTGCAAACTATGAGCGCAGTAAGTGGATATACGAACACAAAGAAACTACAACATTACACAAATATATTTCTTACTGAATAGTCTGCTCCTACAGTTGCTCAGAGGAACCAATCATTGTAAAATTATGGGTCTGGCTGGTGATGTGAGTCTTGTGGGAGGTTAGGTGACCTTATAACCGGGCCATTTCACAGTCTGTGGTCGCCAAGGTGACTGAAGCGTTTGGTGATCGGGGCAGGTCATTTGGACATGTTGAGTGCTTGAGTCTATCGCCCCAATCACATAAAAGCTGTGGTGCTTCTCAAGTGTGGCCCCTTACGATGTATTGCTTCAAGTGGACTACAAGCTAATGTCCAGGTATAAGGGCCTGACAGGACTGCAGAACTCACAAGGGTTTGGTATGGGGTTATAAGCAACATGGTGCAGGTTGTGGAGGTGAAATTATGGTTTTCGATCATCCAGAAGATCCATGGTTGTGGATTTTGCATTGTCTTTTTGCGTGCGTAGCTTCCAGTCGGGTGCACAGCAGGTTCCCCCCTTTTCACTAAAACACAAATTGTTTTAAATTACGATTTTTCCCTTCCTCAGAACCAAAATGTAATATTTCATTTTTGACTTTTTCCATGTGTTTGATAGCAGCCATTTTCCCCTCTACGTCCACTGTTTGTGCTCTGATCTTCAGCTATAATCACATACTGTACAAACGGTCATGTCTCTCAAGTGTGTCCTCTCTCTTTTGTGTCACTCTCGCTCGCCCACTCCCGCCACTAACACATTACAGCAGTGTAGAAGAGTCCCTACAGATCACAGTGTACAGCTCCAAGTGGCCTTTAAGTTAATGCTGGGTACAAGGGCCTAACAGGCTGCAGCAATCGCAAGGCGTCTGGCACTGTGCTGAGGCTCAAGCAGCATGACGCCGCTTGTCCCCGGTGAGCTGTCATTCGCACAGAAAGAACATGACTTTGAGTGATTAAACTGCGCCCCTCTGGAATAACTGAGTATCGTTATGAATATTAAAGATCCTAATCGTCTCATGCTGTGATTTGCCTTATGATTTTTGGTCATGTCGTCTTGAGTTCGCAGTCAGGGAGCATAAAGCCTTCCTTCAGCACAGATCTGAGACAGCAGAGGCTTGGAGCTGCAGGGTATATGATTGTGGTGTGACATATCAATGACAATAATGCCATTATTCATGCAGTACCATAAGCCCTATAGGAAGACTCTTTGGAAAGTTTGTCTTATCTCAAACTTGTAAAAAGTTTTCTTTCCATTGTACTTGAAATCAAGATCAAAACAATGCATTTTTTTTAATAGAATCTAAATCTTAGAAATTGAATCTTCGCTATCAAAAAACAAAACAAAACCTGATTAACAAAATAATGAAATAAAGGTTCTTGGTAGATGGTAGTACCTTCAGAGCCCACCAGGATCCCGTGGCCCAAATTTGGCAACCATTGGGCTATCATTCTTAAGTAGTTTTAATTGCTTTAAGAAATTGAATACATTGAAGATTTATCTAGGTTTAAGACTGGTACAAAGACTGTCTTGTGTAACCTTCCTTTGCTACTTTGCGGTGTCTTTCATAAAGTCAAACAAAATGTTCTATTTATTAAAGGTCAGGACAACCTTTTTTAAAGATCCATTCAAGTTTGTGAAAGGTGTCTTTACAAAGGAGAAAAGTGGAACACTTACAACGACAAAAGAAGAGATTGAGGAATAGAGCGCTGCACGGGCCTGATTTCTGGGCCCGCGCCCGGCCCACGCCCAGCCCGGGCCCGAGCCCGGCCCGGCCCGACAGATTTTCATAATTAGCAGGCCCGAGCCCGGCCCGCGGCCCGGCTCTTCTCTCTCTCTCTCGCTCTCTTTTTTCCACCCAATATTTTCCAAATGCGTGATTAAACAGCGCTGCAACAGTTGACCTGTATTGTATGAATAAATAAACACTTCTATCTAAACGTAACATAAAGCACAGTGTTTATTTTTTATTGTTGGGAGGAACAGGCATGCATTTGTTTCCTGGAAGCACTGCGAAAACATACCGTCGATAGAAGCACTCCGCACGCAAACACGGATTTGCTACAATGTTCATTAACATGCATTGTCCCGACCAAATAAACCAATAAATAAAATAAATAAATAAATAAACATGGCATCAAATTCAATCGGCCAAAGAAGAAAGAAAGGATCTTCATGTCCTTTTCTCGACCTGGCCAATGCTTACGGCTCAGTCCCGCATTCACTCCTGTGGTCGGCTTTTGATTTCTTTCAAGTCCCAGAGAAAATAACACAGTTGATTAAGCTCTACTTCCAAGATCTGCAATTCTGCATCACAACACCACAGTTTACAACAATCTGGCAGCCGCTGGAGAAGGGAATCATGGCAGGCTGCACAGTGTCACCCTTGGTCTTCACAATGGCAATGGAGGTAATCATCAGAGCATCAAAATGGGTGGTAGGAGGAAAACGTCTGCAAGGTGGTCAGCAACTACCTCCGATGAGGGCCTACATGGAAGATATAACAACACTAACATCGACGGTACCCTGCACCAGAAGACTTCTGAAGAAGCTCCAAGAGAACACCACATGGGCACGAATGAAGATAAAGCCCAGTAAGTGCAGGAGCAGTTCCATTGTCAAGGGCCGTATCTCTGAGCAGAGATTCCACATTGAGGGAACACCAATTCCGACTGTGTCAGAGTTGCCAGTGAAGAGTTGGGGCGCCTGTACGATGCAATACTGAAAGATGTTGAGCGATTTGAACAATTAAAAGATGACACTACCTTATACATCAAACGTCTGAATAAAACCTTGTTGCCAGGAAGACTTAAAGGATCTGTATCATGCTATTTTAGCCATTCCAAAGTAAAGTATAGGCATATATATGATATATTGTACCTCTATCACTATGGAGTACTCATTTTGAGAGAAATATAAGTATTTTTGGGGGTATTTTCCCTACCCGGAAGACCAGACGCTTCGATTCAGTTAACTCCGCCCCTCTCTCCGCTCATTCCACATTTGCAGTATTATAAATATAAATATTGCAGCAAAAAGTGAAGTTACTTCACATAATGCAGTTATAAGGAGTTGACATGTGCAACACAGTTTCATAAATGGCTAACACACACATGCTAACACATCACACCGCTAACACGCGTTTTGATTGACTCACCGCTCAGTCTGGACTCCCCATGAGATCGCGTTGGTTATAAAAGTTAATCCACTTTGATTCTGGCCAAGGTTCACCAAGCATCCATCAGGTTGGTTGATATAGTAGCTAGCTTAATCCCGGAAAGAAATTCCAACTTCTGGCGAGTGCTCTCTTCTTTAGGAAGGTTGAATAGTCCTGTTCCTCTCGTAGCCAAAAGCGCATCCGTGGCATTATCGGTAAGAAAAAAGAACGGGCGGTGTCCAGAGTAGGTTAGAAAGAGCTCAGTCTTCAAAAACAACACTTATGCTCGGATCCATGGCTCCTCCAGCCGTGGGTGCGCTTGATTAGCGTCGTGGGACAGCACAGACGCGTCGGAGAGTTGCTGTTTTTTTTTTTTTTTTTTTTTCAAAAAAAAAAAAAATATATATACTGTTTTATAAATCAAAATCAGGCCGTAAGGCATTACATTACAGACGAAGAGCACTTCCGTTCCGCTGTGACGACACAACTGAACAGCTCAGTCGTTTACCAGGAGAGGGTGGAGCAGCTGCTCAGAGAGCAGGATTCAGGAGGATTACTTAGAACTGCGTGAATGAAGCCAAAAACCGCTCTGGGGGTGTTTTTGATAAGGAAATAGCATAACAACATGGCTAAAAACTCCAAAAAGTCGATTTTGCATGATATAGGACCTTTAAACTTTGGTGTCTCCAATTTGGCAGACTCCCGAGAATCATGTGGCCGCTTACTATGTACGAAATCCCTATGAACAAAGTCGAGAAGCTGGAGCGGACGATCAGTACACATGTGAAACAGTGGCTAGGAGTTCCACGATGCCTGAGCTCAATTGCATTGTATGGAAGAGGAAAACTGGAATTACCAATTACAGGGTTGGTGGAAGAATTTAAATCCACGAAAGCAAGGCTGGTCATGACCTTCGAAGGGTCACAAGATGAATCTGGTTTTGGACTCAATCCAGGATGGAATAAATGGAATAAAGCAACACCGATCGAAAGAAGGCAGTTAGTGGTGGAAGAAATAAGAAGGCAGGAAGAGGAAGAGAGGGAGGCCAAGGCTGTGTCAATGGCCAAACAAGGTCGCTGGACTTCCTGGAACAGTGTAGAAAAGAGGGAAATTAGCTGGCGTGACATCTGGGAAATGGAAGGTCCTCGGCTGAGCTTCTTAGTAAGAGCTACATATGACCTCCTGCCCACTCCTCAAAATTTAAAGCAATGGTTCGGAGAAGAATCAAGTTGCTCTCTTTGTCAAGCACTAGCATCACATTCTGTCGGCATGCACAACTTGCCTCTCCCAGGGATGTTATACTTGGCGTCATAACCAAGTACTAAGGCAGCTCGCAATCATCTTGGAGCTGTGAAGGACCAACACAAATGCTCTCCCACAAACAGCTAAAGGACATTTGCAGCTTGTGACATTTGTTGCTGCTGGTCAGAACCCACAGCGCTGTTTAACATCAGAAAACACAAATGTCTTGCAGGTTGGAAGTGGACCTCGACAAAAAGCTTGTGTTCCCTCCAGAGATTGTGGTTACAACACTCCGACCAGATATGGTGCTGTTGTCAGCAGCCACACGGGGGGCACTTGTGGTAGAGCTAACAATCCCTTGGGAAGAAGGAGTTGAGGAAGCTTATGAATGAAAGAAAACAAATTATTCAGAGTTAGCTGTGAAAGCGGCCCAAAATGGTTGGAAGAGAAATGTGTTTCCTGTTGAAGTGGGCTGTAGGGGGTTTGTGGCAACATCCATGACCTACCTACTAAAAAAGATTGGGGTAAAAGGGTCATCACTCCGACATCCCATCAAGTCCATGTCTGCAGTAGCGGAAAAAGTAGCAAATGGCTGTGGATTAAAAGGGAAGATAATACCTGGGCTGTTGGATGAAACAGGTGGGTTAGAAGCTGAGGGGAGTGTACCTGGGACGCTGGGTATCACTGTTGAGCCCTCTGGAGATGGGCTCATCAACGAAACATCAAGGAATGAGGGTACCCACCTGATGACCCCAGTGAAGCCTCTACCCATCAAAACACCTAGTTCTAGGCATGACCAAGAGTAGTGACTCAAATTAGGGATTGAAACATCAAGTCCTAGTAGCTCTACTATTGTGTTGTGTTTTGCTGCTCTGTCACCCACCTCCTACTCTTCCGCCTTAACTCCACAGCCCGCTCTACCCACTGTCTGTTTCACTTGTTCCTGTGCAGCACTTCATTACATAATGCTACTACACCCCTCAATAGAAGAACACTTCACCATGTCATCCTTTTCTGGTGTATTGTTTGTGTTTCTTGACCTTGCTTGAAAAAAGGAAAAAAAGGGACGAACCCCCCAGCATGATGCCTGTTGTGCCAAGGTTACTCAGATTCTAATCTATATCTGCTTCTCTGCCTTTGTGCCTGCAGAGCTGAACAGTTTTGTTTTGTGAATGGTGAGGTATCACAAGAATCACAGAGAATATGTTTTTAAATGTCAAAACTTAACATGGCACTGTGTTAAGACATGACACAGTGCAGATCTAAAACTTAGCATTTGAAAGAAAGCTGACATGCAAACTTCAACACATAAACACAAGCCCAAATCAAAATGCTTTCTCTATAATAAGCACTTTTTGCAGTTTGACAGTGTTATTGCACAGAGTTGTGTTGTTTTAGACATTGAGTGCTGAACGTAATTGAATTTACCTGCAGTCAAATAAATGCAGTCTTTGAGATTTGCTAATTTAGTAATCTGCTGAGTGCACTGTTTTTACCTAAACAACTGCAACTTTTGTTAAGTGGGACCAAATCTGCGTTTGCTTCATATTCCAGCTCTAGCCAGTGTTCTGACTGTAGTGCTATTCGTGTGGGCTTATCAGTGCTGTACTGCGCTGATCTCACTATACGCTCATCCAGTGCACTAAGCCGCTTGGGTCCCAGCCACCACCAGCAGAGATGATATATCCCTGCCCCCACCTTAGTGCATCCCTCAAACTGATTCACTGACTGTTTGCATTGGCCATCTATCTGAGTCCAACACAACAAGCGCGAGAGACACATGAAGACGCATGGCTTTTATAGGAAGACAGCGCAGAGCTGCTGGGGATGAGATACGGTCCATAGAAAGAGAGTGAGAGCGAGGGAGAAAATATGAACAGGGAAATAGTACTGAGCGACAGATAGAATGGGGGGTTTATAGTAGTGATTTTTACTTAAAGATTAAGCTTGTGGAGATAACAGAGCCAAGGGTTTAGCTTTAAAGGGCAAGTCTGACAATAAAAAAAAAATACTGTAGGATTTATATGAACTGGTGTTATGTTGTTTTAGTAATTTCCTTTACTATCAGGGCAGAAACAAAACAAACATATTTTTAGTTTTTAGTAACAGTCATTTTTATTGGCCCTCTGTGTATGTTTTTTTATATTCTTTGCTGATCAAAACTGAAGGTGAGAAGAGCATGTGGAGCGTGGTTGGTTTCATGTCCCGATTTAGATACTTTTGTCATTTGTTTCCTATCTAAATGAACTTCTATGAATAAAGACTTTAGCCTCTCTTACTACCATTAAAACTGTATTCCATATGCGCATATAGTCCAGTACAGTCATTTTGCAGGCGAGGACCTGTGTTTATAGAACTTCTGGTTGAGGTAAGCCATTGAGTTGTGGAGTACTGCTGAGTGGGTGGAGCTTACTTCTTTAGCAACAGAACGGCTTTGCTTATATGAGAATTACAGTTCATAAAATGAGGGTGTTTTTGTAAGATAAAAGTACTCCCATGGCAGTGGACACGTTTCATTGACTTGGCACAAATCATCTTTCATAAAGCCCTCAGCATGCGCCTATAGTGGGATAGACATTTGGAGCCTTTGGACTTTATGGTTGAGCGTATTTGACTGGAATAAGAAAACAATCCCCCCCAAGAGCCTGTAAAAAGTTAGTTGTACTTCCTAGCCCTTTCAGCCTGCACAAAGTGGTTGATCAAATATTTATGAGGCGCGAGAGGAGTTTGGTGATTGACTGTCTCAATATTTTTGGGAATTTCTTGATCGCTATAATGAATGAAGCAATTTTTTCAAACCTTCAGAAATGTGAAAACAGGTGCATGTAAACATCTTAGTTTAGGGCGATGTGTTTTTCAAAAGCGAATTGACTGTAACTACTAAAGTGCAGAGATATCAGTTTTTACATATATAATGCTGCAAGCAGTATTTCTAGTTCCAGTTTTTTATTGTATTTTTTTATTATTTTATTGTCACTTTGTCAATGTAAAAAAAAGAAAAGAAGCTTATATGTCACCGTACCTGTGCTTATTTTTAATAGTGATTTCTTTTAATATTGATTGCCTTGAATGTAACTACTCAGAATTCGGTGGTTCCAGTCTTGCATCTGGGCTCCTTCAGGTTTTTAGCTCATGGAAGTTGAGAGTATTGCCATGTATCCCTGAGTCATCACTTACGCCATGAGCTCAAAGTTACAGTCTGAGTCACTGGTATATTGCACGTCGGAAAAGGTACGCTTTCGAAACTTAAGTGCTGTTTTTTCCGTCACAAGGGTGGAAGATCACCAAGTGTACTCATACCTCTGAAAATAATAGTCCACGTATGAGCAACAAGACACTCAAAGCTGCTGTAGCTGTATTCTCTGATTCTCAAACAGCGACGGAGCAAGAAAGACGAATTTAAACTGTTAACCGCAGCAGCTTGTTTCAACTCCTTCAGAGCCCTCTGCACGTCAAAATTCTTAATTATCTTGAGTTTGCAGGTTTTTTTAAACTTTCATAATGTGGAGCATTGTTTAACATCACACACAATTTAAAATGCAGGCAGCACGTAGCAGTACACTCTTTTTTCGCAAATTGCTACTCTCACAATATGGGGGGAAAATAAATTTTACTCCATTACGGGGAAAAAGGAACTTAAAGTGTTTTGAGTGATATTCCAGTGATTTACTGACATTTTCTGGAGATCTATGCTCCCAAATCAATTCCCTATCGACTCCCTGACACTCACCTGTTGTTTTTCCTCCTGTTTTTTTTCTGTAGAAATTGGCCCGAGAGGCGGAGCAGCTGCAGAAGGAGCACGAGTGGCAGGACGGCGTGACGGTAAAATCACACTCCAAACTTGTGTCTCTCTGTTGGAACTGTTGGTCCTTTTCTGTGCCTTTCCCTCCCCAGGCACCGGTCTCTTCTCCCCTCATCCCTTCATTTACATCTGAACCCCCTTGTCCCCACCCTGTTTAAATATGTTTTAGTTCTGATCTCAGCATCACTGAGTCAGTATAGTTTCACACATACTCTAGGCATGTGTGCGCAATACAAGGGCAGAGGTGGGAGCAGCTCTCAAAATACTTTTCACAATAGTACGTCTTAATCTCAAGTCGAGAAATAGGTGGAGTTGCTGCGTGTACAGTACAGTATTACTGTGATACATCTACCATTCAACAACAAGAACAGCAGCAACAACAAAAAACAAACTAAACTAGATTACTTATTTCAACTACCTCATTGATGTGCTATTATTAATGACCTACTACAAACGTCAAAATTACTTACCGGTATTCTTCTCTAGATTCTTGCCAATAAAATAATTGATAGCTCACGTACTGTAGCACATGTTTAAAAGTCAATATTTGCTCCACCTCTGCATTAAGGACGTTTTGGGGACACACTCAGCATTCTTCAGCAGCTCTTGTCCCCCTGGCTCCCCGCCCCAGCGACTTGAGCATTACATCTCTCCACATGTGACCTTTAGAACAAGTGTACATCCGCTCTTGAAATCTCAAACAGGAGAAATGGTATCACTGTGAGTTTGTCTGTGTGTTTGTGACTTCTCATGCTTCACTGACTGCCAAATTTGCTAACACTCAAATGCTTGGCGAACTCGCATGCATACCAATGTTGCAGACACACACAACCACACACACACACACACACACACACACACACACACACACACATGTTGGTATATATAGCCCCCAATAGACAAGTCTCGGCTGTCCTATCCTCCTCTGTCTCCCGGGAGACGAGCTTGCTGTCATGGTACACTTCCCACAAATGGATTTTTAACCCCGCGCCTCCTGGGGTATATTTGAGAAAAGGCTTTAACTGATTTAAAACGAATAATTATGAGGCCTACATTGCTGCAAAGTCCATTTTTATTCATGGTTGCTTACATTCTGAAGCTCTTGCTGTGCTGTGGCCAGCAGTGCACCCTCCTTCCCCGTTCCTGCATAATGTCCTAATCTACCTATCCATGGATTTCTGCTGAATTCATTTTTCTTAGGGTCTGCATTTTGAAGACATTTGACAGTTCAAAAGCTTGAATATTTTGTTATGATTCGTTAATTGCTTTGGCTGTCCTCATTTTTCCCGTGCTTGAGACCCATGGATACTCGGATCAGGATAAATGATATGAACACAGCCTCACACCTGTTGCCACATCACCCCATTTTCTTCCGCTTTAAGTTTATGACCTTTGCAGACAGTGAACACTGCACAAGAGCAGCAGTTTTAGGGATACTAGAACCACTTTCATATGAAGTCCCATGCTTTCCACGTACTATCTTTTGACTCAGACCTAACACGGACGCTGGACCAACTGGAAACGCCAAGGTCTAAACCAAGAGTTCACTTGACTTGTTACTCACGGATATGCTAAAGCAATCTGACTAAAGCTTATTGATTACAGCAAAACCAGGACTAAACTAGGTCGAGGCGGTGGTATTTTGTTGACAAAATGATGCAAAATATATTCTTTGGATTATTAAATTAGTGCAAATTATGTCAATTTAGGTTCACCCAGCAATCGAAAGACACAAGCAAAACTTCATTCTGGGTCAAAACTGGGAGGAAAAAAGACTCTGAGACCTCTGGAGGATCTCACCTTCGACAGTCACATGCTGCCATACCCTGTTTCATAAGTACCAGTGGGCATAATGTTTTGCGCGGCTACTGAATTGAGGCTGGGAATGTGCTTCTCGATCGGTTGAGCATCCAACCAGGAAGTCATGGATACAGTAACCACACACAGATGTTTATTTAAGTCACAGAATCCAATATGGCGTCAATACTTCGTCAAGTGGAAAAGCCAGCTCTTTGAAACGAAGCGAAGTCCATCTACCGTATTTGCACCTTTCGATTCATAATTTATTTCATTTCATCAGCTTATCTCTCCATCTCGCTCCCTCATATACATTTCCTTATCTGGACGTGTCTGCAATCAAGCAAAGAAAACTAGCGGGAACTATATGATATTGTGGCAAATACTGGAAATGAATTCTAATGTCTGGCTCCTATTAATAATGTATTGGAGCTGATTTCATTTGCCTTTATAATTAGTTCAGGTAATGAATATCGGCAGGGGCGACTTTGAAACCATTAAAAACATCTGAAAGAGGTGGGAGGAGGAGGAGAGAGGAGGGAGATACGCCACATGCCTTGAAGAAGATTTTTGCCGTTGTAGATTTTTGTTAATTTTTCTCTGGATGAGCAGCGCGCTGACTGACACACTAATTAGATTAGGGAGCATGCTCTGTGGGCATATTAGAAGAAATGTGCTGCATTTTAAACCAGCAGCTGGAGTATTGTACTGCATAAAGGCCTGTCTGTTTGTTAGTGGAGCAAATGCTTAGAAAAGCAAATGCGTTATATAATATACTGTATTTCATGAGCTCAGTTGTTCACATCAAATATTGGTTTTACTGAATTGTAATGTTGGTATATTCGCAATTACAAAAACATTTTCATGATGTTGTTAACATTTTGCGTTTTGCGTTTCCGGACAATTATCCAATCAGAAAGCAGGATCAGCCCCACACCTCGGGTTGCCACGTTCTTTGGCAAAAAACTAAACTTCAAATGAACAGAAAGGGACTCTCTCTCACTGCCATAAGCCCAGCACTAAAGAATTAGTGCAGGTGCAGCTTCCAGAAGTTAAAGCTCAATGATTGAATTTGAGAGGTTCTTAGCTTTCATATGAGGAATGACATGTTTCCGTATTGTGAAACTTTTATTGTAGTTGTATTTTGACATGCATACGGGGCTTAGTAAAAGATTTAAAACATTTTGGTCTTCAGCCTTGATATTTTACTAGAGCTAGTGAAGACTTTGTTTGTGGCTCCTCCTGCTGGCAGCTGTAGAACAACGTCCATTTTAAAATGCTCAAATAAATAAATAAATAAAATAAATAAAAATAAAATGTTCATGGCATAGATTACAGCTTCAGCACGGCGTGGTAAACACACTTTGACCAGAACAGCTCAGAACAGATATAATGTTGGACTATGGGATTTAAAAATGTGCAGGACAGTTTTGGGATAAAAATGAATTGTATCCAGGAAGTACAGAGCAAAGTGCCGACACCGTAGAAGCTTTGCCTGTAGATTAGGGCTGGCTACGGTTCAACGTACCTACTTGGACTGAAAAGCTCCGGAGGGGGCGGTATCGGAAAAATAATGTTCTTTTGGTACCTAGTTTTGGTACTTTGTTCCCTCCCAATGTCATTTCATGACCCACAGAAACCTGCATTTAAATGCACAACTGCATTAAATGCAGTTGTTGTTTTTTAAACATTGTGAAGTTCAAGTGAAGGAAGGCTAACTTACAAAAATGTTTATATTTATAAGCTGAGCCAGGTTAAACCAGGACTATACTAGACCGGTTAAACCAAGCAGCACGTATTGTTAAGAGAGTAGGTAGAGGTATCAGAAAAAAAAGATGAACGGTACCCAGCCCCAGCAAGGATTACTCAAAACTGCATGAATGTACATAAAAATACTACTCCAGGTAGGTCTTTGATGTTGAAATCATGTTAAAAATGGATTAAAGCTCACAAAAGTAGAATTTGCGTGATATGTCTACTTTAATCCTAACGGATAAATAAGTGAATTTGAATTTGAAGGCAACCCATATGTGCCTTTTTAAAAACAGTAAGAGCGCATACAGCCCCTACCTACATGTTATTGTTATTGTATTTTAAAATATAAAGTATAGGCCTACTTGTAGTACAGTTTACTTGTAGCCTACTAGTTAATGCTACCATTAAATAATCATAGACATACGACCCACACTGAAGTACAAGAAAAATACGGCATCGTTTCCCAAGATGTAGTCCGTGTGTCCTCTACTGTGGGGTTAAGCGCTGCTCTGTGCATATTTGTATTTGGGGGTACTTGGGTATTTATTTGTATATGTTCATTAACTGCAGACTGGTACCTGGCCCAGCCCATCTGCTCCCCTCCGAAACATCACAGAAAGTCAATGATACGCCTGGTCCTCTCAGCAGCTGCCACAACAGCTGTCACCGCATCCAAGAAGTCCTCCAAGCTTCTTCCTCCTCTGCGCTTTTTGACACACACAGACACTCAAAGCATACCCACCCCCCCCCCCCCAAGTTTTTGAGAGCATTCGCCGGCCAAACGGTGTGGATGTCTAAAAGTGACGGTAATGGCAACAACCGCAGTGATGGCCGGCGAGGGTTTTAAATCCATTGGAATGTAATGGTGTGTGAAATGGACGCTAAAGTGCCGGATTGATTCTGATTTCTCAAGGTCAAATGCCCACTCCTCTGTGACTATTGTGTTAGCAGCAGTCATGCGCTGGCAAAATCTGAGGTCTTGTTCTACATATTTGGAGGAAGTAGTTGTGGCAGCGTACATTGTTTCATCAAATGTTGTATATGCTGTATGGAGCACCAAACATTTGGGCTTTTTATCTCAGTTCCTCAAAAGTGCACCTGATTATGTTACATGTAAAGTCTTAATTTAGTAGCTAGAAAGAAGAGCTCAAAAGAAGGGAACATTTGGTAGCAGTTTTTGACAAGTTTAGTGACCTAAACAACTTTTGAAATAAATAATAATAAATCAATAAAACTCTGGGGCAAACATTCTAAAATAAGATTGTAATGCACCCCTGCAGAACCGGGCCTGCAATCAAATGGTGAAGTAACCAGAACTAAATCCTCTGATCTGTTTTGTTGAGAGAACAGAAAACAAAAGATGGAATATGCAACTGTGAAGCTCTTTGAATTGCCTTGTGTATGAATTGTGCTCTACAAATAAACTTGCCTTGCCATTATTAGACAGAAAGCTTAACTACATGTTTAAATGCCTTAAGTGACCCTGGCATCACCAGTGCTTTAGTTAGTAACTTGTGTTTATTCATTCTTTTACCAATGATGTTAAACAGATAGGAGGCTTTGACAGGAGGGCTCACACCAAGAGCAGCGCCATTACAACCTCGAAATTGTCTGAAAAAGAAAGAAAAGGGTGAGATTGTGGAAGGCTTGTACTTTCACTCTGATTGTGATATGGCAGCTGCTGTATGTTTGAAATGCATTAGTGCTAATAGCTGTGCTATTAGGGGAGAGAGGCACTCCGTGGATGGGTTGCTATGATGAAACCAAGGAGAGAGGGCGACAAAGACAGGAGGCGAGGAAGGTATAAGCGACAGAGAAATTGGGAAACTGGAGATAGAGCCATCTTCCAGCCCATTTACTGCAATCATCACTGTCTAATCAATCAGGCCTTTCATCATAGGACAACACTGTCCTCGTCGCTGCCTCTTCAGCTGCTCTCAGATACATGCACAAGTCACGCCAAATGACGACTATTTAACATGTGCAAATGTGACAAAATGTGATTGTTGTCAAGTAATGGCATGATCGTGCCAAAGAAGTAAACAATAACCAGCTTTTGTGTACCATTATTTACTCCAGCAATTGTACTTAATCCTACCTATATGCCACTATAGCTTCTCTGAATCTCTCTCCCCTGGTACTACATCACTACACGCACAGCCACTACTTCCCTTGGTCTACGATTAATATCCACTTTACATCTGAGGTTTAAAAAAAGGAGAAGAAAATATATACTTTTTTTCTTTTTCAACAGCTCGACATATCCTCAAAAGTCTATAAATACACTCTTTAAGTTATGCGTCTCCATGGCCTTTAAAACCGCTGTATTGCATACGTGCCACTTTTAACTATACTGTATATTTCACCCACAATGTCCTGCTCTTGAGCTGTGATTGGCTGGTTTGCTCACATGACCAGCCAGGGTGGCGTTGATAATGCCTCTGTCTGAGATAATTGGTCCTCCAGAGAGGGAATGAGGGAGTGATTGTGACGACTCAGGAGCCGGGCCCTCGCAGCGACCAGCTCCATTAGCCACAGAATACATTACACTTATGAGAGCTGTCTTGGACAAACTCTCTAAAGAGAGAGGAGGCGGGGAGATGAGAGAGAGGAGAACTGGCTCTGTTAAAGTTATTTTCATAATATATCATCTTTTTTTTTTGACTGGAGTTTTTTGGATACTCTTATTTTATTGGATTCTTTAGTTTACACAAAGCCACTGGCACTCATTAAAAAGCAACCTGTGTGACTTTATTTCATATGAATTAAGCAGTTATTTGTTTGGAAGAGGCCGCGTAAAACTAATGAAGAAGACTGTACACAATTGTATGTAATATCCCCCTACCTTATAGATAGGAAATTCATGCACATATTGGTTAGTTTGACGAGTATTGCTCTGATAGCACCACCACTGCAGCTTAGTTACTGGTTTCTATAGAAAACAGATATAGGATGCAGCAAACAGTGTCAGCAGCATCCAGATTCCAGAGTCTCTCCATGGCAGAGCTGGATAATGCATTCTCGAATATGAGCCCTTTTCAAATGCACAGTACTTATTTCAAACTCTGATAAGCATAGCCACATTGTATAATCACAAATAAACTGCATCTATTTTATTGCGCTGATTTTTCCACCCCCCGAGTTTCCCGAGGCTGAGCGCTCATAGAATACCTTCTCCGTAATGGAAGTCATAAACCGCGCTATCGCAGAATCCCGGGACTGAATGGACTTCCATCTGTTTTGAGACGCAAAACGACGTGAAGGGAAATTCTTCCATAGGGTACAATTTAGAGAGACATGCATTGGATCAAATGTATCTGACACTCATAAAAAAAGAGAATGTCGGTGGTACTTTTCAAATCAATATCCAAAATCCGATATTATAATTTCTCAGTTACAATCTTCACAGTGGAAAGAGTAGTAAGTGATTTGTACTTTGTATGTACATGTATGTATTTTAGGAAAAATATTACCATTCACTTGGGCTGCAATATATACTGTATAAATTACTAAAGATTTACACATTGTTGCTTACTTGGCCTTAACAAAAAACTTCAATATGTGCAAAAGCTCACTTTGATTTGTTTGACGCTGTATTTGAGAAAAGTCATTTTGCATCTCAAAATAAAAAAAGTAAAAAGTCAATGACACTTGTTACTCTTATAATCACGTGGAACTGTTTTGTTCTCCAGTCTTCTCACAAACAAAACATATTTTAGCACTGCAGACTTTCCTGAATACTGTCTGGCACAAAAATGCAAATTCTGTCAGTACAATTGTGTCTGAAACTCGTGTGCAAATGGGCTGTTCCTTGGCCACAAAAACGCATGAATAACGGCGGCAAGTTCAAGAAGATTAATCCATGCTTAACTAATTAGTCCTCCCTTTCAATCAATTGTGCAGTTTTAAACTCCCATTTTCAGTGCAGCCTTATAGCCTATTTTTCCTCTCTAATTCCCTTGCCGCTACTGTATTTCTTTGGGCGCTCCCTCTTCAGTACACACGCGTGCTTTGATCAGACTACCCGGTGAGCCAGCACTTTGGCCAGTTCTTGATTGCTGGCCAGTGTAATTTGTGTAAGTAGCCTCTCTCCAATGTAGAAATGGTGTTTTTTCCCCCTTCACTTTCAAAATCGCATGCTGCTCCAAAAGATTACAAGACACTAGACTCAAAGATGTGTTCGAGTGCCTAATCAGAAAAGCTGAGATAAGAAAGTTAAACAGTTCAGTAATTGTTTAGTCCCCAAAGAGAATCTGTAATGCTGGCAAAGAAAGTGTATTGGAGAAATTGGGAACCATGTCTAAATCCTGCTAATCGATCTCCCCGCCTGACTGAAGATGAGAATCAATAGTGAGCGAAATCCACCGAGACACACTGTAGAGCGATTTTCCATTTCAACACGTGGGCAGCTGGCATGGAATTTTATGTGGAGGATAACCCATATTGTATGTGATATCTGTTGAGCAGTGACATGCAAAGCTTTTGCTAAAGAATACTTGGAGTTAAAAAGGTTTTCCCAAAATATAATGTAATGGAACAAGGGGACGTAAAACGCTCAACGGGCAGGTGAAGAATAGAATTGACCAACTGCACCATTGCATTTGTCGGATATTGTTTTATGTTATCGACTACTGTAGGTGTCCGAAAGCCCAATAGGAGCATTTAGAAAACTGTTATCCAAATGCATTAAGTTCAGGAAATGAACAGACTGATTATACGTATGGAAGAGAAAACCCAGAATGTAACCACCTTTTTACTGGTGCCTTTCTGCCATTTCACCAGGGTTGGTCCGTGAGAAGTCAGCAGGCCCGCTTTACAGGCAGACTGAGAGTGTTCAATCAACAATCAGCGCCGGCCAGAGGAAACCTGTTATTTCCAAGCCTGTAATCATTCCTATCAGATGCCTTGCAGTCTACCACAATGAGCTGAACATTCAAATGATAACGGCTGCCTAAAGCTGGTCAGAGAGGCCGCAAGGACAGACAGGGCAGAGGAGCCAACAAGATGATGGGGGACTCACTCAGTTGTCAGCATTTCGTTCTAATGGGTGTGGTCTCTGTATCTTGGTGACATTTTTAACATTTGTGACAACAAATGTATTTTTACTGTCAAACAGTCCAAGACTGAGCGCACCTCTGCAGCCTCCGCTCAGGCACGGGGCTCAGAGTGGAGGCTGCGGCCGCGTGTCCCCGCACTGTGAGCGGGTCTACCTCTGCCCGTCCCCTATGAGTGCGCTATGAGCGGATCGGCTGATCTCTCGCAGCTCTGGCTAACGGGCTGCAACAGAAGTAGTTCACACGGACAGGGGGAAGGAGAATGTAGCGCCGGACGAAGCAGAAATAGATGAAAATGTGTAGGGATTGGGCTGAGACCGAGTCCTGTTGTCCAGGTGTTACAAAACAGCATCAGTCTGTTACAAGTTACAGACACCTGTTGAAAAGTACAAATGTTACCATTATATTTTAGAGGATGCCAGGCAGGCTGAGTGCCAGCAGGAGCCACAGTATTTGGAAAGCTGCTTAATTTAATGAATATTTTTTCTTGGGAAAACTAACAATGTGTCTTTTTTGATAGAGTTTATCGAAAGCACATTCAGTCCTTACTTTTCCTCAACAGACAAGTTAGGTATCGATAAGAGAATCGATAAAGAATCAATCGATAGGTAAAATTATTGATGGCATTGATATCAATAAAATCTTATCAGTTCCCATCCCTAGTGCAGATAGCTCTAAATTGCCATGGACTGTTTATCTTCAGTGTTTCCCGTAGGTTTGAAGGCAATGTGTGGTGGTCGACCGGGTGGTGTATGGGTGTTGTCGCGGTCGGGAGGCCAAATGAGACTTATGGCTCTTTGATGCTTTTTTTTTTTTTAAAGAAAATAAATACCCTCTGAATTGACATTATTTTAACGAAAATTTCACTATTTCACACAATATAACAGATATTTCCCTCTATGGAGTTTGTTATCTCAAAAAAACAACAACACGGCCCGATTAAGCTTCTGTTGCTTCATTCACGTAACTTTTCCTCCTCTCCCTCTCTCTCCCTCGCGCAAGAGGGGAGAAAACAACGCAAGTGAAAGAGGTGTTTTGCCTCAATCGATCTCCTCTGTAACCGTGTTTATTATTTATTAGGACTTTTATTTCTCAAACTTGTTGCCTTATGCTCACTTTGAGCTCCTCGTGGGCAGCAGCAGCAGCGGTGGAGATGACCGGGGCGGACTGAGGAGGAGGCAGTGTGCGGTGATGTCGCTGGCGGCCAAGAGCAGAGTGGAGCTGAGCGAACAGGTGGAAGATGATGGGGCTCCTGTAGCCGCCTCGTCACTCACGGACCCTGCGCGCCTTTTTCTCTCCTATGGCCCGGGAGAGTGCTGGCGTTGGGACTCTGGGAGCGTTGGGGCGCGCCGTTTCCCCGCAGGCCGCGCTCACGTCCCGCAGTCGTGCTTTCACAAACTGTCCCTCTGCCAATCCTGCTTTTACTGGCCTTGTTGCTTTTGTTGCTTTTACTGCCTGCACTGACAGGACGTGTTGGCCAATGAAAGAAACCGACAGTGCTGCGAAAGTGGTGGAGAGAATCAGTAACATGCTATGTGTTTACTATCAAGCAGTTATAGCTGCATCAACTGTCACTGTCCTCAGTCTTGATGATAGAGTAGTTGGCTATTCTATATCTGTAGCAACTGTAGTGGTTTAAGTGTCTTTAAGATGCGGATTTATCTTTGCCAATATTCCCATTTCGGCTGTAAATGCCATAAAGGCTAGCAGCCAGTGGGGTTGTCCGGGTTAAGGGTTATTTGTCCTTGTAAAGTAAATATCTGCTTCACTACTTGCTTTTTTTTTTTATCGGGATGATTTGCCTGTCTTTGAAGTCAAATTTTCCGTCATAGAACAGACAAAGACCCCGGTGCTTGGTCTCAAGTGTAGCCCATAGCCCTCACTGGTAAGATAGAGAGACCATTATTCACTTTGCTGAATGTGCTCTGTGTACTCTCGCTCTAATCTGGGGCCCATTTGTTTATTGGCACACAGACCCACATCTGCATGCTCTGTGCTGGATGCAGCTCCCTCAGCATTTAAAAAGCCCGCAGAAGAAGCAGCGTGTGCCAGAGAGAGAGAGAGAGAGAGAGAGAGAGAGTGAGACAAACTCCAGCCTTGTTATGCACCACGCCTTCATTTGATATTCTTGCACGTCTCTTCCAGGCCAAGAGTTTAATTTGCAGTTAGCAGATGATTCTTTATTGAGCTGGCATTATAAAATACACGTTTTAATAATCAACTGCAGACAATAGCCATATTTTCACCACAAGACACTGTTACGCTAAGAGATCAACTGGGAAATTGTACAACAAGTGTTTAACTCTCCAAGCTTGGGGATTTCAGAAGCTGCAATAACAAGAAATGTCTTATGAGCTGTGGAGGTGTTTTTATTATTATTATTATAAATGATTCGAAAGGGAAATGGAAACGTGTGTTGGTCATGTGCATTATAAATTATTCTTCCTCAACCTGCGGCTTCGTGGATGTTCGCTTTAACTGTCTTTTTTTTGCCACTTAATTTGCCTTTTATTGGAGGAAATATGTTCGTGTCGTGATGTGACTCCATGCGATAATAATAACCTAAAAATAATTACCTTGGATCTGTCATTTAGTACTGTATCATTAAACTGCCAATTAAAAGAACTGCTGTTGCTAACTGCAAAAAATAGAACCAAAATGGAGTGCCTGACCTTATTTTTTCTTGTAATGTGCCACTACAGAATGTATGGTAAACGGAACAATTTGTGAACAGACAGTCTGAAGAAAACACTGAAGAAAGAGTCTGATTCAGAGCTTTTGCCACCTGCTTAATGAGGTAGTCCTGCTGCTTTAAAGACAGGGCAAGTAAGATTGTGTCTCCAGATGCGATATAAACATTTTCAAGCTAGATATTGGGTTTACTGATAACAACTGGAATGTTCATTTTTACAAAAGTATTCTCAAGTTGTTTATTTAAACTTTCTGCTGTGGCTTTGAACCTCTTAACCGTAAAGTGCATATGACACATTAGACACAATTTTTGCTAAAACATAGTTAACACGATTATATTTCAGATTTTGCTAAAGATTGTACCCAGCTTTCTTTAGTATGGTCATTTTTGTGATGTTTATAGTTTCACTTCCTTATTGGACACTGACAGGAAGTGACACAGAAGAAGGTAAACAATGTTAAGCTGTTTCCGTGCAACCATGTTAATGGGAAATGAGTCAAACTGCTATGGAATGTTACCTTCTTCTATGTCACTTCCTGTCAGCAGCTTTTCTGCCCAACATTTCTTCATTAAAGTTGCCACTTCACTGAAATGAAATTATAATTATGCAACTGGTGAACTGATGTTATCCTTCTAAATAAGTCATATTTTCAAAAGCATTAAAACCTGTCATATGTACTTTAACCGAGCGCTGGAGAGTTTACAGCCTACAGGCCAGCTCTTTCCTCGTTTTTGTTGTCACATTTTTGTTCAGGTTGTTACGTTTTTCTTGCTTTTTTCACGGTTTGGTTAAAGTTTTGTGGCTTCATCACAGTTACGTCACACTAAAAACGAAATGTGGCCAAAACGCAACAAAAGGCAATTAAAACATGACACAAATGTGACAAAAATGCGACAAAAATGACTAAAACGTTCATTCATTCATTCATTTTTTCATTTATTCATTTATTTCAGGCAATGGGGCAACAAAATAAGGATATACAGTATGTAAACTAATGATCCATTTCTACCTGAAAGGGAGGGGGAAGAAGATCATTTATTTAATCCCACCCCCAGATCCCCCTTCAGAGTTTAATACAATCAGCTTCACTGTTACTTTGTTCAAGGATTATTATACAAATGTTATATCATGGTGGCATTACCACAGGTAACAATAATTATTACATTGTAACAAAAAGTATAACAACAATGTAAAGAAAATGAACAATACCAACAAGGTAATGGACAACATAGCAATAATGGTAAAGGACAAATTAAACATTGAGCACTTGTGACACTATGAGACAACAGCAATTTAAATTAAAGACCCTCATCTCTATATTTTGACCAGACCCGATGTTTATATAACAGTTTGAATCGATGGACAGTTTGGCATTGCTTGTGTTGTAAGTCCAGTTTGTTCCAGAGTTTCACTCCGCATACAGACACACAGAAGCGTTTACGTTTACGTGACAGTAAAAACAAGGAAGAAGCTTAGATCAGTCTCGTAGGCCTCAGCTTTCAAATTAAGCGTTGCACTATTGCTCCATAGGCTGCAAACTCTCCAGTCAAGAAGCTTTTAGATTTGGGTAATGCCGAACTGGAGAAAGTAAGCACGGTTAAAGTAGGCGTTAAGAGGTTAAGACAGGTATCCAATCAGAAAGCAGATTGTGGCCCTCACATACGGTTGCTATCCTAAGACTAATCCGCTTGGAAAATAGGAAGTCTCTGCTGTACTTCCACCGTCTCCAGCACCTTACACCAATCAAAACCTATAGTGCTAGTGCAGGCTTAAATAGTTACAGCTCAGTGACTGAACTCTGGAGGTTCTAAGCTTTCAAATGATACATGTGTTGTGAAACTTGTGCCTGTTTCCTGTGGCCCAAGTTCAGTTGTACACTTCCTCCCTGTCCATACAGCGGCACAAAAACATATCTTTAATTGAACTACGATTTGTTCCACATCTGAACCACAGTGTTCGACTGACTGTGCGCCCAGGATCAAAGTGTAAAAGGCTTTTCTGATCTCTCCATTATCTCCCATGTTTGATTAATCCTCCCGATATTACAGATCACAGGCCCGCCTTTACTCTCACTCGCTGTCAGTGCGTTCACACCAGGAATTAAACGTTCTCAATCTGATGGACCTGTGCGATTTCAATTTAATCCAACGTTTACCGGGAAAACAGTCGGGTTTCTCCAAAATGTAAATGCAGGCTTTGCACATTGATAATTCATCTAAAAAGCCAGTCATAAAATACTGTAGCTCAAAATGATGCTCCCTTGTAAAGTCTCATTTAGGCTCAAATGTGCCATTACGTTTTATCAGTGGTAATGAGCGTAGTAGCGGATTTTATGTCACCAGTTGATTAATTTACTTTAAAGTAATTTCATGTACTTTCACACACCCTTCCTGATCACTTTGAATTAGTTTGCGTGCTAATTCTGCGCTAGACATAAACTCGGCTTGCCTTGCAGTTGAGAGAACAGTCACTGAGTTTAAATTATCTCGCAATTAAATGGAAAATGATACGGAGAAATGTATTCCGGTTTTATAATAATTTTATGCGACCACATCAAAACTACATCTAAGAATAAGGGTTGACTTCTGTAATATGCAAAGGGGAAAATGTGTTCTGATTTCCCCTGTGCTGCTGGAAAAATCTCTTCTAAGCATCTTGGTTTCTCCTGTCTAAACGATGACCTTCTGCGCGATACTAAACCGCGGCATTTGGACAGATCGTTTCAGACAAGGGCCCAGATTGGAGCGGGGCAGATAAGAAAATGGTATATCACCAAAACAAATCCAGCGCCATTCCTCCTCCATTTCTGCTCCGCGCCTGCTGCTGCTGCACGTCGAGATTGTGTGTGCAAACCTTTCGGCCTCATGTCCACGGGTTAATGAAGAGCACTGAATGAAATCCTTTATTGTTTTTGATATAATGTCAGCTTCTATTAGGAAAAGCGGGGCTGGAAGTGATTGCGGGGGTATTGGGCCGCGGAGGAGACGGGGGGGAGAGTTTTGAAAGATGGCGTGCGGATGTTATTGCGGACCCAGGGGCGCGGCAGAGGCAGCCAGTGTGTTGTGTAATTATAAAATCATTAGCAGGTGTCCACAGAAGATATGGATATGAGCCTAACGTGTCCCGCCCCGTGATGGAGCACACGTCTCGCACTCAAATGTCAACCTGTCTCAGCCGGCCGGCAAAGAGGGGAGCCCAAATGAGAATTCAAAAGGTTTGGTCCCAGTGATTGCATGTGGTCGTAGCACTGCCACATTCCATAATGGCTTATTTGTTCAGGTGAAATGCAGAATTGAATTGATGTTAATGGTTTTGTGTTGAAGGCTGTATTCGAGTAGTCAAGTTTAGTAAAGGCCCTGTACATGATTGTTTTGTTTAAAAAAGAGACTGCGTAAGTATTATTCTTATCTAAACTAATTTCTCACTTTCCTAATGCATTTTTCTACAATCCCATTTTGTCACAGAGATGAGCTAATGAGCATTAGAAAAAAAGAATCTGGTTGAGAACCGTTAAAGTTTACTTCATTAGTCCCGTAGAGAAATGTGTCCTTTGCATCCTTTTAAGCAGCAGGGGCAACATATACGGAGCAGTGAGCGACCGCAGTGCAGCGCCCTGGGACACAACTCCAGATCTTAAGCTACATAAGGCTGTAGGATTAGGCCCATTGTGCATGTTTTTCGTTGATGGGTCAAACAGGAATGTCTGGAGAAAGCCGGAGGAGAACATTCACTTCCCACACGGTCTGAGTATCACACCTGACCCAACTTACTCAGATGAGAAAAAGTCTGTCTTGCTTGTCTTGCTAATTATTGTTTAGTTTGGCTTACTAAACAACAAAGAGTTTTTAGGAGGATTGTGGGATATGCTTTGAATGGGTCTCTCTTTGGCAACGATAAAGCTTGAATCCTTTTTTGTTGTTGTCATCAACAACATAGCTACTCTACCAGTTTGTCTTCTCTGTTTTGTTGCACGAAAAGACGTTTCATCTACTAAGAATGTAGTCTTTTAAGAGTGAGCTTGTTGTTGTGTGTTTTGTAAATGGTAAAAGTTTGTGTTTAACTTTCTCTTGTCATGGTTTTCCTCTGTAGTTTCACAGTGAAAGCAGATGGAGCCGGCACTTTAAATCTGTCTGGCTTTGCTTACCGATGACAAGATGGTCTAGACCAACAGCCAATACAAGCATCCAAAACGTGCAACCTCTCTAAACATGTGATTGCTGCAGACGTTGCCTGAATAAACAGGAAATATTCTGTCTAGTTTTGATGTGTTTTGCATTCCTCTTTCTGGTATAAACTACAATCACTGAACATAAAATGATTTATATTTTATTTTTTAGCAGGGTTTATGCTTGATACCTACACAATTTAACCTTTGTGCTGTCACAAACTTAAGACAGGCTTTTATGCCCTAAAGAAGCATGAGCAACAAGTACATTCCCTTTTAAATGAGGTAAAGTTAAATAGTTTCTAGCTATAAACATCTTTGTTTATCTTTTGAATGGCCAATAAAAGACAGGAACTCATGAAAAGCTACTGTGTTACAGCACTGGAAGACAAGCAGACACATTTTGGTCCGACATTTCAGCTGCAGAGACAAAGTCACATTGTAATCTGGAGCAGAGAGGCGGTTTCTATAGCAACTTCTAACCCAGAAGCCCGTCGTTGAAATCTGAAATTGGCGAGAAGGGGGACTGGTATCACGAATAGAGAGATTGGGAGAGATGAAGATAAGACAGGCCAGTGAGAAGTCGCAGCAGGAGGAGGAGGAGGAGGAGTGTGGAGGCGGCGGATCGAGATAGCAGCGCGGCGAAGGGCGGGGCTAAAAGATGGATGTTATAGGAGAAGATCACCTGACCCCAGCGTTTGTCTCCTGCAGGGAAGTATAGCTCCACTCAGCATGATAGATTTAATTTACTGATAGCTCTTTGTGTCAGGGGGAATTTTTCAGGCTCACGCTGTGCTTGTGGGACAGGTTCAGGCCTTGACATGAAAGGCCTCGCAAACGGACTTTTAACCATGATACTGTTCCTTCTTGAAAACATGCCTAGAGCTGTGTTTGTGTCATCCAGGCATGTTTGAGTAAGCGTCTTCTCTAGAGCTCAAATCACTTGCCCCCAACTGTTTTATATTTTGTTTGAAGTTTCGATCATTTCAGTGCTCAAATTGTTCCCCTTACAAAATGTATACAAACTGCTTTACAGGAGGAGTCGAGACAAAACAAATTTAATTAGAGCCGCACAATTAACCACAAATCAAATCGGAATGCATTTATTTTGACCGTCCATTATCCTTGGCAAAATCATAATATATATATATATATTTTTTGGTTAATATCCCCCACCCCCTAGTTAGCAGTTGTTTGGTCAGTGTTTGGGGCTTGCTTGAGGTGATTGTTGGATAATTGCAGGTCCGGCCTGTATCAGATGTGTGTTTAACCCGCGCTCTCATCCCGTAGAGACCTGTGAACGGCTGCAGCAGATGGCACTGTTACCTCTGGGCCATGACAGGGTCAGTGCAGCCCGCTCAGACCTGCTGCCTCAGTCACTGTGAGGTCAAGCAAAAGCACTGGCATTGTAAAAAATATTCAGTGGGCAAAAATGTTGTTTTTCTTATTCCAATGAACTCATGGACAACTGAGAGCCTACGCAAACATATCACTCAAAGTCTATATTTTCCAACATCTCTTTTTCGTAATGCTGCTCGATGGCCAATGTCATTAAGCAGAATTAAGAATATAAGTTGTAAGAAACTAGTGTATGTTTATTTACCTCAAGTAGCTCTGAATTGTGTTGTAATGCGGCAGTCACGAAACTCTAAAAGCGGGGGCCGACCTGAGCAGGACCGGCCTCCTGATCAATTCCCTTGGCACACTGTTGCTCCATCTCCATCCCTCTCTCTATCTCTCTCTCTCTTCCCATCTCTTTCCCTGCAGAGTCACATGCTATTTTTAGCTCTACTGCACCCAACCGCCCATCACCCAGCCCATCTATTACTTGGAATTAGACCCTCCGCCTCACCCTTCAGAGTGACCCAGAATAACCCCTGGCGACCCATTCATCCATGTAATGTTGAAATGCCATAGCAGGACTTTGATCGTATAACAGCCAGTGCTATGCCCTCAGCGGCCACTTTATTAGATACACCCTTTCAGCCACCTGCTTATAGTTACAAGCCAATAGAAATAAGACAAAACGGCTTTAGTTCCAATTTATATATAGAAAATGTCAACCTGGCTTCTCATTGTGCCAGTTCCAAGCTTCAATAATTAGAGGAGGAAGGCTATTGATATCAACCATGCTTGAAAAATAAGCAAATCGCTGCATTTAAACAGATGTGGAAAAGCCAAATGCAAGACAACCCGAACTATATGTCATCATGATAACGAATTCGTAGTTGATGCAATGTTAACCCAAATGAGATGTTAGAGTTCACATAAAGTATGATATATCATGCAAAACTACTCTAAAAAAATGAAACAAAATATGTAATAACCCGGTTCCCTCATGAAAAACATATCTGGAGTATTTTTCACGCATGTTTGAGTTCACTTTGGTTGTTTCTTCTTCTACTGTAATTGCACGTTGGTCTGTACTTCCTGGATCATACCTAAACTCAAAACTATCCTCTAAATTTTTAAAGCCCATAATCCATCATCAGTAGCCTGGCATGAGCCGGACTGATCCTCAATGTTAAGAGATACATAGGGATACATTTTGGTAGTGTGCGATTTGAATTTTGCTGACTCCGGCAAAACCAAGGAGAGCTAATCATAGCACGGGAGGCAGGAGTTAACGGTGCGTCATCTTCCGCGCCAGGATTTCCCATAAAACACACCAGTGCGCCTAGCGTAACCCAAACAGTGAAGATGGCGGCAGCGACACAACAATCTTTTACCAGTGCCCTTTCTTCTGTTTTAAATTAGCTGGACTTGTCCTTAAAGCCACAGCAAGAAGCTGCTCCAGGGCTTTCACATTTACTCGACTGCACGTGCGGACTACTAAGATTCATGATGGAGGACGTAAATGCAAAGCGTAGGTCGCTTTGTGTTTGATTGGTTCTCTCTCGTTCAAGCGGCGATCGTCACCCCCGCCGCGAGTCTCGATTTGAAAATCGTGTCCTATTACCACAATTCCAGACTGTCTTTATATGTATTTATAAATACATGTATACAGTCAGTCTGGCTTTATGCTATGCTGTATCATCAGGCCCATTCTAAGTTGTTTTGTACGTACAGTGTGTTTATCACAGCTCCACTGGAAATCCTAACGGCTTCTGTTTTGTAAGCCTCAATTATTTTGACAACTTGACATGTATTCAGATTTTTTCAGTAGTGGCCTGACAGTTAACCAAATTGTTCTCTTTGGTGTTTTTTTTTACTTTTTCATTTTTACTCTTTGATTGCAATGTTACTCTATAGATGTTGTCAATTCAGTGTAAACAGCCTACTGTAGTGGCCACTGGTGTAGGTAAAATAAAGTTTGGCAACTTTCTGACAACTGACTTTGACCACTTTACCAAAGTACTTTTTAAACTCATAATGTGTGGAAAAAACAACAAGTACTGTAATTTGATCAATCTCTCTCTAATAGAAGCCATCTGAAATAGTAAAGCCAGTGTAGTGCTTTACACGGTATTATGATATCACATTATGACCCTCTAGCCCCTCAGCCCATAGACACTGCTGCTCTTGTGCGGTCTGGTCCGTCAGTGTTGCCCTTGAGAGCGCCTCCACATGATAATGAACCAACCTCACAGACACAGCTCAGTGAGGCCCGACCCATCCCGCCCCTCGCCTGCCTTCTCCTGGACAGATAAGCACAGTTCACAGAGGACAGCACACAGGCAGGAGGCTATAGGGCAATGAACCTAAAGACAAATACGCTTGGAGAGGGTCCAGTGGTTCTCAAACTAGGGTACTGGATTTAGCAGCTCTGGCGTAGTGTTGTTTCATTTTTAATGTTTCCATTTTTTTAGTTTTATGGTATAATGAAAAAAAAAAAAAGAATAATTTACACCAGCAATTTAATGAAGAAAAGTTGTGCAAAGTAGCATTTTTCTGTGATTTGTGATATAGGAAGAGGGAGTGTTCCATGCCTTGCCCATTGGTACAGTGTGCTTGCTGTGCACGGCAACATGTAGGATTTATTACCTCTTCGTATGTCACAACCTGCGTCCAAGATGTCAAAACGGAGAAAATTAACAAATGTTATGTTCTGTCAAAATGGGTAAGCGTAACTGATCATATATACTTTTTTGTCTGATCTAGTCATGATTTAATAACAGTTAGTCCTGGTTTCAAGGTGACTTGTGTCTAACTTTACTTGCAAAAAAGAACTGAACAAACAAACCTCAGTTGAGGAGAAGAATTGGAGAACCACTGCTCTTTTTACCTAAAACCCAAAGGACACACCACAACAATGGCATTAATTTGAATTCTTTCCTTTCTGACTATGTTCTGTCATCCTTTGCCACCTAGACTGAACACACAGCCAGCCGAGACTGATAAGCCTTCAGTGAGCGAGTAATATTTCTTTAAGTTTCTTCTTTCTCACTTGCAAGCCACATTACTCCATGACATTGTGCCTTTATAGTGCTGAAACACGCATCCACACAGCATTCTGCACATTTCTTTTCTCTCAAACAGCCATTCTGAATATGTTCCTACAGTGTTGTTAAAACATGTTCTGTGCTGGCTACATCACATCGCATTGGTCAGACTGGTTACCTACTCGCCCCCTCTCGTGAGTCCCGTTCACCATCACACTACTACTTCCTGTGTATGTGATGTGATTATATTCTGTGATAGAATATAACTGTGACTCTCTCCAGCTCTCTAGGAGTCGGGGTTGATAGGTAAAAAGCTGTTTCTGCTCTCATCACCTCTTTGTCTTTTTTTCCCCACTTTTCTTTTCCAAACAGGAGAATGCCATTTCATACTACGATTCCAAAGCGGATTCTGACTATGTGAGTACGGTCAATGCAGACTTGCCTGAGCCCTGAACGCTCCCTCGTGATGCCTGCCTCGAAAACCCCCCAAAAACCTGCAACCACCAAAGCCTCCTTTCCACAGACCTATCCCGCAACCTCACCTCCAGTGTCCTAACCCGGTCCATTGAGGATTCCTCTTTTATAATTTCATATTTTATTACGTAGGAGTCTGATACTGTCTGAGATCATAATGTGGTTTCAACAGTTATAAGTGCTTTTGCTTTCAGAACACTTTCAGTACCAGACTTCAACATAATAATATGGGAATAAATAGAAAGGTTTGAATGCTACTCACTGAACTCAATATCAATGCCCTGCTTCCCTGCGCTCCTTCTGGGGGCAGTAGTGAGGGGGATCCTGCAGACTGGTGAGTTACAATGGCAATGCAGGGGCAGGTGCATGTGAAAGTTTTGGCCTGTCCTCCCTTCAATCCTGGTTCAAACCCCAATCCTGCTCCTGGATGTCTCTTTCCCTCAACGCCTTCTCCTCGGAGCCCTCTCCCTGTCCTAACACCTACGGGCATGGGGACAAGTGATCCCTCCCTGACAAAGCAGCCAATGTAAAATAGAGGGGTTTGGTTTTAGTTTAAGGGGCAAAATGGAAATGTATTAGCCATAAAGGGCAGAAGACAATAATGTAGTGAGATCAAATCATCTGATGTGGTCTTCAGGCTACACTTCGGGCACCTCTTTGCCCCAAAGTGTATTTGGAACACCACATTGATAAGAGAGATTTATTCATTATGGGGCCCGATCTTCCGCCTGGCGCAAGGACAGCGCTGCTCCAAACGCAATGGTCATCTTGCATGTGCGCAGCTGTTGTGTTATTTAACTGCGCCACTGGTGAGAGGGAGTCGCTTAGAAAGAAAGAGATCTCTGAGCTCTGCTTTCCTCACATTCTTTTACTTGTTTTTATATCACACTACCTCTTGTTCTTCCTTTAGCATTATAGGCTTTTATAAGCTCTATCGGGTCAAACTAAAAACTTGTCCGTGTCTGAGTGCAGACACAGCCGGTCACTGCGCTATAGTCTGCGTTTACAAACAGAAGATCGGGCTCATAAAGTTTTATGATGGTAAGAAATTCATTAGGCATTCCTCATCGTTCTGGGAATTAAACATCTTACTGAGGTGGTTACGTATAACCTCTCCTTTAGAAGCTCTTCTAAAAACTGTTATTTAGCAGCCCTCAATGACTTTGACCTTTAGAGCAAAGTGTGCTATTGAACTAGCTATATGAATTCTTTGCAAGCATTTTTGCAAGCAATGTCTACACTTGCCTTTAACATTTTGGTCAGAATAATACAAATGTGCTGTATATTTAAAGAAACCTTTCAGCTGCAAAGTAAAGTAAATGAATACAGGAAAAGGTTTAATGGAAGGTATTATATATTATTATTTTGGCTCAATCAACATGCAACATTAAGCATAAACAGCATGTTCATAATTTCCCTGAGCATGTGTTCCAGTTCAACTCGTGCTGCAAAGCTCCTTTCCCTATTTATTTATTTATCTATTTATTAGTTTCTTTATCAGGAACAATGCAATCAACATACTTACAGCGCAGGTTTTCAACTGATGTGATACATAATAAACTTCTAGCTAGTGATAATTTTCAACTCCTGTCCCTGGGTGGGCCCTTCCTCACTTCGCTCCCCATCAAAACAAACTTCCACTGTCTCTTCGACTCCATGGATGTTGCTACTGTCAGATCATTGCGACAAAGAGATAATCTGGAGGTAAGGAGAGAACTTCTTGGTTACAGTACAGTGGTAGATTCTGATCACTCAAATGTGCACGGGTGACTCAAAACACAACTCCAAGTATATCTCTGAACTTTGTAACATGAAGACCATATAAATAACTTGGAAAGCTAACTTTTGTCTTGTAACTGTTGTCCTTATTACAAAAAACCCAAGTCATGTTTGAGGACAGCTCCCGTATAGCCTCGCCTCTCACCTGCTGACGAATTAAGTCTGAAGGAGCACTGCAGCGCGAGCCAGATCACCCCGGCACAGACGAGGAAAAAAACAATGGGCCCGAATGAGATAGAGATGGGAAGAGAGCGCGCACGAGAAGCCGGAGGAGCCATAAATCATGCTGTGATTTTCTCTTTGTGAACGCCACCACGGTGATTAATGACGCAGCGCTTTAGGGCCCGTCACCGCGTCTAATTGGGGAACATCGGTCATCATTAACATGGCACAGTAAGGCCAGGGCAGAGTTGTAACCCCCAACGTCCCCCGTCCCACCAAAGACAGCTCTGTAGGTCACACAGAGGTCAAACTATAGTATATCACTTGCATCAGAAATTGCAAAGTAGAATAGTAACCAAAATTATTTAGTTCAGTTCAGATTCAATAAACCCACTCGTCACTATTTAGATCTTAGCAGCTCTCTTCCTGTTTAAAGAAAGATTAATCAATACGCCAAAAGTCAACAGTTATAGTGGTTAGGTATGGGTTTTTCTGTAAGATGACCTTCCATATTCAAGCCTAGTTATTTTCTGGACAACAAGCAAAGCCTAATCAGCCCACCCAGTAAGTAGTATATAAGAAGTAGAAAAATAACCCTATTATACTGGGGTGCATTAGAGTTTAAAGTAAGTAAGTGATCCCAACTTAAAACCTAAGTAATTTTACAGTAGGCGCGTGTTTTCTTTTTGAATTAGGCTCTTTAGCTTTTAACCTAATAAGTTCCACCATTATATTCAAGCACTTGCCTGTGTGGCCATGTGGATTATCAGCAAATTGGACATTATTGCTTCTCTTTGGTCACTGGTTTGAGTATTTTTTTTATCAGAGAGACACAAAAAGTCAAAAGATCCACACCATGTCCCCCATAAAGACTCTGATACACGCTTGAACAGAAAGCTTTGTAGAAGGAAATGCAAATATTTGGTCTGCATAATCAGACTGCACAACAACAACAGCAAAAAGTGTCACTCAAGTTACAGTGTGTTCATTTCGTTTGAAAGAAGCCATGAAAAAGGCGCAAAGAGCGATACTGGCTGAAATAGTCATGCCTTTTGGTTCATTTAAAGGCTGTGTTCCGCTGCCTAACTTTCGCACGATTATGTAATGAGGGGCAATAAACATTGTTCTCTAACTTTTCCAGTGAGAAAACCAACCCCAGATAGATTTATATTCGAATATTACAGTGTATTTGGACTGGATTAGCAATGTATCTTGAAACACAGCAATATCTCCATGGAAACGAGCTGTTGATGTCCCACTAAAGCAAACAAGTCAGGTCTAAGGAGAGGGGAGCCCACTCACAGTAAATTAATATTGCGAGGTATTTTTCACCCATAATGAAATACACGGACTTCTATTTATTGGGTGAAATGTTATGCAGTGTGGCTTTACCGGCCCCCTCTTGCATCTATAGGTCTTCAAGCAGCGTGTTACAGGTTAATGTGGGGTAACTGCAGGGGGTCGGGCGGCTCGGAAATGTCATCTCGGGCCTCTTCGACTCCTAATTATAAAACCTTTGGAAGTGGAGATAAAATGAACAAATTGGGTAATGGATTGGGCTGAACAGGTGGTGTATGGTGCCTCAAAATGCACCAATCAGTCTTCCCTGTGAGATTTATTCAGCTTCTAATTAGACGCTGCCTTCGTTAATTATGATTGGGCCCTTCTCACGGAGGGGGGGGGAAAAAAACCCTGGTCTGACATTGACAGAATTAGCGATAAACAAACAGCCCAACCTCACACTTGGCTCGGAGTCAAAGCTGTAACCCAGTCAGGTATTTAGCTAATGGAGTCAATAATAGGAGAGCTAACAACCTGCAGAAGAAATGCAGCAAAGGTAGATCTGAAACGATGTAGATATTCCAATGTCTGGAAACCACATAAATGTATTTATTGGACAGCACTATTTGACTATGATGACTATGGTGATGGCTGTTATTCTACCTTAGACAATAACTGTTTCCACTCACATGCTCATGCTTAATAAAATGCTTTAATGATGCTTGTTGATTTTAGAAGAGAGGTTCCCAAAGGTTTTCTCTAACTATAGGCTCAATTTGAAGAAACAGCTCTTTACTTTGTATCAAATCACATTTTCTTTTTGTGCATCAAATAATGTCTTTATGAACACGTTGAACCCCATATGCAAACATATAGGTTAACAGTTTAAAGGGACACTACATTATTTTCTCCCATGGCTAACACCTAATTTATATGATTTTATATGATGTTTATCTATTATTTTTTGTTTATTTACTCTAAAAAAAAAAAAGCATAAAACTAAACAAATATCAGATTTTACAACCATATTCGCTTTATATAAGTACACTGCTAGAGCTAGATTACCATTGCAGTGGTTACATATACTATATGTTCCAATTGCATCTCTTGCCTCGTCCCAACAACAGATTGTATAATTACATTTAATAGTCACTTAAAGCTGGGCCATCAATCAATTTCTTCTCTGGACATGGGGCTTTGATTTATTTCTGCCCCAAAAAACCCAAACATTTTTCTTTTTTTTAATAATGCTGCATCCAATTAACCCATGCTGGTCTATTAAATGATGGAGCAAATTGCAATCACGCCACATATTTCGTTAGTTTGTGGCTCTATCAGAGGAATGATTTTGAGAATAAAAGATGTGGAATCAAAGGGAACAGCGTGATCCTGTGCCTCTGCTGCACGGCTTTGTATCAGAGAGCTTCATGTATAAAGAGGCTGTGTGTCAGCCCCTTCTCTGTGTGCGCTGTGGCCACGACTAACTGGGTTTTACACACTTACCTCTTTTAATTTTTTTGTTATTTCATATATATTCAGCAAATATAATAAGAAATGTAATGTAAAATACAACTACAGTATAGTCTTACACATTTTTGGTCACAACAGCTCAGTAAACCTTAATCCTACAAAATCCAATACATTTCAAAACCTAATATTACAAAACAAGTTAAAATACTTGTCTTTATCATTTCTATCAGAGCAAGAATTATTTCATAAATTCCACCAAGGCCTATTTTGCTGTTGTTTTATTAGTGTTAAAGTATTTAGTAGGTACATTCATTTTAATAGTAATATAGTCATTATATACATTGGTGTAAGTTCAGGAGTGAAGACTATATACTGTATTATACGATTTTGCAATGATTTAACACTTTTGACAACACCCCTGTATTGTTATTATTTCTTAAACCAAAGCATCATAGAAGTCCTGTTAAATATCTCAATAAAATCAATGAGCATTATCCAACCAGTGCTGCATGTAAATGAGTTTAATGAAAGAAGGAAAAGAAAAGCAGCTGAATTTTCTCCCACATCTACTCTTCCCTTTGGGAATACAGAGATTGTTCTCCATTGATAACTTATCAAGATTAATAGCTCATAAATGTCACTCTTTATCTGTTGACTTCTTTGATACCGAAGACTGTCCTGATAAAACTTGGTTTCTTGCATTTTTATGAATTCCCACAGGTTTGTTTGAGCTTTGCACTTACTAGAAAATCAGATGAACTGGTTTCAACTTAAAAAGATATGGAAAACAGTTATGGTTTATTTGTAATTAGCGATGGATATAATTGAAATGTCTCTCTATGGGTCTAAAAACTTTCTCAAGTAAAATTAGCAGCATCTACATTTTAACTCTCTTGCAAGATTTAGAGAGAAAGAGAAAATATTCATTGGAAACTGGGTGTACTCAGCCCGCCATGTTGGCTCATTTTGGTCAATGGCCATGCATCTATTTGGGTCCACTGGTCTATGTAGGTCTAACTTGTGTGATTGGTGCGCGTGTGTTTTTGCAGACAGAAGATGGAGAGGAGGAGAATCCGCTGGAGAGCTCCACGTCTTTAGAGCTGGAATTTGTGGATGATCCCAATTTTAAAAACAAGGTCAACTACTCCTCCAGCGCCGTGCAGATCCCCACCGACATCTACAAAGGCTGTGAGTACATTTATATTGGAGCCCTGCGCTTTTGACTTTAGCGTATGGCATAATAACAAGAGCACTCCTTGAATAACGGGTTGTGACTTGTACTGTCAGTGATGTAGAAACTTCAAATGTTCTGTCAAGTTGGTCAATTATTGTAGTTGAATGATGCTCATTTAATGTTGTAAAGAAACATTTGGGAAATTCTAAAGGAATGATCAACGTACGTGTGTCTTTTTGGTTTGAAATATTCGCCTTTAAGTTTGACTGTTATAGATTGGTCCCTGATATGTTTGGTTTTATTGAGAAAGTGGCAACTGCTTACTCTCATAGTCTAAGTATTCTGGTTGGATCGTCTTTAGCTTTGATTACAGCACACATTTCCTGAGGCATTGTTTCAATAAGCTTCTGAAATGTCAAACGATCCAGTGTTGCATTTATTTTTCACCAAGATCTTGTATTGAAGATGTGAGAGTGTGACCACTGTGCAAATCCTTCTCTAGCACATCCCAAAGATTCTCACTGGACTTAAGATCTGGACTCTGTGGAAGCAATGTGTGAAAATGATGTCTCATGCTCCCTGATCCAGTCTTTCATAATGTGAGCCCAATGAATCCCAACACTGTCATCTTGGAATATGCCTGTGCCATCAGGGAAGAAGAAATCCATTGATCCATTGACCTGTCCAGATGCAGCAAACCCAGATCAGAACAGTTAGTTACATCCAGGTGGTCACTTTTTTTGTTGGTCCGGTAGTGTTTAGCCCATACACAGTCATATCAAAACTACACACATCAGCAATCAACTTTTTTGAGCTTTTATCCATGTTATGACATTGTTACCACGTCAAAACACGCCTGCAGTTGTATTTTGCCTAATTCAAGGAAGTTTGAATAATCCTCTAGTTTAATTCGGTTGTTCTCTTCTTCTGTCCGTCTTGTGGGCTTAAACACTTTTGTATTTCCTGGATTTTGCTGGGTAATGGATAGAACCTGGAAGTGTTTTAAAGCCGATAATCCATACACTAAAACTGCATTTATTATGACTCCATCGATTTGCTACCATGACTTAAGCTGAAAATGAAAGCTTGCATTTTCTGTTTTAGAGAGTCGGTCACCACTACTGCCTGCATAAGGCACTCCAACCAAACATTAAGAGTCCTTGGTGATGAAGTGTTCTTTCAATACACACATAATTCAAGTACTAAAACAAAATATCAATGCTGAGGTGCACAAGATCAGGTTTTTAAGCCACAATTATCCATGATAGTGTGCCCACTTTAACTAGACTTATCTAGAGCATTTGGTTCAACTTTTAGCTGATAACCGCTTTTTGTATCAGGTTACCACTTCAGATGACGCACTCTCTCACACCTGTCTGCTTTGTGTCCTATTGACAAGCCCTTCCTTGACTGCAGGCGCCTGTAAACAACAGACATGGCACTCCTCCGTCTGCACCTTTTCTATTACCACACTGGAGCACATGTACCTCCTATCTCATCTTATTTATCTTGGCATGGGCCCCTTTTGTAACCTCGGGGACAGTCTGTGCCAATCTCAAAACGACTTCAAAACCAGGCCACGCACAAGACAGACAGACATGATTGATAGACATTTTACAGAAGCCATTTTTCTTTGTTATTGTGCGTTTCTTTGTCTCGTGTGTTGAACAATTGACTGCTGTATGCCACCTGTGTGGGACAATGGCCTCCAGCTGCGCGTCTTGTCAGAATTAGACACTCTGGGTTCAGGACAAGATGTCAGAGGGCACGGCTAACTCACAATAGAGCAATCAGGGCTGTACATTGTTCACCAAGCCATTTTGTACAAGTAATCGGTTCACAGACTCCCTCTCTCTCTCCTCTTCTCAGATTCAGAATAAAGAGCTCTTGATTGAGCCCGGTGCCAGGGACTAGACTAGAGCACTGGACTGGTGCAGTGCATAGAAGTATTTTCCAGCCTTTGTCCAGAGAAGTGTTTACTATTGATGTTGTTTAGTTAGTTCCCATTTCACGGTCTGCTGTGTCGAGATTGCCAACTGCAGATTCATGCCAACTCCATTATGAACAAGTGTTGAATGTTTCGCTTGCTGTTTACTTTTAAGTAAATACAGTACAGTTGGACGCCAGGTTGTTCCCAGTGCGAGCACAGCAAGATTTTCTTTTAATATGTAACGTTGCCTTCTGCTTTTTGTTTCAAGGCTTTCAGCTCTGATTATATTTTTTCTTGGGAAAGTGAAATGACAAAATAGCAACTCGCTAAAATAAATTACTTTATTTTTTTATTTTTTTTTATTTTAAAGCTGATGAAGGTTTCCAAGAATTACAAGTCAATCAATCAATTAAACTTTAAAAGCGCTTTTCATACCGAAAGGTATCACAAAGTGCTTTACAGATTACAACATTTAAAACAATACGCCCGGCATCATTATATATAATTAGGACCAGGGGTTAAAGTGGACGGGAACGGTCAGGAACGGCGTTCCTCCACCTTCGCATGGCCAAAAAAAAAAGCTAATGATTACAATGATTGTCATTTTTACGTATACGAAATTCTGCCTGTGAGATAAATCAATGCAATAAAAATACTAGGTTGGGCCTACTCAATATGCGTCCCGGGGGCCAAACAATAAAATCTGACCCGCGCCTCTTTTCAATTAAAAAAATTAAAAATTTCGGCATTATCCGCGCCGCATTCGCGTCGCTCCGCGGCGAGTTCGCGCCACTTTCCGTAGCAGTCCGGTACCATCATCTCCTACAGCGTGGGCTCAAATGAAAACATGGCTCTGTTAAACGGTGTAAGACGCTAAACAGCTCGCTCATTTTCGGTTGAATATCTACCTTCTCCATGAGATGTTGTTATGTTGTTCTTAAGTGGTGTTACGGTGTTTATTGTCCCACCGAAACACGGAGGAGCAGTTCCACCTTAACGTTAATGTTATAACTAGGCCATTATCCGGTGTTTTTCCCTTTTGTCGAGCACATGGCTCATTATGCAGCATAAAAAAACTACTGCGCTGTAGAAAAAAGCTATTGATGACGCTCCGGCGTCCGTCAAAAATAGAATCGATGCGTATTTCTGCCGCAGAGTCGTAGACGTAACGGACACCTGACGGACAGGTGTAAACCACCTGATTGATTTACTTCATTCCTATTGTTATGGCAGAAGTACGTAAAACGGGCCGTGGACGTAACGTACTCGGTGTAAATGAGGCGTTATCGTTG
Source organism: Neogobius melanostomus (assembly GCA_007210695.1). Lineage (NCBI taxonomy): Eukaryota > Metazoa > Chordata > Actinopteri > Gobiiformes > Gobiidae > Neogobius > Neogobius melanostomus. The sequence continues at coordinate 1,163,469 of VHKM01000159.1, forward strand.
GACGGACTGACAGATATTATCAAACCGAAGCACAAGGACAGTATGAATCGTATTTTTTGCTCGGATTATCCCATGCAGAAGCAGGACTCTTCGCGGTCCACGGCAGATGCAGCGTGTGGCTTGTTTACATGCATGAGACCCATGTATGTTCATTAACATGCACTGTCCCGACCAAATAAACCAATAAATAAAATAAATAAATACATTTTCAAGTTTTCATCGTTACGAAGGGTTTGACCAGCTACTTTAAGGTAAGGGAACACCAGTTCAGCTGTGGATGTTTGTAAAGCGGACGATGAAGCTGATGGTGCGTGAGTTTTGGAAAACTGCTCTGCACCGGCAGCACTCGTTTTCAACAAGCTAAACCTCGCTTGACCAAATAACAGTCTGGACCAAATAACATCCGAACCATCCATTTGACAGGTGCATTTTTGCTTCCTTTCTGCTCTGACTTCATTTGATACATCTTTGTGGGAAATGTACAAGCACAGAGATGCTCTTTTCAACGTTAACAGGTAAGAGGCTGAGGCTAAATATGCGGATGAGCGCTCCATAGGAGCGCTTCATTCACTGAGTTTTTTCATAAAGGGCGAGGTCTGGACAGAACAGCGGCTCAGCTGTTTGGTCAGCCCTTTGACCGCTCACTGAGAGGAGCAGTGGCTGAGCAGTAGTTAGTCATGTTGTTTGAGATGTGGTCTTGGTTCGGTTGGTCATATAGCTCTCTCGTTCTGTGTTAGGCCTTTGGCCTGGTTTAGATGTGATTTAGTCCTGTCTTAGTCCTGATATTGCATATTTTTGCCCTGGTTTACTTCTGAGTAGTCCTAGTCTATTATTAGGCTCTTTATTATTCTGTATTAATCTATTGCTGTGTTTTTGTTTTTGTTTTGTTGTTTTTCTTCTTCTTTTTTCTCCAAAGCCTTAAAATGCTGGAATATAATAAAACTTTTATGTTTAGGTCCAATTCTATTCTATTCAAGCAGTGATGATAATGAAATTCTCATTTATTTATCCCAAAAACATGAGTACGTTTGGTGGTGGGAGGCTGACCCCTGACCGGCCCAGTGGCCAATGACAAACGACAAATCTCCCCCAGTGAAAAAAGTAATGCAAGAGCCCTGCTGTAAGCAATGCTGACTGTGAAAGAGGATTTTCTCAAATGAACAACATACTAACAAGCCAAAATTGTTGGTTTCAGCACTCATGTTCATTTCTTTGGTTGAGCCTCCTTTGAATAAGTGGATCCTGACAAATATGTGAAGAAATGGGTTCTTCTTAGACGTAGGACTGCAGAGCACCATGCCTGCCCAGAGAGGAGCTTAATAGAGTACAGAAACAAAAACAAAATATAGCCGCAAGCGGCAATTATCGGCCCTCGCCGACCGCCCTGCCTAAAGCAAGGGGGCGCTTCGCGCTCTTTTGTCTCCCTCAATCTAAAATTATGGTATTGCTACTGCCTTTATGTTTGTTTTTAACTTTTTTCTCAAGGGTCTTAGTTTTAGGATTTTTGGAATGCGCTAACGCGCACACCGTGCTCAATTTTGACATTATACAGAGAAAAATTAGTATGAATTTGTATCACACTATATCTGCAAACTGAAGCATATTTTTACATTTTACTTAGGGCTGCGGCTGCGCCTCAGAAATCCACAAAGGTTATCCAAGTACTTTGGATAACTTTGAGTTTAACATTTTTCCATCAGAATAAAATGGGACGTTACGGCAACACCGTGAAAAATATGGCATGGGTGTGATTGACTTTTCTGATCGGAACAACCAAATAGAATTTTGTGCCAAATTATTTTAATTTTCGTAAAACTAAAATTTGTACTCTCCATATAATTCCTATAGGGGGCGCTGTCGCGCCCAATTTGAATTTTGCCAAATGAAAGTGTTTAGGACTGTGACTTTAACAACTGATAACAAAATGAGCGAAATCGGGCTTCATATGTGCGAATGGGAGCCATTTTTTGTTTGCGAAAAATCTCAAAATACTTCGTACAGTTTGCGGCTTCGCCGCATAAAAACCGTAAAACTTAGAAAAGTAATTTGGATAACTTTTAAAGTTCTACTTCTCAAGATTATTTTCCACCCAAAATTAGGTCGTTCCGATAAACGCTCTAGGAGGAGATAGTTTTTGTACAAAGTGAAAAATAAAGGCAGATTCCCGCTTCGCGGGCTTTCATCCAAAATGGCCGACACCCAATATAGCAGACGGCGTTGCCGTAATAATATTTTTTGCTCAACTTGTCATGATGCACGTCTGTACCGATTTTTATGATTCTACGACAAACTTCATTTTTGGCCAAGTCCTATCTCGCAATGTTAAAAAAAAACTGAGGTGGCGCTATCGCGCCACTATTTTGAAATTCAAAATTTGGAAATAGTCAAAAGTTGCGTCGGATCGGGTTTGAATTTTGGGCCAAAATCTGTGACTTTTCGTCGATGTTCACTGGGTGAAAATTGCGACGGTGCGAAAGAAAGAAAGAAAGAAAGAAAGAAAGAAAGAAAGAAAGAAAGAAAGAAAGAAAGAAAGAAAGAAAGAAAGAAAGAAAGAAAGAATAATATTCCCATACGAAAACAATGTTCCCGCTTACGCGGGTACCATAAACTATATATTTTCGGAAAGCGCTCGCGCATTACTACCTCATGGTAGAGGTCGCCCCCTCTCAGTCGCCCATTGACTTTTATGGGCTCTGTACAATTACAATGTTGATTTTTGCATTATATATGTATGTGCACGGGACGTGCACAACAAGAGGAGTGTGTTAGTGAGTGTTTGAGAGGAGGGGAGCGCTTCGCGCTCGTTTTGTGCATTTTGTTCGCACTTTGGGGGAGTGCGCTCCACTTCGCTCCGCGCACCGTCCAATTACAATGTTCGTTTTCTGATACATGTGCACGTGCACGGAACGTGCACGAGGAGAGGAGTGCGTTAGTGCATGTTTGAGAGGAGGCGAGCGCTTCGCGCTCGTTTTGTGCGCTCCGCTTCGCTCCGCGCACTCTATACGATTACAAGAGCCCCTTCGCCAGCCCTGATGGCGCTCGGGCCTAAAAAGAGTGGATCTGGCACAAGCACAATTTGTTCATTTAGTAAATCACAGACCCTTAATCATTTATGATTGTTAAAACCTGCTAAAGGATATCTAAAAATAATTCAAGGCCTTAAAAAATATTGGAAAATAAAATAATTACAGTATCAAATACCTTGTATTGTGCAGTATGAATACTATACTGTTCAGAACCAATGACTACAAGTCAGTACATAAAAATATAAAATGTAGCGCGTATCCTACTACTTGTTAAAGGTTAGAGTTCCCCCACCTCCCAAATCCCACTTTAACCACTGATTAGGACTAAATAAATAGATGTCAGTTAAATGCTAAGCTAAAAAGGTTAGCCTTTAACTGCGAATTTTGGCCCTTTTCCTAATTCCTGGCTTACAAATATGAATAAATACACAGACAATTAGTTCTCTCCATCTACAGTATTTAAAAAAAAAAATCAGATCTCTTTTGAATTTATTTGATCAGGGACCATGCACAAAAGGTCTATAAAAAACAAAAAAAGAGATGTAATGTGCCAGGTTATAGCAACAACAACAAAAATGCCCCTAATTATTTATTATGATGAAGCGGTTTGATATTTCTAGTATTTATCCAACAATAATTATTCTAAATTCAAAAAGTAAAAAATATGAGTATTCAAACCTTCTACAACAAAACTTTGAACCCCATTCCATGGCAACTTTCAGTAACTGACTTGAGCATAATAACATAGAAATGAATGGAGGGGTATGAACCCACTCTAGGCCTATTGTGCTCTTTTGGGGTATTTCCATTGCATTTATGGTTAAATGAATGAGTCCCCTCTGGTATGTTCCGCAGGAGATCAGAGGAGAGGTTGTCTGAGGAGACTGTGTGGGCGTCCAGTGGTCCTTTGGGTGCTCTCTGGTCTGGGCTACAGTGCATGCGAAGCTTTGGGATTAGCTGCAGAGGAGCAAAGCGAGTGGGCAGGTTGAAGGCTCAGTGGGATATTGGAGCTGAGCAAGAAAGAAAATAAAACGGTGGGACGAATCCAGTCCAACGCACAACATCCTGGCTCTTTCTTTGTCAATTTTCCACTCTAGTCTGCTTGTGCTCCATCTTGAGAGGAGCTTAAGTTTGTGTACATGTTGGCACGGAATGAACGTGAGTGTGGGATTTTTGGTAAAGAGCTACTCTTGAGGATGAAGAAGCAGAAACTTTAACAGGTGAACAAGCTAGATAGATAAATACTTCAGCAGAAACAATCAATCACTCAATTTCAAAGTTTTTTGCCTTTTTCTGTGAACTGCATTTGTGGTTTCTGTTCCACATTGTTTTTCTGGATACTTTTGTATGTCTTTGCCGTGTTTTTGTGGAGGTTTGGTGGATTTGTTTACTTTGAGAGTCTAAAATGGTCCTGAAGAAAGCAGCTTTTTAAAGGTAAACAAAATGCTAGCTTATCAGCTAAACCGATTTGAGACCTGCAAATGTCTTCTTCTGAGACACTGAAGAGGCACCAAGAGCCCCCACAGCTGCAGCACAGTCGAGGCGTCACAAGAGGTACTACAGGAAACACGTAAGGGACAAACAAGGAGATGGTGAAAGACTGGAGGAGGGAGCTGCAGGAGGAAGAGGAAGGAGGAGGAGGAAGAGCTGACCAGTGCAGGACACCACGCTCTGAAACAGGGATAAACCCAGGAGGCGCGGCACCATTTCAGAGGATCAGAGGAGACAGAGGGCAGCCAGCCAGGTTTCTTCCGAGTGCTTCAGTTTCCGCGACCTCCCAAGGTCATGCGGGTCAGGTTGACACACAGTGGCAGCGCGGCTCAGCCGCAGCAGCTCAGGACTAACACCTGAACGCTATTTCGTTGTACAATGACAATAAAGCACTTACTTACTTACTTACTTAAAAATAATCCACTAAAAACACACACAAGTAAGCAACAATGATAGACAGTAAATTGAGTGCATTTATGTGTCACTTATGATGGATAAGAGCTTACGTAGGACTCTCCTGTCTGCCATGAGTGAGTGCATCTGGTTCTGTGCGAGGTGTCCTTCGTCTTGATGTTTCCTTCCTAGCAGACCACTGCATAGAAGAGGGAGATGACAGTCTGTTAAAACATGAGGTCTAAGATTGTGTAGCAGCAGTCACTCCATGGTCTTGTCAGGGCAACCGGCCTGTGGTCGTTCACCTCCTTGGGGTGCGGCTTCTTTGAAACAGGGCAATGCAGGCGGTCTTCCATTGTATGGGCATCTTCCCCAGACGCAGGCTCAGGTTAAACATGTACTGCAGAGGCTGTCCAAGCTCAGCTGCTCAGGCCTTCATCTGCTCCTGCCGCTTTACTGGCACAGATCTGGCACCATTTAAATAAGGTCATATTAGACTGAATTGTTGTGATCTTTGATTGGTTGGTTGGTTGGTTGGTTGGTGAGATTTTTAGCTAGTTTTCTCCCTTAACATGCTTTTTACGCTTTTGACAATGGCCCCATCCGGCCTGGAGATCGAACTCAGGACCTTTTTGCTTTAAGGCACAAGCACTAACTGCGGTTGCTAACCATGCCACCTAAATGTGACATGTGGCGTGTTTAAGATTGAGTCCCATGTGTATTCACTAACATGAGCAATTGAGCAAAAATAAACAAAACATTGACTACCAGATTACCTGGTTAGAACCACTTAGATGTCCAAACCCTGTAACACCTCCCAGACATTATTAGTTTGTCGTCTGTGTTGTCCAGCGATACTATTATGGACCAGACGTTCAGTAAGTTAAGGGGCCCGTTGTTAATGCTATCTGTTGCTCTGTTGCTCAGCATAGTCTTTCGGAAGAGTTATAGCATGTAATTTTCCATGAATCTTTTAAAATCTGTACTGCTCCCATATTTTACCTTGAATTTGGTTGCCAATAAAGCAGAGCTGCAGAAGTTGCCTTCCACCATCTCCCTGCAATTACAATAAATGGATGTTGTTTAAAAAAAAGGCATAATTACTGCGGCTCAGTATAAATATTGCGGCCTCTGTATTAATGTGTGCATTGTCAAGAAGTCTGTCATGATTTATTTATTTATTTATTTTTTAACACATCCCTACTTTCAATACCAAAAAACCCCCACTAAATTTACCACAAATGGCTGTGTTATTTACTGATCCAAATTTGTTACGATATAGATGAGATAAACAACAACACAAATGAATAGAAACCATTTGGAGCCAAAAGCAGCCTTTTATAATGATCTTTTTCAGAGGCTAAACAAGGCCATGTATGTGCCTGGATTTGATTCGTCGATGTGGGGCCTGTGTGCGTTTATTGAGATGGAGAGTGTTCCCTGTGCGCAGTAATGAAGCGTTTTATGATTCATTATTCCACAGCTGATTTGGGCTGCCCAGTCTGCAAACTTTCTAATTGGCTCAGGTCAAACATTCAGACACTTTTCTTCTATAATTGTCATTACTTATTACCGAGTGGACATTGCTACGTGGCCACAGAGGGAGAGATGATTGTGAATTGTGTTCTCTTGTCTCATTGCCCCCATCAAGATATTTTGTGGTTGCTGTTGATTTGTTTTGTTAGTTTGCTTGCTAGATAAACTTGGAAAAGTGTTGGTTGCATTTTGATATGAGGGAGACTGTAGCCTGACCAGCCAACGCTTTTCCTAATCTATTCATAGAGTCTGCAACCTTGTCTCATTTCTCCAAGTTGCAAGGGGCAGGATTGACAAGCAGATTAACCAATCCGAGAAACGCTTGGTCCATTTGTACCAAAACAAAAATGGCGGCTTGTGCGTTAAAAATGATTGAAAGAGGACAAATGAAAATCACAACAATGACTTTTGCTGAATAAACAGGCAAGTTGCCTCTGTTATTCAGAGGTGAACACATTATAAACGTGGCTCTTAACAGGGTTATTTGGGAAGAGATGTCTCTATTGACATGCAACAAATAAACGGCTGTGATTGGACAGTCCTGTTCTATTCTACTTAGTGATGCACTGGTATGGATATTGGAGCCGACACTGGAAAAAATACGATATTGGGTATCAATTCCAAATATCCGATACTGAACCGATACCTGTTTTGGCTCTCACCGATTTAAAAACACAACTTTCACCTAAATGAATAGGGGCATGCTAAACCTCATTTTGAAGCTGAAGATGAAGAATTCAATCACAGTTAGTTTTACTTCCGTAAAGTAAAGTAGTGCTTACGGCAACTAATCAAAGCTGGGATGGAAATTATGATTGGATCACCTAAAGTAATAAAATAAATTGGCTGTATGTATATATATATATATATATATATATATATATATATATATTAGTTATGCACAAGTTGTAATGATCAGATCATTCTATGTGAGCAGTTAATGCAACAGAATGGGCTGTGTCATGTACTGTAGAAATGTCCAGTTGTTTAATGTTTTTCCATTACAATTTATTAATAGATATAGTTGATAATTGATATGTAATATCCCGTTTGCAACTTATAAGAAAGTCTCTTGGTATCAGTTAACATCGGATACCGGCTGTCTCGGTATTGGAAGCAAAAAAGCTTGATCGGTGTATCTCTAATCCTACTATTTGGATGACCACTGACCACCTGGAGTACTGAGAATTTACATTCAGGAAACTATTATCTACAATATGCAGATATTGGTAATGAGGTTGGCGCCTCCTCTGTCTCTTTGCTGTAGTGCTGTGGGTGGTATATGCCCATACTATTGGCCTACATTAGTGTTTGTCTGAGGATAAGCAGCTACCGTTCTCAGCGGGACACAGAGAGAACCTCCAGTCATTGTGGGGAGTCCTTTCATTTTAAGTTGCAGTTTAAATCCTGTAGACGTTGCGCCGTTTCCCTCTTCCCTCCACATTGTCAGTCTCTTATTGTAGTCGGCTGCAAACAGGAACGTGGTTATCACAGCTGAATGACGGGGACTGGCTAACTGTGCAGATGAAAGAGCAGGAGCTTAATGTTTTTTTTTTTCTTTTTTCATAGGGAGATTAACCCACCCACCACTGTGCACATACAAACATTCATATACACTGTACTACCAGCAGCTCTCTATTGCACCCCAGGCATTGTTTTGTTTCATAACGACACAAAGCAGAAGTTTAAATGGTGTTTTAATTTGTAGTATGTTTATTTTGTCTGACTGGATTTTACTTTCAGTCCAATTTTGGGGCTAATGTGCTGTTATGGGACTGGTTTACAATAAAGTTCAATTGAATTTAGCAGGACGTTGGTCACAACGGAACCACTGTGTAATGATTGGGCATTAATGGCAATACAATCTCAATTTCAATGGAAGCATTTTTTTTCAAACTTGTATGGCCCTAATCAGTGATGTCATCTATTTTTAAATTGATATTATCACAAGAGGTGTGGTCTCACAGGAGTTCACAAATATACTGATTTGATGAAACAGAGGAAAATTAGTTCATGACAGTCTCACATCTGAGCATCTATCTCTACTGATAGATTTGAATGCAACCTCTTCTTTTGTTATTTTCTAACCTGCCAAAAGCTGGTGCAATCTCATATAAACTAATGTAAGGTTACATTCTTCCCTCCCCTCTGCTCCTTGGCCAAACACCCCTGGAGGAAGCCCAGGGCAAAACATGATCCACTTCACATTATTCCACATACAGTATCTGAACTGTACGTGAATAAGTGACATGTTTTGTCTTGTGGCAGATTTGAGGACGTCTGAAAACCAACTTAAACACATTGTCAATATTTAAATCAATCTGGGCCTAATTAGATCTTAAATAGCCACTTTATATACAGTAATTGTTTTCAGTAATGTTTTAGAAATAAGGCTTTGACATTTTAGACAACCATTTTCACAACCAGAGACAACAAAGTACATTTTAATGGTATAATCCATTCAGTTTTTTTCCCGGTAATGGAGACTATGCTACCAACTTTGGGCCGAAGTGTGCTTTACAGAGCCAGATGAATGTGTTAAAGTACTTACAATTGCACAGAATCATTGAATTAAATTTAAGTAAAGCCAAAGCAGACAGTAGATGAGATGCTTTCAGTTGTCATATGCACAGCTTAACTGAACTGTTTTCAGCCTTGATTTGACCATTGTTAGAGTAGAGGTTTCTCATATCTTGAGAAGGACCGTTCCAGATTATAGCTGTATACAATTGAATTACAGCCAGTCCGTGTTTAGTCCTGACCTAGTGTCTCTGGCAGCAGCAGGAGACGACTCCCTGAGGTTCTCAGAGCCCGAGATGGTTCATATGGCACAAACAGAGATGACCTGTGGTGCTAGGAGATACAAGAAAGGTTGTTTTAAAGCACAGCTTTACACACCATTATCATTATTATTCAATGAATACATCATATTTGGACAAGGAAAGGAGACTGTGGTATAATTGTAATTATTCTAGATACTATAGTCATCAACATAGTTTTTAATAAGTGCTTAATTAAACATATATTATAATATTCACATACACACACTGTAGGTCCCAATTCACCCCTTGAAAAAATCTTTTATAATCAATTCACTCTCCTCTGCAAATCAGCGCAGCACTTCCCAACATCAAACCAGACTTATATTTATGGAGGGAAAAAGCCGAAAGTGATTTATAAAAAAAAAAACTCCAGACGATCGAGAGGCGAGGATAAGAGAAAGGGGATTTGAAGTGAATTTGTGCAAACTTCAGACTTGTCTCTCTCTTTCCCCGCTCTATTCTCTGTCTCTCTCTCTCTCTCTCTCTCTCTCTCTCTCTCTCTCTCTCTCTCTCTCTCGCTCTCTGTCTGTCTCTCTTCCTCGCCCTCCGTCTATAGTGTGTGCTCACTGAAGGAGCACTATCGTTTGCCCGCACGCAAATGAGACGGTCGGCACGGCAACCCCACTTCATTCCCCACCAGCACCCTCACAAATTACATTTCATATGTTGTTGTTTTTTTCTTCTTTATTATTTACCGCTCTGTTTTAATTAGAAACATGATTGAGACCAGCACAGGGGAGTGGTAAGACCTGCGTGCCGCACCAGTCTGAAAATTGAATAATCATTGCTCCTCTGAGATTTTCCCGTTTGTCTGCTTCATAGTCCCAGTTCACTCCTCAAAGAAGTTCAATCAAGCTGAAGAACTCTCAAATCCTTCTGGTGGGTTTAATTTGTACTGGGACAACTGTTGAGCATATACCACACACAATGCAGAACCTTTCACAGTAAATGTGCTGTAAAACAACAACAAGGTCCAAACTTAAAGCCACAGTGCGCTATATTCTATGTTGCTATGTTACTAGACCAGCTAAAGTGCGTGCTACTAATGCTGAGCAAGATGGATAGACAATGGTGGGTTATAAAATTAAATCATTTTGAAGAACACCCACATAGTTTGACATTGGACATTACATGAATGAAGAAAATGGCTTGGATCATTTTGTCTGAGAGAGGAAGTATTGATCAGCTCAAGCAGCAAATGTTAGCGCTTAGGGACTTTTATTTCAATGGTTTACTAATAAAACAGCTGTTTTCTTTCGTTGGTGTTGTGTTTAGTCCACAGACCTGTCGCTGTCGGTGGTTCTCCTCTGCCTCTCGCTGTGTATTGTGGTCTATATTGACCCATAGTGACCATCGCTGTTCTCTACTTTTTATAAGGCATTGCGTGAAATTTGGAGTGCACTAGGACGTTCAGACACCACTACATAGTGCACTATAGGGAATAGTATGGACATTCGTACACAGCTATTGGCTCAAAACAATATTTAAAACAGTACAGAAAAGCACCTTTTTATTGGTGCTTTTAGTATGTGTTTGGCCTCAAGTTTCTTTACCACAAAGTATTGTAATTAGTAGAAGTATATGTCTTTGTTCTTTAGCAATAGATCTCACCCAGCCTTTGGTCTAAATTCAAGAAAAATGCCATATTTACTGCTGAAGGTATAGGTTCCTGTTTGATTGACATTGTTTGTGAGGTTGTTATTCTGACAGAAGCAATGAAACTTTAAATTGAAAAGTGCTTCTTTGTGGAGTTGGCATAACACATACTACAGAGTGAAACAATTACATTTCCAAGATATTTTTGCAGCCAAACCTACTGTACAGAGTTACACATATTCTTCGGGATTGTGTTGGACTTTGCTTTAGCTTACATTTGTAGTCGTAAGCCACTGCTGCCAGTTTTTCGGTGTCCTCCATTTTGCGTTGTGGATAAAAGGTTTAGGGTCCTGCCTCTTTACCACGGAGCCAGGCCACAGCAGTCGCCCTGGAGCGAGACAGGAGAAGAAGAAAGGGCTGAGAGAGGAGAGGAGCGAGCAGGAGATTGAAAAGAAATTGGTTTGACAAAAGAAGACTCAGAAAATGGGGTGGCGCAGGAGCAGGGAACACACTGGACCATGATGACCTTCAGACTTATAGAAAAGACTGTTATTGGCCGGTTTTAATGTAACTCCAGCACTAAAGAACTGTATTGGCTGGAACTTCAATCAATTCTCATCACTACTTTTGCATTCATTATGGCCTGAGCTTGTATTTCTGTCTGAATGAAATGTTTGCAAAGATGAACCAAAAAAGACACTAAGATCAGTGGGCTCAGGTCTAGTTGTGGCAGGAGACTAAACCAAGCATGGAGGAGCTGCTGGTAAATGGATTGAAGTTCCAACAGAAACACCCCAAACATTGATATTTCCAAATCCAAATGAAAGACACTCTTTTCTATTTTGCCTTGTGTGAATGTTTTATCATATTTTATGCTTTTTGACTTCTCTATTTTGTAATATTCTGTTCTTGATCCTCTTTTTGCGTACATCAGACAGTTGGAGGAAATGGATATGAATTCCCTTGTCTGCGTACAGTTAGACCATATGAAAACCACTTCTCCTCAAACCTACTATATAATTTGAGAAAAGTGCAACAGTCAAATGTCTACTTTTCTTTTACTGAGGGCTCTCCACTCGCACCTTCCTGCTGACATTTATAACATTTGAAGTGTCATGGCTAACACTATCAGCTTTTGTTCAGTATATGGCCTTTGTACCACACAGTTTGCACTTATGACTTTCCAACTGTGCAGGGTGAATTTAGGGCAAGAAGTGGCTGTATCTCAGTTATATTACACAGTATAGGTCATGATGAGTTATGTGTGTACTAGTGGGTGGGGGTTAGGGTCACGCAGCAGCACCGAGGGATCGTCCCACATAGAGATGTTTCAGAAATTTCGCTCATAATTGTTTCTCCGCTTCAGGCTCCAAGAAAAATCACATTCAAAAAAACAAAACAAAAAAACAAACAATTGGAATGATAATAGGCAATTAGCAAGAGATACAAATATTTAACCATTGGGTCCAATTATTATGTATAAAACCCGCTAAAGCATGTTCTAAAATCATGCATCCCTATTGAGTAATGTTTGGATGGGGGTTAGGGTCACGGGAGAGGGTTGAGGTATTGTCCCGCATAGAGATGCTTCATAAATCCCACTCCTAATTGTTTCCCTGCCTGCTGTGGGCTCGGTAAATGGTTAAAGCCAGGGGTGTTAGAGGTGTCATGGCGGCGGCGTGTTGATGAATCGCCTTTTAAAGATATCAAAGCGAGAGCTGTTTTTGTGTTGAAGGATGATCGCGACGTGCCGCGCCGAGGAGCCCCCTGTCTGCCTCTCCGGGAGCATATTTTCTCCCGGGGGAAATTTGTCTTTTTATCAAGTGTCCGGAGAAGTCACGGCGCATCCGGACTGAATAAATCACGCTGAATTAGTTTGCGGTGTGCTCTTATCGGGCACACAGCCATTCTTTGCTGCAGAGATCAGTGGAGATGAACGTCCATATATGTGTGTACGTGTGTTTACAAGTGGGAAATGCAACATTAAATAGACTATGAATACATGTAATAACATTCTATAAACAAGACTTGGCAATGTTGCAGTATATGGTGCATAATAATTATTTTGACATGCATTTAAATGGCATTATGGAACCATCTAAGTTCCAAATTCTGAAATGCACAAACAAATGAAATAAATAGTGCATTTCATAACGATTATTATTTTTATTTTTTTTTTAATGCAGTTTCCATAAATAGCTGTGTACCCCTCTCTTCTAGCTTGTTTTCTGTCTTCCTTGGGTATGAAATTGAATTTTTGTGATGAATGAAAGCTGCTAATTTGTGTTTCTTTCAGTGGCTGGTCCTCCCCCTCAGTCTGTCTGATTATGTATGAGCCGTCCTTTTTAGTTCCTCTTTGTGATTTTCTCTATGAATTTTTGTAAAAACATGTCGCGGAGCTCGCTTTGGTGCCGCAGTAATTTGCCTTTCACTTTTTCCCCCATCTTCCTGACAGTGTTAAGTGCTTCAGGGCTGCCTGTAATTGAATGTGTACTATTGTTTGGTGCATAGAGGACAGGCATAACTTTTTTTTTTCAACAATTGTTATGCCTTTGCCTGACAAAATAACAGCGGTATATGTTATAGTGTTCTCGGTTGTAGGAGCTTTCAAGTAGAGATACCTGATTTTGTTCCTCATGAAAACAATTTAATTACCCAATAGCGGGCTGTAATAGCTCAGCAAATTGCCCACATTTAGGTCTTGGTCTTAAGAAATGCCCCCATTAGCTATTGTTGGTAGTTTTGAATGGGAAAAAATGGCCCCCAAAATGGCGCGCCTCGCACAATTATTGGTTGAATAAAAGTTCATTTTAGGGCTGAGCAATTAAGGCTAAAGCAATTTTAATGGTCACAATTAGCAAGAGGCAAAGTGGGTTGCAACACAGTCAAATCATTTTACATTTCATTTATTATTTTTCTATTGAAAGATATAAGGAAACACATTGTAGGCACGTTCAAGTTTAATGCTGTACTAGGGCTGGGCGATAAATCGCATTAATTCATGCTTTTAAAAACAGACGATGTGGAAAATGGCTAAATCGTAAAATCGTGTCCGCCGCTCCATGTCCGCCTCACGTGCGCCATGTTGCCAATTTAGGAGCGTGTTCAACCGCTCTGCAGCGACTGTTTTCGGAAATGTCACCCGAAGAGAACCCAGAGGCTGATTCCGAAACCCTTAAATTATAGCCTCTAAGTACTAACACTAGCAACTAATCCTTAACCTTTCATGGGGTCAACTGTTAGATTCCTATGCAGTTAGTGAACTTCTGCTTCAGCAGCATTTGCCCAATTCGACCGTCCTTACCCAGGGGAAGGGGAAGTGACATCACCAACAGCTGTTCTTCTTCTTTAAGGATATTGGCAGGCAAACAAAAGCGCATGCCGCCACCTATAGTGCATATGCAACAACATAGTGTCCAAATAAAGACATTTAAGGAGAAAAAAAAAGAAGAAAAATCCAAATGATCCATCACATTTCCCTTTATTTTATCTCAACAGCTGTTTCATAAAGCTACAGTATGCAAATTAGCCATGTGGCTTAAGTTTCTACTAAATGAAAGCAAAAGCACAAACTGCCTTCATTTAGGCCATTTACTGAGGCACCTCTTTGAAACACTGACATGTGACTGAGCTGTGGTGACTCTAACATGTATTTCGTCACGTTTATAAAGTTTGGCTTGTGCAAAATCTCTTATATATTTTTTTTTATTAATTGTGCACCTGTCAATCAACAGTGGTTGGCATTAAGAATCACTTGAGGGTGGGGGCAGGCATGCGGCGCGGTGGCTTATGGGATGGCACATGGCTCATAATTGCCAGTGAGGTAGCATCAGAAATCCCTATACTAAAGTGGCTATGATAGCTAGCATGGAGGCTCCTTTTCTTAACTCCTTCCTAACTGACAGCCAATTCGGAGGCTTCTTGTCATGGCGGACGCTGACGCACATCCGGTTTGGCGTAAGACCTCTTACCAATTTAACGGTTTCGGAATCAGAAACGATCTCTGCTGCTTTACAAAGGCGCGTATTGTGTTTTCGGGGTGCACAATAGATTTTTCTTCCGCTAAAATTGAGTTTTCCCCAATCTGATCCGCTTCCTTCTCTCACCCTGAGCCTTGCTCTGAGAAGAGGAACACAGCAGCAGCTTAACTCCGCCCCTTTCCCCTTGAGTCTCCATGGAAACGGTTGTCAATCACAGCAGAGGCATGAGGATGAGAAAACTAAAATGCTTTTGAAAACTCCATGGCTTATTTAGAAGTTTTACTTTTGAGAGCAGACAAGGAATATTTAAAAGAGAAATACAATTTTCTAATGGGCCTAATTGTGGGCTATATTATGAATCTAAATATTAATGGTCTGGACTCTGAGCAGACAGTTGTCTTATTATGAAAGATCAGGAGACCTTTAAAAAAAAAAATCCAATAAAATCGATTAAAATCGTAATCGTCCGAACTGAGTAACAAAATCGAGATTTTAATTTTTGGCCACGTTGCCCAGCCCTATGCTGTACATTTAAGCTGTATTCCCTATATGTGTTTTGTTTTATAGTCTGTGGAGCATATACCGGGTGACTGCAGAGTGCTGGGTTCAGGTTCTTATCTCACTGTGGTTTGTGCAGTAATTAAATCAGGCTGAAGTTTCTCTGCTCTGTCTGTGTTTCCTATTTAATCAGGGCCCATTAAACCTCTGATTGCACTCCCTGCTCCCGACTCCCGTTTCTTTCAAACTCAAAAGGCTGCAGGCGGCTTCTCTGGGTCTCATATTGTTTACCTACCAGTTTACTCGCTCATTTATTTATTTATTTTTTAAGCCACGAAATAATGTTGACCAGTGACAGTAGGTCAGAATAACGATCATCAGCCCGAAATAGGGCTGCTGGGTACCGTTAAACAATTCCAGTCTGGTATGGAGAATAAAAAAAAGGTCCAAGTGCTACTGAGAACGAAATATTCAAGTTTTGATGCTGTTAGTCATTAAGATTAAAAAGGGGGAAAAAAGGGAAACACAAGTTGAAAAAACAAATTTGAAAAAAAAGGGGGGAAAATTGAACAAAAAAAAATCTTTAAAAATCTTTTTTTTTTAAGGCAAGACATTTTGAGAAAAGCTTTGGAGAAAATATGGAAAATTTAGGGGAAAAATATGGAAAATGTTGAAAAAAAAATGATTAAATGGGGGTAAAATAAGATTTTTTTTCTGCCCTTTTGTAGTTAAAGGAAGTTTCTTTGTTCTGGTATCGGTATCGAAAACCAAGTATCGTCAAAGTACCAGTATCGAAAAATATGTAACGGTACCCAGCTTGAACCCCAACATATTGTCAGTTATTCTGTGTATGTCGTATAAAAGCTGAGCACACACTACACACTTTTTCTTTTAGTTATATCCATATGGAAACATTTAATTTGCGAAGTTATGTTCTTCCCCATGTCAAAATGGGACGTACAGAATGAGCACAGTATACCCACAAAAGAGCAGAGACACTGTTGAAATGGACACTTATTTAACAACACTGCGGGGCAATGAGGACCATGTTATTGCGCTTCACTTTGACTGGAAGATGAATTCTTCTCTCTGCATCCGTAAATTCACACCACTCCCACAGCACTGACCCACGAGAAACACACGACCCTCAAGTGTTGGAACCCCACAGCAATGGGGCAGATGGGATTTTATTCCGTGGCTCTCTTTTGGGGGGGGGAGAAAAAAATCAAGCAAAACGCCTTCTATTAGCCTATGACCTCAGATCAAGGTCATCTGTGATTCGCTGGTCGTCACTCTTCGGAGATCGCATCGATTAAAACTGATGCACGGCTCAGACACATGCTGCATACAGCTCAGCCCACAATGTCGTGCACTCTCACTCTGCCAAAGACAAGGTTGTTCAAATGACTTTTTACCTCAGAGTTGGAATTCTCATTTGAATTACTGGTGAACTTGGAATAACAACTTTAATTTAGGATTCTTTTTATTTGGTATCTCTATGACACTCCACTAAGTTGCCATAATAATCATGTCACTGTCAGTCCTTGTAAATGACACCAAATCAAGGTGTTTTTCTTTTACCTAGTAATTAACAGCGGTGTTAATCATAAACCAAGTAAAAGCATTTGCATTTTAACAGTTAGATAAATTCTGGCCATTCCTTAACCTCAATAGAGTTTGGGGTGGCCATGCTAGTTTGTATGGCTCTGAAAGTGGTACTGCTACTTGACCAATACCAGTTTACAGTCTATAATTGGCGAAGATATCTAAAGAGTATACAGTAAATGGCATAGCAACGTCTACTGTAGGAGCAGTCTATTGTGTATCAGTTGAGCTCTCCTCGCCTCTCGTTTTCTAAATTGTCTTTGTGCGTGTGTCCGCAGCGCCTGTCATCCTCAATGAGCTGAACTGGACGCAGTCTCTGGAGCGAGTCTTTATCGAGAACCGCAGAGAGGACAGCTCCCTCCGGTGGCAGGTGTTTGGCAGTGCGACCGGTGTCACGCGCTACTACCCAGGTGAGTCCGGGCCATCTCTCACCTATAACCTGCTCCACTCACACAGATAAAGTCTAAATTGGCCCCAAAGCTTTGGGCCAGCGGTACATTGGCTACTCCTTATCTGATGGCACTTCTGTCACTTGATGGACAGAAGTAAATTATGATTTTTGACTTTGATCTAATCTGATCCCGTCTGAGAAATCCCACTGAGCTCCGTGCACAGTTTATAACTCTTGATATTGTCGCTTTGTGCAGCCACTCCATGGAGAGCACCCAACAAAATCGACCTGTATGACGTCCGCAGAAGGCCCTGGTGAGTGATAATTGTTCTACTACAGCAATGTTGGCTAAAAGTTGTGTCAGAGCTCACCGTATTGTCATTTCCACTGGAACCGAGTGAGTGTCAGTGAACGTAGGCTGCTCGATTATAGAAAAAATAATCAGGATTATTTTAGAAATAATTGAAATCACGATCATTTAAATGATTACATGTTGCCTTAAAAAATCTACATCTACAATCTACATTAAAGAGGGGGTATTATGCTTTTTTCAATCACATAGCACCAGTCTATAGCATACTACAATGATGACGTAACCTTCTGTTGGTCTGTATATGCAGTAAATTAAAATAACTGCCTTGAATAAAATTGCTCTCTCAAAATGGCTGTACTGAACGTCTTGAAATAGGCCTCTGTCTCTTTAAGAAGCTTTCCGACACGCCCCCTTCAGCACACTGCTGTGGCATCTAAACAACACTACTGTGAGGGGAGGGGGCTCTGCTGAGCTGAGGAGCAGTGGTTGGTGGCTTGGCTGGTGACGAAAGGTCCAGAGGCGTCTCCAGGAGGTGGGGGCGTTCCTAGGAGGACTGAGGCATAGCTACACCTAAAATGGCTGCCGTCTAAGTTTTTACTGATTACTCAAAAATATGTGAATGAGCCAAGGCAACACTCCAAGCATGTGTTTAATGAGGGAATGACATAATAACATGATATAAAGCTTGAAAAAGTCGATTTTACATAATACCCCCCCTTTAAATATGCTCACATTTCTAAACTAATCCTCTATGTCTGACTTGCCCCCTGCATAACACACACACTTGTCCAAGCCAACCAAGCACGCGGCCTGATGACCACAGCATGAGCCATTTGCACGTAAAATGCGAAGGAAACAGAAACAATCATCAGAGCAGTATGGAATAATACAAGTTTGCCTCGAGCTCCATTTGTAAGATTGGCTCTTCTGAAGGGTTTTTGACTCTCCTGCAATAACCAGCAGCTGGCCAAAACTTCTGTTCTCCTTTCAGCAAAAGGTGAGCGCTTATCGGTAGCGTTATCTCAAGAGCTACGTATAAAAATGATTCAAATGATCCGTGACAAATACAACAGTTCTTTCAAGTTCAGCGGATCAGACGCGCTCACACAAACAAACTGCGCAGGACAGACTTTTTGCGCTTTGGATGAACAAGCGGGGGGAATCCTTAATGATATGCTGTTTTTGTAATCGTTTAGTGTAATAATCGTAATTGAATTTCGATCTTCAATTTCATCTTGGGATACTGTTGGGCCAGAGACAGATCCGTCAAACCTGATGGCTTGAACATGTACAAAGAAGTAGCATTGCGTGAGTGGATGTTAAGGGAGCAGACCAAAGAGGAGATTTGTGGAAGCTACATACCACTAGAGTAGTTACTTGGGCTGCACAAATAATTGCAATTGAATCCAAATCGCATATCAAATTGTTGCACTACCGTATATTGGCAGTAAAATATCTGATATTTTGCAAATAATATTGGGAGTGAAAGGTCCTTTGCAAATGACAAAATGGCGCCATACTTCTCTGATTAAAATTAAATGCACTATACACAAAATTGTTGCAGTTACTATTATGGTGGGTTTGTTCATTATATTTGAAAGGAAACAGAATACTTTCTGTCACTGCACTGGGTTCGGTTTGTATGAGCCAACTTATCAAAAGTTTCTCAACAAGACTCTTTTTTTTTTAAATGCTGGCAACTCATCCTGCGACATGTATTGAACCACACAGCCTCCTTGCCCCCTCGTTACCACCTGTCCACCTCCTCCTCAGCCCGTACCTGCCCGTGTCACTGCGGTTATCTGTCTGTTGCCTGGTTACATTCTCAAAGCAGAGGGGACATAATGACGGCCACGATTAGACCTGACCTGGTTTTCCATGTCGCTCTGTGTCCAGCTGGTCCTGAGTGGCTGTTTGAGGTCAGGCAGTTCTGTCAGAGCTAGTCAACAAAAGTGCAGGGTGTACAAACACTAGACGGGCTGAAGGAGCTGCATTTGCATTATCATAAGTGTATTAGAACAGTGAAATAAGCTGTTTTTATTGAAAGAACGTCAGATGTATTTGAGGTAACGCTAAGGGGGACTGCTCATTTGGAGTATTTGGGGAGTTGCCCGAGATGAAGGGAATAGCTAAAAATGTACTCTGATTTGTACTGCATAAATAGCTTTAGTATAAAAAGTGGACAATGACTTACTGTATGTAAACATGTGATTTATAGACCATTGCAGCTAGAAGGACTTAAATAGAGATGGGTGAAAGTATGGTAAATTCATTACAGAAAATATCAACTTGTATTGCCAAAATGCTGTTCTCATTTGATTTTATACACTCACATTATGTTTTTCGTAGTCATGGGACTTTTGTTACTATTGTATATAAACATTTGTTATATTGGTGATTGTCCTGTTATAGATATAATATATCAGCTGCTTTTCGTAGGCGGGTGTAAGCTGATAGATATAAACTCTGTATTGACTTGTATGCAAGAAAATTCACTCAGTATAGTGACCAAGTACTTTTACTTCAAAAAGTACCACCTTTGCACATATTTGATTTGAATTGGTTTGTGCAGCAACAGTAGCTATGTCACATCTCAGGGCTAACAAGAAACTCTTGACATTTTAATTAGGTTTACATCTGACAAAGGAGTCCCACAGTGACCGTACACAACACTGAACAAGCTCCAACTCGTCTGAGATCATGTAAAATCAGTGCCAGTTGTGGTTCTTCTTGGGGCCATCTAGATGTGCCTCTCAGAGGCACGTTAGCGAAAGGTGAGGAGACAGGACGCAAGGAAGGGAGGAAGCAGGAAACTAGACGAGGGACAGCGGTGAGTGGCAGGTGCTTGTTGACAGGATGAGGCAGATGAGAGGTGTGCCAGTCTGTCTTCTCCGCATGTCGCGCACATGCAGACCTGTTGCTTGGTAACAGCTTCAGTGTTCAAAGAGGGCAAAGCAGCTTCGCCCCAAGCACTGGGTCTCGAGGTAAATACTCAAGATGTAATACAAAAATATGCATAATAATATATGTTTAAGCAATACAATTATTAACACATTTTTAATTTAGAGTTGACCTCTGAATGTACTTTTGCGATACACGTCTGAAACTAAATACAAGAATGTTACAGTAAACTAGTGAGTTACTGTTAATTTACTAGTAATACTGTTTTGTGGCATGGGAAGTAATTTTTCCTATCCCTTTAAACACTTACAGGTTGCAAAGCGTTTTATTTTATTTTAGCATTTTAGTATCTGAAAGTGTATTTTCCTTTACTGCCATGGCTGTAGCAGGTACTGTCGTAATTTGTTGGGTCAGATGTCTTGCGCTGATGCTCCCAATCACTCACATTAAAGAGCTGTCCACTAAGGTTAGTGTCAGGACGGACCAGGTCAAGTCTAAAGAGGGCAATGTCCTGCACCGGAACAGCCATGCTTGCAATATCTACCTCCTATGTACCTGGCATTTCAGATTAATATCTGCTTATGCATCAAAATGCCATCATTTTATGCCATATTAAGAGTGTTGACGTAAGGCTTTAGTACTTTTTCAGTTAGTAATGGTAATAGTATGGAAATAGCATAATATCTTTGTTGTTTTTAACAAATAAAAGAATCATATTATTGTATTCGAAATGATCCCTTGTTAATTCAAGTTTACAGCCATGCATTGAAGAGAGTCATTGGTAAGACTAAGCGATTCAGACAGCTGTCACTGTGGAGGCTATTCCTGGTCAGAGCCTGGTCATAGTTGTCCGGTCCATGTTTGAGGGGATGACTGGTGGGCTGCCTGCCACCGCAGATGGGCTCACCCCTCCCAGCCCCACATCCAGAACCTCGGGGAAATTAATGGTCCAGTCAACACACTTAATAGTCTCCAATTGCTCTGACATTAATTATTAACATTTGTCCATTATAATGTCTCTTCATGTTATCCACAGAAGAGAAGCAGGCGGAGGAGAAAAACACCAGAGACAGGCATGACGCGATGTTCACTCAGCGTTTAATTACCTCGAGCTCCACAAACAGCATGAGGCCCATACAATAAAATCTATTGATTTCCTCAAAATAATGCGGTGCTAAATGTGTGAATACAGCTCACAGTTCCTTTGAGCTAAAAATTCCCAAGAAATATAAATACTGAAAGCATATTGACAATGGGCACTGGCTGCATTTCACCAAAGTCTTAATCAGTCTTTTCGAACAGTCGTCACACTCATTACAGCTGCCCTGGGTAGACGTTAGGGACTGTGGCTGCCAATCTGCGCCTACAGCTCCTTTAACCACTCACTCACACCACGTTCGTACAGGCAACGTGGGTGAAGCCCTTGCCCAAGGAACAACAACAGTATGCATTTGTTCTGCACTTCTTTTCTCAAAAACTTTTGATTTGGCCCTTTCTCGCACTGGAACACAATCCTGAATATGGACAATAGGAGTCCACACCAAAGCTAATGATTTATTCCTTGGACAATTGCAAGCCAGAAAGTGTTATTTTGTTATCGGCAAAGTCAACCCAACCAACCTTTTTTGGTTGAGGTTATGAGAGCAAATATCTCCTGTCCCTCGCCTCTCCTTATTTTCCTCCATAAAACATCATTTCTATTCAAATCTCAATTCTTTATCCAAGACCAAATAAAGTACTTCCTCTGTGTGAAATTTTAAGGCAGAAATTTCATTTTAACCAAAATATGGAAATGTGAATTTTGGTGCGGGCGCCTCCTGTAATGATCAGAATGAAGACTAAATATAAGTGCAGACAACATCTCTCTCGCTGCTGCTGCTGCTGCTGCTGCTGCTGGCTCCCTGTGCTCCTGCCTCCTATATTTTTTATCTTAATTCAATCTTTATTCGCTGCCACATCCACATCTACTGCCGCACTAAAAGAGCAGCAGTCCATAAAATAATAAGACCATCAACGCAAACCCATGCACAAAGGAGAATGCACGCAAGTAAACATATAGACCTAACCTGCGTGTGCCATACTGTCCACACTGTGTGCTCAATGTGTACGGCAGAATTTCTGCACCAGCTGATAATGGGGAAACCTCGTGAATGCTATTGCAGCCCCGGTTTGTTTTTGTCATCTCTGGATTTTGTTTTTCGTCATTTATTAAACATCACCAGTTTTGTTGCAGTCCTGCATTTTGGGTTTATTTTCTTTGTTCCACCACCGACTATGACAGTAGGGAGTTAAAATATAGCTTGCACTGACTGTTGTCTTAAAAAGTATCAATAGGAAAAGAAATGCACTTTCTCCGTGAGTACATAAAAAAATGAGCATGTTATTTTGTGTGTATAATACCTGTCAGGTTGCAGTACAATACCCATGGGCATACATCTGTAGCGTCTATAGCTCAGATGTGTCATGTAAATAATTCCCTTAATTTAAATGTAATGCAGAACACTTGGTAAAAGCGGGCAGAGTGCGTAAACACAGTCTCCCAGGAGAGTTGGCCCCGCGGCGGCGTTAATGTATTGATTTTTACAGAGCTGCGCCACAATCAAATTATTCCATGAATCCCAATGAGACTCCTTCACCAGAGCCAAATATATGTTTGTCAGAGCTGGCGGTGGCCTGTAAATGCAGTCGTTTTACATTGGTGGGAGGTGATGGTGAGCTTTATGGGCAGACAGCAGAGTATATGAATGTTATTAGTTGTGTTTTTGCTTATTAGGTTATAAGGCTTTACTTTTAAAAAATCAAGCAAATGTCTGAACCTCCAGGATTTAAAAGAAGACTCAGAACATGTGCTCCCATGTCTCGGTGGGTCTTTCCAGGCACTCCTGTTTCCCCTATCCAGCCAAAACATGTACTGTTTGCTAAAGCCTATAGCTTGGTAATCCTGACCATGCTCAATGTTGATCCTCAAGCTCTAGAGATGGGTCCCCAGACGCTGCATTGCAGATGCTCACAGCTCCTGAAAAGTTGCCCTGTGGCTCTGGCTAAAGGATGGGTCAAATGAAGAGGACAAATTATCCTACAGGGAATATTTTTTGTTTTACTTCACATTCTATCACAATGGTAAAACTTCAGACCATTAGAAGTGACCAGATCCGTCCAGAGACAGTGAAGAGGGCCTCGGGGTCCCTGTCACGCCTGCTGCCAGATAGGTGACAGTGGTGTGGTGCAAGGATAAAATGGAGGCGCAGCAGCCAGGCCCATCTGCCTGTCACCTGGCCTTGGCACACGGCATTCTGGGTAATGACAGGGAAAGAATGGCATCAGTGGCCACCAGCCTCGAGGTAATTACTGACTGGAACTCATGCAGAAACAACACATCTGGATCATGACTCGGAGTGTGGGGATTATACATCGACACCCACGAAGGAGCAGGTCTTCTGACGAGAGCTCTGCCCTGATCTTCATCTCATAGCAGAGGCAGAAAGTTGCCGTGTCATACCACTTGAGCACACTATCTGGGAGTGCCAGGCCATGTGGACAGTTTGCCCACCCAACTGTTTCCTGCAGTTCCAATCCGGCTCAAAGCAGAGGCTAGGCGCCTCATCTATTTTGCTCACTCTTTTCAGAAAACGTGTGATTCAATCTCAACCTCAACCTTTTAAAGGTTGACATGAATCCATGGACAAGGCGGTGTGGGAGGACAAGCTCCTACACTGGACGTACCACCGAAACATAACTGAAGTGGCTGATGTCAAGAAATTCTACCAATGGCTGGACAGAGCTGGACTGAAGGACAGCACAGAGGCACTCATCATGGCTGCACAGGAGCAGGCCTTGAGTACCAGAGCACCAGATCTGTCACACCAGACAAGACCCCAGGTGTAGACTTTGCAAAGAGGCCCCTGAGACAATCCAGCTCATAACTGCAGGGTGTAAGATGCTGGCAGGGAAAGCTTACATGGAGCGCCATAAGTTATAACCAAGTGGCTGGCATAGTGTACAGGAACATCTGTGCAGAGTATGGGCTGGAAACTCCAAGGTCAAAGTGGGAAACACCTCCAAAGGTGGAAGAGAACGACCCAGCCAAGATCCTGTGGGACTTCCAGATACAGACGGACAGAATGGTAATGTCCGAACTGGACATTGTAGTGGTGGACAAAGAGCAGAGGAAAGCCGTTGCTGGCGCTCGGGGCAGTGACCCCCAAACTGGAGGAGGGGCTACAGCGGATCCCAGGAAATGTAGTTATTTATTTATTTATTTGGTAGGGACAGTGCAAGTTAATGAACAAGCCACACCGGATTGTAGCCTTGGGCTAATTTCCATCCGTCGTCCCCCATTCGCACTCTCAAACACACTCTCATACATCCTGACCTATTGTACATGTTTTTAGTGGTAGTGGAAACCGGAGTACCCGGAGGAAACCTACGCAGACACGGGGAGAACATGCAAACTCCACACAGAAAGGCCCCGTCCCTGGTGGGAATCGAACCCAGACCTTCTAGCTGTGAAGCACGAGCGCTAACCGCTGTACTACCATGCCGGAAATACATCAGACATCTCGGTCCAGAAAAGTGCAGTTCTAGGAACAGCAAAGATACTTCGCAGAACCCTCAAGCTCCCAGGCCTCTGGTAGAGGACCCGAGCTTGGAGGAAAAAGAGACCGCCCGTGGTGCATGAGGACGAGTTTTTTTATACAGTATATGTTTATATGACATTCTTGCAGTGCAAGCAGTTTGTACTTCTACTCCAATGGTAATAGGTTGTTTACAATAGTTTGATGTTAGCAGTAATTTTGCAAAATTGTCTTAGTTGAAGCATTAGCAGTAGTCTTTTTCGTAGTACAGGAGGTGTGCTGGAGTAGGAGTGGGAGCAGCAGTAGTGTATAGGCAAAATATAATCATTTAAAAAAAAAAGGTGGAATTATAAAAAATATGACTATGTTAATTGACTGCTCCTGCTTAAACTTTGCTTCTCATCTTCACACTGCGCCTTACAACTTGAAGTTTACCTCTTGACTCCCTGGCCCTCCATATGTCGGCCGTTCACATCAAATCCTCAGTTTTTCAAACATAACTCGGTCCCTCTCTGCCTCAAAGCTGCCCCCGAAAGAACTGGGACACAGACTTGGAAGAGGTCAATTAACCGAGCATGCCCAGAGTGAGCAAAATGTATGCCATAGTGTGTGCTAGGAAAGAGAGGGGGAGAGATGGAGGAGAAGGAGGAAGAATCCAATTACTTTCAATAATAAAGAATGCCACATCAAAGGTACAACTCGCGCCGCTCTCCACAAGTGCTCTCGAAATCAGGTCTGGAAACATGAGGCGTGCGCATAACTTTTATCAATTTAATTACTGGAATCTTAATTTGAAGAAGTGAGAGGGGAGAGACTGCACACTGAGATGGCCTCTTTTTTTTATTTTTTTACCCCATCCGTTCTTTTTGAGAGGATTGAGTTTGTGAAAATGATCATCGATGCAGCTCTAGCGCCAGTCAAAATGTAGCCCACGTCTGAAGAAGGCCCTGAAGCGGGGCGAGGGCGCAGACAGTCTCATCTGAAGATTGAAGAAGGGTCATTTAGAGTAGCCTCCAGAGCAACCGCAGAATTTCATTAACTCCTCTGCCCACGCTGTTTCTTATTGAGCAAATGGAGCTTTTAATAGGATGAAACTTATTTTGGAGGGGCCAAGTGTTAATTACGAAGGCTGTCCAATAGTCAATTAGTCATTATAGGTCACAATCCTCTCCAAGAAGAATTGCACAATATAAAACTGAGAAAATATTATGTTTCAAAGAAAAGCCCAGAGAGAGGCAGAATAGAGCAGCGCAGAGGGAGAGAGTGTGAGTAACAGGAGGCAGTGAAGTGCGGCTTTAGTTGATCTAGCAGAGATTTTTATGGCGGATTAGCAGTGATCCTCCACTGTATTTTCTCTATTCCCTGTAGAGTGAAGTTGAATTCTTCATTTGAGCTTTGAGACTCAATATTTCATTTCATTTTCATTTATTTATTTAATATGGACATAGCAATTAACATTGGACGAACCAGATGCATTGTTTAAAGTGTTATAGCACATGTGCTAATTTTCAACACCTGTCCATAGGGGGCTTTTAGGTTACAAAGATAAAACACATTCACAGACTCAATATCTACTCTAAAAGCACCACAACAAATTAAGTAAGATTGCACTTGCCTCTGCATACTGGCAATTGCACAGCTGTCTGAATAATGTCCATGCTACTTCCAGTACAGTGCTGCTTCTTTGACAGTAGTGTATACTTTATATACTTCTGCGCCTGTGGTATTCAGAGACGGACACCTAAGTTTAGCGTATGCTTCGACACTGGTGTTGCTTTGATTTGCTAAGGTGCGCTCTTTTGAATGTCAAAGTCCCATTTGAGCTTCTTTGTGAAGTTCCCAGTGAAGCCATATTACCGCCATCAATCTCTGCTCCTTTTGTACCTGGGTCAAAGTGATTTTAATTGAATGAGATATGAGAAATGTCCATAACCCTCATGTAATATATGACTGTAATATGAGATATAATACAGTGTTCCTGCTGAACCATTCAGAACACAATCCACATTTGCCCATTTTACTTCCTAATAGACAGGTCCGAACCATAGGTAATAATTGCCGTTTATGATCTGTCCAGGTTTTCTCAATAGATTCTGGTCACTCTCACCAGTCTAATGGAAATGTACTTTTGGGCCACCTGGAATATTGATCTGAATTCAAGATGGCCACCAAAAGTAATAAATGTAGGCTTTTTTCCACCTAATTTGGTAATTCCTTGGCTGAGGAGTATGATTCAGTTGCTTACAAATCGTTTTATTAGACATGACGGCAAAGGGTAAAAATGGTGTAAAGCGTAGAGAGACATTCAGCAAATTGTTGGGGATTCAAACCACAACACAGTGCTCTGCTATTGTGTGGTCGATATTATATTTTTGACAGTAATTAATTAACACTTGACAGTCCAGCATGTAAATACATAAAAATGTTCATGCGTAGTTCCATCGGCATTGATGGTAGGATATTTACACAAAGAAACAGTTATTGCGGTACACAACATAATGGCATTATAGGTCAGTGAGATCCAAACTGAACTGAAATGGAAAATTGAAGATATGCACATAAAGCTCACAAATGTAACAACTGACAGAACAAGCACAATCTTACCCAGGTGCTTAGTCGCATTGGCTACGTGACTGTGGCCACATAAGAAAATCTATCCCCACTGACTCATACATGGGAAATGTTGTATTGTTTGCTTGTGTGCCTGCCTTCAGGGGCTCTCAAACAGTCTGAACTCCACTCAGACAGACTAAACAGTGTGTGTGACGCCCATCTTATGAGTCACCAAAAACACAAGAACATCACGGAGACTTCACTGAGAGACTTCGAGATCCAAATAAAACCTCTACAGCGGCGGTATCTTTAATTTCCTTGCAATATATTTTTTTATTGTGTAGTATCAAAACCTGTGGAAAATGGTACTTACTTACAGAAGTATTGTAAAATAAACAAACATTCATACTGTAGCAAAACCTCTCTAAGCTCTCCTTCACAGTTTCCAGACCAGCTCACTGTCCCAAAGACCAGCTGGAAGCTTAGATGGGATCGGACTTTGGCAGTTATGGAATGAGTTGCAGCTGCCTTTACACATAAGACAAGCCTCCTCTGAACCAGTTTTTAAAGCTTTTCTTAAAGTGCATTTTTTAACTTTGGATTTTGATAACCCTAGGAGGTTTACAGTTTAAACAGTTACTTATTGGTAAATGGTCTCAAAGTGCCCAAGGACTAGGACTGAAAGATATATCGTTATTGTATTTATATAGAGATATGAACATTCAAAATATTAAAATCGAAAAAGAAAAATATAAACGATATAGATTTTCATCAATAAAACAGCACTCTTTTGTATTATGATTCTATTTTTCTGAAAAATACTTAATTTTCACCTACAGTAACCCATAGTTATATCGTATCGTATCGACATCGGGATATCTGGCATGAATATCGAGATATGAAATTTTGTCCATATCGTTTAGCCCTACCAAGGACACAATGATAGTGTGCACCTGAAGGGTGCGGGATTCGAGACCCTGACCTTTCGATCATGAGACGACTCGCTCTACCATCTGTCGTAGATGTTAGAGCTGATTCTGCCAGTGGCTACATTTGTGTATTTTAAATTGTTTTATTTATATGCATTTTCAGTCTATCGTTTTTATCTCTTTGCAATTGATTGATTTTTAGAAGTGCCCACAAGACACTCAACTCACTCAAAACAGTACACATGGCTGCAAACCTCTCCATTGTTCACAATACACAATAAAGATAACATTTGGCTGCTTGCAGTATCATACAGAAAATAAAATACTTTTCTCCCATGGTTTACAAAATAACACAAGCCAGTCGTAATAGAAGTTATTTTAGTCATAAACTAGTGAATAATAAATAGTACTGTTTAACAATTCACTTTTTCTGCCCTTTTTTTCTGACCCAGCCTAAGGGTTCGTAGCCAGCCAAAAGTGTCTATGTAATTTAATTTTCCCTTACAATATAATCATCTTTTTAATGCCATTCGCTGTGTTTACTTGTTTACTTTGCTTTGTCTTGGGTGACGCGGGTGACTCGGCACCCACCACTTGCCCATTATGTCCTATTATATACTGCGACTCCAAACCGGCACTTAGTGTGGCTTATGCACTTGTTATCAAGAGTAGCCATTGTTGTG
This sequence comes from Neogobius melanostomus, assembly GCA_007210695.1. Taxonomy (NCBI): domain Eukaryota; kingdom Metazoa; phylum Chordata; class Actinopteri; order Gobiiformes; family Gobiidae; genus Neogobius; species Neogobius melanostomus. Next base: position 1,192,760 of record VHKM01000159.1, read on the forward strand.
CGCCACAGCTGAGCGTATGCAATGAAGTCGCAGCCACACTGAAGTATACAGCATAACTTATTAACTCTAAGTGTGGAAGCCATTGCTGAGCTTAAGTGGGCTCAATCTGACAAACTGAAGTATGTTGGGAAGGCTCTTTGTAACCACACGTGTTTTCATGTGTGGGGATTGAAATAAAGGGTAAAAAGGCACATTTATTGATGCTGTTATTTTTGTCTGATTGCCTGCAGGTACATCCAGGGCGCGTCGTCTCCGAAGGACATGGTCATCATTGTGGACGTGTGAGTATCTTTCCCTCAAAGGATGCTAGTGCCACCTGTCAGTGTGAGCAAAACCTGAACTTGACCAAAGTTTGCTATTGCATTACTAGATATTGCATAGCACTTTCCTTTTAATGCAGGACTACTTGATTGATGATGAATTATTCAAGGACTTATGAGTCCTCTCTATATTTCTATGTGTTTTAAAATCCTGTGCAACATCGAAAGCTTTAACCTTCAATAACCACTGCACAAAAAAGTGAAGCTTCTGGCATGAAAGTGAGGTGCTCCTAATTAATCTGATAATCACCAGATTGGTATGCTGTATAAAAAGTCACACTATCTTTTATTGACTTATTTTAGTTAGGTTAGTCTGTCAGTAACAAAGTAAATTTACTTAAGTACTGTGCTTAAAGGAATAGGCCACCGTTTTTACATACTGAGATATGTTCTTACCTTAGCTTTGACAAGTTCATTTGTACCTGTCTGGTCTTCACGTGTGCCTTCCGTAACGTAAACACAGCACAGCCTGCGTTAGCATTTAGCCTCTCTCTTCTCCTCTACAGCTCCAAACGAGGTGAAGATAGAAGCTACCAAACTCTTCCACGTTTCCCCTATTTAAATATGGTTGCGTGCACCACAAAGTATAATTACACAAAATTAAACAATGTGGATTTTCTAAGCGGATAAAAAGGGAAACTATATTGTAAAGCGTAATAATACCAGGAGTGATATCTTCACTTTACTGTGCGGATGCCGAATTACTCCTGGTATTATTACGCCTTACAATATAGTTTCCCTTTTTATCCGCTTAGAAAATCCACATTGTTTAATTTTGTGTAATTATACTTTGTGGTGTAACACTTCACATAACCATATTTAAATAGGGGAAACGTGGAAGAGTTTGGTAGCTTCTATCTTCACCTCGTTTGGAGCTATAGAGGAGAAGAGAGAGGCTAACGCCGTCTGTGCTGAGTTTACGTTACAGAAGGCACACGTGAAGACAAGACAGGTACAAATAAACTAGTCTAAGCTCAAGTAAGAACATATCTCAGTATGTAAAAACGGTGGCCTATTCCTTTAAGGTTAGTTTTTTAGGATCTGTATTTTACTTTTGTTTAGAACTTACTACTTTTACTCCATTGTATTTTGAAGAGAAATACAATATTTTCTGTCAAGGGTCTAAAGTAAAAAGTAAATTTGGCCATGACTTTTGTTTATTTAATAGCCTTAAAATGCACTCTCCAGAACAATAGGTTGCAATGTGCACATGCTCTGTCAATGCCATTGATTCAAGGTCTGTCCCCATCACGGGGAGTAGGCAGCGTCAGGCCTGGGGTTCACTCACTTATTCACATGCTATTGTGAATATCTCAGGTTTTTCTGCAAAATATCTTGATACACTTCTGAATAATTTTTTCTATTGATGATCGCACGTTGTCCAGGCCCTGAGGCAACAAAACAGCCCCACACCATGATTCTCCTGCACCATACTTCACAGTGAGGATAGGGTTTTGAAGTTAGTCTGCTGTTCCATTTTTCCTCCACACGTGACATTGTGCGTTCCTCCCAAACTATTCAACTTTGGTTTGCGAAAGAGCACTTGGATAGTCCACTACTACTGGGCTACTACTGGAAAAATATTCAGTGGACTGATGGACCCACTATCCACTGTGAAGTATGGTGCAGGAGAATCATGGTGTGGGGCTGTTTTGTTGCCTCAGGGCCTGGACAACGTGATATCATCAACAGAAAAATTCATTCATAAGTGTATCAAGATATTTTGCAGAAAAACCTGAGACATTCACAACATGCATGGAATACGTAAGTACACTCCTGTATTAAATAGCTGGCTGATCCTTCTTTTGCAGCAATATCTGCTTTTCTGTAGTTGCAGATTAGACGCTCACAATGATCAGGATGAATCTTGGACCATTCCTCTTTACAAAACTGCTGCGGTTTAGTGAGATTCAGGCGGTGTACTTAATTATTTCTCCCTCTCCTGTAAATGTTTACATGTTGTGGCCAATAAAAATATGATAAAATGTAATTGTTTGGGTGGTATTAGTTCAAGCAGACACTGTTAATCATTCTTGTGATTTTAATAAAGATCAGACCACATTTTATGACCAATTTAGGCAGAAATGTGAGAAATTCCAAACGGTGTACTTACTTTTTCCTTCCACGGTAGATCATCTGGCATCTCATCAATCTGCAAATATTAAATACAGTTTAAAGATTAAGGAAGTTGTATAAGCAGAGCATGCCTAATATGGAACTGTACAACCCACATTTTGTTTTATTTTCAGTTTTGTTGTCTTTTCTAATGATACATTACATATAAAGATTTAAGGCACACAGAATGACTATGTGCCGTACTCACAGTTTTCATATTGTGTTTTGCTGTCCACAGTTTGTACCACAAAAACAGCCAGTGGCCTAAATTGTAATCTAGTCTCACCTGAAGCCATTATTTTCCTGTTATGCATAATTCAACATAAGCCGCTTTAGTAAAAGGTTAATGATCCCTGTGATAAACCTGTTTGTTCCCCTTAGGAGTGGCAGTGTCAGTGGCCTCACTCTGAAACTGATGAAAACCTCCGTCAACGAGATGTTGGACACTTTGTCAGATGACGATTATGTCAACGTGGCCAGGGTAGGTCCAGCTGCGCTTCAGATATTAATACACAGAGGCAGTGACATTTTACAAAGACCCCAAATATTGTGTTAAGCTGACGTTATTAATGTTATCAAATGGCACTTATGCTGTTTGGCAAATTAACTCTTCTGCTGCAGTTTACTTGAATAGATTTAAGCCATGCTCCATGAAATCAAGTTATTCTTGTTCTGTTGTCTTTGTTTCAGCCTTTCTCAGAACACTTTGGGTACAGCTTTGCTCTTGTATTTATCCACTATATTTGATCTGGCCTAGTGCTGGTGACGCTGTGCCTAATTTTGTTAAATTCTTTTACATAACTGTACATTAGGTCTGTTTTAAATGTATTTAATATAACTCTCGTACTTTATTTGAAATGATGGTTGGTCACACACTGCCCTTTTCTACTCCTTGAAATGCTATTACATTAAGGAACCCATTCTCGCTCAAATGCACTTACATATTCTTACTAAAATATCCAATGAGGTGAGTCAAGCGTCTTGCCCTTGTGCACAATAACAGAATAGCCTGTTGAATCTTCCACCATACATGAGTGCATATTTTTGCTCATCTTTCCACCTCTGTTGATGCATTGCCGTTATATATTTCCCCCCTTGTATTTCTAAAGCAGGTGGTAATCACACTGGGGTTTAGCAGATTGCACAGCGCGTAGCAGCTCCCAGTTGTTTGCCTGCGATGGCAACACTACAGTTCCCCCATTACTGTGTGTTTGCTATGTCCATATGGGATTGTGCGTCTCTTTCCCTCCGCTGATTACCCGACTCCTATTAGCTGCACTGTTTAGGGTAATATTAGCATTAGCCCAAACAGCGGTGCAGATAAACACGTACAAATGCACATGATTGGTAAATGTAATGGTGGAACTGTCTGGGACCTCCTTCACTAATCCGTCTTAATCCGTTGCTTTTAGCCGCTGTATGTTGCTAAATGGCGGTGCTACGAGTAAAAAAAAAAATAGCTTGGTAATCTGGGTGGGAATGCATCTGATTTCCACCCAAATGTGTGAAGCATTTTTGTATTGCTAATGGAGAGAGGAGATTCGACAAACATTCAACAACAAGACTTCAGCTGTAAAAGATAATTAGTTGTTAATCCTCACTCAAGTTTTGTTGTTATTCTTGTTATCTTTATTACAACATGGCTAATTATAATGAAACGACTGCATTACACGTTCATTTCTGTCACAGCCTTTATAAAGTGGATCCAGAGCCCGTGTCACTAATTTCAACCAAATTTTATATTTCATTCGAATTGACCTTCTTTAACCCCTTAACCCCCGCCTGAACCGAGCACATTTTCTCCAGGTTGGCTTTACTCAAATCTAATAGCTTAAAAGAAACATCAAAATAGCGACAAAAACGACGATAAAAACACATTAAAAATGTGACAAAAACGTGTCAAAAAACAACAAAAGAGCTACAAAAATGTGACGAAAACAAGCAATCAAAAAGCAACAATAAAGCCACAAAAACACAACAAAATAGTGTCGAAACTAGAGGAAAACACGACAAATGCGCAGTGACGACTCTTTTGAGGTCTTAGCTTTCCAGTGAGGCATTGAGTCGAGAAGCTTTTAGATTTGGGTAAAGCTGAACCAGAGACACTGCCCTAGGTTCAGGCGGGGGTAAAGGTTAAAATAATATTAATTTGCAGTCCTTTAAAGGTGCATTATGCAACTTTTTTAATGCAAAAAAAAAGTTGATATTTGTGCGTATTTTACCTTGTAGTGACCCAGCCGCTGTATGAGTGGTTACCATGGCGCCTTTAGTTTCCATCACAGTGGTTTCTAGGACGCTCCAGGATCAATTGTTTGGAAGGTTTTCACCAGAAAATCTCCAAAGCAATTGATCCTTCAGAGTTGTAGAGACCACTGTGATGGAAAGTAAATGCGACTTGGTAACTACTCATACAGCCACTGGGTATATGAGTCACACACTAATATCAACTCTTTTTTCCGCATAAAAAGTTGCATAGTGCTCCTTTAAGGGAAGGAGTGCTTTATTTATACTCATTTGTGCTCATACTTATCCACACACATTACAGGCTGTCTCAATTAGCAGCATTTGCACATTTAAATAATGTTTTACTCTAATCCCTTATGTACAATATTGTGTCAGGAGTAAAAAGATTGCGTAAAATGCTTTCAATCATTGGTGTCCATTTTTGAGTTCCTTATATGTTAAAATCATGGTATAAATAAAATCACGCTGTGCACAGAATGCAAAATAAACTCGGGTCAGAATAAGCCTTTCATATCAAATGAATATGGATTACTTTCTTTTGAAATCTTTGATCTTTCTGGCATTAAAAAAATTGCACATCACCAACAAATGAGAAATGTCAACACGAGACAAGTTTTGTTTTAGATCGCTCCATAATGAAAATGTCAGAAAATTATGCTCTGACCTTAAAGAATGAAATCTAAACCTGTCATTAGAAAGACTGCTGCTCATACTGAAACCCACACAGTCACTCTCACTCAGAGGCTGGCTTTTTCCCCAACACACAACACCATAGCTGCAAACACACGCTGTTTTTAGGCTAATTCGGTCGATGGGATGCGACAGGTAATATTAGCTTGGCTGGCTCTACCCAGTTTGTCGTGGTGCGTTCAGGTGCACCTGTTCTTTGTGGGAAAGTTGTAATTAGTGGTGTTTAGTGCCAGACTGAGAGGAGCAGAGCGGGAACATCTGCACACACCCACGCCTGAAGCCGACCCACATCACCAAGTTTATGTGTAATGCAGAGAGACAGTCGCTTAAAGAGATGTACCGGGCATTTCAATGAAGCAATACATTTGATAGAAACAAACAAAAAACAATAATTTACTGAATTTTACTTGTTACTTGTGTGGTGAGCCCCCTGCCTTGTACGAAAACTTAGCATATGCTGTAATTCAGACGCGTGTAGTCATTTTTTGTATGGTACTGATATTGTATTGGGTTAACTATAACATTATTCATCGCAGTAAGGGGTCTGTTACGTTATTGTCCCCTCTCTGCTAAGACTTGCGCAGGTTGAATTTCTAGATTGGGAAAACCTCCTTTTCTTTTCTCTGTCTCTCCCTGTTTCAACGGCAAAAGGCAACAAATACAAACGGAAGAGTTTCCCCCTCTCTCTCTCCTAGTTCAATGAAAAGGCCGACGCGGTGGTTCCCTGCTTCAAGACCCTGGTCCAGGCCAACATTCGCAACAAGAAGATCTTCAAACAGGCTGTGATGCACATGCAGGCCAAAGGGACCACAGATTACAAGTCTGGCTTTACGTTCGCCTTCGAGCAGCTCCTCAATGTAAGCCTTTTAGATTCACTCAAATGCAGGCTGTCTGAAGTTTGTGTCTGGCTTATTGCTTGACTTTCATTTTTGGGTTTGTGCGGCCTCTTGCAAGCCACGGTTTGCAGGATGCCCATCCTGTTGCTAATTTGATGATGTTTCTACAACCACTACATCGCGAACAAATGCTATTACTACTAATTGTGTACTAATATTACTACTATAATATTACACTACTGTTATAAGGGCTGTTGTTTTATCAACTGAATCATAGTCACAATTTGAATGATCCTAATTTGCAAATCACTTGCCTTAATCTTGGTAGTATAAAACAAAAATAATATATATATTGTATATAATTTGTATAAAATCTGCCAACTCTGTAGTTTAGATCTCTACAAACGTGCTCTGAAATCCATGTGATTCTTTCATTAGTTTAGCAGTTAACATATCAGTATTCATTTGCACCCCCAGTCGTGTGCATAGTGTGCATTAGTTACATTTTCAAGTTTCGCTAACTTTTCCAATATCCATGCATGAAGATTTTTTCAATGCACTCTTTATGTGACTTTATTTCAACGTTTCCCAAACCAGGGGTACGGCACAGGGACATCTGGGGACACATGAACATTTAGCAGGGGGTGCGTGGACTTAACTAATAGATAAAAAGTAGGTGAAAGTTAATAATATTTGAGTATCACATTTAAAGGAAAAGTGATTTTGATGACAGTTTTAAGACAGAAGTGACCAAATAATGCACCCTAGAGTTGTCAGATTGAAAAGCTGATGTATTTAATCAAAGGGCAGTAGTGACGCCCCCGGAGCTCTGTTTTTGAAATGAATATGGCTGTTACAATGAAAGTGACAGTGCTCTCTATAGCTTTAGCAGTAGCAGCATACGGCCAGTGCACGTGTGCCTCACAGGTGCTGCCTCAGTCCCTCTCTCTCTGTCCCGGCTGTATGCTGTGCGCGTGTATTTTCGACTGCCTGCACCCTAATGGACCCTGATGGGATGATTGATGAGCTAACCCAGTGGAGATCAGCCATGGACACTTTATATTCCTCCTGTGGGCTCCCAGGCGCCAAGCCAAAAAGCTGCTATCACCCAGCGCCACCGCCCCATCTCTCTCTCTCTCTCTCTCCCAGCCATCCCCTCATCCCTGTCCCCCTCTCCGACTGAAGAATGAGGATTGAATTGAAAAGTCCCTTTAATTGCAATCCGTGATCTGCGACAAAAGTGATACAATAAAAATATGGAACTGAAGAGATGTTATCTTTATGAAGATTGATGTGCTAATGCGGTGCAGCGAATGTGAAAGCTAAACCCACATTTTGAAAAAGAGGATGATGACACTGATTCTTTTCAGTAATCGAATCATGTAATGATTTTAAAACAAACAGCAGTAATTTAGATGTAGGAATGTTGTACTATGTTTTCTATGGCAAAAAAATAATTAACTGCTGACTACATTTCACTCTAATAGTACTTCAACTACGAATGATTGCTACCATTAGTACAACTACAACTGCTTTGATCATTAAGTTTTAAGTATGAGGAATTAAAATTGTTCAAGTTTTTAATATTGTATTGTCAATAACCTCTATTAAATATTTACTATTTACCAAAGCTGATGCACGCTGTTGGGATAAAACTGAAAAATTCCATTTCAACACTAATTGGCAAAAATAACACCACTGTAAATGTGTTTACCTTTGTCCATGAAACAGTCCCTCTCCTTTATTGTATTTGTTTTAACCTTTTGCACTACTGTTCCCTTCACTTCTGATGCGTTTCTCTTCCCACAGGAGACCAGTGCCCCCAGGGCCAACTGCAATAAGATGATAATGATGTTTACAGACGGAGGGAGGACCGCGCGCAGGACATCTTTGAGAAGTACAACTGGCCCAACAAAACCGTGAGCATCTCTCCACAAACCAGTCACGTGTGTAGGCCCAGTCACAGCCGGGTGCAGAGGGACAATCCAATGTCTATCTAAGATTATAGTCTGATATTTTACCAATAGCTTTGTTTTAATCATTGATCTTGTTAGTGCAAAGCCTTGGTTAACGTGACCATTTTTGTCTATTCTGAAGATGGAATGGAAGAGAAGCTTATTTGTAAAGCGCTTGTCACATGACACAAGTCAGCCAAAGCACTTCACACAGTGTAGGGAATATGTTCTTCATTCACTCCACACATGTTGGTGGTAAGCTACGTATGTAGCCCTAGTTTCCCCTGGGGTAGACTGACAGAAGCGCGACTGCACACATCTGCGCTGCGCTAACGGACCCTCTGACCACGGCCATTCATTCACTCATACACACACAGACACATATATATTCACTCACATGTCTTTCGTGGTTTTTCGTACCCCGAGGAAACCTACGCAGACATGAGGAGAACTTGCAAACTCCACACAGAAAGGCCCCTGTCCGGCCATGGATCAGACCCGGGACTTTCCTGAGGTGAAGCATGAGCGCTAACAGCTGCGCCACTGTGCCACCCTAGATAACGATACAGTATTTACTTTGTTACAATCAAAGTATACTTTTGTAACTTTTATTTACTTGTTAAATACACTATCACTTATTCAAGCAAGTCTGAGGACTGGGTTTGGACATCCACTCCTACCTCAGAAGGCCCACTTATGCATACTGTATGGGACGCCTGCTCCATTCTGAAAGTGATCATTAAGTAACAAGCTGTCATAATCCAACACAAAGTAAATGACTGTACATACTCAGAACTGAACCACTTGTTTCAATATCATTCATTTTCAAAAACGGCACCTTAAACATGTTTGTAAAAAATCCTCAATATCATAGATTACAAGCCCACCAAAAACATCACAATGTAGACACATTTATAAAGGGTCTATTTGATAACTATATTTATATACAATATGTATTGTATATTGACGTTTACGTAATCAATATACGTGATTACACTTACAAAATCCCCAGCTACTATACAGATTGTTTGCCACTGAAGTTAAAGCGAGTGCATTTGCGATGGTAGAATTGTCAACAATACTTAAAGGTTCACCTCTAATGTCAAGGCCTTTTTAACCACCATTGGAATACGAGATGTATGCTCTTACAGACAGTCCGAAGAAGGTTATTTTTCAGTTTCTTTTGTGACATTACATTGTTTGATGATTAATCTCCTCTGTCCTCCTTGTCTCTCCTTGCTGTGTGCGTCTCTTCTCTCACAGGTCAGAGTCTTCACCTTCTCCGTCGGGCAGCACAACTACGACGTCACACCGTTGCAGTGGATCGCCTGCGCCAACAAAGGCAAGTGTAACTAACAGGCTGTTGTCAAAAATAGACAGGGTCTTTGTAACTGGGCAGGTTTTGCTAAATACATTATCTTTTAACCTTGATCAAGAGGTGAGTGCTGTGAAAAACTCAAGGCCCAATGACACACACACACTCACCTAATGACGTATGGCTTGTTTGTAAAATATCCTCCGCCCCTTTTACCAAATAACAATTTGGTCATAGGGATAAGTATAGTTTATCCCCCTTTGAAGGTCCTATGTTGTATGTTCAACATCACATCTAGAGGCCTGCTGTTTATGTTATTGCCAGTGGCGCTAAGTGTCTCCACAGAACTTGTTGTTAGTTCAAAGACATTGTCTGGTGGCGATTACTGTGCCATCTCCCTGTCTTGTGGGGCAAGTCCCGGATTACGCCTCTGTGCCAGCATGTTCACCACTGTACTGATTTGCATACTACTAAACCCTGTGCCAGCCTGAGACAATAGTGTTGACATACGGGTCTCAATGGAGCTGTCTTTTAGTATCTTCTTTCCTTATTACCCTTTTGGTATCGCCGTCAAACACAACCAGCTGCTTGACACTTCCACTGGCCCTAGCCCTGACATACAAGCATTTTTATGGTCGAACATGAATAAGGGCTGACAACCAGGCCATACAAGATACAGGCTGTCATGCAAGGGTGGGCGCAGTCCCATGCTAGGGATAAAGTAACCTCACAGTGATGCCCATTACTTGTTGCATTGCCTTACCTTAGGCTTCTAAGTCGGTATGGGATACATTTGAACAAATATCTTTTCAACCAAAACAAATCAAAACGTCACACTAACAAATTCAGGAGAGATACACGAGGTGTGTTGTGCAAGGACACAGCAACTTTTTGATCAAGAAACATTCAGTTTTGTGGGCAGTAGTCTCTACACACTGAAGAAATGCTACCCAATAGAACATGTGTAACATACTGTACATACTTGTACATTTGAGTGATCCGTTACAAATTAGAGGCCGACATAATTGGCCGGCCGATATATATCGGCCCGATATTTGGGGATTTTACAATATTGGCTATTGGCCGATCTAGCGCTGATTAAAAGGTATCTCCGGGACCAAAAGTGATAGACTTACCATTTTTTGCATGGGAAAGAGCGAAGTCAGGGCTTTAAAACGAGTCCTACCTAAACCTCAGTCAATATGGACATGCTGCATGTCATTTTGAAGCACAGCATCTGGAGAATTCTATCGCTGAGTTAGTTTTAACCTCCGTATTTTGGATCGCCGCGCAAAATGTGGCTAGCAACAGTATGCTAATGCTAACGGCAACTAATCAAACCTGGGACAGAAACTATGATTGAATCTCGTAAACTTTAGGAGATTCAATCATTCACCGATTTTATTTTATTACTTTAGGACCTAAAATAATAAAATAAAATCGGCCACTGCTGGAGCAGCGAAGTGTTTATTTTTTTTACAGGATTATAGACCAGACATTTGGAAAAATCGGTCAAAAATATCGGCCAAGCATATTGGTATTGGCCAATAAAAATCCCCAAAAATCTGCATCGGCCTTAGAAAAACCCATACCAATCGACCTCTATTACTCATAAGCGATTGTGAATCGACAGCCCCCAAACTGCATCAACATCAAACACACAGATTAGTTTTAAACATAGAAAATAAAATATAAATCAGCCTGTTATAAATAAATGGCCTGTCAAACTTTGAATCATCCCCAGCAGAGACAAACGTTATTTTATTCATTCATGTTTTATTCACCTGTTTTTATTTACACTCTCGGTAAATACGTCACCGCTCTGGCTCACATCCAAAAGCCTCAGAGCAAATTACAACTAGGGCTTTAGGCAAAAACAAAACAGATAGCTGTAGCCTGCCTGCGCCGGTTATCATTAGCTCTGTAATATCTGCACGATGTCATTGTCTGTGCAGATCGGCCGCACAGTGAAGGCAACACCAACCTGCCGTGACAAAGTTCATAATGTGTCAAAATAATGAGAGTCATGGCTGCCTTTTAACATTCTGAGGACGCCGGCTCCATTTCGAGGCTCTTTGTATAAACACTTACGGCTTTAATAACTTGTGGAGCAGCGTGGTTATTGACCCAGTCGTTCACTCTCCTCCATTCCTAATCAGCGGCGGCGGCAGCGCCCACGGCTCTGCATCAGCAATGAGCTCCGCATTTACATCCTGCAGCTCGGAGAGAGGGAGGGAAGACGGGAAGAGAGAGGTAGGGAGGGAGGGAGGGAAAGAATAGAGGGAGAGTGACAGAGCGAGGAGAGGAGGGATATGAACTTTAGCAGGTGCATGTTACAATAAGAACAAATAAGCTATATTCGATGTGAGATATTCGAAATAGGTGATGAGCACTTGCTGTACATTTTTATAAAACCACACGGGCAGATCTTTAAATATTCTAACTTTGAAGAATGATTTGAAGCATGTGGTTCACACTGGAACACTTCCTACAATGCAATGCTGTAAGCAGGATCACAAAACCCATTTTTACCCCCATTATTGCAGAATTGTTGCTCAAGAAAAGATTGACGTAGTCAACTATAAACCTTTTGTAAAATGTAAAATGTGTTATTTTTGACCAACTGTCTCTCTTTCCAGGTTACTACTTTGAAATCCCATCGATCGGCGCCATCAGAATAAACACACAGGTAAGATTTATAGATTGTCTTCAAGGCGTTGAATACTTCTGAACAATTCCTTCGAAATTGTCCCATCAAACAGTGGGCTGAGCTCGTTCTTTTCATGTTTGTTTTGATGATAATTACTTGAGATAGCTTGCTCGCTGGAGATAAGATAACAATTTAATAGCAACGATAAAAGATCTTCTTGGACATGACTGGTCACCTATACCTCCCAGCTACAGTATATATCCCACCCCTCGCGCTTGCTTGGTGCTGTAAGCTAGTCGAGGCCCTTGGGATAACCTTAAATCGACTGGTTGCAATGGTGGGGGGTTGGTAGCGCACCTTATCCCCCAAGCTCCCCCTCCTTCTCAGGGCGAGCAAGCGAGCGATCAGGCTTTCCAATAGACTGTCAGCTGTTCCATTAACTCGGGCATATTTATATTCTAAGAACTGCCACTTACTCTAATAGGTTTTCTGAAGGTGGGAGAGTGCAGCATTTTGTGTGAAGCCAAGAAGACATATCAAAACCTTATGTTATTTAAGAGTACACGCTGCCTTTCGATGGAGCACACTTGAGTTTTTTTTCCCCGACGGATCGGCGAGAAACATGTAACTAGCAGATGGGGCGCAGACGGGTGTAATGTTATTCACATGAAGAAAGAAAGAAGGGGAGAAGTGATGCTTGGCTTTATGGTGTTCAGAGAGCAGCTTTGTTTTGGACTAAGCACGTTCGCCTGAGAACAAATGTTGGTTAATGAGCAAAATGACTTTGAGCCTCTTGGTATAAGAAAAAGAATAGCATTTAATTCTTATGCTTTTGCCCATATTGTCTCTTGTCTAAATAAAAAAGTCGTAGATAAAAAAAAAGTGCAGAGGCAGTCTCTCTCTCGTGAAACCAGAAAGAAGAAGGCCTTTCTATATGACAGGTTGGTTGATGTCTGGAAAACTGTTGGTGCAGTTTGACAGTCAAGTGTTTCTGACAGTCCCAGGGCAGCTGTAGCTACTGTAGCTTACCACCACTGATTGTGTGAAGAATTAATAATTGTTGTAAGGTATTTTTGAGTGTTGTGGGTTTTAGTGGTAGTACTACTAGTGGTTGTATAAGTAGAAGTGGTGCCTCGGGGCTCCAGTTTCTCTCCATCAGCCTGAAACAAATACAGTAAGTGCTAGGTACTCGCATCTCAAGCAGTTTTACCTTTTGTATCATGTGATTAGGCATTTGCATTTAGATTCGATTAGAACTGATGTACCTAATAAAATAGCTCTTCTTTCACCACATATATTTCAGAGCTTTTTACATTGCCTGGATTGTTCAGGTTGGGCAGAAAATTTTCTGCGCAGCCCGTGAAAAGGTCTGGCTGTCATCGCCCTGATAGAATATCTCCCTGTGGCGCGTTAAACTGGACTTTTATTGAGCTAATAATAGAATAGGTTACGCCTGTCAGCACCTTGCTGCTCTACCCATGAAAAACAAAGGGTCAAAAAAGCCCATACTGGGAATGACTGGGCTTAGACAAGGCTTTCCATTTGTTAGGCAGGCATCAAAAAATGTGGATGTGCAAAAGGTTATACGGGACATCTATGATTATACTGCAGTCTGGATATTGGCGATAATAGATGACAAAAGAATGGTTTGAGAAAACATTATCGGACAAAAAATATCTGATGCTGAAAGAACGCAATCTGCACCAAGCCACACCAAGTAGTGGTTCTCTCCTGTATTTTAACAGTGAACACATTGGCGACCTCAAAACCTTTATCCGACTCATATTTTTCGTAAAATTAAAACGATTTCCTTTTAAGGGTTAATATATTATATATTGCAGAATATTAACCAAGTCAAAACGTCTCTTACATTGAATTGCATGTGATCATTGCCATCCCCTGAAGGCACTCTTCCCTCAAAATGCAAATGTCAAAGGGTCACTCGATAATGTTACCAATGAGAATTACATGTCAATTCATAACAACACGAGTCAATAATATGCAGTTTACCCATAAATATGTTCCTCTGTTTTAGTTGAATAATGGGGTTTGGTGGATATGATGTATTACTGGTGGACTTAACCCTTCACCTCCTTTCAGCTCCACTGCGGGACATGCTCCGAATCAGTGTTGACAGTGTGGCCCATGGGAGAAAGTCCTGTTTGCACATTGTAGCATTGACACCCTTAATGTGATTTTAATAGCTCCTTGGTAATGATGAAAAACAGCCCAGAGAAGATGAGGGCTGCGGGGCTCTGCACTCAGCGGGGCCGAAGCTGTTGCTGCCGCTGTCGTTTTATATGGAGGATAGTCAGGGTCTGTAGTTTTATGACATCTGAATGTTTCCGGTGCAATGGTTTTATTCAAATAATAAACAAAGCAATGCTACATATTTTATTCTGTGCTTATCACTCGATACCTGTGAGTACATTACTTAGAGTCTAACAGTGCAAGCTTTCACACATTATGTACGCTTTTGTGTATAATGGCAAGGATGTCTCGAATGGCTCGAAATAATTTTTTTATTTATGCTTTCAAGCTATTTTCCACAGATGGAAATGAACATTACATGAAACAGCCTAACAGCAGAGCAGGCAACACGTGTGAATGCTTTTTTCTCAAAACAATTTTAATATGTTATTTACATGTGTAAATCAAAGAGAAGAAATCAGTCCAGCTGTAAATATGGAGGATTTTGAACTTATGCCTCTCAGCAACTAGTTCTTTTCGTTCGTCTAGTTCGTTAAATTATCTTTACCCTAACCCCTTAAGTTTCCAAAAATTACAAAAATTAGCCAGTCTCAAAGAGGGCCCAAAGAGCATTCTGGTGAGCATAATGTCAATATTATTTCTGAAGCGTTTTCTCATTGGTCAAGACTTTAAAGCTTGACGTTGGGAACTGAATTTATATCAAAATACACACTTGCCTTATAGTGATAGTCTGGAAGTCTAAATGTATCTCACTAACTAATCAGAGTCTAGTATCCTCCCGCGTTGACCAATGAGACGAGCTTTTCCTGTGAACCGGCCTGTCAGGTCCAATCACGAGGGAGGGGGAGGAGCTTGATTGTTTACCTTTGAAAATGTTGTTCCTGCTCTCCACATTTTGCAAACTAATAAGGGCTTTCTGGTTAGAAAGGGGAGTCAATATCAATATCTCTTAAAAGGCAATATCTCTTAAGACTATGATTTGATGACATATATTTTTTCTGTTATAGGAGTATCTAGATGTCCTGGGACGACCCATGGTGTTGGCCGGACCCAGAGCCAAGCAGGTCCAATGGACTAACGTCTATCAGGACGCGCTGGTAAGACACTGTTCTGCACTTATTTCCCTAATCAAACAAACTAATCCTACTTCATTGTGGTATACTCTTAGACTTGACTTACATTACTTTACTTACAAGTATGTTTTATTCATTTTAGGGTTTGGGTCTTGTCATCACCGGGACAATGCCAGTCTTCAACCTGACAGCAGATACTGCAAGTGCACAGGTAATCCTTATTACCTAAAACTGTAATCTTTCACCATTTACTCCCTTATTAGATCTATAATAGCTCAAATGCACATTGTAGAGATAAAGTTTGACTACTTATGTCCATTGCTCATGTCATTTGTAATAGCCCACACATCTTCTACTCTTTAAGGTAACACACCGCCCCTAGAGGACATCATTTTCTCGAGACTAGTTCTTATCATAGCGATTCATCCAGCTATCACTTTCCATGACCAAACTATTTACTCTGGTCTTATCACTGGTTTTTAAAAGCACTTATGGCCTCTGCAAGCCGTCTCGGCTAAAGATAGACTCTAAAATATGGACTAATCAGATTGCACACACATAGTAAAGATAAGTGAAGATGCATGGAGATGTTTCCTGGCTGCCCGAGCACACTTTTTCCTCCCAGTCGGACTGTGGGGAAATTCTTATTATTGACTTTATTATCATTGAATGCATTTCTATTGAAATTTTGTGCTGAGCCAACACCATAAAGCCATATTATGAGTTGCATCTAGAATTGTGCTATAGTGGTCACAGAATGCATTAAAAAGCTACACTGCGACACACTGGCTTCAACATAATCTTTCATTCACTGCAAATCACATAAGCTGCGCAAACACAATGAAACCATTTTTAATGGTCAAAATTTCCTTTATTTTGCAATTCTGTATAAATCAGGACTTGGTTTTACCACCCATTCAAAATGTACAATTGTTCAATAACAGTCCATACAATAATTCATTCTTTATGGTTCTTTTGATTCTTTTTCCAAACATCCATTCGGTATTCATTAATCATCTGTATTTTTTTCCCCTCCAAAATTCAGAATCAGCTTATACTTGGCGTGATGGGAGTGGATATTGCAATCAATGAAATAAAAAAGAAGACTCCTACATACAGAGTAAGCAGATTACCTTACATTAATGAGCAAAAAAGTAAAGAGAAATCCTTGTTATATATATTTTTTGTGGAATGTCGTCGTGCAGCTTGGAGCCAATGGATACACATTTGCAATCGACCCAAATGGCTACGTATTGTTGCATCCAAATCTACGGCCAAAGGTACGTCTGTCTGTCTGTCTGTCTGTCTCTCTGCTTTCGCTTTTCAATTTCAATTGTGCTGCAGGAAACTGATGTCAAAGATCCATCTTTTGTTTTCTTGTTTATGTCTCTGTCTAGATCATTAACTTCAGAGAGCCAGTCACTTTGGACTTTCTGGATGCTGAGATGGTGGACAGTAACAAGGAGGAGGTATAGAGGCAATTTGGCTAAAAAACTAAACAAAAATGTATTCTATATCACTTGCTGTGCATAAATCTTTGGCTGAACAGACAAAGATACATGAATGTACAATGATAAGCTAATCCTAATGCATTAGTCTTCGCCCGTTTCTAGTCACAAAAGTCACTCTACAATTCAGTACATTATTCATTCACTGCTCAACCACACTCGATGGGGTAAGCTACTACGAGGCAGTTGCCCCAGGAGTGGATTGGTGTAACGTGGCTGTCAATGTACATCTACAACCCTTCCATTCCCTACCACACACAATCACTCTTACACATTCACAATATACTGGGCCGTATCTGGGATCCAGCCACCAAACCTCTGGTTAGTTACTGACTGGACCTGAGCTTGAACAACATTGGCTACTTAAAGCCTGACTGCGTACTTTATTGCAGTTTTCGTTGGTGAAAACACCACAAAAAACAAGCTGGTCTTTACTGTGTGCGGGCTCGCCTCTTCTCAGATCTGACTCGTAACTTTGCTGTTTTGCTTTTATTACAGGTCGCCATTGTATTAGATCCACTTCCAAAAGCTTTATTTAGATAACTTATGCCTAAATTACATTATCATTTACGTTATTTTAGATGTTCTTGTGGCATTAAAGCAACATACAGCCAATAATCTTAAAACCATTTGTAATTCCTTCGTTGTAGTTAGTCATTTCTTAATACAGTATCTCATCATGGACACAATCTCTAAGACCTTTACTCTCTGGTTTCTTAAAATGTATTATTAATACGTTCCATTTTTTGCACAGTTCTGGATATTTCTCAGTTCATTTTTGACACATCTCAGTTCGTATGCCTAACCGCACGCGCTCTAATATTTTCTCTCTTCCAGATCCGCCGACAGATGATTGATGGCAGATCAGGGCAAAGGAAAATCAAGACGCTCATTAAATCAGTTGATGAGGCAAGTCATCAATATGAGTCCCAATCACGAGCCCTATAGCACCTTGCTGAATGTGAAGCAGGCAGTGCGCCGCGCTACAATAAAGAGTATGGGCTTCTGTGAGACTAACCATTGTTTGTGTGTGCCATTTCCACAGAGATACATCGATGAGTCTTTGAGGACGTACACATGGACACCAGTAGAGGGCACCGATTACAGGTGAGTCAAGCTCATGTTCACCCCTTCGCATGTTTACCCTAGTTACTGTGCCAAGCCTCTTTCAACATGTAAAATCAGCATATTGTTCAAAGGATTTTACTATTTTAGCCAGAGTTTTGAGTGTGTAACTTGGGAACTCCTAGCACTCCATCGCCTCCTAAAACGTTTCTACATAATAGTAATGAGTCAAATTTGATTATTTTTCACAAAAAAACTCTCACCTATTAAGTCACATTTATAGGTTCATTTTCCTCTTTGTACACCAAATGAGTAACATATGAAGGCCCTGAATAGAATCTGCCAATATTTAGGTGAACTGGGGAAAGCATTAAGTGAATACTACATTCATTTACTTTGTTTCTGCCAAAAGTCTCTAATTGATCAAGGTTTACTTCACCTAAGTCCCGCAGTTACTTGTAAGTGTCCTCAAAGCAATAGTAGCTAACCTGTAGATGTAACCTCCATATAGTACGGCGCGACTTACTCCTAACAAAGATGCCAACTCACAAACCAGTACCTCCAAACTTATTTGTGATCTTTAGTCATCAGCGTCACCCATTTGTAATGCACGATTACAGGACAAGTTTCAACCCATTTGCTTTTAATACTTCATCCAAAGCACCTAAATTAAAGAAGCCATTTTCCCTCTACAGTCACCATCCAGACTCCAAGGGCAAATTAATTGCGAAATTTATTCATCTCAAACTTGGTTGAACATTTATGGTTTCATTTGAATGTTTCCTCTGGGCAGCACTTTGCAAATTACAGTTTATGAGGCTGTCTCTACACTTTCTATTAATATTCAAACTTCCAGGAATGTTTTAGTGTTGTGGCTAGCGGATGTGTATCTCAGATACACGTCTAAAGAGCCAATCTGATTTGCATGCTGCATTCACCACTTTATACATCAACATTTACTTTAGCGTTGTTAAGTGGTGTCCATGTTTCTGTGTTAAACTTGATACATAATCAGTTTAAATTAATCCTCTTACTGAGTTGTTCTTGTGCTTTGGGGAGAGGATCGGCCTTTTGTTTTACTGAACCTAATTAAACTGCCTGCAGTTAGCGTCTCAATCCACGGGCTGCGTTACATACACAATCATTTTGGAATGATTTTAGAATACCAATTATGTCGTTGAATAGTAGAATGTGGATCACACCAGGAGTGTCAAACAGAGTCTTGATTTTCATAAATGGATATTCAAATCTCTCTTTATAAATCGTACAATCCACTGCTAATACAAGTGGGCGCAATGTTTTTACTCCGGCTTGATCTTATGCTGTGGCGCTACATGGCGATTACAAGCCGGAATATGGCGCGCAATTACTGTTTCTGACTGCCTGTGTGCCTGTGTGCCTGTTGACTTCAGTTTGGGGTTGGTGCTGCCCACATACAGCGAGAACCACATCAAGGCCAACCTGAGCGACCAGATCCTACAGGTGCAGTGTAAGTACCAGCCACACTTCCTCCCCCTCTCTCTCTCTCTCTCTCTCTCTCTCTCTCTTTGTCTCTCTCTGTGCCTCAAGTACAACCTCCAATCTTCGAAGTCAGCGGCATCCCTAGCAGGACCTTTCCAAGTGGATTCTTTGCCCTTCTTCTCCCTACGCCCCCCCAAAAAAAGAGAAAAAAAGCTTTCCCCCTCTGTTCCCTTACAAATATCCCATAACTGTTCGGGCCAATACCTCTACTGCCCCCTGCTGTTACCCCTTTGTCTTCATAGTGTGCTGTTTAAAAGGGTGGTGTTTTTCTTCACGTTGGCTGAAGACAAAAACCACCGCAGTGACAGAAAGGTGAAAGCTACGGTTTTCGGCTGTAACTCGGGTGAAAATAATGGTGACTTTCTGTGCTATTATTTTTTGTTGACCAGACGCTCTCGCCTCTTCTCCAACAAACAACAAGCAATGATTCTGAAGCATATGTGTCCAATGTTTAAAAATGTGAAAAAATGCATGCTTTTCACTCCTTATAATGTGTTTTAACTCTTATTAATATGTGTATCTTTTAGTTATACGCATTCATTTTGGGGTTGTATATGGCTTTGGAATCATTCAGTGGTGAACTGGCACATTGCCCCAACTCAGGGCTAGTCCAATGTGCCAGTTTGGGTTTTATGAATGGGGGCTTTTGTGTATTTTTCATAATTTTCTGTCCGTGTTTACTTCTTTCCATTCTTTATTTGTTATTGTTATCATGATAATTCTACCTTTACCTACATCATTGTATTTTATTTGAATTACTTTTTTTTTTCCTCATCTCGTCTTGTTTGACTTCTTTATTTATTTCAAGAGACACAATATTTTTATTCAAATGTGAATTGAATAAAATATTGTCTGTGATCCCTCCTTCCCTTCGATTCCCTGTTTTTTTCTTGCTACTCCTTCTCTGATGGATCCACAGACCCACTCTACCTCAAGGGCAAGTATACTCCATATTGGTCCACGTCTCCTGTATCCTTATATATCCTGTATACCCCCACCTCGCTGCCTCCTGCTCACTCCTGTTGTCCCATCTTCTTCCCCCCTCCGCCCCGTCCCGTCCTGCTTGCCTCTGCCCCTGCCCTGTCTTGGACCCCTCAGTAGCCTCTTTATTTCTCTCTTTTTCTCCTCCTCCTCGCCCTCTCCGCTGCAGCGCAGATCCTAACATCTTTCACAATGGCTCCTCCAGTCCCCACCTCTGCTCCAGACGCAAATAAAAAGCCCAAAGAAGACAGATATTAATGTCTTTGTCCTCTGCTCATCTTTTCCTCCTGTGAAAACCTCCAAGTGGGTTTTGTCTGCCTTCTTTCCCTCTCTCCCCCTGCCATTACCGAAAATATGACTATTTAGCTCTCACTTAGAGTGGCAAGTATAGTTGTGTCATATGTTTCCATAGCATTACACAGCACTGTATAGAATATAGCTGCATGGAGCTTGTGCATTGTAGCAAAGCTTAGACGTGTGCAGTCATTTTAATACAAATAATCTGGATATGGCAAAGCACGAAACACTGAAGAAGAATAGACAATAGGGACAATATTCTCAGACCTTTATTTGAATGATCTAATGTTTAACTGCCACGAGCATACAAATAGCCTACACATTATTCGATATAGGTTGGTTGTCATCAGTATTAGCTGTATTTGACAGTGCAGGATCCAGCTCCTCTCATCTCTCAGGACCCTCTGTCTCCCTCCATCGGCTTGTCCCTCCTGCTCCCCCCTCAGACCTCCACAGGACGGCGCCACACTTTGACCCGGATGTGCAGGGCATTGTGGGCGGAAAACCACCTGGGCACACAATACTAGCTTTGCATGTCCAAACACTCGTTGTCCTCTGACACACTGAGGGCAAAGAGAAAGGTTAAGAGACTAATCCATGTTCATATTGTTCGTCTCTGTATGAGTATGTTATAGTTACAATGTCGTTGCCCCTTTACATGCCCTCTACAATGCAGTGCACGTCCCCCGATTGAGTCTGACCTCGCCCTCTCCCCTGACGGTCTGAAGGGGGACCTCTAACCCCTCCCTGCCGCTGTTGTCCATTTTGGTGCCAGCCTGACGCTAGCGCTGTACGAGCCTGGTTACTGGCTTGTTGTCACTTCAGAAAGCTAGTTCTCACATGTTTACTAAATGTGTGCCAATGCAAGATGCTACAGATGCTGCTTTTGTTTATACTGTACAATTTGCACAGTTTGGTGTTTGTAATTACTAAATATTTTGTGTTCTTTTTTTGTTTACCGTTCTCTATTCAGCGTCACTACAGCAAATCAGATGTACTATGGATAAGAATTGGCAGAAAGAGTATTATCTGATTTCTTTTGGCCATACCCTCACAAATTCACCAGTTCATTGCCAGTTTCATCTGTAGTGTCCTGCCTTTGAAATGTAAATGACCGCAAACGCTCAGCAAGCCCTTTCTATAGCGCAGGTCTTTTTATAAAGGCACCATTCTGGCCAACGCTGATGTTCCCATGGTTACTCAGTGTCCCGTCTCCTGCCCCTGAAGATGCAGCTGCTGTTTTAGCCTGAGCCCCCCCACCACCTCACACCTCACGCCACCCGCCCTCGCCCTTGCCCCCCCCTCGATAATCTTCCCGTTTCTGTTGCAGATTTTGAATCACTGCTGCCAAACAGTTTTGAATCAGAAGGACATGTTTTCATTGCTCCCAGGTAGCTCTGTGTGAACGGTCACCTGTCAGTCTCACTGTGTCCATGTTTTTTTAAGAATAATGTTCCCTTTTGGTTGTGTTTCTCACTCTGGATCTCGTGTGCATGAACCCTGTGTGGTGCATGTCGATGTAGCCTACAGCTCTGGACAAAAATCAGAGACCACCGTATGATCAGCTTCTTGAGTTTTACCTTAAAGAGGAGTCTTAGGAATACTGTTTCTCGCTTACACACCTTACTGTACTGTCTACTAAAGCCTAAGGGCCAAAACCAAAACAGCTGTTTTCATACATACACCTTGTGTATGTATGAATTAACATACACAAGGTGCTGACATTTTAACACCGGGCCAAATAACTTGAAGAAAAAATCCAATCATTTGTGTCAACATGTAAATTAATATTCAGTGGAATAATCGTCTCGCTCTCCACCAGTTTTTCACTTTAGCGCTGGATGACATTATTCCTCTCTCTTTGCTTTACCTGATTGTCTGTGAGCTCATAAAGTTGAGTGAGGTGTGCAAATAATTTTACCAGACGCTGGCCTGGAATGATAGTCATCTCATAAAGAGGCTGAATAAAGTGGTGTCTCGTTTTATTTCCACAACTGTATTATTAAGTTAAATGGATGTTACATTGTGCATGAAACTCGTTGTGTACCGTCGACTGTTTCTGGCTGAAACACTAAATATTGTCATTGTTGTTCCTCTGCAGTGATGTGCGGTTCATTTCTCATCTCATTTGAAGTGACGTTGCTTTGGTTGAATTTAAGCACACAACAGCATTAACACTATGTACACACTTCTAAATGTTAGGTGTCGAGAAGAACATCGACAAAGCATAATGTGTTTCAATGTGCCTTCTTCAGGGAATACTGCAATGAGCTGGAGCTGTCCAACAACAACACTGAGTTCTTACTCAACTTCATTGCACTCATGGAGAAAGTAACGCCAGATTCGAAGCAGTGTAAGTAAATCCTTGAATTAGTAGTATGGACTCTGTTATGTATATGAGCTTAAAACGTTTCACCACTCATCCAAGAAACTTTGCCAGTTCTGATGTTGCACCGGTCAGGAAACTGGAATATATAATTGTGCTTGGGGGGAGGAGCTAGAAATTAGTCTAACTGCTCCGCAGGGTTAAATAGTCCAAACAAACAAAGAATTGACAAAACATATTGAATGAGAGGCAAAATGTCTTTCCAAAGAAAAAAAGGCCACTGATGTCTACTTTTTGTAGATACATCCATAATAATATATTTCATGCTTTCATTCTTCACTCCTCATTTGCATTAATATCACCATTTGAGAGAGAATCCATAATGGCTGCTCAGTCTCCTCCTGCATGTTCCAAAAAGAAAGGAAGCTCTGTCCCTGCTGGGCGGGTGAATTAGCAACAAGCCTCATTTGGAGGGTGGGCTGTCAGTCGAAGCTTAAAGCTAAAACTTTAAAATGCATACAACCGAAAACAGTATGGCTACAAATAGAGTTGTCACGGGAGGAAACTGTATTAACAATAAATGTGTTTGGAGCCTGGCTTTGATGTTGTTTTTGACACGTGTAAAGTCCCCATTCGTTTCCATATCATAGCACACCTTCTGGAGTCGCCCTCTAGCCACTAGGACAGGGGTGGCTAACTAGTCAGAGACCAAGAGCCGAAATGTTCAACCCTGATCCTTTGAAGAGCCACAAAGGCACCGATCATTCGTGAGATCCAGGGATGGTAGTTTAATGTGATTATAATGTGACCCTTATATTTAATCACAATAAACTATAACTTTATGCCTGGCCTTTTCTTTTCTTTTCAATAATTGTATTAGATTTAATGGTTTTACTCCTCACCAAGATTGAAATAAATGTATATTAAATAAACTGACATTTTGTGCTGTTCTGCTCTGACTGGGACAGAATTAGATTTTGTGATTTTTTAAATGCTAGAGTGTGTTTATATGTGGGGCCCTGCCCACTGAGCCCCCTCCTCTGGTCCGCCCCTGGCCTGTGCGCCCAGTGTCTGCAGCTTGGTCCTGACTGGACTGTGCAGAGAACGGACTCTAGGCTGCACAAAGTTCATAAACTTTTATCAGGAGCCTCTGGAGGACGTCTGAGATTCTGTTTTATGTTGCATTTGTTACAGTTACAGCACATGTGACAGGTCACTTTTTGACTTTGCGTATTTCCACGTTACGATGTCGCACTTCGCATCATGCTTCATTAGAGCTCAGGTTTTTCCATTTCCTAATTGGATCTTTTTCTATGAATATGAGGCCAACTTTCATCAAATAAAGAATAGGCAAATCAGAAACTTGAAAAGCACAGTGTCACGGTTTGCAATTGGACCCAAAAGCAGAGCACAGCCGGTAAATGGTTACAAGGTTTTATTTTGCAGGAAAGTATGGAATTGTAGACCAGAGAACCAGTTGGACAGGGTAAGTAGCAGGCAGGTGAGTATTCGTTGGTTGGTAGGTAGGCAGACAGACAGACAGACAGACAGACAGGCAGGGGCTGGAGAAAAAAAAAAAAAAAAAACGTAGTCAAAAATCCAAACGGATACAAGATTGAGCCAAAAGCGTCTACTGACTGTAGCAGTGCAAACGAACTGGGCAGGAATGGTGGAGAAACTGGTGTTCTTGAAGACCAGGTAATGAGCTGTGGATTGGTGCAGCAGTGTGAGTAACAGGTGTAAGATCTGATGGCTCCGCCCAGGTGAGGAGACAGACAAACACAAAAACAAGAGGGAAGGGAGGAGTGGCAAGTGGCAACACAGGACCATGACACATAGAAGCTGATCCCAGTGCCACAATCTGTCTGTTGTTTAACCTACATCCCGCTTTGAGTGAGGCTGCTGCACGGGCATCTTTCACACGCCACCTCGAAAAGGAGGGCGATACAGACTGTCATTCATGTGTGTAGAGATGGGAAACAGGGTCTGTAGGACTATGGTTGGATTTTTGATCAAGATTCTGAAAGACTGTTAGAGTTTATGGGAAAGATGTACCAATTCTTTTGCAAAGAGCTGCATTGTATTAAACATATCCAATCATGCAAAGAGCCGCACTCTGATTGGCCAAGAGCCGCATGTTCGCCACCTCTGCACTAGGAGGTGGTAACGCAGCAATGTCCGCATCCTGCCATGAGGACCAAAGAGAAGACCTGTCCTCGCCCATTGGATAGTTTCATCAGGCACCTATTTTAGGATGTCACTTTGCAGAAAATGAACTTTATGTCAAGAAAAGTGACTAGTCCCATCCCGGTCCTCTGGCCCACATTGTCCTTAGTGTCTACATGAGATACTGATACTGTAGTGTTAATTTACTGTTGTTTGCACCGAGAGTTTGGGAGTTACACAACGTACTTTGCATGTGACTGCGGTGAAGTTGGTTTCACGTTGGACGTTGGATATTCGCCTCCAACACCAACAGATCATTCGAACTTAGGGACCGTCTATGAATTACTCTCTTTGTAAAAAGGTGTTGGTTTAAAAAAATTAGTTTAGGTGTGAATCAATAATATGATACAAAAAAACAATTTTAATGAAAGGAAATAAACTAAATGTAATCTGTAGGTGTATTTTCTACCACATTTAATCTTTTATTTTATTTTATACCTACTGTTGAATGTTTTCAAATTTTTTCAATAAGCATATATTCGGAATCATGTGAACCAGCAAAATCAATAATATTTATAAAAATACTCCTAGTCCACCATACGTTTTTGTTTTCCTATTTTCAGGTTTTGAAACTTTTGAAAAATCATTATCCGGAAAAAAAATACAAGATTTTTTTCAATAGGTTTATGGTCATGTGACCCAGTCACCCCAAACCAGTTTACAAAATTGGTACTACCTCTAGGTTATGGGGCTCAGGCCATGAAATTCTGCCCCATAGCCCAGAGATAGTACTAATTTTGTAAAGTGTTTTGTGGTGACTGGGTCAAATGCCCTAAAAGCTATTGAGGAAAAACCCATACTTTTCCATCATAAGTCCTTGAAAAAACATGACAAGCATTTAAGCAGAATTTCATGGCCTGAGCCCCATAGCCCAGAGCGAGTACTATTTTTGTAAAGTGGTTTGGGGTCACTGGGTCACATGACCATAAACCTACTGAAACAATTCTTGTATTTTTGGTGATTTTCCCGGATAATGATTTTTCAAATGTTTCAAAACCTAAAAGTAGGAAAACAAAAACGTGTGGTGGACTAGGAGTATTTTTATAAATATTATTGATTTTGCTGGTTCACATCATTCCGAATATAGGCTTATTGAAGAAAATTGAAAACATTCAACAGTAGGTATAAAATACAATACAAGATTAAATGTGGTAGAAAATACACCTACAGATTACATTTAGTCTATCTTCTTTCATTAAAATTGTTGTTTGTATCATATTATTGATTCACACCTAAACTATATTTTTTAATCCAATATCCAACACCAGAGAGTAATTCATAGACGGTCCCTAAGTTCGAACGATCTTGGCGCTGGAGGCGAATATCCAACGTCCAACGTGAAACCAACTTCACCGCGGTTTGCATGTGATAGAATTTTGGATTTGGAATAAGGTTGAGAGGCCAGGATGGGTAAGCAGGTAAGTTTGCCATGCCCATACTAGCTTGCTGCTTCTCCAAAACTGCAACAACTGAGGGATGTTCCCGGGCCACAGGTGTCTATCAAAGTGATCCAAGGAAGGCAGAGAGGTCAAGGTTCTGACATAATTTGTGTCATAACTGTATGAGAGGACGTCTAAATTGTAAGTCTAAAATAACAGATGTGGCATGCTCGTGGGTTGCTTTCAAAGAAATGACAGATAGAATGACAGCAGCCAAATTTAAAACCTGCTCCTTTCTTTTATACTGTATTCGAGAAATCAAGATATGACAGGCCTGCTGTGTTTAAATTGAAATTATGGGTGCATAAAACTAAGTATCTTTGCCCAATAAAGTATACGTATATATACATATAGTGCTATCATGATAGAAAGGCACGTAGCCCTGCAAATGCTATTCTAATGATTGGATGTAATCTTAGGTGACAATTTGCTTCTTCATAACCTCATCCTGGACACGGGAATCATCCGGCAGCTCGTGGAGAAAGTCTGGAAGAACAAAGATCTCAATACGTAAGAAGGCACAAATTAAAAGTACTTTTTTTCATTGTTGATTTTGTGATCATTATTTTTTGCTTTTTGTGTAATTTAGATATGGCTTTTTAGCCGTGTTCGCTGCCACAGATGGAGGCATAACACGAGTATTTCCAAACAAGTAAGTCCACAGATTCTGAGTAGCACTTTACTTTTTGCAATGATAATTACATGAAAAGAGGGCACACCCATGGTAAATTAGTCATGACCGCAGCTCATTCTAATACTGATCATGTCCAGGAAACACAGGTGAGCATTTACTTGGACTAATATAGCACAGTGCCAGCAAAATGCATTATCCTTGACTAGTTACCATGTTAATATTGTGCGGTAAAGTAAAACGAGACCCACCTTGTTTAGTAGTGGTTAGTTATGAAGAATAATAGTTTGCATATACATTTTGTGCCATTACTTAATATTACAAATCTCTCAATCTTTCTCAGAGCGGCAGAAACGTGGGAGGAGGACCCTGAACCGTTTAATGCCAGTTTTTACCGTCGCAGTTTGGACAATAAGGGGTACATCTTCAGAGCGCCTTATCGAACCGGTGAGTGCGGAGAAAAAACAGGAAAGTCTGGTAGAAAGAAGGAAGTTCTAAAATCCCGTCTTATAAATCTGGAGATACACATTTGTGGTTTCATTCATCCTCGTTTGAGTAATCAGTCTGTAACCTTCTCAAAACGTAAAGCACTTGCCCCCCACCTGTTGATGTCACGAGGTGGTGCATTTTATGTTGTTATATCACATATTTTTTTAATTTGTTTTTTTTTGACACACACACAAAAACATACAAAATATTCACTATGGTGTTGAAATAATTTAATATTACAACACCATAGTGAATATTTCTGAGTTCAAATTGCCTCAACTTCAAACCTTTATGATTCTAGTCTATATTTTTAGCCTTTTACAAACTTTCCTGAATTATAGGATCTTTTAATCTGGTACTTTAAAAACTTAAAGCCACACGGTGTTGAATTTTACCCAATAAATACAATTGAAATACAAGCATTTATTTTATGACAGATATTTTCATAAATGCCTCGTAAATGTACAAAAAAAACATGTGCTTTTGCTGTGAGTGGCTCACCTCTCCTAAGACATGACTAACTTTACCGGGAGTGGGTACGTCTCCAGCTCGTCTCCATGGAGATGTGACTAAAGTCAGTAGAATTTGAGGTTTAAACAGGTTAGGTCCTCATCCAAATCCATTCTTTGATTACCCACTGCAGTAATAGCATTTTTCTGTGTCGAGCTGGTCATTAGGAGCATGTTTTGTATTGATGGCAACAGTATAGTCCCAAATGTTCCACAGTGGGCCTTTAGGTAAGATATAATTGGACTACTATGAGCTTTATCAATAATGGATTGAGTTCAGCATTTGTAAAACTAATACCTCGACTACTACATGTCTGTTATTCCTACCAAAACCGCGGCTGCACCCACATTACTGCTACTGATATTCAATAAGAAAATCTCCACGTGTTTAACAAAGCATTTACATCTATGTTTTTTACATGTCACACAGCCTTTTCACTGTCATCTTCTTCGTCACATATTTTCTGTTTATTTTTGTGTGTGTGTTGTCCAGCGCAAGACGAGTTCCTCAACCCAGACAATGACACGATAGGGATCCTTGTGAGCACAGCGGTGGAGATCACAGTGGGAGGGAAGACTGTCAAACCTGCAGGTAACACCCACGCTCCTCCATTACAACGGCACCTATATACGCTTAATTATAGCCCCGGACTCGCCGCTATTAATTGTCCCCTTTTATACGGTTGTCATCTTTTGTGCTCCTCTTTTGATGGGCACTTTTCTCGTCTCTTCAGTGGTCGGAGTTAAATTGGACCTGGAGGCTTGGGTCGACAAGTTCAAGATCCTCGCCAGTAATCACACAGACAACCGGCAAGGCTCCAATCAGGTGCATTATGGCGGTTACATAAGTGCAGTTCAAGAGGGTTCTTTGGCAGTAGAGTGGCCAAAATATTGACTAAATTAAGAACAACTCAAATAGCAAGGATAGAATGATAAAAATTCTGAACATTAGGTTCAATAAACAAATCTTTTTCCATTTGTCAATATAAAAGTCTAGACTAGCATTTACTATATAATGGGGACAGCAAAGTATATTCTGCAAAACTTAACGTCCTTGAGTAACTGTAACAGATTACTACCCACCTATGGCCTTTACTCAAGTGAGTTTTCTATGAGAGCCATTAAAGTGTCAATATATTTTTGTATGGCAGTGTGGACCTAATCGGCCGTGTGAAATGGACTGTGAAGCCAACAGCGATGTAAGAAAGGCTGTCTTTTTTCTTTTCTTTTTTTTTTTAAATAAACAGTGTTTTGCTTTTTTTTTATGATTGGAATCTATATTGTTTTCTGTTCACAGGATCTTCTGTGTTATCTAGTCGACGATGGAGGATTTTTGATTATGTCCAATCAGAAAGAAGACTGGAACAAGGTACTGTAAATGTGCAGTTTTTTTATCGAGAAAGTTTCCTTACTTCAAACCATGTCTTTATGCACTTCTTCCATTTTATCAGAAACATAAATAAAAGGAAAAAAGATTCAACTATAATGGCGAAATTACAGTAGAGTTTGTATTTGTTTCCAGTTTTCAGTAAGAACAACCATGTGTTTGATCTAAGTATGATGATCTAAGTAAATTAACTAAATCAACTTCAAATGTATTCTCACAATTTTGCAAATAAAGGTGAAAATAAGAAGTAAATATGCACGGTTGATCCGTGAACCCTGCCTGCCTGCGTGGTGAGTGGTTGATAATCCTGATGCGCCACACTGACAATGTGCATTTACGCCTTCATTTGTACTTTAGACTTTTGGCTATTGCATTTCATCCACAAAAATATGATCTCGTCAAAGTTTACTTTAAATCATCCATGTACGTAACAGACTGGTTTTATTTGTAGTCTACGCGTTTTTGTAGACACAGTGACCCATGGCTTTGTCAGGGGCAGTGCATTAGAGATGCAGCTTCCATTAAAAAAAGAAAACACACATTTACAATTGTATTCTTTGGGGGTGAAAAAGGCACAGAATGGGAGAGAGAGAGCACAGAATGAATGAGCCCAGGTCAGTGTGTGACACTGCAGCTCCTCCCTTTATATGATACAAGATATTGACTGATAAAATATTTGGGCGTTTTTAAACACTAAACTGATTAAAATCATATTTGTTTTTGTTTTGTTGTTGTTGTTCATGATGAGTGGTGAGACACATGCCTCCCTGAATGCACATCACTAAACATTCATGTCTTTAATAATGAGGCCTGGGTGACTAATAAGTAGATGTTTAAAATCTGAAAGCAATATGTTTTTTATGTAAAGTTATTGTAATTTTTTTTTTTCATGTTTTGTTATTCCTCCTCTGTGGCAGGTGGGCATGTTTTTCAGTGAGGTGGACCCTTACCTCATGTACGCTCTCTACAACAACTCCTTCTTTAACCGGAAGCAATCGTTCGATTACCAGTCTGTGTGTGAGCGCGTGCCCAACAGCGAGGCCGGCGCAGGCCCTAGATCAGTCTTTGTGGTGAGTCTGCGCAAACAGAGCAAGTAAACAATAGAGACTGTTTGTAAGTGGTGGGTTCAATACGTGTGTCTGTTTTCACAGCCCACAATAGCAGATTTCGTAAACATTGCCTGGTGGACCTCTGCAGCAACATGGTATTTATTTTTTTATTCTCCTGTATTAAAGCTTAGTTGTTGAGAAATATAAATTGAACTGGATTCTTTGAGGCAGAGCACCTTCCTTTCTCCAACCGTCACGCTCCAGACAATTTCCACATCAAGAGTTAAGCCACCTATTTGTATCAAACTAAAACATGTTCACTAATTAGTTGAGTTGTGAACACACTGAACCAATTCTGCACACTTTAAGAAAAATATAGTGAGGATTTTGCATTTTCCACCTTTCACACTCTCACAGGACAAAGAGCTGTATTTATCCCACTGTGAATTGAACAGTCCTGAGAGAAGAGAGAATGTAATATGGTCCCGCTGCAGCGCTCGGCTCAAAGGGCTCCGTTCTTCAGAAACGTGACCCATAGTCTAATTATGCACGTGTTCCTAAGTGTGCAGCTCCACCCAAATCCCCCTGTTTCCCGCGCAAATTTCCAGGTCTAGCAGGAGAAAGGTTGGGGACCACTGGTTTAGACCTGTATAAACATGTTCTGAAGTGCATGTGATTCCTGATTAGTTTAGCAGATCTTATGCTCCAGGATAGAAAAATGGACACTGGCAAGTGGGAGCTGAATCTTGAATTTAAAATCCAATCTACAAACCTAATCACTTTTGCAATGCTTGTCAGTAAACAAATCTCAATAAGACATTATCCCAAAGCAGGGCTGCTCTATATCGCCACAATCACTTGCATGTTTCAATACTTATTGTTCAATATCTGTTTGCAGGTCCTTATTTCAGCAGTTTATTTATGGACTGACCTATCACAGCTGGTTTGTCAGAGGTAAGTCACGATCGCCATCTACTGATTTATCACTTTTATTCATGTGGAAAAATGCTAATCACTGGTATGCACTTGTTGATTTAAGTATCCTTTAAACACATACAACAGATAATATATTAAGTGTTCTTGTTTACCTTGTCTGTTTCTCTGGTGATATCAACAGACGTAGAGGCAGCTGAAAGTGTGGACTCCAAAGAGAGGAGCTGTGTGATGATGCAGACTCAGTACTATCTGACCAATCAGACCAGCTCCTATAACATTCTGCAGGACTGCGGCAATTGCTCCAGGTCGGTGCCAATAAAACCTGTTATTAACACGCCGCAAAATACAGCATCTAACCAGAGAAGCAATTTGCATGACTTCTGATTAACCGCATATGGTTAGAGTGCAGTAAAATGGTCACATCAGTGGCTAAATGAGCCTGAAAATGTTCCCCTATATATTTCTCTAATGTATTTGCGAATGAGAGCGCATTTGTGAGTTGGACTATCTGTGTCCTCCGTTTGCTATTATTTCTGAGACATCTTTCTAGTTTGAACAAATGTTTGGTGTGAATTCAACTGAAAGGTTGGCAGTTCAAGTTCCACTAGTACTGTTGTGTCCCGAAGCAAAACACTTCACTCACTTAAGAACTTACACAGACACTTCACTCACTTAAGTAAAGATAACCACTGCTAGAAGACGGCTGCATATATACCTGTCACTGGATTGACCGTAGTGAATGAGAGATGGTTGTGAATAGAGTGTGTTGGATGTGGAAACATTTCCACCTCAGTTAAATTATATATATCGGGTGAATGGTTAAATAATTGCAAGTGCTGTTTGCTGAGAGAATAATGTCGTCCACAGATTGATCCACGCCAAGAAGTTAAACAACACCAACCTGCTGTTTGTGGTGGCTGAGAAGCTGCTCTGTAACTCCTGCGAGATCGAGAGACTCTCACAAGAACAGGAAGAGTGTATCCTTTTGGTCATTTTCAAATGTTAAAAAAGTGCTTTTTACTCTCTTTTTGCTGCTGTAGGCATGTGCCGTATTTTACATCAGGACTGTGGTTCTCAAATTGTGGGTAAAGGTCCAAAAGTGGGTCTCAGAGAGTTGGGCCTTTCCTGTATTATTAAAGATAGAATAAAAAAATAAAAAAAATAAAAAGATAAAATAAAAATAAGTAGATTTGTTTGGTTGGTTTATTTGAAGCCTTATTTTCAAAAAGCTTTTTTAATGAAATACATGTGTCATCCATCACGTATCAAGATGGACGTATTGTGTCCAGCTCTTTACATCAGTCGCTCGACTGGGAAGGAGTGCGCGCGGCTGAAGCTCAATAAAAGCATTACATAAACGTGAGCTCTGTTTAAGTCCTTCATTGAACTTCAGACAAAGAAGAGAATCCTTGTGAAGTCTTGGCTCCAGCGCGCTATAGGAAAGGACCCGCCACCTGCTTTGACAACAACATATCTGTAAGAACTTTGAATTGTTACACACACTCTTCCTCTAGAGCAGAGGTTCCCAAATGTAGGACCGCACTCACCAAATTGTCCTCTGGCCACAGACTAACAAGTAGTAGTAACAGTACTTTAACTCGGGGTACTTACTTTGGGTAGTTCACATACAACTCTAAACACTGTCTCATGTCTAACAGGTGTGTGTGTCTGTGTGATTTCAGGAGAACACGTCGGATTGCGGGAGAGGCTACTCTTTCCGCCCGTCCCTCTCCTCCCTGCTGCTCCTTCAGCTGCTCCTGCTGTACCCCGCCCTCAGCCCCTATGTCCAGTCGCTAACACATTAACTCACCTTGCCTCCGCTGTCCCGTTATAGCCCACCCAAGCCTTATTTCACTCCCCCATTGTTCCAACCACCTCTGCCCCCTTCTGTGTCCCCCCCCCCCCCCCCCCCTTTGTTCCCATTCAAATATATAGTCAAAGGTAAACGGGACTCCTCCTCGTGCGTGGCAAGTCGGAAGCCCCTTCTAGTGCCACGCTTGCTTCAGTCATTGTGGCAATTGGTATCTCTGGACATATATCGCTCATTTTGGAGTGGCATCATGAAAACACGCGATAAAAAAAGAAAGTGATCCTTCGTGACTGATACTCGGGACCAGGAAGTCGGCAAACTAAATGTTCTGCTTCTCGCATCATTCGTTTGTCGTTCTCAGAGGACGTGCGCACGGTTCCTCCAGTCATAGCCACCGCGGAAGAAAAATACCTTGAAAGAACTGTTCAGATTGTCAGTGCTGAAGTGACACTCACAGCGTATATCAACATTAGGGGTTTTATTTCCAAAAGGAAGCTGGTAGGTGTTAACTTAATTTATGCACTACTTCAATGTCTACTTGCCAAAATGAGATAGACCCTCTCGTGTTGTCGTTTTTTATATGGCTAAACATGTGCGGAGGAGAAATGGCTTTGATTTTAGATTACGGTTTTAAAAAAAATAAAAAAGAAGAAGAGACTGAGTGCTGATTCATTTCAAAAACATCCAACTGAGGATTACAGCAATTACATGGCTATAATTGCATTTTTAAAAAGCGTTTTATTTACTTCAAGCTGCCTCGCGTTATTACTTTGAAAACATGAATCAGCGTTCAGTGTCTAGAGCTTCTCAAACTGTGGTGCAGCTCCCACTGGCGGTAGATGGGCTTCTTCTTCTTCTTCTCTCTGTATAATTTAGTGCGGCTAAGGAGTTATTAGATCACCAAGTAATTCTGGTTTAGACCTGGTTCAGTGCTTTCTTAGACCTGGTTTAGTTCAAGTCTGGTTCAAGCTTAGTCCATATCTTGGTATTTTTGTTTTGTATCAACGATTGTTCACGGGATGCCAAATATTCTAAGCTGGCAGTAGATATAAAAGGTTTGAGAATCACAGGTCTAGTTTTTTTTTTTCCTATTATTTTGTTAGAACATTATAGAACTTAAGCCCTGAAGCTCAGCCAATCCTCATGAAGCGACCTCCAATCTCCAAGACCTCATTTCTAACCACTTTCTATTTGTGCTTTTTTCACTCCCACCTCGGACACTTGCACCATGCCTCTGCCTCACGACCATTGCATAGTAGCCCCCAAGTGTGTGGGGTTTTCTCCTTTTTTTAGGCTCGCATGCACCGGCCACTTTACTAGGTGCGCTCCTTGATGCTTGAAATGCACATGTCGAATTAGCAAAGTCACATAACAGCAGCTTGATCCGGACGGGATTACAGACACGTTGAAGACAAAAAGTTCCTTGTGCAACAAAATAGGCATTGCAAATAAAAAGAAAATAACAATATTGTGATGTAATAACAAATAACAACAATAGTTTAGATCTTTTATTTGTCGTTGGACCATGTATGACCAACTCCTTATGTGTCCATTTATTTGCTGCCTTTTGTTGGTTAATATAGAAGCAGTGGAGCAAGTGTACCTAATAATGTGGCCAGTGGGTGCATTTCTTCCTTTTGATTGAAGCTGTTTGAACTTCGGACCATTCGCTGCTGGGGTTTAGGGGCTTATCAATATTATTCTTATCATGAAGAAGAGCAGAAGAGGCCACTGGTGATCACGTGGTGCTGTGGTTGTCACAGCTTTTGGTGATAATGTGATAATGATAATGTTACTCATTTAGTAACCGCTCTGATTCATAGTGCCTTGATGCACTTTCCTTCGGCTTTGTATGAGTAGAGCAACTGTATAGTGACTTTACATGGCGGCCATCTTTGAAGATTTGGACCAACACGCAGCAGGCAATCTCGGTGTACTCAACATAGGCTGTGCATGCATTATGATTATATGTATCTAATCATATAGCTTTTTGACAAGTGTGCCACTACAACACATTGTCACTTCAGAAAGCTGCCCGCATTAAAGCAAATAGGTATTTTTTAATCAATGTTATAAAGATACTCTCAATGTTCGACTACCATTTAGAGTTGCTCCACAGTTGCTTTACAATGCCAGGTGTAGAGCTATGATAAAACTATGATCTCGAGCGACTGGCCTGCTGAGTATTTGATCTTTCTGCCTGAATCGCGTGCGTGTTCGTTTGTGTGTGAATGTATGACTCTGTTCAAAGCCCTCAAAGGGAATGTATGGAGGCACATAGCTGTCTTAAGTGTTGAAGTAGACAAAAAAAGTGTAAGAAAAAAAATGCAGAAAAAAGGGATTTTATTTTTAAAGGGAGGTAAATGAATGTGTACATTGTCAGTGTTTTTCAGTTTCTTTGTTGTTTTTTTTACGCAAAGTGTTATTGCCTCTCTAAATGCCTTAGTATTCCACAATACACCGCTCTCTGAACCCTCTCACATGTACAAATGATAGACCCTAAAATCAACAGCCCCTGGGCTTTAAGTGTGTTCTCACATGTGAAAAAAACATTGTCATTTAATTTCAGGAGACTGATAAGTATTTACTCAAGGCTGAAAATTCCTGTATGTGGCCTGGAGAATTGTATTCATTATCTTTAATTACATGTCGGACAAAAGAAAAACCAGGGCACTCAAAATTCTCTATTTACATTTTCTCTAAAACGTGTTTCTTTCAAGGGGATAATAAGTTAAAACATCTTTAAAAACATTACATGCCTTGTGTTTCTCTATCCCCTTCAGGGAAGATCTTTTGATGCAACTGTTTTCAAAGGCATCAAAATGTTGCAAAGCTCAACAGCAAATGGTAGAGCCAGCCACATTAAACCTTTAACAAGAGAAATGTTATACGAGGATCATAGGAGCTGGGATAGACTAAACCCAGCAATCTGAAATAGAAACGAGTAACACAAGTGGTTTACTTTTACCACTGTTGAATATTATTATCCCTCTCAGGACACGACATTGTCCAAAGAAAAGATAAGCTCCGACAACTCACAAGTTAGCTGTAGAAGTTTGTTTAAATTACTCTGAAAATTGTTTTTTGTTACCTCATGGCCACTGTAGTGGCAAATATATTTTAATTTGACAAATGCTGGGACAGAAACTTCAGCAACTCAGATAAACCGAATGATCAAGTAAAGTCATTATAGAAATGAAAGAGACATATTACTTAGGCCTAATATTAACAGTCTGGCCCTACTTCCCTTCCCTGTTAATGAACACAAGACGTGCCTGTGTGAATTTAAACCTCTCAAGTAACTTCCTGTTCCCCCATGGCTCTTTACGCTAACCACCTGCTCCACGACATTATGCACAACGCTCACGTACAAGCTAACCAAGCTTTATGTACAGTTCTCTGATTCAGCTACGAGATTTCAAGCACTAGGCAAAGGTTCGCCAAGGATGTGCAATTTAGTTTTAACATATATTTTAAAATGTATCTTTTTTTTTATTTTTAGCTGGCGAGATGTCAGGCCAGCTCAGAGGGAGGGTCTCCACAGAGCAGAAGTTCAGACCAGGGGGTCGTTATTGTGGTTAAGACCGTGTGCATCGCCGCTATATAAGAGACGCTTTTTCAATGAAGTGTGTCAACAGGCTATCTCAAAGTATTTATAAAGGGTTGACCACACAGCTATATATATATACCTTTAAGATACTGAATTGCATGTTAATAAAGTAAACTACATGAGTCTTTGAGTAGGAAATGTACTATTGAGACAACGCTGGACTACACAATATTTTAAATGATAGGCCATTTATTAATATGGATTAGGACAATTGATATAGTCAAGGACAGATCCTTTTAGTTTGGAGTAAGCCCTACCCTCTTATAGAGGATGGCCAAATCCGCCATATTTGTAGTAACCAGGCAACAACATAGCATTAGCCAAAATACTGAGAATTTGGTGGTCTGACAACAAAATCCCTAAACCATTTTTAATACAATTTCCAGTAACTTTAGATGTCATTTATCTGTCTTATAGATATGTGGTTAATCAATTAAATACATTACTGATAGCTACAGACACACCTTATTGTAAAATCATTATAAAACACACACCACTTGAACACTGATTTATGTGGATTTACTTTTGCCAAAAAAAAAGTAATAAAAAAAAAGACTAAACTAGAAAAATGGACCAACCGAGGACATACAGAAGCAAGGCATGCCGTTGGCCGTGCCCCTGTCCCGTCAGCCTCGGTTGCATCTGTGTCGGTGCGTCTTATGTGGGAAAGAAGATTCGTATGTGATCCTGTAGTCTGTAGTCTGGTGCTATGTGACCATGTTCGACAAGTGTGAGAAAAAAAAAAAAAACATTTAGTAAGAAAAAAAAATCTGTTACATTTTACAGTGAGTTCAGAAAGTCTTCCAAACCACTTTAAATGGTTTGAATTTTATTATGTAGCAGTCTGATGCTGGAATCATTAAAAGAAAAATAGGTATTAAATATTCAGACCGTACACAACAAACTGCTCTCAATCATAGTTGTGCTTTTTTTGAACATCAATAAAAGTTTAGGTCTGTGTGGTATATTTCATTCGTTGCCCGTAACACAAAAAGGTATAACTTCTATGTAAGCCTAAATGTACTTTTGTTTTAAAACAATGAGAAATAATTGTCAGTATCAGACTTAAACATAATAACATATGCTTAAATAGAGGGGAACGAATACTTCCTGGACCCACTTGAGTGAAGTTTAAAAAATATATAATAAATATAGGAAATAAAGCACTGTTAAGTTTGAAATCTGCAATGTTGATAGTTTCTTTGACTTCTGAATGGGGTCTTGTGTGAATGCTGTGTGTGTCTGTGAGTGTGGATGTGATTATGGGTTCGCTCCTTCTTTCTGGACACCAAGTCCATGTCGCTCCATTCTTTTGTACAGATGAAGCTGAAAAAAAAGAAGAGGGCAAAAATTTGTAAAATATTGTGTCTGTGACTCCTTGTAAAATATTTTCAAATTGTTTATTACAGAGAATCAGTTATTAAATAATGTTCATATTTTTCACTTCATTTCACCGTGTGGTGTGTTTTTTTACAAATAGCAGGAGATTAATGCACTGTTAAATTGGAAAATGGTTATTGTCTAAGAGCCTCTACTAACAATTATCACAATCACTTTCTGCTAAAAGTAACCCTCAGCACCCACAAGAGTCTAGCAATCTTCAAACCTAATAACTAATTATATAGATATTTGTGTTGCACCTAATCCAATCGATCCATATTGGTACATGCTACTTGTTTAGCACATGAGCAAACGCTTGGTAAATGACCGCCTTAGTGTATCCAAGTGGGACACTTAGTGACAGTGATGTTAGCAGCACCACGGCCCCCTAGTTTTCCCCTAGTGTCTAAGAATCAGAACCATTTTTCCCACAGGCTAAGACCTATTATTCTGAGATATACTTCAGCCTTTCTCAATGCCTAACATAATCAATCAAGAATCAATCCAGGACTAAATTGATCAAAGATTAACAATGTCAAATCAGAGTGTTGATATAAAGTCTATGAGGGCTCGGTGCCACGTGTCCGGGTCATCCAGGTAACATGGATGTCCCGCCCCTTTCATCACAATTATTCTGTGATTGGTGAGGTTCTTCAGGTTGTTCAGCGACACCTCCCCGAGCTGCGAATCCTGATCCCCGTAGACAATCAGGGACGGGACCTGAAAGAAGGAGAAAGCGTTACTAAAGGGATTTTAAAGATGTCCTCCGTTTCACCACACGTTTGAAGAAGAAAAGAGCCAGGGTTTCACTTTTTCAAAAAAGAGAAATATTACTGAACCATAATATTTCTGTAAAGAGCACAGGACCTGTATAGTGCCAATTGTGTTATAATATAATAGTGTTTGGGTTGGGTAGACATTCATTTATAGTTTATGCAAAGAAAATAATGGCTAATCTAACAATAAATTAGAAATCTTCCGCCTGTACCTGGACACTTTGGTATTGCTCAGCACTGAACTTCTCTGTGCATATTGGAGCCACAGGGATATATGCGCGGATCATGGAGGGATGCTGCATTAGGAACGGCAGAGAGTACATCCCACTTAAGGAGGGGCTGATGATCACGACAGGGGCCAGATCCAGGCTCTCACACACATCTCTGAGGAACTGTCCCGGGGCGAGCTGTCCAACAGGTGCTGGGGACTCTGCAGCTTTGGACTGGCCAAGTCCTGACAAAACAGGTGCAACAGGTAAATGTCCAAGGAGTTCAGTACATTGTTCTCACTTTTCTCAATTTGCAAGTTCAATCAAGGTAGAAAAAAGAATTATTGCATAGTTAAAAACTGGTCATGTTGTCCTGCTGGTTTAGTAGGGGTGTGAATTTAGTCCTGCTTTAGTATATGCTCAGTGTGCATCATGTAGGCTTTGCTTTGTTTGTGTGTGAGACGCTGTTGTAGAGAAGACCCGTATTGACCGTGTAGAGACTCACCTGGCAGGTCTATGGCCACACAGCGGCAACCTGCTTTGGCCAGAACCTCCAGAGTGCCAATTTTGAGCCAGTTTTCTGATGAAAAGCGAATGCCGTGGAGCAGCAGCAC
Organism: Neogobius melanostomus; assembly: GCA_007210695.1. NCBI lineage: Eukaryota > Metazoa > Chordata > Actinopteri > Gobiiformes > Gobiidae > Neogobius > Neogobius melanostomus. The sequence continues at coordinate 1,232,932 of VHKM01000159.1, forward strand.
TGACAGCTTGGGCTCCCCACTGACAGGTTCACTTTGTCTGAAGAACAGAGGAGAACCGCAGCCCTCCACCTGCACGCTGCCCTCTGTCACTTTCACTTCGGACATCCTGCACACAACAAACACTCAACATAAAATAGGTATATTACAATGTAACAAACACTTAATCACATGTTTGAAGCGTCGGACATTAATGCTTACATTTAACGCCCTATACCTATTGTATTTCATTTCAAACATGGAAAGAGGAAACCATGGTTTAGTTGAGGTCCAAACTCATTCCTAACTTTTCTAACATATTTGTTGCTTCCCAATTCTTCACAGGGATGAGTTTATGAGCACTTTTCACAACTTGCCTGGTCACTTTTCAGGGTCACTTTCACAGAAATGCTAGAAAACTCACCTACAAGTTCATGAAATTGATGCAAATGCTTTACAATTAGATGTGCAGTGTTTTCCCCACAGATGAGGACAAAACAAATTTAATTCCATAACTTAAATTAGAAAAAAAACATCAAGTAGCGTTCCCTTTAAATACCTCTTACTTTTGCATGTAGTGCTATATGCATATCATTACTTTCTTTTCATTTATTTTACTTGGTTGCAAGTAAAATAAATGAAAACAAGTACATTTTCTCCAGTTCGGCTTTACCTAATGTAATGCCTTAGCTTTCAAGCTAAGACCTACAAAACTGATGTAAATGGATCTTTTTCCTCGTATTGTTGTCGTCATGTTGTCGTCACTTAAGACGTTCTTTTTCTTCACATTTTTGTCTCTTTTTCATCACTTTTATGTTGCATTTCCATCCTCGTTTCCTTCTCGATTTGTCGCTATTTTGATGCTTTTTTTCCAGAAGCTTTAAGATTTGAGTAAAGCCAAAGTGGAGAGGATGTGGACCATTGAAGTAAATATAATGGAAGAGGCATGCTGTCCCAGCTCCCATCTCTTTACATAGTGGTGCCATTGAAGTAAATATAAGATGTGGACTCTGTTCATGTGGGGGTTACGAGGTTAAGATGTGTCATTTCCTGCTTTCTAGTAAAGTAAACATATTTTTAATAGTTCACCAAGCTATGGGACACGCCCCTTTTCGCCAGTTCTCGATGGAAAGTTTTAAATCATTCACCGATGTATTTATTATATTCAACAAAAGAGGTATTATTAAGTCACATTAATGGCCATCATCTACTTCATGTAACGCTCTGCAGTGCTCACTTCTGCTACAGCTGCTGAATGTTTACTCAAACAGCGTGACCAAAGTCCACAGAAGAACCTTTTTATGCATTTGAAGGATCTACTTAACTCTCCGACGCACTTTTCATTTCCGTCACATAAAGACGCTTACCTCGTGAGGCAGACTGCGCTGAAATCACCGCACAAACCGGTGATTTCGAACCGTACTTTCCAGCGCTGAGACGGAACACACCGCGGGTTTTGCAGGTCTAATGTCCCGGAAAAACACCCAAAATGTCTTAGCTCCCTCTGGTGTTCATTTGAGGTAACATCTGCACTGACATGGTTCTTTTTTGAGAGGGATGGGATGAAAAGGCCTTCTCGGAGTCTAGTGAGTAATCATTAATGCGAATATTGATCCTTTAGGTCTGTTTGAGTAAAGGCCTCGGCGCTGGCCTATGCGCGCGCATCAATAATAAACGTGATTATGGCCAGCTGTGGGTTTACTAAAGACTGACTTCAGATCTGTGGATGTAGCTTTCGCGGTTGGTTTTTAACTAAATATGGAGCTGGTTTTCACATGTTTCTTGTTAGTGTTGGAAGTGAGCTTAGGTAAGTGTGCTTTGTTATTCCTTTTGAAGGTGTTTTTTGTAAAAGTCGAGTCACTGTCCTAAAATTGTACATTTTACTTGACAATATTGAGAAGTCATGACAAACAGTGTAGCGTTGTCTATAACCTGTGATATTTTCTACTATTTGTAGCCGACTTCTTATGAAAGAACAACCAAATAAACTATGACCTTTCAATGGATGGAGATGGATACTTTTGGAATTTCAACTAACCTAAAATAATGGGCCTTCTCCTAAATGGATGAGATTTTTCTAAATATGCTTGATGAGACCACATTTCAGTAAAATCAAGCTGGCTTACCTCATGATTTAAGACTGAGACTGGGGTTTCAAGACAAACTGAATACAATATTGCTGCTTGAGTGCAAAAAGTACATCTCACTATGCTGTATTTCAGTTGGGATAAGCACATGGTTTCCTGATCTTAGTCGTGTTGAATTCATGTGCTGGTCCAAAGGTTATATGTGAGCAGGCCTGTGCCCAAGTCTGACCGTGGCTCTGGTCTGGTCAGACTGAGTTTTTTCACTGTATCTGTGTGTTGTATTTATGATGTTCTTTAGCTTATTGCAGTCCCCTGAACAACTTCCAACGCTCCGAGGGCCGGGAGCTGGTGCCCATGGCCTGGAACTTGGGTCGGGTGATCACCTACAGAGGGGAGTTTCTGGAGAGCTGCGCCTCTCGCTGTGCACTGTCTCTGGACTGCAGGTAACCACATCATGTACACTCCCAGATGGGGAGGTAGATGTGGGTTTGTGCGGGGGTAAAGTTTAGTTGATGGTAAAGTTCTCATAAGAGTCCATGAGTGAGTGGAGAACGCACATCCAAAGTTCTCTAAAGGTTTTAATCTCCCTTAGAGCGTTCAACTTCGAGAGCCGCCCAACTATCATCTGTAAACACCTGCCGTGGGTCGGCGATGGGAGTAATGCGGAGGTGAAGAGGAACGTGAACTGTGATCTCTATGAGAAGAAAGGTTTGGCTTTTGCAGGACTTTTCGTGTATAGTTTTGAAGTTGTATTTGTTAAACGTGTGTGTGTGGTGAGTGCATTTGAAGTGAATCTTTAATTTATTAATTGTTTGCTTCTCTGTTAGTGTACGTGAGACAGTGCATTGTGGGTCAAGGCGAGGACTACAGAGGGAAAGTGTTCACCACAAAAAGCGGACTGACCTGCCAACAGTGGTGGTCCAAGTTCCCTCATGATCACAGGTTGGATCTGTTCCCTAAAACATGTTGGCACAAACTGAGTTTGCTGGTGTTTTGAGCACGTTTCTGCGGTGTGGAGTCTGCTCCATGCCCTATAATACTAGCACTAGAGCTGGACCATTGATGTATTATCGCTCTTGGGACATGGACAGTGTTTAACACACAGTGGGAGAAGTAGTTTGTCAAGTCGAGAGCTTAATAAGATGCGCGAGGCTGCACGCGATGTTAAGGTAAAGAAGGGGAAACTGCATGCGCTCGTTATAGTGAGCGCTGCTTGCAGCACCGCGCCCCATATTTCTCAGGGACGCCCTCAGGCTATTGGCCGCAAGCACTGGCGCACAGTTGTGTATACGCAAGATACCCGGCTCGTCTTGAGCAACGCTGTTGTTGCGGAAGATCGGGCTCTAAATGTTTTACAAATTGAATGATTGAGCACCTAAGCCCGCAATTTGACGTTACTCAAGCAATATTAAACCATTATTACATTTTTTTAAATATATATACTTTGCTGATCTCAGAAACTAATCAGAATCCCCGGGACCATCACTTTGACCAATGAGACGAGCTTTCCTGTGAACCTGCCTTTCTCCTAATTTGCAATCTTACAGACTATCACTTTAAGTAACACATTTTGAGGAGTTTGTTGTATTAAGAGTTTTAACACTAGATGGTGCTAAATGATATATTCTTTCAAACCAAAACCTTTACATAATATGTACAAATTATAATGAATAAAAAACTCTTCATCATTATCTCAGGTGGACTCCATCTGCCACCAACGGTCTGGAGCTGAATTACTGCAGGAACCCGGACAGAGACCGCATCGGACCCTGGTGCTACACGGCGGACCCAGAGAGGCGCTACGAGAGCTGCAACATCCCCGAGTGCAAAGACGGTACTGAATGTGTACTTAATGACTTATTTGCGTTGGTACATTGTTATCTTTTGCAAATTTTGGGTTCGTCTGGATTGTGGTGATAACGGTGAGGATAAATAATAATGGAATATTTTTTTTGTCTACACATTACATTACACACACATTTTCTTGATTTTTGTGATTTCTTCTATGTTAAGGTTATGTTCAATCCTGCTTAGGGCACATAATTGAATTGGGCCAGCCCGGAAATTATGGATGCAATTCTACCATTCCAACATCTCCAGTCACCGCAATCCCATGAACACGTAAAGCATGGGAAGGCAAATCTGGCCACTCGCACACATCCTCTGACCCACCACATGACACTGACTTCTGACATAGAGACAAGGGGAAGCGCTTTGTCCAAGAACACAACAGTATGGCCAACTATCTAAACTGCACCCACCCAAAGTGTATTTATAGTTCATTCATCCATCTTTACATCTAGTGTAATTCATTAGCTGTCATCTCCCCTAGCTGTGTTTTGTTATCGATATAAAAAAAAAAGTGGGAGGCTGTGTAAAGCAGTGTGCTAATGCCCAAGAGCCTATTTTCTGCTCCATTACCAAAGCAACACCCCATGAACTTTAACTAAGAAGGGGGAAATAAATGGCCCTGGTGCTATTTGCACATTTGGTTATTGAATGTTTTCTGTGTCTAAGAGTGAGTTAAATATAGTATAACTTTACTAACTCAAAACACTGTGATAGAGCTGAGCAATATGAATGCAAAATTGTTATTTAAACTGTAAAACCTTTAAAGGTTATTTAAAATGGTCATTCTCCATTAGAGTCTGCTTGTAGTTCTTATTTCAGTGTCATCTGTTCCTTGCTATTTGCTGTAAATATAATTCATTAAAATACACAGAACCTGAATAATGATTGGGATTATTTTGAGAATTTATTTGAATATCACCGTGCTACTAATGGCTGTAATGTTTTGTTTTTTGCAGAAGTGTGTATTACCTGTAATGGGGAGGACTACCGTGGCCAGGTGGACCACACAGTGAGTGGCCGAGAGTGTCAGAGATGGGACCAGCAATATCCACATCAGCACATCTACCAACCTGAAAAGTACGGTCCATGTTTTTATCACAAATGCATGTTGTGCTGTATACACATGATGACGAACCATAACATTATGACCTCAGATGGGTCATAATGCATCTGTCAAAAGTTGTACAAGAACAGAAACACTGAGATGAAGTGGTGGACATTGTTTAAAGTGCATATGACAGGTTTTAATGCTTTTGAAAATATGACTTATTTAGACGGATAAAATCGGTTGCATAATTTTTATTTCCGTGAAGCAGCAATTTTAATGTAGTGAAACTATAAACATCCCAAGAATGCCCAAACTAAAGAAAACTGTTTAACACAACATGAACATCATGGTCATAATGTTAATCCGCGTATTGGTGGTTATCAGTCACATTACTTTTGGTCAGCGTCTTGAACCTTTGCAGATGGAGCATGATTATGGTTTTTGCTGTCCAGACTCCTTTAACAACCCAGGAGTACTGTGTTTTTTTACATGTGAAATCCGTCTCCTCTTTGTCAGATATCCAGATAAAAGCCTGGACGATAATTACTGCCGTAACCCAGACGCATCCCCTGTGCCCTGGTGCTACACCACAGACCCCCAGGTGGAGAGGGAGAACTGTGAGATCAGGAAGTGCAGTGAGTATCAATTATTAACTCTTTGCTGATTCTAAAATGTGAAAAGGTTGTACCATTTATACAGCGTTTAAACAAGAGCTGACCAAATGTTGAACCTGATCATTTAACTTTTTTTAAATTTTTAATTGCGTGTCCCTTCATGATGACCACTACAGGCTCCAGTGTCATCATTTCAGTATTTAGGAGCACAACGGATTAAAGCTAAAGTGACTATTGTCAACAAATGCAAAAGAGGGTTAATTACCTGTCAGTGTGCTGCTTTCAGGCTGCTCAACAGAAATTATATCTGAACTTGGGTAAAAATGACTTCTACATTCTCTGTATAGTAGAATTGCATCATTGGCGACAAACATGACCTTAAAGTTTGTCTAATAAACAAATAAGTGTCTCTGTTGGAAAGCTGTGTGTGTCATTACTGTAGTCTCTTAAAGCACAGGAGACGGGAGCTAAATTGGGCCGGTTCCTGTGGAGCAAGAAGACCTTATTTAACTGTGGGAGTCTCATTATCTTCAAGTGTAATTGCATTTAGAAAGATCACCTTTAGTAGTTAAGTCAAATTGCTTCCCAGATGGTAGACACTTTGCCCTCACTAACTGTGTCTTAATTGGACATTCACTGTTCTTGTGGGTTTTTAGGCTTGTTTACACATGAATTCCTTGTCATATCAGTCGTGAGGGTAGCAGTCAATATTCTTTTTGTATCTATGGGAGTAACAACCTTGAATAGAAATGTTCTTATCCTTAAGCAAACTGTCAGTATATCTATTATGCATTATACAAAGTTACAGAAGATGAAATGAAAAGGTAAACTGCATAGATGGTGGATGTGTTTAAAAATGCTCCAAAAGCATCTAATTTAAATGCCGACACATAAGGTAATTAATAATAATTAATGCTGTGGCCCATTTAAGTATTTAGATCCACCAGATGCAATCAACCCAAAATGTTCTGTATCGGTAGCCATGTTTGCTTGGATTGCTTGATCAAACGTATCAGTTTTTGTCCAAGATTACAACATATGGGGCAAAAAACTGGCAACACTGGGCTTTCCTCCAGTTCAAGCAATGAGTACAGAGCGTCCTCTAGTGGTATGCCACAGAAATGCATTTAAATTGATATGACTCCAGATTGAGATGGCGTGCCGTTTCTTATTTGTGTACGTTTTGCTCTTAATGGTGAACCCTGCCTTTCATACCTCAAGTGTAGGTTTAAAGGATCCTGAAAGAATGTAGTTGAGTTTCAGCTTAACCTGACTTGTGTCTAGCCGAGGTGCGAGTGGACACGCGCCAGCGCTCGAGCTTCACTACAAACTGTTTCCGAGGCCGAGGAGAGGAGTACCGTGGGAAGGTGAACGAGACCACGTCCGGGATCGCCTGCCAGAGATGGGACGCCCAGTACCCTCATGTGCACCCCTTCTACCCCAGCACCTATGAGTGCAAGTAAGACCCCACTTTACTATATTCTAAAAGTGCAAATCAGGTATTTATGGTTTTTCTACTTATTTTCTACTCCTTTGAAAGGATATTGCCTGAATTTAGTCATAGTTTACAATTGTGAAGTTGCATTTTTGTGAATAAAAGATCAAAAAGTATATATTCTATTCTGACTAGTTATGTGCGCTCTTGTGATACAAAACCTTTCCAAACAATGTCCACACTCAAATGAAACTTTGAAGTCTGTATTTATTCAATTATTAGAATATCTATTTAATATGTTAAAGGAGTAAAAGGGGCTTTAGTTTCTGACAGGGATTGATGGACGGTTAGCGCTGTCATATTAAAAGCCTGTCATGATCTGAGTGGCACAGAGGATGTGACATGAATAATAAACTAAGGCATTTCTTCTGCAATTACTAGCTTTTCACTCATGTCTTCAGTTCTGCAAAAGGTGAAACATTTTGGTAGATGTTTATTGCTTTGGGCAGCAGTGGCTGGTTCTTATTGTGGAGGCTGTAATAGTTCCCATTAACCACAGGTTGACTGTTCCAGCTAAGTTACTGGCAATCTTTTGTCCTATGCTCGTGGCTGTGGGGGCTTCAGTGAGAATTTGGGGACGAGCTACAAGTGTTCACTCATAACCTGAAGGTTTGATCCCAGTGCATACTGTTGTGTCATTGGGTGAGCCTCCGGTGCCTGGGGTATGAATGCGTTTGAGTGCAAATGTGCGACAAGTGGAGATTGGACTCATTCATGTAAATACGCCATGACAGATAATGGCAATCGGCTAATCTGTTCTTTAACATCAACTGTCCCAACCAAAGAAGGCTAGACCTACTGTTGATCTGCTCCTGTAGTTTATGGCATGAGGAGGATTTTTTATATACTAATGTAAAGCACTGGTCAATATTTCAGAGGTCTGGAGGAGAACTACTGCAGGAACCCAGATGGCTCTGAAGCTCCCTGGTGCTTCACGTCAGAGCCTGGAGTGAGGACAGCCCTGTGTTTACAGATAAAACGCTGCGCAGACGACATCGAGGCTGAAGGTTTGACAGTTGTACTTTACCATATTATTATTATTTACATGCTGCTTAGGTCCAAATCTCTGAGTGAGGATATTAATATCATTATCATTACATTCATATGTAAAGTCACACTTGGTAATTAATTCCAAAATCTTTTGGCGCAGACTGTTATCATGAAAATGGAAAGAACTACAAAGGATCAGTGCGCAAAACGCGTAAAGGCATCACATGCCAGAAGTGGAGCGTCAACACGCCTCACCGGACCAAGTCAGTTAATTGCACACAAAGTCATTTATGTGTAGGATTTAAAGACGCAGTGTAAACGTTTGTATTTCCAGGATCAACACGAGGACTCACCCCGAGGCCAACCTGACTGAGAACTTCTGTCGAAACCCGGACAGGGACCAGCACGGACCCTGGTGCTACACAACTGACCCCAAAACAGAGTTTGACTACTGCGCCATTAAACAGTGTGGTAAAGCGCACTCACTGCAGACTAACCCCAGCCTCTAATACTGCGGTTAATGATAAATCTGCCTCTTTGGTTTCAGCCGGCGAGAGGATGTCAATGACTGAGACAGTGGGTCAGTTTCTCAGGATACTAGAACAATGTCAGAGATAAAACACTGTTAATTTTATAATAATTCTGTTTAAACAGTAAATGTAGAGTTCAGTGAGTGTGGGAAGAGGGATGATCGCATGGCCATGTCCCGGCTGCTGCGAATCGTGGGAGGAGTCCCTGGGAACTCTCCCTGGACCGTGAGCCTGCGGGACAGGTGAGCGGGTTTATGATTAACCGGTAAAACATTCGGCCTCTTTGAGAATGACCTCTCACCTCATTATGTGCAGGAAAGGACAACATTTCTGTGGAGGGTCCCTGGTTAACCCCAGATGGGTGATCAGCACCAAACAGTGCTTCTCCTCTTGGTAAACATTACCTCACTTAATGCAGCCCGGTGAATGAGCAGAGTAGTTTACAAGATGTAGAGCTAGACTTTCTTTCCTTGGGTAATATACATTTGTGTCTTTTATAAAGTTGTCATAAACGTGGTTATGCAATGCCAGTCCAAAAGTGAATGGCACGCTCAAAAACAACATGCAGCTAGTACTAAATTACTCGTGGAATGGAGGCTTATTTGTATAGCGCTTTTTCACATGACACAAGTTACCCAGGACCTTCTTGCTGTAAAGCACGAGCATTAACCGCCGTGCCGCCCATGCTCATGGACTGCTATGAAGTCATTATACAACTGTACAACGAAAGTTGTCAGTAAGAGGAAAACGGTGATGCCTTCAATTGTCTAGTTTCATGCTGTTCATATTTGAATAGTTTAATAGGAATATGGCATTTTAAAGTGCATTACCTAAAGTGCAACCTGTCGTAATATCTGTTATGTTTGCAGTTACGTGGATCTGCCGGGATACTCCGTTACAATGGGGACTTTATTTCGGAACCCTGCTGAAGGTGAGCCCGGAGTACAGACCATCCCTCTCACCAAAATTGTATGTGGACCGTCGGAGTCTCAGCTCGTCATGCTGCAGCTCGAATCGTGCGTGCGATCCAACCCTCAGCATTCATGTACACGTATGAAGAAGCATGACCAGCCAGTTCTGACATGATTTCCTTTCTCCTCCTCTCCAGCCCAGCGGAGTTTAATGAGCGTGTCTCGCAGATCTGCCTCCCTCCAGAGCGCTACATTGTGGCGGAGGGGACGCAGTGTGAGATTGCGGGATGGGGTGAGACAAAAGGCGAGTGTAATCCCGTTTAAAAGCATATCACGTCAACTAGTACTTCAGCATGTATGCATGCAGGAAGGGGCCATAGGACACCCATGATTTAAAACCTTCAAGAATTTCATGTTGTCAATGTGGCAAATATTTAGATATAACAAAATGATCACATTTCATATTAAGCTATTGCCAACAACTGTCGAGACGTGGTTTAAACCCCACTCAAGTCCATTCTGTTTTCCTTGAGAAAGACGCACCTTATTACATTCTTTTGTCAGGTTACTTGGTTGTATCAAGAAGAGCATCTGAGATCAAAATGTAGGGCAACCAGTTTGCTGTGACCAGTGACCACCCTATTGAAATGTGTATTTACTCACCTCAAAGCTGAAGTTGGAATCCTTGTTTGTTCATCATCATGATAATTTGGGTTTTCAAAATATTGACCAATCTGAATTGCAAAGAAATGTTTGGAAGTCATGCACCCTCAAACGTATTGAGTCTAATTAAAGACATGTATCTGAGCTAAAGCGTGGACTGGTGGCATTGCTATTATATACACTGCTATTTAATAACATCTACAGTATGTGCTTCAGCAGCTAACTGTCATCTTCATCTGCCTCCATCTTTGAAGGCACTGGGAATGAGACCGTCCTCAATGTGGCCCATATTCCAGTTCTGAGCAACAGCGAATGCAACAAATACTTTCGGGGGCGAGTCCGGGAGAATGAGATGTGCACCGGCTCTTTCCAGGGTGGAGTGGGCGCCTGTGAGGTATGACCCAGCCCGATGCATTTACATACGTTTGTTTTGGTTAATGGATAATGTTGAGTCAATGTTATCTCCATGTTGAGTTGTTTATCTAATCTTAAAATGGGAGATGTGCGGTTCATCTCAGGACAAATGATAATGTGTTACTACTTTTAATAAACGAGTGGACATGTCAAAAAGAAGTTCATTGTAGATGTTCAGGATGTTATGTGTCAATATCAGAGCTGAGCAGTATTAGAAAAATACCCAATGGTCAAGATTCTGGTATTTGTGGTTGGGCTTGGGAGGTTTATACACCAGAGATGGAAACATGGGACATTTATAATACCCATATAATTGCAGCCTTTGTCCATTTAATCAATTGATTTGACACATTGTGACACAAAGCTTTTGTACTTGCCATTATTGTAATTAACCTTAAACCTAAAATTAGAAAATGACTATATTGTAACAGTCTGGTTTAAAGATTGCATAGCTTAAATGTAAAAAGGGTTTTCCCCTTTTTCATTTTTCCACAGCTCCAGTTTCCAGACCCCGTCAAAAATATCCCAACTGTTAAATGTCCAAAACTAAGCATGCTCTCACCATGTGTGTATTTTAAAGAATGCAAACTCTTAATGCTCCTGGTTAAAGTCAAAACCTCCTATCCAAAGCATGTTTTGCAGACGAATGCAAACTAATCCACTGCAATTCAAACTGTCTTTTCTTTAACATTTACAGCAGCGGCCCTTTGAGGTTTTTATTAGCAACTCTGCCTAACTCCAAGAATTTGACAACGTTTGTTGCAATCAAAACTGTCCCAGGAAAAGGCGCCCCAAGCTATTTATAGACCCAATAAATCAAAGCACTCCTGTAGTCGGATAATGGTATGGCGATGGTTCAGGCGAGACTGCAAGATGTTTCCCAATGTGAGCAGTGACAGTCAGCCATAACAAAGACAAATAATGACTTTGGACTGGCGTGTCTTCTGTGTATTCTTCAGAGGGACTACGGAGGACCCCTGGCGTGTCAGAATCGGGACTGCTGGGTTTTGGAGGGCGTGATTATCCCCATGAGGCGCTGTGGACACCCAGGACAACCCAACATCTTCATCCGCGTGTCCGTCTACGTAGACTGGATCAAGAAGGTCATGGAGATGGCTTAAAACGACACCAGAGACTGAATGATTTAATAAATGCGTGTGGGATGTTCTTAACTCAAAGTGGTGACACAACATTTTTATTGAGCATGATTTTAACATATTTCCATATTTTACTGTAACATTTCTGAGTTCATTGGACGGTCCATTCACAAATTGTTAAACCGTAGAGCATGTGTTTTCAGATGTTTTAGTGAGTCGTGTTTTTTGTTTTAATGTACACCAAGTTTTACTGGCTTCTGCAAACATTTTGACAGTTGTCCTTGACTGTGATGCCGTAATAGTGACTAATTCATAAGTTACTTATGACTTGTAGACCTCATTTTCTAATAAATACTGACACATAAAGATATGAAAGTGTGAGCAATCCTTTCTGTCCAAACAGTTTTGTTTAAATGGGACAGTAGTTCAGTGCAATTCAGAGCAAAATGTTTTCTTCATTCTTAAAAAGAATACTTAAACCCCTCTTTTTATGACGGCATACCAATTTACAGTTGCAGGTTATTTTATTTGAACAGTTAATTTAATTTGGGAACAGGAACTTAATGGGTATTGCAAGTTTTTACCTGCCTCAAAAGTTTATTCTTGATTTTTGTCATGGTCAAAATAAGCACGACATGGTTTAAGATCAAACTGTAACCTTACAATCTTTCAGGTTGTACATACATATTAAACGTTGTCATTTTCTTATGATCAACTCAAGAGACTTGCTTTCAAGAAGCTAAAAAAAAATTCTGCAATTTGTATTGACACTTGAGTACCCTAAACTAACAAAAGTCAGGAAAAACAATAAAAAATTGTTGTGGAAATGGTGCCATGTTTAAAAAGGTTTGCTTTACAGTTTTCCCTCAAAGTTTCCTGTCTCAAAAAAATTCTTCTCTCTTGCTTTGCTCTCTCTCTCTCTCGCTCTCTCTCCCCTTCTGTCGTACACACTTTGGTGCTGTGAACGTGAATGGAGCTCCTGAAATGCCTCCGTTGCCCCCAGCTTCCCGGACAGAAATCCCTCCTCTGCTCTGTCTTTTGATGCCTATCCCCCACCTCCTCCAAAAGACATGCCTTTGTGCCTTATGCAGAACTGTATGCGCTGCACATTCCTTCTACTTCTATAGGAGGATTTTTGTAACTCGGTCCTGATGAGCCAACGGAATCCAGCTTAAACAAACCTCAACATCAGAGAATTGGACACACCAAAACCATTTTTACACACACACACCCCCAGCACCATCCCCCTTCGATCTTGTCCATTCAGTTTCTTTTCCTCTGCCCAATACCTTTCCATTGTCTTCCGCACTGAAATGCAACAGGTTTGCTGCAAAATTACTTGGTGTCTATTTTTCTAACAAGTTGCATCAGAACTGTGGATTTGTTCTTGAGCGCAGGTTATAGCTCGAGACTCAATTGTCCAGTTAATAACACAGTTTGGTTACGTTTATTCCTTCAGCTTTGGACAGAAGGAGGTATGACCAAATAACCCTTTTTGCTTTGAGGTTATAACGTAAAATAACGTCACAAAATATACACATATTACAATAATTAAGTATGATGGCAGTAATAGTGACCAATTCATAAATGATGCAGACCATTGTAATAAACACTGATGCTTTGTTGTTTCTGCTGTCACTTCAAAGAGGTAAACAATGTGTTAATGAAAATAGTATGAATATAAGTCTAAACTAGGACCTGGAATGAGACCTTTGAGACCGCACTTTAGTTTATACTTCCAAGTTCAATAATTCAATGATGTAGATCCTTGGAAATGTGCCAGCCATAGACGAAACACTTCACACAAACTGTATATTTTCATAATTGGCCAGTGTTTCTCAAGCTGTGGTACGTGCATCATGGTATGCAGTCTGCCTCAGTTTTGAATAGAGTTTAGTCTGGTCATGGTTTGTTTCCTCAGGGTTGTTCCTTGTTTTCAACAGTTATGGTTAATCCTAATATAGACCATTTTTAGTCCTATAATGCCTCATGTTCAGTACGTAGTGTTGTTTCTTTCCTGGATGATTGAATTAAAGGTTCATGACTTTTTTTGATGTTAATGTGGGTCAAAGAAATGTCCTTCCCTACTTTAACAGTAACAAGATAAAACAGACATTATCGCTAAATACAACATCCAAATGAACTTTATGAGGTTTGTTGAACCTGCAGCGATCCACCCACAGTTGTCCTGCAGTTGGAGGCACTGGAGTGTGTTTGATGAAGCTTTATGTTTTGGTCCATTGCCAGGACTCTCACCTGACATGACTCCTCCAGCGCTCGGGCATTAGGGCTGGAATGTGTGTGTTTTTCATTTGTGTGTGTGTGGTTTTTTTTTTTTTTTTTTTTGTGTGTGTCTGAAATCAAGACAAAAATGAGCTCTCTCTGTTTGTCTTATGCATTGTGAAAACCGAGAACTTCACCGCTTTGAACAGGAGAAAATTGTGTTCAGACTAAAAAACTATGTCCAGATGCTTAAAGTGGACTAGCCTCACACAAATACTTTACATGCAATGGTGATGGCATGTGGTCGGCCTGGTTCCTTGATGCAAAGCGCTTTGGATCTAATGAAGGTAGAAATGCACTATATAAGTTGAGACTATTTACCATTACTATAGTAGGCCTATTCAAAGGTTGGAAAGTTGTCCTCGTAATAATGTTTTGATTTAGTTTGTACTTCATTTAGTCTATATTAATTTGATAAATGTGCCCTTTTTTCCTTGTATATAATTTAAAAGCAACCCCAAATAATGTTTCATCAAATAAGCTTTTAATTGCAAGTAGTGTGTGTGTGTGTGTGTGTGTGTGTGTGTGTGTGTGTGTGTGTGTGTGCCAGACCTACATTTCCTTCAAACATGTGGGTAGAGTCTCTTTCCTCTATACACACGAACACTGGGCTGGCCCCTGACGCTCCCCGAAAGCGCGTCTGTGACTTGTATGACTCCAGCGTGTAACAGTGTAGGTCAGATAACATCAGCGTGGACTGGAACCGCTCTGTGCTTCTCGCGGATCCGATATCTCCCTCCCTCCTCCTCCTCCTCCTCCTCCTCCTCCTCCTCCTCCTCCTCCTCCTCCTCTATGCCCTCTCCCTGCCTCGGTGTGCGGGGAACTTCCCAGGCACTTCCCCCGGTCCCCATCTTGGGAACCCCGGCAGCAGAACTACTTCCACCTACTCCCCGTGTGTGTCTGTCTCCTCTCTCTCTCCCCCTCCCCTCCTCTCTCAAGTGGGTGGTCCGGTGCGCTCTCTTTTGGGTGGGGTCCAGTGCCTCGAAACCCTCCCACCCTTATAGTTCTTCCTTGAAACATGCTTTAATAGAGAAAGTATGCAATGTGCCCCCTTACTCTACCGCCGCCGCTACTCTTCCCCCCTCCCTCCCTCCCCACCCACCCATACTGCAATTGGGGGCTTCGTGACTCGACGTTAGGGGGGATCACACACATTTCCGATTAGGAGAGAGGAGGGGAGGGAGCGAGATTACCCTTTCGTACCGACCAATGAGGCGCTCGATACGCTAAAACATTTTCAGAGTTGCACGGAGCGATCTGAGCCCTGCAAAGTTCAGGTGAAACTGCTACGAGGTAAGTCGCCTTTTGGGTATAGGCTTTATGCTCGTTTCGTGCGCGGTGCAAGATAGCCAATTGGCGCTAGTGCCTTGGTGCGCGAGCAAGACTAGCCTTTTTACGAGAACATGGAGCCTATACAGCCTCAATGTATTTGCACGTTTCAAAGAGCTTCTGCACCTGTGTTGTCCCTCGCTTTCTTTGCCCCCTTTTTCAATCAACTATGCGCCGATTCTACGCGATTCTGTTTACTCCCTATCGGCTGCGCAAAAGCCACACATTTGATCCGGAGCCCAAAAAGGAATGCAAAGCTTTAGCGCAGGGGTGATGTTGTTCAGTGCGGCGACTTTTAAAACCACTCGAGCTGTTGTTTCGCTTCTATAATATGTGCCACAGACTTTCTAACTTGAACGAACCACAACTATCGCGTTTCGTAAGCCTGTGGAATGTCCCGTGCACCCATTCGCCAGCGTAACAGAGCGTGTTTTTTATGATTGGATTTACCGCCCGTATGCAAAAAGTACATTGAGTACCGTTCCCTAAGTGGAAAACAGTTTGGAGTTCAGTGCGAGCTGCGTTCATCCTGTACGGGGTTGAAATATGCGAGCGTGAACGGCGTGCGTCTCCGTCTTTTTTTCCTCTTTTTTTTTTAATGGTTTCTTCGAGTACGTACATTTCTTGAATTACCCCCACACTTCCGGCCTGAACGCGGTGGTTTTGATAGGCTGTGATGGCAATTAGCGCTTGGCACATTCCTGAATGGTTATGCCCAACCAGCATAGCGAAATACTATAACTTTTTCACGGTTATTATAAATATATATATGTGCTGCTGAGCTTGAGCTGCCTACTAGAGCATCATAGGCATAATTTTTATAGCCTTTTTCTCAATAGGGCTTAGTAAAAATCAGCCTTCTAACGTTTATCAAGTGGAAAACTTAGTATCCTTGTAAAATTAAGAAAAAGGCCTGAATAGGAAAAAAAACCCTAAAACTTCTTAAGTAAGTAACTGTGATAAAAAGTTTGATCGTTTTAGTAACCTGACAGTTAACGCGTGAAATTATGTGGACACTGTGGTATTTCCACTTGATACTCCATACCTAATGAAAAGGAAATACTATGGTACAGTTTTGCTCTCAGTAACCGCATGTTTTAAGCTGTATAGGAGTACTCTCCTTAACTACTTTAGTAGTACACATATAGGGCAAGACATGGCCCAGGATTGTTGCACAGATTAACATTAGTCTAGAGCTAAGGCGAAATATATTTTCGCTTTCCATTTGCATGCTTCATTTTATTGGGCCACTTTGCTAAAAGTAGTGCTGTCTTTTTTTCATTGATATTCATGCTTATTGCTGTCTAATTACTTACTTAATCCTAGCAATGTAGATGGCATATTATATTTCCAGACTGGAAGCATAATTATTTGTTTGTTGTTTTGTATTGTAGCTTGAGGAAGTATTGCTGATTGTTCCTGCAACAATCATACTCATGCAGCGCATCTGAGCAGTGTTCCCAGACAGAGGGCAGATGGGGGGACACATTGTGAAGATTGGGAGATTGAGTTGTGAATATCTGTGCTACTTTTAGTGCCTGCGCTCCACTCTCATGTTTCTCTGCATTTGCCAGAGCTCGATGTGTATGTTTCCGAATCAGCCACAGCCAGCGCTTACACACAATTCCCACGCTTCCTGAGTGACTTCAACCATTATGGTAGAAATAGTAGCCTAAATCAGGTGTGTGTATTCAGACCATTATAATAGGCCCATATGCTAGTGGCTACAGTTCTGGTGTATAAGTTAGTAAGTGCTTTATTTGTCATTGTACAACAAAATTGTTCAGGTGTCGGGTTTGTCCTGAGCTGCTGCGAATCTGCAGGTTGGTCCATTGTGGACCTGACTGCCATGTTTTGGAGGTAGGGGAAACCGGAGCACCTGGAGGAAACCTGACTGGCTGCCTTCAGTGCAGAGCCTCCTGTGTTTTATTTCAGAGCGTGGTGTCCCGCACTGGTCAGCTCCTCCACTTCCTCCTTCCTCTTCCTCCTGCGCAGCTCCCTTTGCTCCTGCCTCCTCTCATCTCATCCTTATCTTTGTCCTCCTCCCGTATAAACATATTCAATACCGTGGATTTCTGTTGTAAAGACAATTCAAACCTCCACACAACACATTCACAAAATTCAAACAGTTGAAATCCTTGTTTTGTCTTGTACTAGTGTTGGGCAATACAGCTTTAAAAATGCATATTTTTAGAGCAATCTAAAATTTCAATTTAAATGAATTTTTCAATGTTAAATCAAATGACTTATAACAACAAATGCTTTTACTAATGTGTACCAGAAATACCCTAATATACTAAACTCATTATTTGTATATACATCATTTTCATTCTAACCAGAACCTTCAATATTCTGTGTGTGTAACGGAGTGGCAAATTGCTTCCTGCTGCTTGGCACTCATGTGGACTCTATTGCCATGATGTTGCTATGCTTGACATCGCACACCTAACCTCTATAATCCTGTTATAACATGTTCTCTTGCCCTCCTCAGCTCCTGGTCTGTGGGTTTAGCCCCTCTCTCCTCTGGGCCGCTCCTCAGGTTTAATGCTTGGACGTTGCGAAGGACTCAATCATGAGTGACAGTGGGACCAAAGAGCCCTCTCCGGAGACCAGCGGTGTCCCGTCTGCTCCCGAACCTCAGCGCAGGGGCAGGGGGCGGCCTCGCAAACAGCAGCAGGTACAGTATACGACAAGATAAAATACACTATACTATACTAGGGCTGAAACAACTAATCGATTAATCGACAACTAATCGATTATTGAAATAGTCGACAACTATTTTAATATTCGATTAATCGTTTTCTTGCAAACACAGATTCAAATAGAGCAAAAACCTACTTTGTTTTTAAAGTTAGGGACTGTAGTGTTTTGTACACAAAATGTCATAAATATCCGTTTGTGTCTCATCCAATCAGAAAGCAGAATTAGCACCAAGCGCCTCCAACAAACATTCACTTTAAGTTTACACCATCAACACATCCTCAAGCGGTGCCACTTTAGCTTTATGTGATAAAAAAAAATTTCAATTATAATTTTCATACACCATTCATAGCGAAGCGATTAATCGTTAAAATAATCGGTAGATTAATCGATTACCAAATAATCGTTAGTTGCAGCCTTACACTATACTGTTTGTTGGATAAAGCCACAGAGGTCCCAGGTTGATATCTAGATCTTTCCGTAAGGAGTTTGCAGCATTCTCCCCACATTCTTCTTGTTTCTGGTTAATATCTCCTCAATTTCTGGTCCTATTTACCAAAATAAAACAAACACTGGCAACATCCTGTCACCTGGGGCGACTCGTGATCGGAAGGTTGGGAGTTCGAATCCCGCCTCCTGAAGGTGCACACTGTGTCCTTGAGAAAGACACTTCACCCACCTTGCCTCCAGTGTCTGTGTACACTGGTGTATGAATGAGATGTGAATGGGTGACTGGTTCTTTGCTGTAAAGCGCTTTGAGTGCCTAATGTAGGTGGGAAAGTACTATATAAGTTGAGAGCATTTACCGTTACCATTTATATTTATAGTGTTAATACTGTGGGTCCATTCGCTAACAAAGTTAAGGGCAGAGCTTGACAAAACCCTTTTTGCTCACTGTCCACTGTGGCGTGTCTTTTTCAAGCCTCAGAGCATAATTGCATTATAGCAACAAGACAGAAGGTGTTTCTTTGGTTGTAAAAAGGCTTCTTTTGATTAAGGATGAAACCTTTGTTACCTAAACGGCAGGGTGGTGCAGTGGTTGGTGCCTGTGCTTCACAGTGAGAAGGTCCCAGGTTCGATCCCCAGTTAAGAGGTTAAAATAACTCATGCAATGCTTATTTGTATCATAATCATTTAAGCTTTTTGGGGGTATTTGTAGAATAATCTATATATTAATAATAATTAAAATAATCAACATAATTATTATTCATCTCAACTGGCCAAAGTGTGAGTGAGATTAAAAGAGTAATTTACCAAATCTGGTGTTGTGTGTAATTTCATGCGCTGGATATGGGTTTTTGTGATTTTGGTGTTATCTGAAACCCATCCCCTCTTCATGACTGAGGCTGAACTGTTGTGACTGTATGGGCTGCTGTTGTTGAGTTATTGCTTCCTATCGCCGCAGGAGCCTGTTGGACCACCGACTCCAAAGAGGCCAAGGGGACGGCCCAAAGGCAGCAAGAACAAAGGGCCTCGAACTGCACTGAAGGTTACGTCCAAAACTTCTACTACTTTACAAACTTTATCATCAGTAATAGTGGAAGGAAAACATATTAAGCAAGGTTAATTAAAGGTTGCTATTTACGGTAACGTACAACGCTTTCTATTCCTGTTATTAGGCGTAACTGAAAGTCTTGGTTTGAAGGCAAGCCCAGAAAGAATAACCCTCTGCCAAATTGCATCAGCAAATATAGATCTACCAAGTATTTATCAGTAAGGCGCATAGTAGTAAGGTTGTTATTACTAATCACCACTTACCACTATTGTTGCTACTGCTGGCCAAAGCGTACTTGAATGATTCACATAGTGGTGTCATGAGTTTAGTGTGAACACCATAAGCATACAGCTCATTTGGAAAAAAAACAGATTAATTTTTTATGTGAATTTAGTATTGTTTACAGTAAATTTGTAACATATTTGTTCTGCTTTGTTGTTAGAAAGAGCCTGCTGGGGAGCGAAGGCCACGCGGAAGGCCAAGAAAATGGGTATGGCCCAATCTCCCACTCTCCTCATTATTAAAAAAAAAAAGTGTTCATTTTGTTTTGGTTGATTTTATGTTTTCTACTGCAGCCTCAAAAAGTTGTTCAAGAAGCAGCAGAAGAGCAGCAGGTGAGACAAATGAAAACTTAAAACCGTTTGTGGCCTAAATGAGCTTCTCTCTGAATGACTTTTCCACTAGTTTTACTGAAAGCTCTTTTTCACATCAACAGATTACTAAAAACTACCCAACGTTTCAGATGAAAAGAAGTCCGTTGGTGATTTTAACCCTGTAGTTTCTGGTTCAACAGAAGTCTCACTTTGTGTCAACTGAGATTACTTTGATGATCTCATTTCATGTTTAGATAAAATTTCATATCTAAAATACAAAGTCCCAAGCATTTCTAGTTAAAGCTTGTTTAGTTTTAGTATGCAGTATTCAGTAAGCCTCTATATCAATGACAAAAGACCAGCTCCAATAGATACAAGATTTCTAATTACAGTAGTAAAGCATTTACTGCCACTACAACTCACTTAAGTTCAGAACAAAATAGTATACAGTGCCTTGTGAAAGTACTAATACACCTTGAACTTTTGCACATTTTGTCATGTTTACAACCCTAAACGTAAAGATTTTAATTTGAATTTTTTTACTGAAAGTTTACACACAAGTAACAGACAACTGTGAAGTGAAAGCAAAATGATACATGATTCTGTTATTTTTCACAAAATAGAAAACCGAAAAGTCGGCGTGCATAAGTATTCATACAGCATGACTTAATACTTTCTGGAACCCCCTTTTTGACTTTACAAGATTTGCACATCTAGAGACTGACATTTTAGCCGATTCCTCTTTACAAAAAAAACTCAAGCTCTGTCAAATTAGAAGGAGAGTGTTTGTGAACAGCAGTTTTCAGGTCTTTCCACAGATTATCAATAGGATTTAGGTCAGGACTTTGACTGGGCCATTCTAACACATTAATATGTTTGTTCTTAAACCTTTCCATTGTAGATTTAGCTTTGTGTTTAGGGTCATTGTCCTGCTGGAAGGTGAATCTCCGCCCCAGCCTCAATTCTCTTGCTGACTCCAGCAGGTTTTCCTCCAAAATGTCCCTGTATTTGGCTCCATCCATCTTCCCAACTATTCTTACAATCTTCCTAGTCCCCGCTGAGGAAAAGCAGCCCCATAGCATGATGCTCCCCCACCATATTTGACACTGGGGATGGTGCACTCAGGACGATGAGCAGTGTTAGGTTTGTGCCATACATAACGTTTTGCATTTGGGCCAAAAAGTTCAATTTTGTCTCATCTGACCAAAGCACCTTCTTCCACATAGTTGTGTCCTCCATATGACTTCTAGCAAACTTCAAACAGGATTTCTTATGGCCTCCTTTCAATAATGGCTTTCTTCTTGCCACTCGTCCATGAAGGTCAGATTTGTGTAGAGTACGACTTATGGTTGTCCCATGTACAGAATCCCCCAGCTCAGCTGCAGTACGTCGCAGCTCCTCCAGAGTTATCTTGGGGCACTTGGTTGCATTTCTTACCAGTGCTCTCCTTGTTCGGTCTGTTAGTTTAGGTGGACGCCCGTGTCTTGGTAAGTTCGCAGTGGTGCTATACTCTTTCCATTTCCGAATGATGGATTGAACAGTGCTCCGTGAGATGTTCAAATCTTGGAAATCTTTGTATAACTTAACGCTGCTTTAAACTTCTCCACAACTGTATCCCTGACCTCTCTGGTGTGCTCCTTGGCCTTCATGATGTTGCTTAGTGACCAATACACTCTGACCATAGCTCTGAGGCCCTCACAGAACAGCTGGAATTATACTGAGAGTAGATTATGCATAGGTGGCCTCTATTTAATGGTTAGGGCAAGATGTAAACATTCTGCAGTCATTAGGAATGTTATAAAGGCAATTTAATGCACTCAGAAAAATGCTGTATGAATACTTGTGCACGCCCCACTTTTCATTTTTCTATTTTTTGAAAAATAACAGAATCATGTATCATTTTGCTTTCACTTCACAGTTGTCTGTTACTTGTGTGTGAACGTTTAGTAAAAAATTCAAAATAAAATCTTTTCTGTTTATGGTTGTAAACATGACAAAATGTGCAAAAGTTCAAGGTGTATTAGTACTTTCGCAAGGCACTGTATGTGTATGTACTATTACAAAGTCCAAAAATAACCCTCTCAAACCCTCAGTACTTTAAAAGGTTAACTCAATACTTGGACTAATATCTAAAAAATACACTGCTACTACTACTACTACTACTACTACTACTACTACTACTGGTGCTGCTGTGGTACATTAAACTGCATTGCGTAGTTGTTCTTT
The DNA here is from genome assembly GCA_007210695.1 of Neogobius melanostomus. NCBI lineage: Eukaryota > Metazoa > Chordata > Actinopteri > Gobiiformes > Gobiidae > Neogobius > Neogobius melanostomus. The sequence goes on from VHKM01000159.1 coordinate 1,255,234, forward strand.
ATTATTTAGTTTCCCCAGTTGTTTTAGAAGACCCAGCAGTATGCACTAATATGTGACTTATTCTTATTCCTATTTTTATAATACAGTAAAACAACAATTCAGAGTCCTGCTCGAACACGCTGAGATTATTATGAGATCATGCTCATAATCATTGTTGCTAAATGCAGTGCCCCAGTCATAGAAAGCTTTTTACATAGGCCTACAGTATACAGTTATAAAGGTGAACGGACAGGTTTTTGCTTGTCTAGTAAAGTAAGTGTTCACCATTGTTTGTTAAAGCATAAAGTTCTATACAATTTGAATACGGTGAAAGGCAAAACAATAATAGACAGATAGGAATAGTCATATTAAAGGCCCTATACCTGATTTTGTTTTAAAAGTGAAATTGAAGTTGTTTTGTCCATTGGTATATTGCCACAGCAGACATACAAAACAAAAAACAAAAGAAAAAAAAGAAGCAGGTACGGGCCCTTTTAAGCGCCTAACATTTCAGCCACAGCCAATAGTGCATTGTTGGTGTCTTGCTGAGCATTAGGAGGTAATGCTGACATGTTTGCTTACGCATGTTTTATGACAGTTTAATAGATCTTGTGAATTGGCAACATTCAGCCTGGAATGTTCAACTGTGTGGCTTTAAGGTCGACCTTTCATCAAGACATTAGTCTAATTTCACAACAGCAAACTAAAACTTTTCCATTACATTTCAGTATCTTTCTTTCTGACATTGACAGTGAAACAGTTCCTATACTGACTCCTTGTGGTTGCATTGTTTGTATCTTCTACAAAATACAAAATACATATGTTGATATGTTATGCTTATTTGAACAAAGAGTGCACAATAATACACTGACCAAGACAAAGCCAGGAAAGACACTTGGTGCCAGGTTATAGCATGAATGCTAATTTACATCTGTAGTCCCTGGGGAGGTTAATGATGAAAAGCTATATATTATTAACGGTTTTATATGGACAAATGAACCAAGATAACTTACCAACTCAAAGTTTATACAATATTACAGTGATTAAGTGGGTAGTTGAAATATATATTACCTTTTGACTTCCTCTGCTAACAAACCAGCAAACAACTTGGGGAACTACTTTACAATTTGATATAGCCTTGTCATTATTGCAAAACTAAGAGTTAAACTAAACTAAATAATCTAAGAATCTGACTCATGTAGCATTTGTACAACTAGCATGTAGTGAAAATAAAGCGCTGTAGTTTAATTGGCCTGTACAACTTGGTCTACAGTATGTGCAAAATGCACCGTGCCTTCTTTGATGATTTCTACAAGTTAAATTTCTCAGATACATCTCGAGACATCCTTTTGTGCCACCAGATGTGAAGCAATTGAGACATACAGCATTTTTTTGTTCAACAGATTGCACAACATTTCTTAAAAAACCTATATTGAACCACTTCTCTTGATCCCCGCATTGGCCTTGTTGCATCCTCTCCCTCTGAGTGAAGTCGGGTGCTACATGAACTGAAACCGTTAGAGACACGCACATAAAGGGGAAGAGTGAGTCAATGTTGAGAGGAAATCTGATACAACTGCTTCGCTGCTTGTGTCTTCTCAGTTTCCTGACATAACTGTCTCTTCCTAACGTAGTCCCAACCACTGCATTCACACACTCATTTATGTATCCCTGTGATTAATCTCAACAGTAATAGTAGTACTCTGCAACTAGAGAAACACAGATTCAGCTTTTTGGGTTTGAGTATCTGCCGATATCTGATACCGAGACTTTCATAACAGTAGCTTGCTGTGAGCAAAAAAGTGATTGGTCTTTTTTGTAACAAGTGAATTTCTTAATGTGTGTGAGATCTGTAAAGTCTTGTCTTATCTTGCCAGCGAGATGTTACATTTCAAGGGGTTTGAAATGTAAGGATTATTAATATTATTGTTGAGGGTTTTATAATCAATCTTAACAGAGGCCGGTACTAGGATCATATTCAGGACAGTCTGGGCTAGTTTCGGAATTCGGGACAAAGGCGGCGCGGTAGTACAGCGGTTAGAGCTCGTGCTTCACAGCTAGAAGGTCCGGGTTCGATTCCCTCCTGGGCGGGGCCTTTCTGTGTGGAGTTTGCATGTTCTCCCCGTGTCTGCGTAGGTTTCCTCCAGGTACTCCGGTTTCCCCCACCACTAAAAACATGTACAATAGGCCAAGATGAATGAGAGTGCGCATGGGGGACAACGGACGCAAATTAGCCTAAGGCTACAATCTGGTGTGGCTTGTTTACATGCATGAGACCCATGTATGTTCATTAACATGCACTGTACCGACCAAATAAACCAATAAATAAAATAAAAAGCCTTGACTTTGGGAAGGTCATATGGTCACTCTAGTTTGCACATTGATAATATTGCTCACAATAAGGAGGTCTTCGGTTCTAGTCCTGAGCAGTTTTTCTGTGATTCTCTCCCCCACAACTAAAACTTGTACAACGGGCTCTTCTTTGGGGTCAGTGCTGCTACATTCAGACTTTGAGTGAAACCTACCTAACAGAGGCCACAGAGCCGTTTCTAACTGTAAGAAGAATATCCACATGCCCCACACCCTCTCTGAGGTTTCGAACCCTTACACGAGCGTTTTTGTTTTTATGTTTGATAGAGCTTGATGTGTTAACATGCTCGTCCTACCTGTAGCATTACCTTTGGCTTTCCCTGGCTCCAAAAGGGCTTGCCCCTCCCATGAGCTTTCTCTTCTTAGCCTCTCATTTCTTCCTCTCCCCACTAATAGGGACCTCCATGTTTCATTTATAGTGTGTACCTAATTTAGAGAACACAAGAGGTGACAGAAGCTTATGAATGTGGTGTTGATGAGAGGGACTGATGTTACAGACTGGCAGACACACTTTCACTTCACCCCAGGGCAATTGTGGCTTTTGCGTTATTATTATTATTACTAGTTTGGTAACTTCCAAACAGCATTTGCACAGAGCCTGCACTAGACTAGAAACAATCTTCAAAAGTAATTTCAATATTGTCCCGGTATTGTTTCAGGAGGAGGAACCTGAGGAGGGTCCATCGCAACTCAAGTCTGAGCCTCAGGATCCAGAGGAAGATCAGTAGACCGTTCTACCTCAAGGTTTGGCCTCGACAAACGGGACATCACACCTCCTTTTGGTGACGAGGATTCAGGAACACACACACACACAGACATACACACACGCAAATATTGTGGTTTCTTCTCACTTATAAACTTATACTGAAACGATTGGGATGTATGCCGCCCCATATGTATGCTAGAGGGGCGACAGAAAGAGGGGTGGGAGCTGTGGGCTAACATTGGAGGCGGGTGCAGGGAAAAAAAAGGAACCAAACTTATTTTGTTTTTTTAGTTTCTTTTCAAAGTGTCTCAACCCCTTGAATGACACTGACATCCGTATCAATGCAACAGAATAAACAAGGTGCGCTGAAGTCTTTACTATCTTTACTGTTAACCATGCGAGAGGTTTGGTTTTGACGTTAAAGGCCCTAAACCTAATTTTTGTTTTTGACAATGAACGAGGCAGCGAGAAAATGTAACAACAGCCCTTCCAAAAATAATGTATACTGTAAAAAAAAAAAAATTATAATATATACTGTTTTTAGTTAGATTTCTTTCTTTTTCTCTCTCAAATGACCATAATCATCTAACATATTCAGCTTGTTGTTGGATCTCAGACTCTCTCGACTTACTCTTTCAGAAAAAAAGAAAGCCTGAGCAAAATCTTATCCAAGTGATTTAATTACTATAAAATGTTGTACACATTTGGCCCTTTTTTATACAATACAAAGGGATACTTAGATAAGTTTAAAAGGTTCACTAGTGTATTTTTAAAAGGGCACTTTAAACCAAACCTCTCACATTTGCTGGAGTCAACATTTGTAGTTGACCTGTCATTCTACCAGACTCAGGATTGTACTGTTATATGCTTGCACCCTGATTTTGAAAACATTTTTGATCGAAACATTATTTTGAAATATTGATAAACCTCAGGTACAGATTCTATTCAGGAGCATGTTGCCAGTCTACTCAGTCGTGATGATTGTTCTGATGTTGTGTTTTGACCAGATTTGCCTCGATACAAAAGACCTCACGTGAACCTTAGCCTCAGTATCACCTGTCATTCTACCTCACTGTACCTCAAACAGACTCTCCACTCCGACACACACATACATGCACATGCACCCACACACGCACCGCATGCATACACACATACTCAGAGAAAACGTGAAAGGCAGCAGCTGACGTAAATGCTCACCGGCCATATTTTTAGGTACGCCTGCTCTCATGATGGCAAATGCTGATACCTTGGTAGCAACTCGGTGCATTTGGATATGTAGGTGTGTTCAATGGCAAACTTTGGTACTAAAAACTACTTGTCAGCTGTGGTTCATTCATCATCTTTCATCAGTTATCCAGAGCCAGATCGCAGAGGTAGCAGTCTAAACAGAGATGCTTAGATTCACCAGCCACTTCCAGCCACTCCAGCGACTTTGGTCCAAGTAGTTTCAAGGTCTATTTATTGAGTTCATGTTATTGAACACAAGACATTTGCATACCACGTCAGAATGTGGCACCACCTAAATTCTTGCCATTTCATCCAAGTGGAATAGTTCAACAAGGAGGTTGTCTTTGATTCTTTGGTGTACTTTGGTGCTGATTGTGATATAAAATGCGACTTTTTATACAGGGGTTATACAGTATACAAACATTTTGTGGTTTATGAAAGAAAGAGCTGTAAAATCTGAAGTTGTTCTTTCTTTCTGTTTCACAAACAAAGCAAAATGTAAACTTGTTAAGAACAGATCTCGGCTAGTTTCATGTTATTTGTACCGCGTTTGTTCGGGAGGGAGGCAGTAGTATTTGACTGAGACTCTCCTCGATCTGTTCCGTATTTGTGCTTACAAACACACTCTGGTTCATAAACCAGTGCATTTGATCAGAAAACTGTATTCAATGGGAAATGACAGTCTAGTTTAAAGTTCCCTTTCGAACTGTATCTGAATTATTGTTTGCTCTGAACATGCCAACACACCTAAATGCCCTTGAGTTGCTGTTACTTAAATCAAGAAATATTTGCCACAGGTGTATCTAGTAACATGGCCAGTAGACAAAACCATAACATTACACTCCTTGGGGGAATCACAGCCAATGGTTTACAATGCCTTAATGAAATATATGTGCTATTTAGGGTGTAGTACTAGTTCATTCATGTTTATTTTGGGTCTGTTACTTTTATTTCTATCATTTTACTGCATCATGTATTTCCTGATTATTACACTGTAAATGTTACTCTATTCATATGACTGAGTAAGCCAGCTGTTAACAATGCAGTGCTGAAATACATGACAGTAAATATATATATAAATATATATACTGTATACCAGCTTCTACTCACAACATGTTATCACTCTAAAATATGTAATCTCTGTTTCTTTAGTAATACAGTAATTTGTCTTTGTCAAAACTCGGCAAAACTCTTCAATCACCCGATAATCACAGTCACTAAAGACTTACATAAATAGATCACATCAATTCAGCTGCAAATCAGTGTGCAGAGAATAGAAAAAGAGGATAAACCAGCACAAGTTGAACTGCAAAACATACCAAAAATACTTGATCAATCAAGTTAGCACAGATGAGATTATTCTAGCATTGAATATGTATTTTTATACTGCAAGAACAGTGCAACAAATATTGAATGTGATACTGTAATATGTGATGATATTGATCAGACATGGCCACAACTTTAAGTTACACAGTATACATAGCATACACAGTAATGTTCATATAGTATTGTTGTTGTGGCTAACTGACCTAGTCACAGGCCCAGATTGAGTGTAAGGGGATGCATTGAATCTCATTTTAAAATGTTTGCTCCCTCAGTTTGCGTTGCATCACATTAGCCACATTCACACATGTGCCCCCAGCAGGCTAAAGTCCTGGTAAAGTCAGGGCTTTCTTCCAAAAATCCTCACGTGTGAATGTGGCTAATGTTATGTTGAGGACAAGCATCTGTTGTCCGCATCCCTTTGGAAGTGATGCACCTTCAGTAAGTAAGGAACCCAAATTACCTAGTCTTGCCTTTTTTAAGATGAAATTATTGTTCATTTTGCCCATACCTGAAAACTTGCACTGATAAAAGTGTTCTTGTTATTGAAAGTCCGAGGTAAAAAAAACCTCCCACACTGCTGTGCCTCATAGTGCTCATCTCTCAATGGGCCCATCATAACGTTTGTTGTTACTTCCGAATCATGTATTTCAGCATTGTTTCTCAGTCACGCTCACAGGTGCTTGTTTTCTTGTTCAAAATGCATTGACGTTTCTTCTTACATTGCCCTCTGGTCTACCTCTGCATAAAAGCAAAACACAGTGGGTTCAGGAAGCATTCATGTATCCTCTATGTATTCCTATATTTCTGTTGAAGTCTGATGTTGCAAATGTTCCAAATATATATGTTCTTTACAATCAGGCGCATATAAATGCTGTACCTTTCTGTACGACGTGCAAGGAATGGAATTTACCACAGACCTACATTTTTATGCACGTTCAAAAGCTATAAATGAGAGGAATGGGCACGTAGATGGTCTGAACCCTTATGTCCCTATGCAATTTTGTCATATTTTTTACATTATAAATTTCTCTTTTTTTAATGCATTTTTGTAGGTTAATCGGTGTAGAATAGTTCAGCGTAAGACAGCTACACAGTAACACAGAAATAAAAAAGAGCGGTCCGAAAACTTTCTGAACCCACTGTGCGTCTGGGTCACTCAACAAAAACAGGATCCAGATTTTGACATGGAATAATGCAAAAACAAACGAAAACCTCAATATACTGTAATAGTAATAATCGTAGTCCACTCATCTCATCTTGCTGCGTCCGTACAAGTGCAGTGAAGTCGGCTTGAAGGCAAATCTTAATTTAATATCTACAGCTATCAGTCAGTGTTTATTTTACGTAACTGTGTGGTGCATATATAATCTTTGTTTTTAGGGACAATTTTTAATGTTCTGTGATTTTTAATAATGTAGTGACATACAGTATACTTGATACAGTTTGAACTCTTGAATGAAAACAAAGTTGGAAAAAAAAAACCTTGTAACTTGATAAATCATCTTTTATGCCTTACTCTTAACCGTGTGTATTTTTAGTACTATATTATGTTATTGATATGTCCTCATCCACTTACATTAGTACAACTCACCAACCTGTGATATATATTTGTTATAATTCGTAATAATCATGTGATTTGTGTTATTCTGCTTTTATTCTCATTAAAATATCACACCTAATGAGAGGGTCTCTGTGAATTTCTGCAGGGGTTCTTTGATAATTTAAGAATTCAAAAGGCTGCTCTGTTTAGTGACCACAGTGCCATCGTAAATGACAGAAAATGCCAAGAACTGAAAAGACAGTGTATGCTTTTTGAACTCTGAGATGTATAATTTTGCAGTTGAATATTCTAATTAAACTGTGTGTAATATCAGTTTATTTCTTTGAAAAGTCTATGGGGAAAAAAAAACATATATATATTAAGCAACACATACTTTTCATCTAAAAATCACACCATGTATTTTAATGGTTTTATGACTGAGAAATATAACGTACATTCATGACCTACATGTAGTGTCTGCCTGTCATGTCAGTCAACAAATAATGTTACCTATAATGTTTCTATCTTGATTCTGGTAAGTTGGAGTCTCATGTTTTCCAGCTCTGGGAATGAATGATATATAGCAGGGGTCCCCAACTAAATCAATTCGAGGTCCGCAAAATTAACTTACGGTACGTAATATATGTCCAGGGTCCGGACATATGCAGTCATTGCTGTTGAAAATGTTAAAACGTGAGGGTTGTCTATTTACATAGTAGAGCTGATCAACGAATCAATAGTTTTGCCATTTTATTTAAATGTTATTCAAATTGTTTAGGTAATTTTTTATTCAGTATATTGAGAGGATGAAAAAGCTTTGGTGTCCGGACTACAGCCTCTGGAGGTTCGGATCTGGACCCAGGTCCGCCTTACCCCTGATATATAGAATAATTTAAAACATGTCCACATAATTACATTTTGTCCAGTGAATAGATGGGTTTTTGGCTCCACCTTTCGGAATTTGGGTGCTCTGTCCTAACTGGTCCTGTGGCCTCAGATACAATATGGAAAGACAATAATTTGATGTTGTTCTCTTGGCCAATGCGATTCTATTATAAATGTTAAAATGGTACAACCTACAGTTCACTCAGACACTGAACGCTGACTTTCTGCTTTATGTTTGACGACAAAAACACAAAAATAACAAAATTCACACTCCCTTTTATCAAATACAGAAGACAAACTACAACAGCAATGACATAAGAAAGTGCATCACAACTGCATTTATACTTGTGAAGATATAATAGTGCAAGATTGATCAGAATGTGACGCCTTGTGAGATTTGGAAACATGCATCGCATCCTTTTTTAAACGTGTTCATTAACCTCAGCTCTTGTACTAAAAGTTCAGCTTGTGCATCTTGTCCCTCCCCAAGTGACGCCTTTGGGGGACTGTAGTGAAAGGAAGTTCTAAGCGTTGAGAGCCTTGGCTACGTCTGTGAAGACCAGTCGACTGGGCCGCTGTGTCGTGCCTTGGGAGGTTGTCAGGGTCTAAAGGAGAAAATGTCAAAATCCACGCTTAGATTTAGAAATGAATTGTAAAAGAGAATTGGATAAATAATTGATGTCTTGCAATGAAGCTCAAATGTTCAACACACCTCGAAATCTGCTTCAGTATTGTAAGTAAAAATCCCACTCATTTTCCCCATAGACTTGTACTAAAATTAAACATTAAGAGTTTAAAGTGATAGTCTGTAAGATTACAAAATGAGGAGAGCAAGAAAGAAATAATAGGCTCGTTCGAGATGAGCCAGACGGACGCAGTTTTGACAGCCGACTGCAGACACACGGTGCATGCCGGTTAGATTTCTGTCCGACTTGCTCCAGACAGGCTCTGATGTCACGGGCACGTGGGGCACGGAAAGATCGTGAGACCCCAACGAGACCAGCCGACTTAATCAGCTGCTACATCTCTCCAAAGGCTACTGCAGCGGCTCCATGGCCCCGTGCATGACGGGAAAACGCCCACCTGTCAGGGCCTCACGCTCAGGTGATTGGATACAAGTCTGCTGTGATCAGAAACGTGACCCCCCTCCTCCTTCCTCAGGGCAACACTTTAGATCTGAACAAATAAACTATGACTGAAACTATTAAAGTTATGTATCGCCCCCTAAAATAGAGCTCATGTTTGATGCTTTTCAGATCAAACTCATGATTTAAAAGGGAATATTTTATCTCAAAACTTAAACAAACAAACAAATGGGAAGGTTTTCTCTGATGAAGAATGATGTCACTGGAGTAAAGGAAACCGAGCAGGAGGTAAATGACTTTTTGTTAGGATAAACTTGAAATGAACTGAACAAGACGCTGTGTGATCTGAGGCCGCTCTCGGTTCTCTGGATGTGGAGCGGTCGGCTGGACTTCAGACTTTTTTTCCCCGCCCCCGTTGCGTCGGCTACTCTCGCCGATCATCCAGGCGAGCCGCAACCACATCTCGAACGAGCCTACTGTTTCAACAGTCAACAATCAAACTCCCTCCCCCTCTCTCCTGATTGGACCCGACAGGCCGGTTAACAGGAAAGCTCGCCTCATTGGTCAAAGTTATGGACCCTGATTCTGATTAGTTGCTGAGATCAGAAAAGGGAGGGACTTTAGAAAAAATATAATCATTTAATATTACTTGCGTTATGTCAAATTGCAACTTGAGGCGCTCAGTTATAAACTATAAACAAGGAAACTTACAGACTATCACTTTAAATGCTGATCAGCTATGTAATAACTACTGAATATTGCGTGATTATTTAAAATTCAAGAAAAATATGAGTACATGATACAGTTAGAACTGTAAGTTTATAAATATCTATGAGGAAAAAAGAGAGAGAGAGGAATCAGAATGTTAGGTCCATTGGGGATAGTTAGGGAACAGACATGAAGATGTAATATATCCTTTATTATCAAGGATAAAAAGAGATAAGTATTGATTAACCACTCCAACCGAATTCTCAGATTTAATTTCATTTGGTTGTTGGTAAAAAGTAAAAAAAACTGTTATTAGACAGAAGAAATACTGAATATTATTAAAGACATGGATATAGAATGATGAGGAATCTAAGGTAAACGACTTGGGGAAAATAATGGGTTATGTGTACCAATAGATACATATTAAGACAAATAATGATGTGTTTATTTTGTGAAAAAAAAGGATTGCATTTTTTAGAAATGTGAAAGAGGGCAGTGTAGGCTCAGAAACATGATTCAAACAACACATAGGTGATACTTTACCAAATGTCCGGTGACCATAAAACCAGTGTCACAACTTTAAGAGAAATACAAATAAAATGAAATGATTACCACCAGATAATTTCACTAATGAAAAAATAAATAAATAATTTGTTTACAAAAGAAATTGAGTGATTCGGACTTCACAAATATTTTTGCTCACTAGCAATCGTATCATTTAAAATGTTACTTTCAAATTTGGGCTTTTAATTGGCTCAAATAAGTTAGTTGGACGTTTTTTTAGTATAATTCGTAATATACCATGGGTTGGCCACAGTAAATGTGTAACAAAACAACAAATACAAAATGAAAGTCTCCCAACATTTGTGTAGTTGTCAAGCCCTGGATGTGCTACTGCATATCATTTGGGCTGAAACACATTAGGTCCCCTGTCTCTCACCTTGGAGTTGGGGCCGGTAATGGTCCCGTCGCGTCCGTGGTCGAGCAGCTCCTGTTCCAGCAGGTCGTCCTGTTCCTCGGCCGGGTCGAAGTTATACATCGGCATCAGCTGGTGCCTCAGCTTCTCTAACCTGCATGACGCGGTCAGAAGAGTTAATGACGCAAGTTTGAGTAAAACTTTCATGTGAGACATACAGAGGACTCACCTCTTTCTTTTTCGAATATACAACATCTGTGAAAAATAGATAAACTGTTAATAACACAAAATTGGATCGTATGCTTCAGCTAACTATTTTACAAGCTCTATCTAAATGTCTCACAATTGCCACAGCTAATCCGATGACAGTGATGATCCCAAATGGCACGAGCACCATTCCCATGCCCGACGCCTCAGTGGCGGAGTTCGGGAGCGTTGTGGCGTTGAAGGCGGTCTCGTTGGTCGCTATAGTAACAGTCATGAGCGTGGTCCGTATGCTCTCCCGGGCAGTGACGCCGGTGGTGAGGGCTGGGACGGAGACAGAGCTGGGGCAGGGGGGGAGGTGGAGAGGAGACTGGGGGTGCTCTGAGCTGCGGCGGTGGCAGACATGGTCCAGTCGTACAAGCAGGAGCTCTCCTGATGAAATGATACGACGAGATGTTCAACTCGCACAGGCTTCCACAGTGGACACCGGCATGGTTTGTGGAGTTGGCTGGAGCCTAGAGGTTGTTTGATGATCCTAAAGATACATTGAGATGGAGTTCATGTAAATAAATATACTGATAGTGATTTTTGGGCACAGAGTACACACTACCTTTAAACTGTATGTAAACTGTAAACCTTATAGAAATAAAATACCAATCAGAATGCAATGCCTGAAACGTGTGTAGTGGAAATGGGTAAATAATTGATCATGCGTTTAGATCCACTTCACATGGTTAACAAAGTAAATGGGTTTGACTGGACAGGATTATAGTGACGGCAATATTGGTCACTCAGCACAATCTAAATACGGTCAGTGTCTGAAACATTTTGATTTCTAATTTCTTATTATACTGTACATACTGTCTTGTATTATTTGTTTAATGATACGCCCTACTTCATTAAGTCATTGGCCTATAGCAGGGGTTCCCAACCTTTTTTTTACCCGGCGAGCTACTTTTACACAATGTGAACATCAGAGAGCTACTTATGCTTCAAAAACACTTGAAAAGTAAAATGCAACTTAGGTAGCGTTTACGCAGAAGAATTACTTGCCAAGATAGTATTTCAAAGAAAGTGACTTGAGTTTAGTCCTTTTACTTTACAATATTGAAACAACGGTTCACAGATTGTGTCCAGCATGTTCAGAACAAACAGTAAATGCATCTAAAATTTGAGTTATCAAGCGACAGATGTAGAAAGTCTTTGGCGAGCTACCTGGAGAGGCTTGGCGAGCTACTGGTAGCTCCTGAGCTACTGGTTGGAGATCCCTGGCCTATAGTGTATTAATTATATCCTCTTAAACCCCGCCGTAACCAAGTGTATTTTCCAAAATTCAGCTTTACCCAAATCTAAAGGTTTCTTGCCTGGAGAGGAACAGTGTAATGCCTCATTTGAAAGCTAAGACCTACAAAAGTGATCCTAACTTTTTTATCTGGTTGTCACCACATTTTTGTCGTGCTTTTGTGGCTTTTCCCAATGTTTTTCCCATTGCTTTTTTGTTGTGTTTTGCCACATTTTGGTTACTTTTTTTTCTGGCATGTTTTTGTTGCTCTTTTATCTTCATTTGTTTTTTGTCACGTTTATGTTGGGTTTTCATCCTTGTTTTCGTCTCATTTTCGTTGCTATATTGACACTTTTTCCCAAGAAACTTTTAGATTTGGGTATAGCCAAACTGGAGAATATGTGCTCGGTTCAGGTGGGGGTTAAGAGGTTAAGCCCGGGAAATCAAACTTAAACTGAAAAGCGACGGACACAGTTTTCTATTGTATAGAATAGGTTTTGACTGAGGCAGGTTACACCATCAATTTATGTAGGGCTTCACATATCAGGGCAGGAGGGAGCCCAGATCATGAGATTAAGACATAATGAAACAATATACTCTACCACACACACACACACAATTATTAAAGGAATCTAACGGTTTACACATTGCGCACACATTTTACCTTCGCCATCACTGTGGGGAACTATGGGAAGGATGTGGGTATAAATGACAGAGAGACAGGAAGAAAAGTGGCAACTGCCTTGATACATTTTTTTAAATAAAAACTTCCCACTTACTCCCACTTCCAAAAATAGCACTTACAATCTAGATTTTTTCACATTTAAAAATACTTTTTTACCCCCTCCCTATGTTTTCAAGGCAAGGTATGTAGTGACCCAGGAAGGCAGTGGACATTTGATCCTTGCCTCTTTCAACTTTGTGCACCCTGTCTCCTTGTGCCCTTAATTGGTAACATGTGTAGCATATACGCAAACAACTAAAAGGGCTATTCACACAAGCAAGCCTGCACACATGTAGCTGGCTTGAATAGTACATGGCTTTTGCAGAGAGACATGTTATTTATAGTCAACAGCCAACCTTAACAGCTACCACTAATCCTACTGACATAACAGTGACAGTGAATAGATCAATATGAATGTTGAATGGGAAAAGGCTTTATACGTACCTTAAGACATTATATGCAAAGCTATAGGGATTTTTTCATTGGAAGGAGCATGTCTTTCTCTGTCTCTTGCCCTCCTCCTCAGCTTCTCCTCTTAGCAATGCAGGTACAGGCTGTTTACAGTGAAGAGGCAGCCATGTCTCTCAAGATGGACGCCACACAGAAATGCAACCAAACACCGATAGTCTCCTGCGGATCCTGTTCACATCTCAAATTGCCTGCCATAAAAATCTACAGCCCGGTATTTCTTCTCAGCTTTCTCGTATTTCACACAACAGTGGCTTCTCTAAGGGATGCTGCAGACACAGGATCACTGACGCCGACAGCCCGCCCCCCTGTGATGCCCCATTGGCTGGAAGGATTCTAAAGGGGAATTCTGATCGGCTGCTGCGCGCTGTCAGTCTGGCTTTAAGGAGGATAAGGATGGGATTTAATGCTTCTGCACACCAGATGCTGTCCATGTGAATGACTGCATCCGGGTAGCAGGTCCCCCAAATTAACCCTATGATGGCTTTATCCGCCACCAGTGACCCCAATCCTCTAACACCAATATTAAAAGGTTATTCAGACACTTAGCCAGGGGTGTGATAATCCTCAGTGTACGCTTTATTGTAATGTTGCATGGATTTGTTTGATTGTGAAAAGGCAACAATGGCAGAGCGTCTTCAAAGGGGCTTCAGCTCATTTTGAATAGGTCTCCAGTCATCATGGCCACAAATTCTATGGGATTTAAAGTTAAGATGATAAGTATGATGTAATGCTTGAAAAATCAATGCAAAGATTTTGTTCTGTGCTCAAATGAAAAAAATAAATAAAAAACTGGGGCAATAATCGTCAAATTGGTACTCAGTGGTACTGAGGCTGATCAGCAGTTCTAGTTTTGAATTTAGAGACAGTTTCAGTCACTGTTTTGCTCTCCTTTGGGTTAGTACTCGTTCTGAACTTCTTAGGTCGTGGTTTAAAAGGTAAATTTTCTTAATTTAGTGCTTTTCCACACGTGGGCCCATCAAGTAACCAACCACTCACCGTTTTAATTTCATAACCCAGTACTTGAATGTACACACTGGAGGCAAGGTGGGTTTTGTGTCTTGCCCAAGGACACAATGACGGTATGTACTGGATTGAACTGCTGACCTCTACCAGCTGAACCATTTTAGTCCTGGTTTAGATCTAGTTCTGTCCAGCTATAAACCCGGTTTAGATCTAGTGGTACTGAGAAAACCAAATATTTTCTTGGGTAACACAAGCCCTGACATATAGTGAATAATTATGCAAATGACAGCACACTTCAGTTGAAAATCAAAAAGTCACTTTCATAATCAATGGTTCCATCTCCATCTTTGTCAGCTTCTTTCATCATGGCCTCTGCCTCAACCTCATTCAGAGGTTCTCCAGCATTTGTCAAGACATATCTAAAAATACAATGTTCAATGTAACAAGCAAGTCATAATGATTTATAAAGTTAAAGTCCTGTCCTGTTATGTTATTACTTAAATATTAGGCATGTGGTCCAAAATGTCAATGTTGATTTATGAAATTCTTATGGACAGGATATGTAGGCTAATGAGTTAAACAAATGTATTTAAATGCTGTAAAGGGGGCAGAGAAAGTGTGTACATTTTACTGTCTGAATTACTGGTCCACTTGCTACAGATGGCCTTGCAAAAGCTGTAGGTTTGTCAAATTATATCAAAACAAATTCTTACTTGAGAGTATTCCACTCGATGTATCCTTTGGCCTCTTTGTCGAAAACTTTGAAAGCTGCTCTGAGTTCAGCATCCTGGTTCTTTGTGCGCTCGTGGTACAGCGCCATCAAAGCCAGGAAGCTGTCGTAGTTGAAAACCCCTTTACCTGAATACACAAAGAAGACAGGTTAGTGTATTTATGAAAAATGAAAATGATCCGTGCACCATAATAGCCTAGTCATAGATAAGGCTACAGCACTTGTATGCTGATCACTGCTCTGGCCACAGTGTTGTGGGGTCCAGCTTGTGCACCAATAATATGCTGAATGTCTCAATGTCTCTCCATTTTCTTCACCCTCTTTCACACTTTTGCATTCTGACAATTGTCCAAAAGCCCCCCCCCCCCCCCCTAAAAAACAACAACAAACAAACAAACAAAAATCACACAATTATAAAATATTACTAAAACGACCTGACAAAATCCCAAATGGTTAAATAAATGGTTCAATGACACAGATAAAAACGTGTGCATGAGTAACGAGCCTGATTTATAATAACTCGATGAAACACTGCCATCTAGCGGCATTGTCCAGTTATAGTATGGATAAATTACACAATCTATATTCTTCCTTCACACATCCCAATTCTTTAAGAACACTTAACACATCAACTGTATTCTGATAGTAATGATTGCATTTTTCTCATATAATTTTGTAACTTATAAATGCAAAATGTTTAATCTGTCATAACTATTTTTGTCTTTCTGAAACAATTCATCACTGTTTTGCACATGGTTAGACTTTAGGTCAGTATATTGTATGCAGAATGCTTTCTATTGCTTTATGTATCTGAGTGACGGATTTCTGTATTGTAGATAAGTTGTACATTCATGCACTCCTGTATATCTCTAGAGATAAAATACAAATGTACATAAAATTTGAAAATGGATAATGAGACTAAACACTGAATTCTAATTATAAATATGTATGTGTTGAATTAGGGCTGATAAACTAATCCAAACTGGAGAAATTATATTAGGATTTCAGTAGTTGCAATTAGCAAGTTGCAAAGACTGAGAGTTATATTTAATATATTATCCCCTGCTGAGAGCTAAATATTTCACCCTCTGGGACTTGCAGCTATAAATGGCCCTGTAGTTTAGATTCCTACAGACCTTTTATACCTTGCGTAAGTTTAGCAGTTCATGTTTCAGTATTCCTTCAATCATAAAGGCTTCATACAGAAAAATTGGAATGCGTATTACCGTCTTTGTCCACGTCTTTGGCCATCTGGCTGAGCTCTTGTTGGTCGTTGATTCCAATTAAACTCATGAGTCTCTCCAGCTCCTGCGTCTTCACATCTCCGTTCCCTTCTTCATCGAACATCTCAAAAACACCTTTATACTCCGTGATCTGCTCTGGTGTCAGCTGGGTGGGCTGGATCACGCAGGGTCAAATAATGTAAAGGAAGACAGATCATATCAGCGGTATATATTTCTATTTGGAGGGTAAGGTTTTCTCTGTGAAAATACAACTTTTAAGGACCTTTTTATTCCACTTTTCCATTGAGATCGGTAAAGGCCCGAACTTAAGCAATCAAGGAAAGGAAGAATTGTTTGAATGTTTGATTGAATTTTCTCAGGTGTTGACCTTTTATATCTACAATATCTAGTTGTGATACAGGCCTTCATTTTTTAGTAGATGACAACTCAGTGATTCCCCCCGCCCCCCCCCCCCCCCCAATTAGTCAGCTATGTAAATTACTATGTTTTGTATGCTTTTAAAGTTGTTATTGACTTTTGAAGAAGCTGACAGATTATTTTTGATAGAGACATAAATAAGTTATTTTCATTGAAATCACAAAATGTTTATTGTTCTTGACTATGGTCTATATTTGTACAAAGAGTAATTTGGGCAACTTTTGGACTAAACTTGAACTACAGTTGGACTGAAAAAACTATTTAAAAAAAGTAACCAAGATAAACTAAATTAGCCAAATCAAATACTGATCCATTGTTTTCAAGCTATAATTTAGACCAATAATTGTCTTGCCAATTTAATCCGTATAAATACCCAGATTCAAAAATAAAAGTACTCACCATTTTAATGTGTTGTGGACTGGGCCAGAGTAAGAGACGCTACTGAGAGGATGTCTTCAGCTAAGCAGTTGTTCATCTTTTCCCAGTTGAGCCTGGCCTTGCTTCATCTCGACCTTATATGGCACTTTGGGAGTGGTCTGCTCACCCAACTGCCTCTGAAAAAATACATAAAGATAACTGGTTATGGAAATATTGGGTGATATTTCAAGAGTCAAATGAAGTCAATGAGACAGAAGCACAAAACATTTTTAACGAATATACTTGTGGCCTTGAAATGCATGTATGTGTCCTCTGCCTAACATCTTCATCTTAACCGGGTGTTCATGCTCCTTAAGGGACCATTATCAAGGCAGACAACCAAATAAGGAGGACCCTAATTACAACAAGTTATTTTTGCCAGTGTAAAGGGAATCATAGGAATTTCACATTAATTAGGTTGGGCAACAGAGAATCTCACAGAGGTAATTGGCCTTAAGGAACACAGAGTTGTACCATGTAAAAGATACCATTGATTATGTGGTTGATTAGGAAGAAAAATAACCATAGTATGAGCTTGAGCGTGTTACACCATAATTCAATCTTAATTTTTATCATCTTATTAAAATATAATAAATGCGGAAAATATCAAATTAATAGTTGTTGACATACACTCTAATCACTGTTCTATAGAACTATGTGCTCTGGAAGTACTTGTACTTTAAAAGCAGCCTGTTATTTTTTATTTTCTCTTTTGTTTGTGTTTGCCAGAGGACAGGCACATAGATCCACACCCTTGCAACAAAAGGATGAATGGAATTACAATTATTTCTACTGACCCAATAAAGTTAAATAAGTTATTACTCAGACAAGTTAAGAAAGGCATTTTTTTTGTTGATATGGCAGATTTGTCCGATGGCCTGTAGTTTTAAGTGCGTTCTGGAAGTGTTTCCTGTTTATCCTATTTAAAGGAACAGGCCACCATTTTTCCAGACTGAGATATGTTCTTACCTGAGCTTAGACGAGTTGATACGTACCTGTCTGGTCTTTGTGCGTGCCCTGAGTCATGCAAAACGACCAGAGATGTGGTTAGCATTAGGCCTCTCCCAGCATATTCCTACGGCTCCAAACGGGGTGAAGTTAGAAGCGACCAAGCTCTTCCACGGGCACAAAGACCAGACAGGTATGTATCAACTCGTCTAAGCTCAGGTAAGAACATATCTCAGTCTGGAAAAACGGTGGCCTGTTCCTTTAAAGAAAATTGATAGATAAAATTTACCAAAGACACATCTCCTGATTTGAAATAGGCCGCTCTCATGATAAAAATGTGCCTAATCATGAGACTGTTTTATTTCGAGCACTGCTACATTTTTACACAATTTAGACAAATCCTTTAGGTCAGTGATTCTCAAACTGGTATGTGTACCACTGGTAGTACTGTGGCTTCTTCAGCAGGTGCAGGGTCATCTGTAAGTTTAGACTTTATTTTTATTTATTCTCTGTGTTTATCTGGTTTTGACATGATTTGTAGTTTACACATAATTTTGTTCAATTGTCCTGTTTTGTAATAATTTGTATTTTTGTTTATCTACAAGGCCAATTTGTATTGTTCCCAGTCTTCTAGTGTTTGTATGTCAGTGAGCCAGAGATACATTTCTACCTGGGCAGACACTACAAATCTATTCTATTTAGTGTTATGCCTGGCTAACGAAGAATGACTTAGTCCATGTTGTGAATGTTACATTTAGGTTAATTGTAGACCCAGTTTAATCTTAATTGATATTGACTGGGTCTGGTGGTACTTGTGAGCTAAAATATTTTATGATAGGTAGCTACTTGATGTGAAAGTTTGAGAATCGCCGTTTTAGATATATATTTTTAGCTCTTTACATTTTAACAGAGTTAATAATAGACTTATTAAGACCGTAAAATTCCTTGTTAAGTTAGTACTAGTCTACTGTTGGTCCATGCTCCAACATTAAGCATTCTTTAGCGGCTCAAAATTCTTCCCACATTCAAGCTTTTAAAGGCTTGATAAATAATTATCTTCACATTTTAAAAAAATAAATAAAAATCAACATTTCACACGTCACCTCCAAAAATTAAACTTGATCAAATCTGTCTTTAAAATGATCAAATAGCTCAAGGACAGATGGGGTTTGTACAGTAGAATTAGGTAACAAAGGTAGAGGAATGACACAAGAGGACATGGATGTTATGAGAGAATATTCATAGAGTGATGGAGACCGGTTTGGTTAAAAAAGGTGCTTTGAGGATTTTCACTTTAAAGGCTAATTTGTGATTCTACACGCATATCCCAGGTCATCTATGCAAAGAGTGAGCATTTACAGTTTGGAACTTGTGCAGCAGCATTTGTTTCTAAACTATCCACTGCAATCACCAGTGCAGTCTCTTTTCGCCCAAACTACCTAGTGATTAGTGTATGAGAAGGGAAATGCACGTATTGTCAACGCAAGCATAGAATGATTGCAGATAATTTTGACCAAAGGTATTGACATCACAAAACCTCCAGCTGTTGTTACAGGACAGCGGAAGGCTCTCTTCTCTCCTCCTGGCCGCTGCAGCAGTGGGGTCTCCCGGTGCTCGCTGCAGGGTTACCGCGCCCATCCCGTGGTTAATGTCCGGACGGGAGTATAAACTCACTCACTCGGGAAGTGTCGAGTGTAAAGCTTGTCAAAAGGGAGGCAGCACTGCCCAAGGTATCGTTGTAGCAGAGATAGTGCAGATTTGCGCTTGTTCGATCCCATCTCCGTAGCACACAGGACTGCTGCTGCTGGTGGTGGAGGTGGGTGTGATTTCCCCCGCCCCTCTGCGCTGTGTTGACCGAGGCTTGCCGAGCTCCAGTCGTAGCTGTGTGTGTCGGGGAAGGACTGCTCGGCTGATCACTGGCACTAGTAGCAGGCAGCGGGCTAAAAAGCTAGTTACAAAGCTAGCGTTGTGCTGCTCGTTGATGCGTGGATCGGAGATTTACGCCGCCTTGTTTTCCAGTCAATGCCAAAACGCAAAAATAGACGCAAAATAAAGCAGGTAAGTTTCTGATGTGCTAAAATTGTATTGATCGGGTATATTCTTGCATCCGCGATGAATGGAATTAGCTGGGTAAAATGTGGGGGAAATTCAAGAGCCCGGGGGTGGGGTAGTGAATGCTAGCATCTTAGCCGTTTAGTTAGCTACGTTTGGCTAACTTATTTATTATTTTAATACATGCGAACTACAGAGAACTTACAAACCTTTCCATTGTACATATGGTGGTATGTATTTGCAGATTTATTATATTTCAGTTTAGGGGTCCCATGCATGTGTTAAGAGAAGCGAGTGTCAGTAGAAGCCTGTATTATACTGTGGCCAGTACGGTCTGTCTGACAGTGATGGCCCCGCGGAGGTGCTGCTTGGCCTAAAGCACGGTCAATCAAAATCTACAAAATGTAGTTTTTAATCAGCTTCTTGATAGATGCGATGGCATCAGAAGGTTATTGTTATTTTTGAAGGGTTTTATGGAGGCTTTATTTGCGATGGACAATTAAATGTTTGATATTCTGCTATTAGTGATGATGACATACTGGGTTGGGCTGGTACGATCACCAAATTAACCAGGATCAGGACAAACTGCTACAGCGTTAGCGATGAACACCGAAACAGGCTACTTTCTAAATTTAACATTGTGCGTGATGCAACGGGGAATTGTGTTATTATCGCCTCTTTACAATTCTGGACTTATAAGTTTGCATTTTCTATTTTGAGACGGCAGATTGAGCTAATTACGGGAGTGCAATGTTGAGCCGGTGGGAAGTTCTGCAGCGATAGGAACTTGGCAGATGAGCTTTTCTCACATTTTAGACGCTTATGTTATTGTATGTATCCCTCCGTGTAGTCCACAGGCCATCGTCGCCCGACCTTGCAGTTTTACAGGCTTAGATCCAATGCATTACCGGGAGACAAGTTCACAGCTTCGTGTTAATCAAATCAACTTGCTACTGCATAATGAGATTGTCTGTGTGTAACTAAGTGGATTTCTGTTGCCGAGCTTTACGTGAGTTTGTAGTTTGTCTGGCTTAAAGCTAGCTACATAGCTCCCGTATAATTGCGGAAGAGCAGCTGAGTCTCAGCGGCTGTGGTTAACACCGTTGTGCATTAGATGCTTCCACTTGTAAAATAAATAAATGAGGAAAAATAGCGAAATACAACTGTGTTTAAATAAATCGTTGTGAGTTATAACCATTAGTTAGACCTATAATGCAGGAATGAAGCCCAGTGTCTTTTTGTGGAGTCGCTCTGCCCTGCCTGCAGGCCTCCACTGTCGATCCAGCTACAAGCTAACTAGCGGACGACAGTCTGCAAGATGGCGTTAGCTGCATCTTTTCAGATTTACATCAGTGCGAGTCATAATAACATAACACCCTGGACACCGGGTCAGGCAGCGTTTCCAAATCTCTAAGGCATATTGTTTAAATGAGATAACTATAAAAAATGATGTAAAATATTTTGAATTGCGAAAGACGCTATATTTCCTAAATAAGGCATATTTTGTTTGGGCCTTTTGGCCAAGTGAAAGCCTCATCATTGGTGGAATTCTCCAACCCTTTATATCTTATTCACTGTTTAAATGAAACCATTTGAATGTCTTTGCTTAAGTTATGAAACCTTTTCAAGGGCCTATCAATGTAAGGTGTTGGTGCTTAAATCATACAGAAAATAAACATCATGTGCTGTATTCAATGCTAGTTTAGGCATCTCCAAAGAATTTGAAAAGACCGAAATGCCTTAACCACTTAGCGTTACTCAACCGGTGTGTTGCAGCTATTCAAATAAAATGCAAACCATTGCCTGATTGTAGGCAAATCACTAACGTGCAAACAGTGAGTGAGTCAACTCAGGCTACTCTAATGGGAAAAGCTGTGCAGAAAGAAAGCCTCTGACAATACTTGTTAGGCTTAAGTGTGTATCATCACCTGTGACTACCATAACCATGTTCAGCAACATGCTGTTGGTAATATGAGACACAAGGAGCAAATCTGGGCACTTAGTTTAAGCATATTTATGTAAAAGTATTAAGATTAAAATCATCCTTTTATGATTGAGAAAACATGTCTAATGTGTGAAATGGGTGAGCCAGCTGTTTGTTAGTGGACATGGATAGGATTAGAGAGTCATTGAGTGAGGATTGTAGCTTTTAGGATTATGAAGCTGGTTATGGTCCTCTCTATGATCCAGCTTTAGACCTGTGAAAGACTGCTTTGATATCATTTAGTGGTGCAGATGTAACTGCAGATTAATCTTCTAAACATTAAAACAGAATAGGTCGCTGACACCTTTGGCTCCACAGAGTAGCAAGCGCAGACTCCCCTCTGGGACCTGGGAACAGCTAGTGAGCTGCTACTCCCGGCTGTTTGCCACAGCTCATTGTTTATCATGCAGTCAGCTGACCCTGATCAGGCGCTTGGAAAGGAGAAGTGATGAGGCAGAGGAACTCCCTAACTGTAAGCGTCCATGGAGGTCAATAATAAATAAATAAATACATTCTAATGTTAAGTAATAACGTTGATGCTTTTAGCTTGGTGCCAATATATTCTAATCTGCAATGTTCATATGTTTACTTGTTTCTATGTTCAAAAACACAATGAAACTTTGACAGCCCATAAGCACATTAAACACTGTGGATGATGTGAAACATCAAGACATTGGATGTTCAGGTTGCATTATAAGGTCTTAAAACAACAATACAGTATAATCTCTCCATGGGATTTATCATGTATACAACTTAATAAACTGCAAATATGTTCTAAAATGCATGCAAGTATTGTATTTGTTTGTAAAAATGTGCACCAAGGATGTAAATTAGTTTAAAACATAAATCATATAAAAGAAAATGCTTGTTTCATCTTTTAAAATTACGTTTAAACCCTTTTGTTTCTCTACTCTGTCACATTGCCTTGACAAAGACCTAAGGGTCGAAACGCGTCTGCGTTTTAATAAAAAAACACTAAATCCAGATGTGCCTCGGAAACTTTATTCTCCACATTAGGCATCTGTATTCTATAATCTTAACCTATTTCACTATATACAACCATTTCAAGGTGAGAATGGCATTTGTTTGACGTGATACTGCTTAATAATCAGATTCCACGACATATTTCTTATGAGATTACTTTGTATAAGAGGATAACCTCTGTGTTATAAAGGTCAACCAATCAGAGAAGGGTAACCTAGATAGGTAAAGGTTTGTCTTGTCTTCAAGGATCCTCTGGGATAGTGAGCTGTCTGTCTGGCAGGAATAGAGCAGGTAAGGTGGAGCAACTTTGGCTTGGATGAATGCTAATACAATCAAAATATTGTAGTGGGTGGTTGCACTTTTTATTATTGAGTACAAATAATGGTATTATTTAAAATGTACATTGTAAGTTTTTAACTGCCACTGAGATATTTGCTTTTCTCTCTGACATAAGTCAATGTAAATTATATTATCTGACAATGTCAATGTCAAATTGTGGTGGAAAAGCAATTTTACTGTGAAGTCTTGAAGATTGCCTATTATTGTTTTAAAATTGTATAATGAATTTGACAGAGCAACAGGACTTGTATTATTTACAGATTTACACTGAACAACTATACAATACAATGCTATAGATGTACCCTGAGGATTTAATATAAGTTGCCTATTGATTAGCAGGCTAAAATTATGAGTATCACAGGGATTGAGGTCAACAGGATAATGAGTGCATTCGGATCACTAGAAAGTTGTCCATCTGAACAGTCTGTCAGCTCTTTCTCCGAAGGTGAATGGTAGTACAAGTTGTAAATAATTAAGTTGTCTGCACTGTTTGCATTGTTACCTAATAAACAAAAGGGTAATTTGTTCCAATAGTTAATGGATTTCTCAATTTTATGTTTTTGTAGATCAACAAGTGCCCCAGCAGCTGGAGTAAGGTAATTGAAAAATCGGTATAAAAGATGAGTGAACTGGACCAGTTACGCCAGGAGGCAGAGCAGCTCAAAAACCAGATCCGAGTGAGTACAAGTTTAGTCTTTGCCATTGCTGTTGTTATTATTAGTTTATTTAATAACTTGTGCATCATCTTCATAATTTCACCAGGATGCCCGGAAAGCTTGCGCAGATGCTACACTATCACAGGTAAGTGGTCTGTTCTGTCCAACTATTATTTTAGCTTGGAAGAGAATAAAAACATGTGAAATAAATAACCAGAGGCGTTCATGCTTTGTAGATCACAGCTAATATCGACCCTGTTGGCCGAATCCAAATGCGTACAAGACGAACGCTGCGGGGTCATTTGGCTAAAATCTATGCCATGCACTGGGGCACAGATTCTAGGTAAGAGAAATGCGTCAGCTCATTTTGGTAACTGATTCATCAATGCCCATGCAGAAACTTGTCTTGTCTCACTGTATGTTTCTTTTTTTGCAAAACTGATGTGTATTTTTTCTACATTTCCAGGCTGTTGGTCAGTGCCTCTCAAGATGGCAAGCTGATTATCTGGGACAGCTACACCACAAATAAGGTATGTGTAAGATTGGGTTGAAATGAAACTTGGTGGTGTTAAATCAAGATACTGCAATGTTTTAAATTAATTTACACAAGTTGGGAGTAAAGAAGTCAGTCCTATGTCTATGGGACCCCTTGCATGGAGTGCCAGTAATTCTCAATTTAGTTCAGTTCCCAAAAGCATGAGGCTTGGAGGTTAATCTGTATGTTATTTAAATTCTAAATCAACTTTAGTCACATGTAAGGAGAGATGTTTTAAACACAAGTTTCATTAAGGGCATGGTTAAATAGAAAATATAAATGGTTTTGTTAAAAATAGGTCATATGAAAAAAATGGGTCCCACCATCCCCCATGTGAAAAGCACCATCATTGCATATGCCTTTTTCTCTGTGGTACTGATATCAATATTGTCTAAAACAAAGTTTTGTAATATTCAGGTTGTGTGGTATCTTTTGAATAATCCTTCTGTAGCTACATCTTTGACCCATGTTCATGTTGTGTTTATGACGCACCTTTTAAAGTGAGGATGGCTGTATTCATGTTTATGGCTTCTTTATTGAGACTGAGCATCCTCCCCTGGTTCATTTAAGTTGCAGTGAAACAAATAGTTGCACGTCAGCTGAGAGAGGCATTTGTGGGCTGTGCTGTAGGGCTAAAATGGGTTGGTGTGGAGCAGGATGAGTAGATGTGGTGTGCAGTGCCTGATTAGTAATTTAAGAAATTATTATAAAAGTGGTTTGTCTGCCTCTGAGTACAAAACATGTATATGAAAGTAGAAATGAAAAAAGCTAAATATAGTCTGGGTCGATTGGAGTATCTCTAAATCTTCTGCTGGAGGACGCGGGCTTTAGAGCTTGGGTTTTAAGGTCACAAATGTATAGCGGATATACCCGACTGCATGCACGGGCATAAAACACAGCTGTTTATTTGAGCAGCAAACACTCTGCTCAAAAGGAGTGGCCCACAAAGCGCCCACCCCCAAAATCAATACAATTTAAAATCATCATTTCACAAGAACATAGTGGAACAACAAAGGAACAAAATAGCAACAAGGAAACAACAGCAAAACAAAATAGACCCTACACACCCACAGCATCCGACCATACCCCAAAACGTAGCAATACTGATTACGTAACAACTCTGATCATGCCACATACTTACAAACCATTTACAAAGAACTATAACTTACAAAACACTGTTTGAAGTGTTCGTACATCAACAGAAAAGTACAATTACAACAACGGTCTTGTTTCATGTACGAAGTCTAGTACAAAGCAAGTAACAAAAGGCGATCATTACATTTCCTTCAGATGGTTACCATGCCTAACATTGTTAGTATTACCAAAAGTCACTAGTTTTATGTTAAAAAGACAGATTAATATACATATTATGCTCCGTGAATAATATGATGTACATTTATTATGTAAGCCCTATACAGTGTAGTGCGTTAAAAAGCCAGGTGTAGAGCGGGCCAGTTGTAGAGGGCAGTTAGCCTGGCTAACGCCAGACTGCTGTGTGCGCTCGAATCTTTTCGAACTTCACAACAGCCTGGGGACCATGGCCGACGTTTTCCCATGGATTTGGGCACCAATCACAGAACGAGGAGGGACGGTAAGACGATGATGCGCTATTTGACATACGGAAGCTTGTAGTTTGTTTAGGGATAAAAAAAATATATAAATATTTACGGATCCAACATGACAGCAGCAGACGCGATGCCATCTTTCGATCAAGCTTTAGAACGTGTTCTAAATAGTTTAGCTCAAAAGTTTACAGCGGATACATCATACGTCATCTGATACCATGATACGATTGGCTATGGCTACGTGCTGACGCATGAGAGACATTCGTAGCGCCCAATAAACGGCTATGAACAATCGTAAACCACACCTCTCCTACGAGAAAATGAATTGGTGGTCCCCAGACTAAATATCACTTGTGATTTTAGTCTGGCGTTAGCCAGGCTAGAGGGCAGTAGCTCCTCATCAACAAACCCCTACGCAGCTGCCCTAACAGCTGATTGTGTAGCTGATGTTCCTATGCTGTGTGGTGCATTAAAAGACGAGGATTACGAGCCCGTTGGGAGCATCCCTCTCAACAGATCCATAGCTCGCCTACCCTCTTTTGTAAGGCGCATTGAGTTGCCTTGTGTATGAAATGCGCGGTATAAATAAAATTGCCTTGCCTTGCCTAATTCTCCATTTGTAATTTTGAGCAACAACATTCTTTGAATTCATTCTTTTGAATTTATATTTGAACAGGTTGATGTTTGAACCTTGTTTCATCTCCATCTCCAATTTATTCCACAATTGTACACCATTAACTGTCGGACTAAAACTTTTCAAAGTTGTGCTATGTTTCTGAGGCCTGAAGTTTAATTCATAACAACCAGTACGTTCTTGGAACCTTCTTTGTATTTGGCTTGGTAACAATTTGTATCTTGTATAACATCTGTACAGTTTGGAACTAAACAATGTCACAAAACTTCATGATCTTGGGTTTTAAAAATGAGTTTGTGTGGTCCAAAAACCCAATTTTATGAGTTACTCGGATAGCTCTTTTTTGCAGCATTACTATTAAGAACAACCCCATACCACAGTGCAATAATGTAAATAGGGCAAAATCAGAGAACAGTATAAGGTATGTAGAGCTTTGATGTTTAAAATATGCTTTACTTTCGCTTCTTGATATTTTAGTAGATATATATTTAATGTGAGATTTCCAAGTTATTCTGTCATCTATAATAACTCATCAGATTAAGCCACCACATCATACTCTCTGTGAGTGGTACTTAGCAGCAGTTCCCTGATCAATAAATACTATATCAGGTTTCCTACAAGATGGAGAGGGTTCTGGCATGGTTTCCCTATTGTACAATGAGTGTCCCATTCTTAGTAAAGGGTGGCTCATAATTTCCGATGGTAAAATACCCCTTGAGTTTGCCACAGCTAATCATCTGCCTCATCGTGAGCAATTTGTGTATTTTGTACAAGTTTAAAGCCAGGAGCCCAGCTTGATAAAACAATGTTTTTTCAGGCTTGGTGAAATTCCCATGTTAAAAAAATAAAATGGGTGCAAATATAAAAGTACTCTTGATATTGTTACTATTGTACATTATTTATCCACAAGGGGAAGCTGCTTGGTTGGACATAAAACACAGTATATAAAAGTACCTATAAAAGCAGGAAATCATCATTGTTGATGTAAATTTGATAAACATTTCTTTCTGTTTGTGTTCCTGCTCTAGGTTCATGCCATTCCACTTCGCTCCTCCTGGGTCATGACTTGTGCATATGCACCTTCAGGAAATTATGTGGCCTGCGGTGGTTTAGATAATATCTGCTCCATTTACAACCTGAAAACCCGCGAGGGGAATGTACGTGTGAGCCGCGAGCTTGCCGGACATACAGGTTTGCCTTCAACTATTTGATCAGAAATTGAATAAGGAAAATCCAGATATATTTCCTGATGTAACATTGTGGTTGGCGCATTTAATAATAAATGTCTTATTTCAACCATCAGGCTACCTGTCCTGTTGTCGTTTTCTTGATGACAACCAGATTGTTACGAGCTCTGGTGATACCACTTGGTAAGTAGAAACAGTTTGAAATTAAGCCCAATAATCACGAGTGGATTTCTAAAAAATGACTAAATGTTCCTGTTCAGTGCACTTTGGGACATTGAGACCGGACAGCAGACGACCACTTTCGCTGGTCACACAGGGGATGTTATGAGCCTGTCCCTGGCGCCTGACTCCAGGTTATTTGTCTCCGGTGCTTGCGACGCTTCCGCTAAACTTTGGGACGTGCGAGAGGGCATGTGCAGACAGACTTTTACTGGCCACGAGTCTGACATCAATGCCATCTGTGTATGTTTGGATAAAACCTCAATACATAAGGCTGCATAATATGTCGCCAAATTATCTTTTATAGAAATATTTGATGAAATACCCATATTGTGAGATCTTTCGGGTTTACCATCTCACTCTTTTTTTTTTTTTTTTTTTGTATCACTGTCTAAAGCAAAAATGCATGGCAACTTAAAAATGTGCAAAAGTTCTGTTTTAATCATGATTTTCTATATTTCTACCATTTTACATATTTCTACTATTTTAGATATTTACTCGATACAAACTGTTTTTTTTTTTTGTATATGGTTTGTTTCAAAACAATTTGGAAAAAACAAAAAAATCTACAGTTTAATATTCTTGTTATGGCAATGCTCGGCACAGTCAACAATTCCTCATATCATGCAGCCCTAATGAAAATTTTACTTATTTAACATCATATAATTGAAATGACTGACTTGAGATCTGCTTTTTACCTTCCAGTTCTTCCCTAATGGCAATGCTTTTGCCACGGGCTCAGATGATGCCACCTGCAGGCTGTTTGATCTGCGCGCTGATCAGGAGCTAATGATCTACTCTCATGACAACATTATATGTGGAATCACTTCCGTCGCGTTCTCCAAAAGCGGCCGCCTCCTCTTGGCCGGATACGATGACTTCAACTGTAACGTTTGGGACACACTAAAGGCAGATCGCGCCGGTAAGTTGGCTTATGTCCAGTAATGTATAGTTGTTAACTTCTGCATGTTTTGACAGCTCTTTATTCTGTGTCCTACAGGTGTGTTGGCTGGACATGATAACCGCGTTAGCTGCCTGGGAGTTACTGATGATGGTATGGCCGTTGCAACAGGATCCTGGGACAGTTTTCTGAAGATCTGGAATTGAAGCCTGAAGGTAAGATTTCAGCCCCAGATCATTTCATTTTATTTTATGCTTTTAAGTGACGCTTTGAATCCATGGGTGACACACAACAACACAAAACACAACATTTAAATCAGTTTTTTCCATATTTCACCTATGTCTATGATGTCTATATTGTGAACTCATCGCTAGATTCACCAGAAACCTTTTTACACATATTGCGTGCAAACCATTGAGTTACTTTTATCACAGCCACTTTTTGCTTCTTTAGATGTTCATTAAGCTCCAAAGTTGACTGGAAGACCATTACAACTTCAGAATGTTCACAGCATCTTCAACACTGTTTAAACTGACTTGGACACCACAAAATCGAAGGGAAACAAATGCCTTTCCTACACAAAGAAGAGCACAATTGTTTATCACCTAGTTATGAAAGGATCTCCTGTGGTATCAAATCAGAAACTTGTGCATTCCTTCTTGGACCATTTTATGTTACCTTGAAAGAGAAAAACAACACTATCATCCCATGCAAATGTGTGCGTCTTGAAAGCAAATGTTGGAGTGTAATTGTACAAATTATTTAACTTTTTTAAAGAATTCTATTCTGATGGTTTGTTATTCTCGATGGCTTTTTTGTCATTTCTTTTTGGTTTTAGATATATTTGAATTACAGCCTGTCTTTCTAATTCAGTAAAAATCATGTAACAATGAGAGAAAACACGCAGAAGTAAAAGCTTGGATCATATTACACGAGCAGCTTTCAAAATGTCTACGATGTATTTATATACTAGCTGTTTTGTTTGTCATCACAGCCTTTTGCACATGAAGAAGCTTGCCTCTCAACTAATACTATGTTAACTAACCAAGCACATGCTAAGTTATGAATGCTCATTCCAGTACAAAAGGAGTTATAACTTATCCAGTTAACCCCTTAATTCTTGTACATGCCTTCAACTTGGGCGGGGTGTGGGGAGGGACCTAACATGGGCATGGCTGGATTTTATTATGATTATTGGGGGATTGTGTTTTAGTATCCACTTTGAGTGAAACGCCTCACCTGACTAAATAGACACTTCCTTTTGCTTGGGACTGCAGTTGCAACTCTGTGAATGAAATGTACAAATCAATGTCTGAAAATAATGGTCTGATGTTTTAAGTTAAAGACATTTAATTTTGTCTGCCATTAATTAATTTAGATGTGCATGCTGTAGACTTGCTTTCAATGGTGCAAAAACCTTTTAGATTTATTTCTGAAAAAGGAGAGTAACCTATTGATTTATTAATAAAAGCCAACTTTTCTTTGGCTCAAACTCATGCATACATCATGTACTAATAATATACTGGTAATGCTATGCACCAGGGTGAGCAAGAATGGAAAAACGGCTTACTATTGACTGCATATTTAGTGTAAATTATGCTTACCAGTTTTATTGATGCCAATTTTATAATTATAACAATCATTGTGAAATTTTATTCCTGACGAGTCCTTTCTCTCCTTTTTAAATCTTCACACTCAATGGAACAAGCCCATTCTCACATACAATCCATACAAAATTTAAAAAAAATAAACCTTTTGTATATTTTTTTTCCTTGGTCTTAAATTTAAAAATTGGAGCATCTGAATGACATTTCACTGTATACAGAAGCACTTTTGTTAAAGTTGTGACATTTTTTCACTTTTTTCTTTTTTCTGCGATGATGTACAATAAATGTGATGTATTCGTGTGTGGCCACAAGTGAAAATGCAATTCAACTGAGATGGATTCCCTTTTCTCTTTCCATTAATATTATAGAGCTCTGCACCCTTATGTACCTTTTCACTTTTTGTATTTCATTTCAGTCTGTTGGTGTTCCACGGTGAGCTGGATGCAAGATAGATACTGTACTAAATTGTACTGTTATTGATTGAAAAATGTAATAAAAGCTGTTTGAGATCTCTTTCGCTCCTTTGTTCAATTAGCCTATAAGTGTTTTGTTTTTGGTAGTTATTAAAGAGATTTTCTGTTGGTTTTGTTAATTTAAATTGACTGACCAGTGTTGATGGCCTAAATGATTATATTTGGTTTAACTTGGAACTATCAATTTTTATATGTAAGAACAACCTGAAGTAGTGGTTTGTAACAGTGTCAAGACCCTTGTCGACTGTATTTCATACTGCGCCCTCCAGTGGCTTTAATATCTGATAAAACCTGGGCGAGGGCAACGGGTCCCTGTTGACCCAGACAAGTCTCTCGCTGTGATTGGAGAAAAAACAAACAAGGTACTGTCTGGAACATATCTCCCAAGAGTCCCCAGAAATATCGCTCCTGGGACCCAGCGCCAAAGGCACAGCAGTACCGTTCTCATGACCAGTTTGCTAATTTGTGATAGCCTACCTCACAAATTGCAGTCTTGCAAACTAAGACTTTTTTCATTTTTATTGCACCAATATGAAAACTTAATGTATTTTTTCCCCGAAAGTGACAATTATGCGAGATCATGTTGACCTCTAGAGCGCGCTACATCATGAACAAAATGAACTAGTAAATATAAACAACGTAAAATACACAATAATTATAAATGAAATGTTTAAATAATACATATCCATTAACTTTATTATATTTCATTTTTAATTCGTTTTTTAAAATTATAGTGGTTTTTTTTTTTCATTATTTGCGCGCCGCCCAAACCTTTGACGTACATCCGCTTGGCTCGCGTAATGCCAGTTTGATAGGCCTTGCGTGGTCGTGTCATTTTGCCTCGTGGAGAAAGTATTTTCTTTACACCGCTGTGTTTATAGATTGGAGTAAATGACACGACAGGCACATAGCTGAAGTTTTTGCACTTTGAGTACTTGCTCCTGAATTTTATGGTGGTCTTTGGCTGTGTTGGATCCGTACTTTTGATTTTGCAGTTTTCTTTCAGAGGCACATTTGAACTGTTTACGCCACAGTCCTGCGTCCTACGAACAAAGGGGCATCAAGGCCCGTGTTTTTGTCCAAGCGGAGCCTAAATTGAACATTTATTTGGGTATTTTTGCCTCACAGAGGTCTTTACCTTGTTGTTTTATTGCGACCTTCACTGTTAGAGTATTGATTGTGTGGCGATTTACGTGTGTCAAATTGAGTCGCGTTAGCCGTGTGCTAAGGTTAGCTGCCACTCTGGACTAGCAGTGAGCTAACGCGCTAACTTTAGCATTGTTTTGACGGAGTTTTTGACGAAGAGCACGCAACGTGGAAGACGGAATGGCTGAAGTCTACATTCGTGTGGCCGAGGAGGAGAACGAGGAACCGATGGAGATCCCATCCGAGGACGATGGCACAGTGCTGCTCTCCACAGTGGCCGCGCAGTTCCCCGGGGCGTGCGGCCTGCGGTTCAGGAGCCCCGTGTCCCAGTGCATGAGGGGGGTACGTCTAGTGGAAGGAGTTCTGCACGCTCCCGAAAACGGATGGGGGAATATTGTGTATGTAGTCAACTATCCAAAAGGTTAGTGTTTTGTTTGTAACACACATGGGCCACAATAAGTAATTCAGAATGTTTATGGACAACATGAATGATTTGGCCACGCCCCTCATGTGATACGCCATTCATGCTAGAACTGTGGAAATAACACTGTCCTTGTTTTGGTTTAGTTCGTACGCGTTTTTTTTCTCTGCATTTCACATTTGCATTTTCTAATAATGTCCATGTTTGTATCCTAGTATTATTGTACTTACAGCTTGTTTTAGCAACGCTTTCCAGTTTTTATGATGGCTTATACTTGGATAGTGTTTATTCAGTTTGAAATGTTTCTATATGAAGATATAAACTGAAAGTAAGCCCCAACATTTGTCATACAACTGAGGGGCTGTTTATGTCTTTTTGGTATACTAGCAACATTAATCCTATTGAGGCTATAATGTTCTTCTAGTCTTGAATGATCATCTTAACCCATTATTAGATAACAAAAGAAAAATGGATGAAACTGACGCTTCCTCTGCGGTGAAAATGAAGAGAGGAGACATGAAGACATCCGACCTAATCGTCCTGGGTCTTCCCTGGAAAACAACTGAGCAGGATCTCAAGGACTACTTCGGCACTTTTGGAGAAGTGATCATGGTTCAGGTAAGACGGATGTTACTTAACACATGCTTTGTTAATTGTTTTACTTATTGTGTCCTTAACGACAAATGTGCCATGTATTTATCTCAGGTTAAGCGGGAAAGGGGTGGTAACTCGAAAGGATTTGGATTTGTGAGGTTTGCTGAATACGATGCACAAGAAAAGGTGATCTCCCAGCGGCACATGATTGACGGGAGATGGTGTGACTGCAAGCACCCAAATTCTAAGGTAAATAATATTGGATTTTCTTTAGTCATTATTCAATACTCTTTCTTTGCACATTAGAGATAGTTATCGTTGTAATTTGGAAACAGCAAGGTCCCGATGAGCCTTTGAGGAGCAGAAAGGTGTTTGTTGGTCGTTGCACAGAAGACATGACCACAGACGACCTGCGGCAGTTCTTCATGCAGTATGGAGAAGTCACTGATGTGTTCATCCCCAAGCCTTTCCGCGCTTTTGCTTTTGTCACTTTTGCAGATGACCAGGTACAGTAGACAATACGCAGTAGTAGCAAAGGTTCTCATGCACTCACTTTGATGTTTGACTTTAAAAACCTTTATAACTGTTTTTGGACTAAATAGAAGACTAAGACGAAGAATTGAAACTGGGGAAAATAAGCCTGGCTAACCCACTTTATGTGGAAAAGGAGGAGCGCCTCAGACCCTGCTCGCAACAAATCCCAATGCCATTACGGTTTTTATAGATCAAAAATCACAATTGCTGAAGGTGTCACTCAAATGACCGGAATAGGAAATGTGTGTGGCTAGACAGGCTTGGTTAAATCAGGATTTAATCGAAGTCTAGAATTAGGATATAAAAAAAAAAAAAAAAAAACAGAATCTGCACAAATCATTATTTACTTAGCAAAATTCATAACTCCCTACCATCAAATAATGTTGACATTAGAACAACATGAAAACCATTGTCTATTAAACATACTGTGAAATACTATTTTGTGTTTTAGGGGGCACTAAATAGTTACATTTCTTTTTGCAGGTTGCTCAGTCTCTCTGTGGTGAGGACCTAATAATCAAAGGTGTCAGTGTCCACATTTCAAATGCTGAGCCCAAACACGGCAATAGGCAGTTTGACCGCACGGCTCGATTTGGCAACGGTTTTGCGGCTCAAGCATTTGGTGGCAACCGCAGCGGGATTGGGAGCAGCACCAACAATAGCCTGGCAAATTTCAGTTCCTTCAACCTGAACCCTGCCATGATGGCAGCAGCGTTGCAGAGTAGTTGGGGGATGATGGGGATGTTGGCGAGCCAGCAGCAAACGTCCAACTCTGGGAATACCTCCAGCGGCACCAGCTCCAACAGAGACCAGAATCAGTCCTTCAATACAGGAAACAGCAACTACGGCAGCAGCTCAGCCAGTCTGGGCTGGGGCGCAGGGTCAAACTCCACGACCGGAGGAGTGGGTTTAGCTCAGGGTTTGGGTCCAGCATGGAGTCAAAGTCCTCTGGGTGGGGTATGTAAGTTAGGTGTTTATATGGTAAGTATCTATGTGAGAGAGATGAGTCCTTTTGAGAGTTTAGTTCTGTTGTAATGCGTTTGTGGAAACTTAACATTTTGTGGAAGATGTTTTGTACATTTGAGAAAATTGCTAAAGATTTAATTTAGAAAGTGTTGAATTGATTGTTTATGAGGGTGTCCGACTTAAGTGCTATTTTCAATGTATCATTCGTTTGTGTGTATTCATTTCAACTGGATTCTCTAATGCATGTATTGTGAAATGTTATATAATCATTTAAAAATGCATGAATGTCTGTAGCACACCATTATCTGGCATTTCATCCCCTTTGAAAGCAATCTTGCATTGGGAAGAATCTGGTTGAAACGTAAATGTTTTAAGTGCAACTTTATTTGCAGTCAAGTTCTGGAAAAAAAACCTTGATTGAAAATCTCTTCTGCAGTTCACCTCTCTTCCATTTCCCTGCCAGGAAGCTCCTCTTTGGCAGCATTCTTGGGGTGATATCGCGTTCATTGTCCCTCTCCCATCTGTAAATGCTATGCCATCACAGAACGGCCACACGTCGCATGTTCTGAAAGACGGTGGGTGTTTTCACTTTTATCCACTTGTTTTAAAAAAAGAGAATGGAGAGAGAGAACTGCGCAGCTGACTGACATTTTAAGAACTTGAGTGCGATTGCGGATGGCTTGTGGCGAGGCGTGGAGCGATGATGAGTGAGCGAACGGAGAGTCGCGTGATACGGACTGGCTGTTTTGTGCGTTGAAAGAGCCCCCCCCCCCCATCTGACTGCTTTTTGAGTGTGTGAGTGGAAGCTGCAGATGCTACGAGCGCCACCCCCCCTAACATGGACATTTGATAATACTTCAAGTTTATTTTTTTTTACCTTTTGCAAGTTTTTCCTTACTATAAAAGTATGTTGATCAAGTGCTGATATATCAAAATGTTGTGGAATGTTGTGCTGAATATTTGTATTGCTTCTATTATCCGATTTGAATGGTGTGTGTTCTTTATGTTCATGCCCTGATCTGTAAGTGTGTATTTGATGTGGGTGGTACCTGCTGAAGACACTGGGGACGCGAATGTTTAACGTGTGCGAACGTGGAGTGGTGTGTCCAATGGCTCCCCGTAGCATTTGATGAGAGGTGTTTAAAAGAAAATGTCAAAAATGAAGGGAGTTCTTGAAATAAAGCTCATTTGAATAGATGCTTATTAGTTGATATTACTTGAGTCAAATACAATCTAATTCGATTCACATATCTAGGGACCTTGGGCTGTGCTGGTCGAGGTCTCGCCCGATGGAGTCTGAAGGATGAAGATGGAAGTTCCCACACATTGAGTGACAAGGGTAGTACCTGTCTCCTGACTGCTTTATGTGGCTTGTCCGTGATGCTGTGTGGTTAACCAGCCTTAGGGTTAGCAATGTTTACTTTCTTAATTGGATCAGTGTGTTATTATAAGCATCTTCAGTAACCCAACACTCCTAGTATGGGACTGAAGTTTATATATGGGACAGTGCCTGAAATTTGGGTATTCAAGTACATAGCAATATTTTCTCATCTTTCTACCTAATGCAGTAAGTAATGAAATAAGAATGTAGCTCAAAACCTCTAAATCCAAAGTTCCCTTGAGGAAAAGGTCATTAAAGTAACCATTGGTAGTTTTGTGTAAGTATTTTATTTACATGTAGGCCTTGAAGTGAGGTGCGCAGGGCTGTTTGTGCCTATAGTCTTTAGTCTCTGCTCTCCTCAGTGTCTTTGCTTTTCCTCTTTCCAGTGCTTTTCTTTTCCTGGTTCAGTTCTTCACTTTTGTTCTGTATGTACATAGACTGAAACAAATAAAAGACGTGCGATTTCAAAGTGTGTTTGCACTTGATTTTTTATCAGAACAATAATTGTGTGACTTACAAGTGCCGTACTGCGACGAGCTACAAGTTTTACATCCTCTGCAGACACGGTAGATCTTTTTGCATGTCTGTAAAGAGATTTGCAGTAACACTTTCACATTTGAATACAATGGTAAATGAAGGAACCAGGGTATAGGTGGCATGGCTTAATAACATTACTAACCTGGCAAACGCTTCCAAGTCTCTGGCAAAGATTTCTGGAGAGAAAATGAAGAGGGTGTAAAAACTCTTACCTTTTACATAATATAAACATAACCTGTCAAACTGATTTACTTTGTATTTAAAGTCACTTATTTTCTTTTCGATAACAGTGTACTGTTAATGAGTCTTTTCAGACATGTGATGCCAACATATGTGACACCTAGGTTATCAATCGCACAGGTGTTTGATGTACAGTAATGTATGAGCTGCAATAAGGCGTTGCTCAGTGGCCGCATATAACCAGGGTGCGACGCTAGTTACATTTTACGCATTTAGCTGGATTAATCAGGGGATGAATACCAACCACACTGTCTGAAAGTCGTCTCTGCTATTGCTGCAATGGCTTGTCGACTAAACTCTTTATGTTGCTCCTGTCCGATCTTGAGACATATACGACCCACTGTATAGTGTACTGCAGCCTTGAGTCTCTGCCATGTAAACATAACAGGTTAAATTCAACATTAATCCAACGTTTAGAGATGTATTATTGCAATGCGAGTTCCTACCTGCTGCGTATCATCTTCATCGAGCGACATGGTTACACACAGCTATGTTTGGCAGAAATAGCACAAGCAAATCAACAAAATGAATCTCGCGGTAAATTTCTCCGTCAATAAAAAGATGCGTGTAGTTATGGGTAGAGGGCCCTCTTGTGCCTCGGAGGGCTATAGGCTAGTTATATTATATAACAGCGCCATCTTCTGGTCTAGTAAGGAACTCATTGTTCGTACCTATCTCATGGATGTAATAGACCTATCTTACACACACACGGCAAGCAGGACATTCTCATTTACTGTTTTATGAAAATAATTTTATTTATCTAAATTCCTACATTCTAGTTCATATTCCCAATCTGCCTACTGTAATGTACGCAGAAGAACAACAACAGATAGTTAGGCTGCTGCTGGTGAAATATAATCCATCCACTGTACCGAAGCCGCTTTGGACGCCTTGACGGCATTAATGCTTCTTTGTATTCTCATTTATTTGGCTTTTTATGGCTCTAGATGTATACCCAAAAGTCAGAGGCTCAAATTGTAAGTTATATTATTATTTTTGCTTGTGTGAAATTTCCTGATATTAGAACATACTTGTATAGGCCTACATTGTTATATTCATTCATTCATTTATATATTATAGTCAGTCAGTCAATGCCATGTTTACGGTTCTCGTCCTGGGACCTCAACTCTATGTCATGACAAGGTAATGGCCACTTTACTTGGCTTAAAATGAATGGACAATTATACTCTTCATGCAGTATCTTGTTTCTTCATGCAGACCAAAGTCCTCCAGATACTGCCAACAGCCTCTACTGAACAACCTCTCCGCTTCTACTGTGCTTTCCTGTATAGCTGCAGGTTGAATACATTTTTTTAAATTAAAAGATCAGGTACCCAAGCTATTGGCTTAAGGCTAAATGCTATATTATTGTATAGTTTTAGTAAACAGTATATTGTGTTATTTATTTTCTCTTTTGCAAATCCTACTAAACCAATACAAAATAGGCCCACTTACTATACTCAATCTGTTGGATTTTGCACAAGTGAATCAAAGTGCTCTCATATCAAGGGGGACCTTGGTTGGAGCAATCATAAACATTTTGAAAAATCTCTCCACACTAAACAGGTTTGTCAGTCATATTTACACTGTTGGAGCCAGTCCCTCTGAGTGTGTGGAGATGTTACTACATGTTTGGACTTCTGTCATTTGGACACGGACTGAGCACTGTCATTTTAACATCGACTGCATCATCGTGTGTAAGCAACATCATTAGTATTCATCACATCTTCTATAATTATAATTAGAAAGTTAAATAAAAATATCTTGCCTTTACCAGGCCAAGACCACCCCTGAGCTGTACTACATGTCTCTGGTACTGACAGTAACGTCTATTATAAGCACTGGTGAGTTCTGCATTAATTATACATTTAAGCCTAATAAGACAAAAATAAGTAGAAAGTAATATGTGGAACTTTGCAATTAATTTACAATGTTATGTATATGGTTATGTTTATTTTCCCTTTTACACTTTTTACTTCAAAATTAACTAAAATTACAAATATTTTATTTGTTTGGACTATGATCTTTAAATATTCAGTCTCACTGAGGGGTATCTCAACCCCTCCACAGTGGGGTTGAGATAATCAGTTGAAACCAAATGTCAAGACAAAAATGTACACTGTACTTAATGTAATTTTGTTTATGCATAAAACAAAAAGCGTGTGAATTGAGTTATACATATTATGAAACTAG
Source organism: Neogobius melanostomus (assembly GCA_007210695.1). Lineage (NCBI taxonomy): Eukaryota > Metazoa > Chordata > Actinopteri > Gobiiformes > Gobiidae > Neogobius > Neogobius melanostomus. The sequence goes on from VHKM01000159.1 coordinate 1,294,524, forward strand.
ATATGATTGATTTGCTGCTCGCCTATATTAAAATTGGCGATTTACTTTTCACAGTGGGCGTCTCATTTCTCTGCATGGCTGTTTTGGCCGTTTGACCGTTTTATTTCATAGTATTTGACCTTAGATTAACCCTGTATTTCCGTTCAGGCTTTTTCGTGGTGAAATGTGCGCTGTGGCTGATCAACAGGCTCGACCAGACCAGCGACAGCGAACAGGAAACTAACCCATGAGCATCATACTGACACACAATCCTCCCCATATTAACATTTAATGCAGTCTCCTACATGCCACCACACGCCGGTAACTTCAAACCATGGGAACAGAAAAAAAGGGAAAGCACCTTAAGCCTGCTTTGTCTTTTGATCTTCACTTGGCAAAAGCAGCTGCTTCGCTTTTATTAGGTTTATAAACTCAAATTCCAACTGGAAGTAAATACAAATGTGGCTGAACAAAAACACAGGAAACATTGTGATTATGTGTAAACAAGAGAATTAAGAATGTCACAGTGGATTGTAAATAGGAAATCACATTCATGTTGAAAATGTCTGCATGTATTATAAGCAGAGGGGGGAAATATTTTACTTAAGAATTGTGTTACTCTCTGAATAGACTTCTTCTAAGCAACTATTTGAAGTTTACTTGAGCCCAGCTATTTTATTTTTCCCCACCTCTGCTTATGTGGGAAATCATATTGTAATTGCATAAAAAACATTATATGGAACAGTAATTCTCAACTGGTGGCCCCGTCCAATAAGAGTTAAAAAAAAGCATTTAAAATAATAATCATTAAAAAAATTATAACGTACCTGCTAAATGACATAGTAAACTAATTTAGAAAAAAGAAAACAACTTGATTCACAATAAAACATTTAGGCTTTAATTTACAACCCCACCAGTAGAGAACCACTGCGTTCAATCTTGTAAGAAATGTCACAGTTTGTAAAAAAACGATTGTGATTATGCTTATAAAAGACGAAGATAACACAGAAAATGTATACGTGAAAATATACACAGCTTCATGAGATTTAAAGAGCACCATCTGTTTTTGGCCTTTTAAGTTTTATGAGCCACATGTTCAAACAATCTTAGCACTCTTCACTTGAATGTACGCTGTCGCAAACCATTACAACTCTGCTAATTCTCTCACACTCTACAAAAAATATCAATTTGACGTATCCACTGCAAAAGTGCCATTTGGGGCCATATCGACACTACGTCTATGAAATAGGCTATCCAGTGTATGTTATACATGTAGGCACTTAAGATTACATCTCAGATAAATGTTGTACATGTTGAATTTGTAAAAATTGTCTTGAATGCAATCGGCCATCTTTCTAAATAAACAGAAACCTCTCTCTTCAAACTTAGTTTTTAAGTACACTTTTCAAATGTATTTTTTCCATCATAGATTTGTTTTTTCATTGGCTTGTCTGTTGGTTTGTGGCAGGTAGGAGAGAATTCATATAAAAGCTCAATACTTTTGCTTGCTTTGTTGTTTTCAGATGCAGTATGTTTTGGTATGGGCCACATCATCCCATGGCTTTAACAGTTTTCTTCCATCAACCACCAACCATCATTTAACCTCTTACAAGTGTGTTTTCTCCAGTTCGGCTTTACCCAAATCTTAAACCCTCTTGACAGGAGCTTACAGCCTGTAGGCCAGTACAACGCCGCATTTGAAAGACCTTCAAAACCTTTTTCACGTTATTTTTTCCAACTCATTTTTGCCACTTTCATTGCTTTTGTTGTCACATTTGTGCTGTTCTTATGTGGCTTTTTTTTTTACGTCACCTTTTCATCGCACTTTTATCGGTACATTTTGGTGCTTTTTTGTCAAGAACCTTTTAAATTGAGGTAAAGCCAAATTGGAGAAAATGTGCTCGGTTCACGTGAGGGTTAAGAGGTTAATTGATAAACCATCAAAGCAGATAGAATTGTTAAGACCTGCAGAAGTTTCGCGCTTTTTGAGATGAGAGGCGAAACAGCTTCAATGATCAGTTATTATTATTTATGCTACGATGAAGAACGTCTGGACAATTAGGAGACAGACCACTCATTTGCTCCTTTATGATCAGTTCAAAATGACATTTATCCCAAAAGTGCCTCATAATCCATGTACCACACCAGACTGCCTTTCTCTGGCTTGACCCATGTCACAGGCCACTGCGTTGTCTCCTCCTTCACTCTACTTAACTGTATGACCACTTCGTGCTTGTACTTCCCTATGATCAAAACGGCCACTTTCCGCGCTTTGTTTATCGCGTTAAAAGTCAGGCTCATTCGCTGGTGTGGCTTGACTGGGCTTTCTGTCAACACAACCATATTCTCCCCATGATCCTCCGGTTTAACTCCGGGGAACAGAGACGCTATGTGCCCATCGTAGCCGACGCCTAACAGGACAAAATGGAAGCTAGACGCGTTGACAAACTTTCTGATCTCTTCTTCATACTGCCAAGTCCCTCGGTCTTCCTCCACGCACAGCCGCTGGTTTAGCTGCACTGGCATGGGATGTATGTTGTAATAGGGTATTTTAACATGTTGGAGAAGGTGATCGTGGAGGCTATGGAAATTGGATTCAAATTCGGTTAAGGGCACGCATCGCTCGTCTACTATCCAAACATGCGTGTATTTCCATGGGAACGAAAAGTGATGCAAAGCAAGTCTGTGGAAAAGCGCTAATGGAGACGCCCCACCGGACACAGCCAAATGGAAAACCCCGCTTTCAAGTATAGCCTTCTCCGCTACTTCCTCTATATCGGACGCTAGTTTTTCGATCAGCTCCTCAGTCCATCCCGATACCATTTCGTCGCTTCGGAATTTGCCCTGCATGACTTGGAAGTTATTGACGTTCTGCCCGCCCATCTGATCTTGTTTGATAAGGACAACTTCATTAATGTAGCTCAAGTCTCTCCCTTTCACAGCGATGTCCAGCATGTCTTTGTTTTCATTACCCCCAGGATATACCCGCGGAAAGAGAGTGGTTATGCCAGTCAAGAGTGGTGACCAAAAATCCCAAGATGCAAGGAGATTTTCAGTGCTCACAAAACTATTCTGTCTTCCAGCAAATATACGACTAATCAACTCTGTGTAGGCCTCTTTTTGCACTATCGGTGTCTGCACGTAATAGTCTGATATAGGCAAACCTAAAACAGTGATATTTTTATCTTTATGTTCAGTAACCTCTTTCCACTCGCTGTCAACAACTGGTTTGAATACATTTTTGCTCACGAGGATTGCTGGGTAGTTTAAGCTGCCATGTCCAAAGTAGAAGATGATTTGTTTGGGTTTACAGTGGACACCATTTTGTTTTGGAGACAGAAGACATTGTCCTTAAATAGTACACGGGCGTATCCCACACGCTCGTCCAACTGCTTCCCCGAGATCATGAGGATCGGGACATCTTCGTACTGGGCTTCGTCTACATGGGCCAGAACAGCTGAAAGACAAGCAAAGATGAAACAATTCAGAATAGTGAACAGGCACCGGAATTGTTCTTTAAAAAATATATATATTTATTTTGTCCCTACACTGTTCTGACTTCAAACATGAATGTTTGAGTCCCACTATTACCAATGAAGTTCGTGACTAGGGCTGGGTAGCCTTTAAACTATACCATCATTTCTAAAAAAGTTAGGGTAAAAAAAAAAAAAGATAGCGAAAGGTATCGTAAACCAAGTATCGTTAAAGTATTGGTATAGAACTAAGTTGCATTGTCTCTTCAAAGCTTTGATCAGACTGAGCCGCTGAAAGACACCAATACATGCCAGATTACCATCTATGAAAAGTAAACTCATTGCATTATTCTTGTGTTATAAAAGAGAGCAAATAAAGGACCGACTCATTGAGTGACATATAAAGCTTTTTTTTTTTTTTTCTTAAGCTGCATTTTATTTGAGGTTAAAGTTGAGGTATTCATTCTGCCTGTATGGAAATGTCTTCTTTGCATTTGAGCCATTTGTCAATGCTGCTAAGGAAACCTCTCCGGAGCAGGAGGATTCATCTTTAAATCTTTAAAGGTACACTGCGTAACATTTTGTACTGTTGTTACTGTACAAAATGACCAACTAATAATTGAAGAATGGATTTGGATCAGGATGTAACCTATTTGAATCACATATTTGGCTGCCTTTAGTCAACATCTCCATGGACATGAGCTGGAGGCATCCCCACTACCTGTAAAGTTGGTCTTAGCAGACGTGAGCTGCTCAGCAAACACACGCTTGTTTTTGAGTGTTTAGGTGTATTTCATTTGATATAATAAATAGTTATTAAATTAAATAGTAAATAGTGGTATCTTATATACGACTACTACCAAGGACTTTGTGTGGACAAAAAGAGTAAACAGGGTCTAAGTAGGGTCTTGAGGAGGGTCTAAGGGCAGGAGACGCCGGGGGCATGTTTCCATCCGCTGCCGACTGCTTATTTAGACATTACATTTGTTTGGACATTACATTTGCTTGGACATTACATTGCATATTGTGTCACTGTTTTAATGTTTGGTGCAGCCCTGTGAGGCAACTCGGGTTTTCATGTTGGGCTTTTCACATTTACATATTACACTATTTTAATGCGACAAATGAAAGAAAAAAGAAAAGAATGAAAGAATAAAAATAGTCAAGCAATGTCTTCTTTTTCGATTTAATGCCAATTTATTGCGTTTTAATGACATTTAATGAATACGTAAATATGTAAAGAATAAAACGTAAATCAAATTCTCCACAAACCTGCAAACGTGGGTGTGAGGCTGACATGGTCCTTGGTCTTGTTGAGCTCGTGCTGGACTTCTGTCTGATAGGCCTGGTACTGTCCGATCACCGCCTGGCTCTTGCTCAGAGGCAGCAGAGAGGTGAAAATGTTGAGTTTGTTGGTGAGCACCTCTCGACTGTTGCTGAGGTTTAAGGGGAGTCTCATTGTCAACAGAGTCATGACCTCGGTCAGATGGTTCTGCAGCACGTCTCTGATCACTCCATACTGGTCATAGAAGGCAATGCGACCTGGGCAGAGGAGAAACACAGGGAAATATTTAAAACAAAGGATGTAGCTGGTTCCTCCGGCGCCCCAATACAAGACAAAAATAATGTAGTATAGGGGACTCTTGGGATAGAGATAAAAGTATTGCCAAAGTATAAAACATACATTTAAAATTTTCATGTGATGCTTTTTGTTTTAAATATTTGATAAAAAACAGTTGGAATATCTTGGTTGACAGATTTTCGATGAAGTTGTCGGGTCACACTACAACACTAAGGTTGGTGATCTTTTCCATGATTCTTTTGCATAAGCAGTCAGTTGTTAATATATGTAGACATGCAACACCAGAACAATTAACAATACTATACCCGCTGCATTAAACAGTGTGCGCTAACCTTTCACATCCAGTGTCTCCTTTAGAACTATCTCCACTCTCTCGATGTAGTGTTTATTCCAAATCGGGTGAAGGTGCTTCTTGTTCTCCATCCGGAACTGAAGGATGTTTGCAACCACCTGCAAAAGAAAGAATATAACTTGTCAAAGCTTGGGATATGTGTAAGCTAAATATAATATCTTGTACATTTAATTAAGAAACCAACCAAGAAGCCAATTTTACATTTGACGATAGTAAGACGTCACGAGTTTGTGCTTTCATTTCTGTTACATACAACCTAATACAGTATATTTTAGGTTAAATTCTAAATAAATTACCTGTTTCCCCAAGTAGTGATCAATTCTGTACATTTCCTCATCCTTCAGCGAGTTTCCCAGCTGAGTCGCTAGCACCTGGGCACTTTTGAAATCGTGTCCAAACGGTTTCTCCAGCACCACTCGCAGCCACGCCCCTTTTGACGGTCTACAAGTATTATTGATCCTGTCCGCAATCTCCGCATAGGCAAAGGCAGGCACTGAGAGGTAGAACAGCCTCCCTGCTTCTGCCATGTCCTCCTGTTGCAGTTGTTTTTGAATGTTTTTGGACAGGTCTTGGTAGTCCTCAAGAGTTTTAAGCTGCTTATACCTCGATAGCCGCAGAAATTGTTCCTTGAGTATGGCACAGCGCTCCTTGGAGACATCTTTGGGGCAATTCACGGCTTTCAAAATCTCAAAAAGGACAAGACTTGACTTGTTGGCAGGTGACAGTCCTCCGCCATAGAAGAAAAAACTGTGTCCACTGTTTACTTGGTTGGTATAGAGCTCGAAGAAGCCCTGCCAGAGGTATTTTCTGGCCAAATCTCCGGTACTTCCCAGGATGATCACAGAGACATGCCCTGGTTTACGTGCCTCATCCTGGGCAGTGGTCACGCACAGAGGGGCCAGCAGCAGCAGCAGCAAAGACAGCAACATGCTCTGGGCCTAAAATACCAAGAGTAAATAAGAATTAGTAAGAATAGGAAAGTCAAGGTTTGATTTTCTATGCTTGTGCTTAAAATGTCAACTAACTTGGCTAAATAATAAATTAGACCTTAAAGCTGCCCTCAGCTATGTAAGTTTGATTTTTTTTTTTGTCAGTAGTGAACCCAGCATCTAGCAATGCAATGTGGGAATGAAACCATGCCGGTCCAGTCCAGAAAAATGGAGTAGCTGAGGATAGCTTTAAGGCACTTAAATAACTGATAATAATCAAATAATCTTTTCAGTAACCTTGGGCTTGAAAAATGGCTGCTATGGTGACCAGTGCGTTAAAGCTACACAGCGGAACGTTCCAGGTTATGTGTTATGTCCCAAGAGCAACTGATGTTAATCTTAAAACAGTGTGCCAGTGATACCACACACCCTTCTAATGCTATTGGACTAAAAATCTTAAAAGAGCAGGCTGTTGTAAGCATCCTTCAAAATTATGAAAATGGCCCAATAATTGATGACTTGGTAAATTGTTGCAACGAATATTTGCAAAAGAAATTACATGTGTATCGATTTTAGAAGGAAACCTCATGTTCCAGAGTTCACTAAAATTAGAGGTGAAATTGTCAGACATGTGAAGACATACAAATACAGTATCTCAGGACAATCACTGACTCAAAACTTGTGTTTTGTGTAGGTAAGGTGACAGTAGTGCAGATGGTAGAGTCTCATGATCATAAGGTCGGGGGTTCGAATCCCAGCTCCTGCAGATGCCGCCCACCTTGCCTCCAGTGTCTGTGTACATTGGTGTATGAATGAGAGTGGGAATGGGTGAGTGGTTCCTTGCTGTAAAGCGCTTTGAATGCCTAATGTAGGTGGAAAAGCGCGATTTAAGTTGAGACCATTTACCATTTTGTTTTCTCATGGTACAATAGTCTTTCCATGAAAAAATAAGAATTCTATTTCCTAAATTGTAAAATGGTAAGCTGATTGGACATACACAGCTGTATCCAGAATCCCTTTATACAAGGCAGCTCCAGCGCTTGGGCCATCTTAGACAATAAGTCGCACCCTTTGAACAAAGACGTCAAGCGTCCAGATGTTATCATTTCTGAAACACACCTTAGTGTGCAAAGCTAATGTTTATGAGGAGGAGATGGCGTGTGCTGCTTATATAGTAGTGTTAACCGGGTAAACTCCTCACAGTCGGGGCAGGAGACTACAAGCCCATTGGCGCAGGGGCCAAGAATCAGTCTACTGTATGTGCTGCTCAGGCCGGGAATAGGGTCTAGAGCAGGCCTTCTCAAACTCCGGACTCAGGTCCGGAAGCGAACCCAGAGGTTATTTGGTCGGGACCCTGGTGGCACCTCTGCGCTGTGAATTTGATTGCCAGAGAAGAGCTGGTTGCATTCCCATAAGTGCAGTTGGAGCTTTGGCCTGTAGGGGCAGCGTATACAGAGGCAGTCTGCTGGAATGGCAATACTCTTTAAACATAGCTGCTAATAATAAGCTCTTGAGGTCCCGTCGAGACTATTGGCCTATATCAAAATCATTGAATAAAGATGGTATTATGGTATTGCATGGTATTGCTATGTCAACCACCACGGCTTTCCTCTGCTCTTTGTCCACCACCACGATGTCCGGTTGATTTTTTATGTATATATGTATATATATATATATATATATATATATATACACACACCTACATAAAACACAAGTATCTGTGCAGAGTATGGGCTGGAAATCCCAAGGTCAAAGTGGGAAACACCTCCAAAGGTGGTAGAGAATGACCGAGCCAAGATCCTGTGGGACTTCCAGATACAGACGGACAGAATAGTAATGGCGAACCAACCGGACATTGTGGTGGTGGACAAAGAGCAGAGGAAAGCCGTGGTGGTTGACATAGCAATACCTAGTGACTTCAACATCAGGAAAAAGGAACACGAGAAACTAGAGAAATACCAGGGGCTCAGAGAAGAGCTAGAGAAGGCCTGGAGAGTGAAGGCATCAGTGGTGCCCGTGGTCGTTGGGGCACTCGGGGCAGTGACCCCCAAACTGGAGGAGTGGCTCCAGCAGATCCCAGGAAATACATCAGACATCTCGGTCCAGAAAAGTGCAGTTCTAGGAACTGCAAAGATACTGCGCAGAACCCTCAAGCTCCCAGGCCTCTGGTAAAGGACCCGAGCTTGGAGGAAAAAGAGACCGCCCGCGGAGGGTGAGGAAGAGAGTTACAGTGGGGGAAAAAAGTATTTAATCAGCCAACAATTGTGCAAGTTCTCCCACTTAAAAAGATGAGAGAGGCCTGATTTTTTCATCATGGGTATACCTCAACTATGAGACAAAATGAGAAAAAAAAAATCCAGAAAATCACATTGTCTGATTTTTAATGAATTTATTTGCAAATTATGGTGGAAAATAAGTATTTGGTCAATAACAAACAAGCAAGATTTCTGGCTCTCACAGACCTGTAACAGCTTCTTTCAGAGGCTCCTCTTTCCTCCACTCGTTACCTGTATTAATGGCCCCTGTTTGAACTTGTTATCAGTATAAAAGACACCTGTCCACAACCTCAAACAGTCACACTCCAAACTCCACTATGGTTGAGACCAAAGAGCTGTGGAAAGACACCAGAAACAAAATTGTTTATGTTTATTTATTTGTTTGAGCAGTCAACCCGCCCAAAGGGAGTGGGCTGAAGCCAAAGGCTTATAAGCGCCCACCCCAAAATAAAAATAACATTACATTTAATATTTACAAGGTAGCAAATCATAAACAAAGGAACATAGGGCAAAGTAACAATAAATAATGAAGAAGAATAAAATAAAAACAACAGCAAAATAAAGAACAAAGAATGTGCTACTTTTATGTTATAAAGGTTCATTAATACATATTATACTCTGAGATCTTGCTACTTCCCAGTTGTCATTACCATCCTCAATATAATTTAATTTGGGTTTAATTATCATTATTATTATATTTGTTTAATTGAGTTATATGTGAAGTATGATGTAAGCCCTGCATAGTGTGGTGCATTAAAAAGCCAGGGTGTAGAGCGGGCTAGTTGAAGAGGGCAGTAACTCCCCCTCAACAAACCCCCACCCAGCTGCCCTAACAGCTGATTTGTAGATGATGTTCCTATGCTGAGTGGTGCATTAAAAGACAAGGTTTTGAGCCCGTTGGGAGGGTCCCTCTCAACAGATTCATAACTTGCCTACCCTAATTCTCAATTTGTAAATTTGAGCAATAGAATGACAACCGTTCCAAGCAGCAACACTCTTCCTTGATTATAGATAATTGATCCTACTGCGCCTCCTAGTGGCAACACATTTCTTGTTCTCTGTATGTTTCAAAAGTCTTTTGTTGTATTTATATTTGAACAGGTTGATGTTTGGACTTCGTTTCAACTCCATTTCCAGTTTATTCCACAATTGTACACCATTAACTGTTGGGCTAAAACTTTTCAAAGTTGAGCTATGTTTCTGAGTCCTAAAGTTTAATTCGTCACGTAATTCATAACAACCAGTACGTTCTTGGAACCTTCTTTGTATTTGGCCCGGTAACAGTTTGTATCTTGCTTTGTATAACATCTGTACAGTTTGGAACTCAACAATGTCACAGAACTTCATGATCTTTGATTTTAAAAATAATGAGTTTGTGTGGTCCAAAAACCCAACTTTATGAATTACTCGGATAGCTCTTTTTTGCAACAATACTATTGGTTTTAATGTGTTTTTATAAGTACTACCCCAAACCACAGTACAATAATATAAGTATGGCAAAATCAGAGAACAGTATAAGATATGTAGAGCTTTGATGTTTAAAATGTGCTTTGCTTTTGCTATTACTGAAATGCTTCTAGAAATTTTCGTAGATATATATTTAATATGAGCTTTCCAAGTAATTCTGTCATCTATAATAACACCAAGGAATTTGATTTCATGCACTCGCTCTATGACAACACCCTCTATCTGAATTGCTTCCTGAGCATTGGAGTTACGGTTGCCAAATATCATCATTTTGCTTTTACTCAGATTTAGAGATAATTTATTTTGTTTGAACCACTTATTGACACTTTTGAGTTCCAAGTTAACAATCCGACACAGTTGCTGTAAGTCGTCACCTGATGCAAAAATATTTGTATCATCAGCAAACAAGATAAATTTAAGTACTTGAGACGTTTTACAAATGTCGTTAATGTACATGTTAAACAATTTTGGGCCCAGAATGGAACCTTGAGGTAAACCACACACAATTTGTCGACAACTCGACTGATAATCACCTATTTTCACACATTGTTTTCTATTTTTTAAATAACTGGTAACCCACTGTAGAGCTACCCCCCTAATCCCATAATGTTCTAGTTTATTAATTAGTATATCATAGTTTATTGTATCAAACGCTTTACTCAGGTCAATAAATAACCCTATTGCATATTTCTTGTTATCTACAGCATTAGTTATTTCTTCAATTATATCAAAGAGCGCGTGTGAGGTTGAGTGATTATTCCTAAAACCAAACTGATTGTCCGAGAGTAAATTACACCTTTCAATAAAGCTGTCAAGTCTAGAGTTATAAACCTTCTCTAAGATTTTGAGAATTGCGGTAAAAGGGAAACAGGCCTGTAGTTTGTGAAGAGATGTTTATCTCCTGCCTTGAACAAAGGAATTACTTTTGCTACTTTCATACTTTCAGGAAATTGTCCAGTTTGCAGCGACAGGTTACAGATGTATGTTAACGGCTTAGAGATACTTTCAATAACAGTTTTTAAAGTTATCATATCCATGTCATAATAATCTGTCGAGGTTTTATTTTTACACCCTTTAACAATGTCCAGTATCTCCTTTTCCTCCACAGGTTTGAGGAACATGGACAGAGGATTTGTGTCTATCAGTTCACAATTATAGTTCTCAACATTTGCAATTTTTGCAGCAAGATTCGGTCCAACATCTACAAAGAATTTATTAAATGTATCGACTACTTCATTCATATTATTTAAAGTGTTATCCTCATCTTTGAAATATTTTGGATAATTAATTGTTCTCGGTTTATTTCTAATTATACTATTTAAGATATTCCATAAACCTTTAATATTATTCTTATTGCTATCTAACAATTTATTATAATAATCCTGTTTACATTTTCTAATGATACCTGTCAGTTTATTTTTATATTTCTTATATTTATCCTCAGCTTCTTTTGTTCTATCATTTATAAATTTTTTGTAGAGTGAATTTTTTTCTTGCATGCATTTAGTAATCCCTTAGACATCCATGGGGTTTCTTTACCCTTTCTGTTTTTACAATATTTTTTCATTGGGCAATTTTTGTCATATACTTTATGAAATATTCGCGTAAACTCATCATATGCCTTATTAGTATCATTCTCTCTGTATACAATACTCCAGTGTTGAGCTAATAGTTCCTTTTTAAATGCATCAATAGTTTTTTCTGTTTTTACCCTTCTAAACCAATAAATGTTTTCATCATTAATATTTAAATATCCATTTTTGTACAATACAAAAACTGGCAGGTGATCACTAATATCATTTATCATTAAACCACTGACTGTATCACTATCTATTTCATTTGAGAAAATGTTATCAATCAAAGTCGCACTGTGGGTTGTGATTCTACTCGGTTTAGTTATTAGAGGAAACAGACCTATACTAAATAAAGTATTTATAAATTCGTCAGTCTTTTTGTGTTTATATGGGTTTAACAGATCGATGTTAAGGTCTCCCCCACAAACATGACTTTATGATTTAAACCTGAAAAGTGCTCCTCCATCCAATTAGAAAAAACCTCTATATCAGAGCCAGGTGTTCTATAAATACAACTTACAATAATATTTTTCTTTTTTTGCCTTGTAATTTCTACAGTAAGGCATTCAAGTGCATCATCCACTGCCATAGTCTTATTTTCCATTACTTTATAACTATAGTTGGAGTCTACAAACATAGCTACTCCCCCACCATGCTTGTTTCTTCTGTTCATACTTATAAATTCATAACCATCAATAGAAAACTCAATTTCTCTGTCATTATTAATCCATGTTTCTGTGATTAAAATTACACTAAATGGTTTAGAAAACTGTTTTAAGAAGCTTTTGATGTGGTTAAAGTTTGCATAGAGGCTACGACTATTGAAGTGGATTACAGTGAATGCCTTAATGTTCTTAAGTTTACTATTGTAAAGATCCTCTGTATAATATTGACAGTCATTAGTAGCTCTGGTAAAGAAGTTATTTTCAGGGTCGATGTCGATCTCAGTGTTCTGTAAGTCATATTGTGATAATGTAAAATCCTGGTTATTTGCTTCAGCAATTCTCCTTAATGAAAGGTCCAAGTCGATGCTTCCTATAGAACTATATGTATTACAGGACATGTGAAGTTATGTGCTTTTACATACCAAAATCCATACGCTTTTCCTGTGTTTATACTTGATTTGGTGTACTGGTGCGCGGACGTACAATGAGTTTGTCATAGCGCAGGAAGGCAATCTCCCCCCTTTCCCTGGCAGCTCTCAGCTCCGGCATCAGTTCTTTTCGCTTCCTTTTGATGGATTCCGTGTAGTCCTCGTTTATGAAGATTTTGGTCCCTTTGAGGTGTTTAGCGCGCTGCAGGATTGCTTCACGATCCTTCCAACGCAGCAGTCTGGCGATGATGGGTCTCGGCCAGTCTCTCCCGCCGTCGGGTTTCCCTACGCGGTGAGCCCTCTCCACCTCCACCGGGTGTTGTAGTTGTAGCTTCTCCCTCAGTAGTGTTTTAACTTTCTCCTCTGCGTCGGCCCAGGTCTCCCCAGGCGTCTCCAACACTCCCTCAAAGACCAGGTTGTTTCTACGGCTCTGTCCCTCCAGATACTCCAGTTTGTCCGTGATAATATGCAGATTGTCACATACTTTATAAAAATCGTTTTGTATTGTGTTTGTGCGCTCAGTGAGTTTCAATGTTCCTTCTTTCAGAGTGTCCACCTCACCTTGTGTGAACTGTAGGCTTGTTTTTAGCTCTTGAATGTCCTTTATCTGTGAATCCATTCGGGTGTTTGTTGCTTCCATGATGATTTTAATGAATCCCTTGAAGTTCTCCTGTTGTTGTTGTATTATTTCCCTGAACATGTCCCTTTGCTGCTCCATGAGTTCCGTGACTCGACTGAGGCTCACGTAATCCTCATCCGCCGCCGAATCTGGCAGTTGCTTCGTCTCTGTTTTTGTCGGTTTAGGCATTTTGCTCTCCCTCAACAGGACTCCGCAAAAATGTTAGCTGCCTCACTGCTCACACTGCTCACAGCCTCCTCCCAGGGCCACGCCCGTAGACCTGCACCAGGCTGGGAGGACTGAAGCTGCAATTGGTAAGCAGCTTGGTATGAAAAAATCAACTGCTCTAGAGGAGATCTGCATGGAGGAATGGGCCAAAATACCAGCAACAGTGTGTGAAAACCTTGTGAAGACTTACAGGAAACGTTTGACCTCTGTCTTTGCCAACAAAGGGTATATAACAAAGTATTGAGATGAACTTTTGTTATTGACCAAATACTTATTTTCTACCATAATTAGCAAATAAATTCATTAAAAATTTGATTTTCTTTTTCTCATTTTGTCTCTCATAGTTGAGGTTTACCTATGATGAAAATTACAGGCCTCTCTCATCTTTTTAAGTGGGAGAACTTGCACAATTGTTGGCTGACTAAATACTCTTTTTTCCCCCACTGTATATATATGCGATTTATTTTATATAAAAAACTCTATTTACGATTCGATTTTTTTTCTCCCCCATTTTAAACAAAATAATGGCGAACTGTAAATATATTTTAAATATATATTTATTGTATTTAATGAAAGTGCATCAACATAAACAAAATTGCAAAGGCAACCCTTTCTCTAACTGAAAAGTCTTACACTTGTAATGCGCTTTACAAGCCTATTACCAAGTTTCTCAAAGCGCTACACTGTCACTGTCGTACGCTACTGTTGTAGCCACAGCTGCCCTGGGGTAGATTGACGGAAGTGAGGCAACCAGTCAGTGCCATCGGCCCCTCCGACCACCACCAACCACTCACTCACACACTACATTCGCCAGGCATCCTGGTGTTACCAAACGGTCTCCCATCCTGAGGTGAGCTCTGTTCTTCTTGGCACATTTAGAAGAACAGCTACTAGCAATAAGTAGCTAGCCTAGCCACACTGCCTGAAATTACAACAAACGTTGCCAAGCAATGCGCAAACCTTTGGGAACTATTTGCCGTGGAAATCATTAAATAAACCTTTCGGCCTTCATAAAAGTGTATGAAGTTTATTTGTGTGTGTTCAGTTGGCAACTAACCGTATAATAAGCAGGATAATGTATAGAACGGTATTGGGAAAATAAGTACCAACAGGGCGAACTGGATATATACAGTATATATATATATACATACACAACATGCACGGAATAAATAAGTGAACCCCTGTATTAAATAGCTGGCTGACCCTTCTTTTGTAGCAATTACTGCTTTCCTGTAGTTGCAGATTAGACGCTCAAACGATCAGAAATTCATCTTGGACCATTCCTCTTTACAAATCTGCTGCAGTTCAGCGAGATTCCTGGGTTCACTTACTTTTTCCTCCCTGTCCTGTGAATGTTTACATGTTACGGCCAATAAAAATATGATCAAATGTAAATAATTGGGTGGTATTAGTTTAAGCAGACACTGTTTATTCATTCTTAGGATTCTGATGAAGATCAGACCACATTTTATGACCAATTTAGGCAGAAATGCGAGAAATTCCAAAGCGTTCACATACATTTTCATCTCACTGTATCTGTGGAAGCCATTGTGTTCTCCGCATTGCACGGGGCTGGGAATGGGCGAGACAGCGTGCTGGGCAGAGCATCAGTGTGTCCGGGAGATACAGGAGGTCAGAAGGCTGGGCGAGGCTTGTACAAAGTGTCACAGGCCGGTAATAAAACTATTCTATTGTCACCAATGAAAATAAAATATTCAGGGACTCAGGAAACACAATTACATTCCTAACTTAGTGCTCAATGTAAAATGTATGTTTTCTCTCATTTGAACAGCAGCAGTAGCTCCTCCTGAAGTCACAGAAGCAACAAACGTGAATTAAGCACTCCAGTGAGCCAGGCTTTTAAGCAGTGTTTATGAAGTGCAAAGACTCCATTGGAATCAGTATTACAAAGTGTTTTTGTAATACTGGAGTACACTTCCTGTTTGCGGCCGCCAGCCGTTGATGCGGTGTTAGTATTGTTCCAACAACACTTATTACATCATTATCATAAGCTATAACACATTTGGTGTTCCAAAAAGGCCTAGGTCTAGGAGATTGCTAACTTTCATGCAATCAATTGAGAAAATTAAAACCTTTACCTTATGCAACTCTAAATGTTTAACCAATAATGTCCACAGTCTAAACTATACAAACAATAAAATAAAAGGTAAATACCTATTGAAGTCTTGATAACGATATCCTTAAACATCCGCAAGCGTCCGGAGATGCAGCGCTGGGTTATAGTCATAAATGGGGAAGAGGATATTAAACGGCTGAGTTTTAGACTTTGGTCTTTGCTCAAGGGCCTATGTTTCAACACAAGGACTCTGCTGTTACTGTAGACCACTGAAGATTGAAACCCATGGACTGATTTGGCAAGGTTTGAAAATAGCCATGCTGGGAAATGTTGCAGTGCAAATCGATAGGGGTAAAGATAAGCTTATCAAAGTGGTACTGATTTACCAAATGGATAGCATTGTGGGGCTTAGGAGATGTTGAAATATTTTTGACAAAAGCTTAACTTTTTTCCTACAATTGTGCAAATAAGATTTATTGCAGTTTATACCTTTAAACAAAAGTTTATTAATTATCCAAAACACAGAATGTAGTGATGGACGATCACAATACATGTAACTTTATATTGCCTGAGGCTTACCAATAGGAGTGAATAGAGAAATGGTTTGTATCTGAGTGCATGAGAAGTGCTGAATCAAAATATGACAATCTTGGCAGAAGAGCAGATTTTCACAGGAATCTGATCACAATAATTTTTTTATCAACTATTGCCTACAAGAATGGCAAAGAGGAAAATATCTGAATAAACATTGTGATACTGTCTTTTGCAATAAAGAGTGTTATAAGGACTAAAATTCAAAGAAATATACACTATATTCACTGAAGAAAAACATTTAAACCATTCCCTTTTTCTTTTAAGCAGGTAAACTTAGTATCTTCTATATCCTAAAATAGGCCTAGATCTAACAGTGATGGGGAAACACTTATACTTGTGTCCGTCTTAGCTCATTAATGATTTTCACAGTAAAAAATAAAAAGCATGAAATTGTCTACACGAGGCCTTTTCCACACTTGCTTGAAACATTTACACACTGCACTTTGATGTGTTTCTCATAATGTTTGCAAAGCTTCTTTTTCCAATATGGATGTACTGTAGATGTTACAAAATAAACGCATAATGATTTATGTCCCAAAGCCACAAAAAGTCAGAAACAAGCCCCTCTATGTTGAGTGAACGTCAGGGAACACAGCCTTTCACAATCCTATTTACACATTGGCCAAAGGCAAACAGCCTCTGGTTCAACTTTCTGGTAAATGCAGATCTTTTCAGCTTTACTTCCAGTCACAGGGTCAAACCAAGGGAAATGCTTTCATGACATCAAAAATGACATCAGATATTTGCACAGAAGAGTTTTAAATTCACTTGAAACAGGTGGGGGTTAAATCACAAAGACTTTGAATAAAAACAATAATAATCAATTACCCTTTTATTACACTTAACAGGTTTCTTAAAGCAATACAGTCAGTGACGGTATAAGCTATTATTGTAGCCACCCTGGGGTACACCATAGACTGTTGACGGTAGCGAGGATTCCAATGTGCATCAACGGCCTCCCTCCCTCCCTCCCTCCCTCACTCACTGGTGATGGGTGAAGTGTATTAACCAGGGACACAAAGACAGTTCGTACCTTTAGGAGCTACGATCCAAACCTTCTGGTCTTGAGGCGACCTGCTCTACCATCTGAGCCACTGTCGCTGGAATTGAAAGTAAAACAATTGCTAGGAGTCTACTCAAAAAAGTCTTAACAATTGCTGTATTATTAATTCACTCTTCTTCAGTGACACACATGGTGGTGAGCCACTACTGTAGCCACTGAGGTAGCAAGGCATATTGATGTAGTGCAGCCAACAAACCTAGATCTTTGTAGGAGCCATTTATGATTTGTCGCTGTTATTTCCCCCCTGCCTCTATATGGCACTATGCCACTCTTTTTCCTCCCTGGGTGTGGTCAGATGTAACCAGGTGTTGCTTAATGGGGACAATTCTTCTTGACCATGTCACATGTGGATGTGGATATTGGGTTGTTGAGCCAAATAAATACATTTATATAAGTGGAACACGTATCTGGGAACTTTTCATTTTAGCAGCCATAGTGTCAGTATGCTTGGTGTATACTGCCACTTCAGTCTACCATGATAGTGGCTCATGATCTACAGAAAGGTCAGGTGCCGCACGGCTCCAGACACCCGCACAAATTCACACTGCTCATAAAATCCATAGCCATTGTACAGCCTATAAAGTAGGGCTGGGCGATATGGACCAAAAGTCATATCCCGATATATTTAGGTTGAACATCGATATACGATATATATCACAATATTGTTTCCGCAAAGTGAGAGCTGTGAAATGAAATGTTAAGTCAAAGTCAAAGACGAGTAGTTTTATTTAAAAATTCACTATAAAATGTAAACATAAACACTGTATAACAAAGCTCTGTGAGGTGCACATTTAAATAAAAAAATGTCTTAAATAAAAACAGCCAATAAAATAAAATAGGTCAATCTTTTTCTGAGGGCAGCATTTATATATAAAGAGATAACAAAATAAAGTGCTCAGTTTAAGATAAACTGTTTCTTTTGTTAACTTAATAGCTTATCTGAATTTGAACAATATATCGATATGGTCTGATTCCATATCTCATTAAAAAATATATCGATATATCTTAAATATCGATATATTGCCCAGCCCTACAATAAAGCAGTTATTTCATTTTAATAACTGCTTTATTGGGATTGCACTCTGACATTTATTTTGCACATGACTTCTGGAAGCCTATAAATCGCCCAATATCATCTGCCTCATTATCCACTTCAAATAATTCTAAATTATATCTTCTTATTCAAATTGATTAAATTCAAGTTTAAAGTAGTCTGTCAACATCTGAGCAGTGATACAATAAAACTTAGGCCTATATGACAAAATTATGCACATTCTGTCGTATTTATACTAAAGTACAACATCTTTTAGCATCACCTAGATTTCTCCCTGCAGAAAATGTACATTCCATCTCCAAGGACTCACAGTAAAATGAAAATAATGTACTGAAACTGGGAAATTAGCATAATTACATGTTTTTATAATATTACTTTTGTAATATTAGCCTAGTTCTTGCTCTGTCAAGTGCTTATATCTAAAGATAAGATCATATTGAATTTGATTGATTTATTGTCACAATGGAGAAATTCAGAGCAAATTCGTTTATACAACACAACAACAAAGATTAAAATTAGAGACCATACGCCTCGCTCATCCTGCATCAACTATACTGTATCTTTGTGAAGAAATATTCAACATTTAAAATCCAATATAACATAAAACAACATCATCAACATGTCACTTGCCTACATCACATCAAACAGAAAACTGGATAGAAAAACAAGATGGAACCTAAAACTAGTAGTAAAGTGGGTCTATGATATTATGCAAAATAGAAACCAAACTTAATGCAATATTAGCTTAGTTTGTTGATTACTAAAACATATAAATAATTACCTAAAACACATAGGATTGGATATCATATTGGGCCAGGTTTACGCCAACACTTGGGGTTATTTCGATTTAGCCAACAGTTTATTGTCAACTTGTCAACTGCTGTGAGCATTTCCACCTGCACTCGCTGTCAAACACTTCCGCTATAAACACGCGCGATGCTAAGTATGTGGCTAAAAATACGAGACTTTGCGCGATCAAACCAGAACAGCGCGTACCAACTGCACGTACGGACAAATGCGCGGGAGCGGTAGAGAAATTGGTTGAAAAGTTGTGTAAATAATACCAACCTGTCTCCTCTCCGCGCGTAAAACAACCGTGGGTTTGAGTCGCTTCCGACCTCCGTCACGTGACTCGCTGATGCAGCAGGTTAGTTTGCTCGCCACCAGATGGCAAAGGGCCGGGGTGAAAGAGGGGGATTAGAAAACAAAACATGTACGTCTATATTTATGGAACTATGTGCGACTTGTGGTTGAATATTTTTTGCAGATACCCTACACAGTTTCAGGCAAAATAGGATACAGGCAAAAACTAAACAGACAAATCGACTAATGATGTATAATCTGCAATCAAAATCAGTCCGAACAAGAAGAAAGTCTCTGGCCACAAATAGGATGTGATGTTAGTTGAAGTTTGCTCTCTGAAAGGTTAAATATTTATGAATTCCTTGTGAGGAACAGGGATGTTAGAAATGTGGAGGCTTAAGAAAGGTTAGGAATAATAATGTACCACAACTAGCAAATGACAATGTGCTCCTTTTTGCATTATTTTAAAGTGAGCAACTAAACATAGATTACACTTAGTAGAGTGTTATGTTCACAATATAGCTAAAACACTCTAAAATCAAACAATTTACTGAAAAACATTATTAAAACTAACTTTTTCCTTGAGAGTAATCTGACGTCAGTACCCCTGGTTGGGAAAACACTGCTTTAGTATATTGGAAACTCAAACATTTGTGGGAAAAACACTGTGCATCTAATTATAAAATATTTGTATCTATTTCATGACTATTTTTCTTGCATTTTTTGTGAAAAGTGACCATGTAAATTGTGAAATGTGCCTATAAACTTGTCATTGGGATACTACAAATATATTATGAATGAATTTGGACCACTGCGTCTTTGACTGTCACAAGGGGCAGTGTGTTTCACTAAACTCGTGGCATCCTCTCGGGCCATATGTGCAGCACTATTCATCTGAAGCCCATTCTTAAGGGCTCTCTAGAAACAAAGCACTTGTCAGATCGATATAATGCCCCGCTATATATCATCTAATGACCGGGCTTTCAGTGCGTGTTTGTCAATGTAAAGCACCTTGTTAGATGAATATAAAACTTTCAGACTTTCTTTCAGACTCTCTGTGTGCATATATTTGACTTGGTTTGCATGACATTGTTCAGCGTCATTGAGAGCAGGCCTCACCTCGAAACATGATTATATGAAATGTGTAACATTCATGTATTCCATTTTAATTATTTTGCAATTTTATATTATGTCAGGACCCCAGGAAGACTAGCAACCACTTGTGGAAGCTAATGGGGATCCTAATAAAGAATAAAGAAACAAAACAGGTGCTTTTGGGGAGATACTGTGATTGTTGTGGACCACACTGACGGGCTGTCTCTTCTGTCCCCCTGCACTAAAACAGTTAAAACAGTTGTGTTGTCAAAGGCCTTGACTCAGCAGCACCTCTCACGCCCCATCATCAGTGCACGAGACAACTGAGGGTGAGGGTTATGTAAATTACCTTGTCACCATTATTTTGATATCAATTTAGTAGGCTATGGCTTTTTATTCATTTTTGTGTCCTATTCATGAACAAACTGTAAATAATCTTTTGCTGATCAAAACTAAAACATCAATTAACAACAACAAAAAGGTTTCTATGATAGATGGCATCTTACTCATCATCGTCATAGCAATTTAGCCTAGTCCTCTTTCTTGTTCTGGTAAAGATTTTTTGCTGAGGTAAACTGACCTTTTTGTTGTAGTTCTTTTTTTAATTATT
The DNA here is from genome assembly GCA_007210695.1 of Neogobius melanostomus. Classification (NCBI taxonomy): domain Eukaryota; kingdom Metazoa; phylum Chordata; class Actinopteri; order Gobiiformes; family Gobiidae; genus Neogobius; species Neogobius melanostomus. The sequence goes on from VHKM01000159.1 coordinate 1,315,672, forward strand.
ACTTGATTGAAATACAATTTTATGTAGTCCACATATTACAATTTTGACTGCACATTACATTACCCCAATTAACTATTTCCTATTCAAATATTTTATGACCTAACTTTAAAGGTCATCTTCATATTATGTGTCCTATTTGCATGTGTTTTAAGCTTCAAAGCCACCAAGCTCATCTGACCACCAGTGAATTTCCCTATTCAAAATAATGACTAACTCTGGATCAAAGTTCACAGGGACATATGACATTTCTACAGCCAGGCCATAAAACGATCAACCAATCTTTAACCCATCTTTAGCCCATATAAAAACCTTAGACACACTCTAAAGTTAGTTAAACTTCCACAAACAGCTGTGAGAGTGTGAAATCCAAGGCCTCACAAGTTGGTCCTGAATCAACTGAGAAGGGTAAACAGCAAACAAGAAGACGCAGCACGATGGGCACAAAAAGGATATGGAGCACTTGCCATTGCCTATAGGACAGTGGTTCCCAACCTGGGGGCCTGGGATTGCCGGGGACCCAGAGCTTTGCCTGGTCAGAGAGTCAGGTCATGAATTATATTATTTGAACAAAATAAATGGTCTAAAATAATAAAATATGACTGAGTAAGGACTACAGGTGCATAAACACTCCAAGGAATGTTTGAGTCTCGGTCCGGACACTATGCAGTAGAAGACGTAGGGCTATATGTTCCTTGTTGAAGTCTCCTTTCTCACTTTCAAAAAATAGAAAACAATGTGTGAAAATAGGTGATTATCAGTCGAGTTGTCGACAAATGTGTGTGGTTTACCTCAAGGTTCCATTCTGGCCAAAATTGTTTAATATGTACATCAACGACATTTGTAAAACGTCTCAAGTACTTAAATTTATCTTGTTTGCTGACGAACAAATATTTTGCATCAGGTGACGACTTACAGCAACTGTATCGGATTGTTAACTTGGAACTCAAAAGTGTCAATAAGTGGTTCAAACAAAATAAATTATCTCTAAATCTGAGTAAAAGCAAAATGATGATATTTGGCAACTGTAATTCCAATGCTCAGGAAGCAATTCAGATAGAGGTGTTGTCATAGAGCGAGTGCATGAAATCAAATTCCTTGGTATTATAGATGACAGAATTACTTGGAAAGCTCATATTAAATATATATCCACGAAAATTTCTAGAAGCATTTCAGTAATAGCAAAAGCAAGCACATTTAAACATCAAAGCTCTACATATCTTATACTGTTCTCTGATTTGCCATATTATATTATTGTACTGTGGTTTGGGTAGTACTATAAAACACATTAAAACCAATAGTATTGTTGCAAAAAGAGCTATCCGAGTAATTCATAAGTGGGTTTTGGACCACACAAACTCATTATTTTAAAATCAAAGATCATGAATTCTGTGACATTGTGAGTTCCAAACTGTACAGATGTTATACAAAGCAAGATACAGGCCAAATACAAAGAAGGTTCCAAGAACGTACTGGTTGTATGAATTACGTGACGAATAACTTTAGGACTCAGAACATAGCTAACTTTGAAAAGTTTTAGCCCAACAGTTAATGGTGTACAATGTGGAATAACTGGAAATGGAGTTGAAACGAAGTCCAAATATCAACCTGTTCAATATAAATACAAACAAAAGACTTTTGAAATATACAGAGAACAAGAAATGTGTTGCCACTAAGAGGCGCAGTAGGATCAATTATCTATAATCAAGGAAGAGTGTTGCTGCTTGAACGGTTGTCATTCTATGCTCAAATTTACAAATTGAGAATTAGGGTAGGCAAGTTATGAATCTGTTGAGACATTTGCTTCTTTGTAAAGTGCTTCATGGTGACAGACGTATCCTCCACTTTTGGCAACTCCGGTGTTTCAAGTTCTACGGTGGATTGTTTTCTCTGCAAACCTTTAGCTGTTTACCTTTAGGCATTTCCACACATTTGTGTCAACATTTAAGTTAATTTAGGAGTTCCTGTGACATTATATGTACATGAGCTAATTTTAAAATCGGACAATCATTTTTTATTGTGGTAATGTAACAGGTGTGCCACAGGTGTTCGGTGCCCATGATGAAGGTATTAAATGTATTTACCTCACCATAAACATATAATTTTGTATATCACCTTTAGTTACAAGGCTGGGGCGTTTTCCAGATCTAAATATAATGGTTATCACATGGCTTTTTAATGTTATGGATGCCATTTACACCAATTTGACTATGCAAAAGATAGGATATGTTTTCGCTGCTTAAACAACGGCCAATTTTATATCCCTCAAAACACATGGATAGGTCTTTTATTCAAGTACTAGAGATATCACCTGTCTTTAATGCAGTTTTAACCCCCACCAACTTCTGGCCCTCCTCCCTGCTCCTGCCTGGGGCTTCCTTCCTCCCCTTTGTTAAGCTGCTGGGCAAGCTGAGCACACAAACAAATGCGTATGAGGGTGTGCTGTCATCTTTATGGGACCCATTGGCAAGAACCATTATTTCTAACACACATCTTTTTTTTTTTTCTTTTACTGCAGAGAATCTCGCTGAATGCCCCCCTCTGAGGCCAGACGAGCGGGATTACACTAAACCCGCTGTGGGAGAAACATGAATACACAACCGACTACGAGAAACCCTGCCCTATACCGGTATTAAGGCCTGTCTAATCCCGGGTTTACGCTGGATTGGTCATGATGAGAAAAATGAAAAAAGTGTTTAAAACCTTTCCATGAGTGTGTTAACTAATGTTATTGTTAATTAAAATGTACATATTATAGACATTATTACGAAGTGTTAGAATTAGAGCCACATATACCAGTAGTAGTTGCAGCATAAAATAGTTGAATGAAAAACTAATAGTAGTAGTAATAATAATATTGGTGCCAGTGATGACTAAGCTACGAGGAAATGAGCACTCAATTACAATATTTATTTTAATTGCCCCATTATTAAAAGTTTTCAGTCTAGTTTAACCGTGTTACAAATGGATCCAAAGTGGTCTCACTAGACTGAACTCAACCTGCAGCAACTATGGGCCTTGGCAGTGTACATCATGAACAAGGGCAACTTACTCATATTCTTTCACAGCACGTGACTCTTTCTGCTGAGCTTATGGTACCATTCTTTCCACAAGGTCAACACAAACAGGAAAGTGGAATATATATATAACCGTGAGAGCTTTTTTTTTTGTAGATGGCCCTTCAATTAAAACAATGTAAACGGCTGGATTTTTACTCATCCCTTCCACCGCAACAGTAAAAACGCAGAGGACGAGGAAGTCAATGATCGTTAAACTGGCCGTAAGAGACTTTAACAAAAAGGCCATTCAAACTCAATATTAAAAGACACAAGACTCAAATCGTCCCCATAAAACCCCCTAAACCTGTCTCACGCCATGTGGAAGTTAAATTGAATAGCTACTTAATGCAGTGATTGCTATGTGAAATTAGACCATGGTCCTGCACCTCTTCTTCCTGCGCAGCTCCCTCCACTCCACAACAGTCTTTCACCATCTTCTGGGAGGAGCTTCACAGTTAATCTGTCTTATTCTCCAGTGAATGTCCATTAGCCAGAACCACAGAAGGCACGTGTGGCTTAGCTGTGAGTCTTGTCCGGATACCTCCTTGTTTGTCCCTTTTGTGTTTACTGTAGCTCCTCTTGTGATGCCTCCACTGTCCTAGGTGTGGGGGGGCCATGGTGCCTTTTCAGTGTTTCAGAAGAAGAGATTTGTAGGTCTCAAATGTCTTTAGCTCATAAGCTAGCTGTTTGTTTGCTTTTAAAAAGCTGCTTTCTTCAGGACCATTATGGACTCTCTGCAGTAAAAAATCTACCAAACTCCACAAAAACACAGCAAAGACATACAAAAGCATCCAGCAAAACAAGGTGAACACAGTAACCACAAATGCAGATCGCAGAAAAAGGCAGAAAACGCAGCTGTACCAAGAGAGAGGGAGGTTGGCACTTGTTTACACGTGGCCATGACGCAAAAAAAAAAAGTAAATGCAAAGGTGAAAGTTTGGGTGTGAATTTAGATAACGATGAAGTAACAAAAAAGTCAAGCGTCACCTGAAACAACAAGTAATTGATTATTTATCATTGTGGGATAAGACTTTTGTAGATTAGCATCATTGAACTTTCAGAATTATGTTTGAGCATAGGTCCGGACACTGTGTCTTTGCAGTGGTCGGTCAACATTATTATTATTTTGTAAGTATAACAATACATGATAGGCTTTAATAAGGTCAGATTGAGGTAATATCACTCACAGTTTTTTTTGGGAGTGGTTGGTTATTTAATATGCAACATCAATATGGGAAGACCTGGTTTTAAATTTTTAGTTTTGACGTCATCTCATAATTCTTCTTCCTCCTTCTAGGATGTCTTTTCACCTTTGAAGCATGAGGTTGTTTCCCATGCCGACAGCGTTCGCACGGACCCACATACTCAGTTACTGCTCCTCGTGAACTTGTCCGAGCATGTCTTCACCAGTGTCCCGCATACTGTGCCCAAGAGCACCTCTCCTAACATTCCTGAAGGATAGGTACGTGGAGCTTTTTAGAGAGCAGCTTTCTTCCCAGGGATTTTTACCAGTTGAATTGACTGTGATCTTGAACTTTGCTGTCATCAAATAAATGTTGTGTTTAAAATGAACTGATGACAAATACACACAGTAACGGCCAACATTATCGAGAAAGTTAGAACATTATTAGAAATAAGGTAATTTTTTTGTTTACTACTAATTGATAATTTTGAGTAAGGCATCCGGTGTGATCTCAGTGATTTGGTCAATTGAAGTTGCAATGGGTCAATATAACTCAAAGTTTTGAGTATTAAAGAAACTTCAACTGACAATATAAAAGTACATTTGGGAGATTCTGGGAGAAAAAAAAGTCCATTATGCAGAAAGCAAAAATGTTCATGCTTTTATTGTTTGACAAATGTATGAAATTGGCAAATGTAATGGCAGTAACCTGTGAGGGTTTCAATGTCCAGACAGTCCTCACCAGAAGGTTAGAAGGAGATTAATTAATTGAATGCATTTTTTTTTTTATTCAATTGAAATTAAGTTTAAAATAGGTGTAACCCATGCTCATGACTAATCTTGGCTCCTTGTCAAATGGTATGAGCAAGTAAGATATCTTGTGTTGCAAGTAACAGTTAACATTGTAATCAAGCCTTTCCAACATCAGGGCAATAATTAAAGGCTTTTATGTGATCTGGGAGTGTTCTGAATGAACCTGGGAAAGGACATTTCTCTACCTTGTACCAATAAGACATAATAAATTGTTAGTGGCCTGAAAATTTCCAATGAATCACCGCAAGAGAACTGCAAAACTGCAAATGGGTCTTTAAAAGAACAACAAAATTGTTATCTATATGTATATGCACATTTTACTCTGGATGATACTAAAGAATACCTAAACGTATAACAATATAACACCCAGCGTACACACAGACAAAAAAGGTCCCGTGCCTACCCGGGACACTAACGAAACCATTTAAATCCATCACTTCTTAACAAGCGTTTGGCCGTCTCCTCTCATCGAGAACAGAAGGAAACAGTGGGTGGATACTGTGTGGGCACTACACAAAACCACCGCCTCTCTGTTTGCTGATACCGTGAGGCCTTGGCTGAGCCTGGGGGGTTATGGGACAGGAGGAGGGGCACTGGGACATTGGAGAGGTGCTGCTTCAGCCACTGTGCAATGACCCACAAAATGCAGTCCCGGCCCCCAGCGAGAATTACTTTTGTGTTGTCACCACTCTGCTGGAGACCTAAGAGGGCAAAGGGGAGGGATTTTTTGGGGAAAGGGGGGGCAACAGCAGAGGGACACATGCACTGGCTGTTAGCTGCATAGAAAGGAGCCTGTATTGTAATGAAAGCATTTGCATACTTATGTGTTAGAGAGGGTGTTGACCTATGACACTTTTTAAGAAGCGGTTGACAACAGAAACCACTTTGCAGGGTCCCAGCGTTTGCACACTTGAGGGCGTAACACCTATGTGCTGTAGCCCCGAAAGTATCAAAACCATTAAGAACAGCACTTGAGATGGAAGTTCCTCTCAAAAAGTGGCAAACACACTCCAAAAAGTGCGCTGGATTGTTCCGAAGCGTGAGGAATCTTTTAAATCCAGGTGTCAACAGTTTGTAAGGTTTTGGAACAAACAACTCCGAATTTCACACATGATTTTTACTCGTGTTGAAGAGTTGTTAAATAATGCATTCTTAATCTAAATGTGATTCATAACATGAATGACAAACGAGACCTTTATAATTCTGCTATTTGGTTGCAAAGAATGGAATGGCACTCAGACTTCTATTGCTTATATAAAGCACATATGTGTGACTGCACATCATTGACATCAAATATCACAAACTGTAATATTTTGATGTAACTAATGTAAAGTTACGGCCGTCTACATGCGGATCCAAAGTATGAATATGACAATATCTAAGATGATTTTCTTTTACCCCAATTTTGTTGTTGTCAATTGTATTAACTTTGACTCCATTAAACATTTTTTTCTCTCTCTTTTTTCCCATCATCACCCTATAAAGGTGCCAAACTAACCATCAAGACAAGCGATTAAGTTTAGCCTGGTTTAGTTCCTGGTTTAATCCACGTTTTGTCATGGATTAGTTCTGATTTGGTCTTAATCTAATCCTTGCTTTAGACTTGGTTAAGCCTGGTTTAGTTTTATTTTAATACTGATTAGCCCCTTTGACAGGTGGAAATTAACTAAAATGAATTTGGACCACAACTAACATTTTAATTTTGTAGCTTCCTCTTTCATTGCTTGGTATTTAAAAAAAAATAAAAAAAATGTATAGGGCTTTTAAGTAATGCTATATTCTATGCACACTTAAACTCTCGACCCAGAATCTGGGATATGTGCCTGCGCCCATTTCCAAGAAAGAGGTAAATATATAAAAAGATATCACTATAATATAAAAAATAAAACAGGGAAAATGTTAGGTAAAATGTTCTTAAAATATATAATAGCTATGTTCTGATTTTTATAGGGACAGTGCATAATGAGCAAGTGTGCAGGGCAGATTATTGCAAAAGTGCTCATTTCTAACTTGTCAAATGTACTTTAACATGTCTATTTTTCAAACAATCTAAAATGTTGCACTCATACTCCTGATTAACTTGATTTACCATTAAAGCGAAGTGACATTTTGAGGTCAGAAAGCCATCAATAAAACCTACACTTAACTTGTTAATTTATTGTCCTCAATAGCATCCCTCAACTCGTCCCGTTGTATGATTAATGTGCGTGCGTGGTACCGTTGGACAGGACAATGTTTTCTGCTTTGGTTAACTTTCCGTAGGGTCAGGATTTAAGGGTTTTTGGGGGGCGAGGAGTTGGGGTGATGGGTGTATTTTGAGGGGCTCTTCTGTGCAAGCGCGCGGCCCGCTTCACAGATTTGACTCCGGGATTCCTCCAGATAAGAGTTGCTAGGTGATGCCATTGTCCCCTCATCATTGTGGTTGACATATTCATAGTCCACATGCAAAATATCCTTCATTGGGATTGTCTCATTAGTATACATATATTCATACCACAACACCCCCCCACTTGACCCCTCCTTTACCAGTCGTGGGAAAGACAAGATGAGGGACGAGGAGCACAGGATTTGGATATTAGACGCGCACAAAAAGTTTAACCAACAACACAGGACATTTGGGACATAATTAGATTTTGGCCACTAATAAGATGAACCAGAGTAGATTACAAAGTCCGCACTTCATTCAGGGTGGATCATTTAATTAAAACTATTGTGTCTGACAAACACATTGTGGGCCGACTGTGGCTTAGGCGGTAGAGCAGGTCGCCTCTTGACTCGAAGGTTGGTACGGCTCCTGCAAGTGCAGACTGTTGCTGTGTCCTTGGGCAAGACACTCCAGTATCTATGCATATTGGTGTATGAATTAGTGTGAATGAGTGAGTGTTTCCTTGATGTAAAGTGCTTTAACCTCTTCCCCCCCTTCCCCCACCTGAACCGAGTGCATTTTCTCCAGTTTGGCATCACGCAAATCTAAAAGCTTCTTGAAAAAACGCAACAAAAAGTCACAAAAACGTGCTGGAAAAAAGCAACAATGACACAAAAAACAAGCAAAACAAACACAACCAAAAAGTGATGAAAAGCCACAAAAGAGTGACTAAAAAGTGAGAAAAAAGAGACGAAAAAGAGATGAAAACTCTTCAATAATGTGACAAAAATGTAGCAATTTTTCTAGATTTTTAGATTGACTGTTCAGTTTTTCTAGGTCTAAGCTTTCAAATGAGACGTTACACTGGCCTATGTGTAAGCTCCAGTCAAGAAACATTTTAGATTTGGGTAAAGTCGAACTGGAGAAAATGCGCTTGGTTAAGACAGGTGGTAATGTAGGCAAAAAAGTGCATGTAGACCATTTCCCTTAAGAAGATAAGGTGAAGCTGAATATTATTTGAATATTTTGAAGTTGAGTTTGAGGTTTTCCAATAGCTTTATTTAATAATAAAAACACTCTCAGAAAGCCATCTCAACATCATTTCATTATGCCTCATTTAATCAGCCTGTATTCATTTCTATTTAAACAGTGCAGTTGTCTTCGTCCTTTTGTCAATGGAACAGGTGCGGCTGTCCGGTTTAAAGCCCTCCTCTTTTTACCCAAATACGGAGCGTTTCCGCATTCCTCAGGCCGAGGGGGCGGGGCCGATGACGCCACCTGTTTCACTCAATGGGACTGCTGCCTACGCGCGATCCGCCGGGCAGAAGAGTCAACTCTCTGGCAAAGGAGGAGAAGGTGTGTGTGAGAACTCTAGCGGAGCTAAGCGCACACTTCGGATTCTTACCAGAGGCACGACTTTTCGCAAAGAAAGTTGTGGAAGGATGGAGCTCCGCGGGATTAACTTATTTTTGTTTCTATTTTGTAACCACGTTTTTTCAAGTCTCCAGTCAAAAGAACGTAAGTAAACTTGTCCTCGTGGCCCTTCCACACAGGTTTCGCGGAAGGAAGACGCAGGGAAAAAATGTAGTCATCTTGGCCATTTATTACCGCTTTACATTTTTAACTTGATGCGTGTATTTTTAGCCTTGTGTATGTCATTTGAAAACAATAAAAAAAAATAATTGCTAAAATCATTTGAACTAGCCTAGTTTTGAAAACTTGCTATTGTTTGCAAACTTGGTTAAAAAAAAAAAGGTTAATTTTTATTACCCTTTGACAATATTTCAAATCGCCTTTTATAGTCGTCAGCTTTACGACTTTTAAACCCACCACCTGCCTTCCTTCATTCTTTTCCCCTTTTTCCCGGACATATCCCAGCACCAAAGGCGGTGCTGGTCCACTTCGGTCCGTGTGCTTTTCTAGTTACGGTAATTTAAACGCCCATGCCTCATTCGTGGATTATTGTTGCTGTATCCCTCGGTTTGAATGAAGGACACGGTGAATGAAGTTCTGAAGGCGCCTGACATGGTCGATTAGCCCGTCAAAGGATGGCATGTGCCCCCCATAAAGCACCTGCCCTCCGGGATCTCTCCGGATTATTTAATTGTAGGCATGTTTATCCGTAATTATATATGGCTTAAACGCATTTAACAACAAAGAATAGCTTTATTGTGGTAGACCTACATTTGTGAGTAGCTCCTTCAAGATACAATACAAGGAATGTAACAATCTGTAGGCCGACTTAGTATTTTTATCCTTATCCAGTAATGATCTATGTTGTCTGCACCCTTGTACAATGTCAATGTATAGTTTTCCCAAATGTATGGAAATCACTCAACTGTTTTCTTTATGCACTTCCGCTAATCATATGTTTTTCTCTCTTGTCATTTCAGAAGTATTGCTGGATATGAGGGCTTCAGGAGGAGAGCTGGGATGGCTGACTTTGCCATTTGAGAACGGAGTGAGTATTTATACCGCTACAGGCATTTTTAAGAGTTCAGGTTAAAGCCATTTCTCAAAGGAAGAAGGAACCAAGACATAGTGGCATAGTCAGTGTGAGAATTTGTCACAATGCTATGTCGCGCACAACCGACACGGCTTTGTTGAAGAGAAGGAATGAGTGGCAGCTATGAGGTTTGGCAGGGCTCGGCTTTTCTTTTTAACGCAAGCCTTTCATAAAGTAATTGTGAATGCCATTAAAATGTCGTGGTTGAAGCAGGCGTTTAGATTTACAATGGCAGAGCGGATGTAGCAAATACCAACAGATGATTTTCACTGCTATTTAAACCATTGTCTTTCTGTGTGAACATATTTCAATTCAGATACAATGTCGGCAGAAGTACAGTGCATTTCCTCTGCTAAACCTCTCTCATCCAGCTATCTATAGTTCAGTGGCTTTCAGCTAAAATAAGTAACAGGACATGACCATATCCACTGTGTAGGTTGCAGTTTTGGTTGGGTCTCAAGGATCTGAAGACTATAGTGTCTGCTAATGCTATGTTTTGGATTACATCTTACTGTAGTTTTGTTGGTTACATTTAAGCATAATGTTTTGTGCTGTATGTGTTGATGAGACACCAGAAAGTATTAGTATTGGTCGCATATGGTAGAAATATAGGACATTAAAATAGGATTACACAAAAGTCAATTGGAAATTTCCTCAGAGCAACCAAACATCTGTTTCCATAAGGATGTATTACATATGAAACGCGCTATCTCTGTAGTATAAAGGCAACAGTAATTTGAGTTCATAAAACGTTTCATTCTCTAAACATTCACTGATCGGATTTGACCCTTAAAATGTACTTTGTTTGACTTTTACCTAAATTGAACGGAAAACCAAATGTGCCGTTAAGGTTTCACCTAATGTTTCCCAGGAGCGGTGAGCGCTGACAGGAGAGGTGTAAACTGGAGGCTTTTAATCTCGCTGCTCGTCATTGCTTCCCTCTCTTAAAAAAGGTCTTAATTGTGGCCCATTGCCCCTCTGCGCCTTTGCTCTCTGCTTTATGAAACTCATTTACCAGCCATAAGTGTTAGCTGGCTCACTGCGGTTTTAGTGTCTGCTGGATTTGCGTCTGCCTCACGCACATTTGGCCTTTGTGTGTCAGTGGAAACCCAACCACACACGTAGACACGGCAGCTCACGACCATGCAGTAGCCTTCATGTGGGGGGAAAAAAGGGCTAAGTCAGTTCCCCCCCCATTAGACCACCTCATTTGGCTATTCACCAGGACAAGACTGAGACTTAACCCAGGCTGAACTAGTTTAAGGTTAAGATACTTTAGTCTCCCTGCATTTGACCCATCCTTCAATGTCACTGGGTCAATATTATGTGGGTGACAGCAGTGCATTGCGCGAGGACCTTGAGTGAGTTTTGATGAGTGTTGCCATTATTTGACCAACCGTTGTATTTTATGGTAGGATTGGTCTCGAAACGTATTGCACTTTGGACAGAGCACTGACGGGTTGAGAGTAGCAACTAAAATCAAAATTTGGAAAAGCGGAAAACTGAGTAACTGCAGAAGAAGCCCACGTACCGCAGATTAAGAACCGCTGCTGTAGACCACTCACTCAGCATGCTATGGCTCCTATGTGGTTACAAGTCTGGTTTGGAAAGAACAAAGCATTTTGAGGCCTCCAATTATAAAGTCCTGTCATTGACTTCTGTGCTTGGTTAAGCTAATCATTCCTCATCTTCCTGTCTTGCAGTGGGAGATCGTCCAAACTGTTGTCAACGGCTCACTGCTTTATACCTACAGTGTTTGCAATGTAGAATCTACTGAACAAGACAACTGGGTACGCACCACCTTTGTCCAGAGGCGCCCCGGGACCACTCGAGTGTCGGTAGAGCTGAAATTTGTTGTTCGAGACTGCACTACGTTCGACGGGGCATCGGTGTCCTGCAAAGAGACCTTCAATCTGTTCATTTCCGAAGCCGACGCCGACGTAGGCACGAACTTCCGCAAAGGGCAGTTTCGTAAAGTCGCCACGATTGCCCCGGACGAGCTCACTAGAGGTCGCGTGCTCAAAGTCAACACCGAGACGAGAACCGTGGGCCCGCTGTCGAGAAAGGGCTTCTACCTGGCTTTCCAAGACATGGGAGCCTGCGTGGCCTTGCTGTCCGTCAGAGTCTACTATAAAACATGCCCATCCACGGTGCAAAGTCTGGCCGTGTTCCCGGAGACGGTGGCCGACTCATTGAAAGAAGTGGAGGGGTCCTGTGTGGAGAACGCCGTCAGTACATCCACTCCCAAAATCTACTGCACGGCGGACGGGGAGTGGGTGGTTCCCGTGGGCCAGTGCCAGTGTCTGCCAGGCTTTGAGACGACTGGGGACTCCTGCCAAGGTAAGCATCATCACCAGCAATTAGGCAGTTTCCATACGAGCGAGCGAAACGCCTACGATCATAAACCTAAGCATGTGCTCTGGCTTAATGTCTATATGGAGGATTTAAAAACATTACATATTGCTTAGATGTGGGTTGGAATTGGTTTTTGGCATTTCAGTTCACTTGGCCGCGTATCTTTTAACTGACAAAATGAACGGTGTTTAATAGTTCCTGAAATATGTCTAAAATTTTGTACCATTTTCAGCTTTCATTTCCTCCCACAATGCACAGCGGTATGATTCAGGTTGGGGTCATTGTCCGGGGGCAGGATATTCAGGATATGAGCAATTTTTGGGATACTCTTACAGTTGCTACTCCTGTTTCGATATGAGTAAATGCAACCACTACTCCACCTAACTCAAAACCTCAGCGTAGTGTGAGAAAGTGGCCCGATCCAAATGTCACAACAAAACTTGATATTGCGCTTAAACCGGGTCGCGTTATTTATCGCATTATTAAGCGTGAGTCAGGGAGGAAATGGGAGAAGTTCCAACCTGTTTGTTTTGTATTGTGGATACAGAGGATGGCTGGGTGTATAATAACCACAGCTACAGTTAGTACAGTCAGTGCATCATCTATTTTACCTGTTGCTCAATGGCTCATTATTTCCTCTTGCCTTTTCTCAGGGCTCTGGAATGGGGCAGGGCTGCAGCTAAGCTAACAATACAGGTTTATAGCCTAAGGATAGCTACCACACATAACACAGTAAAGCCATTTATTTTTAGAGTTGGGACGAAATTTGTTTTGTAACCATGTGCGCTTTTCTACACACATTTCTGATTCTTTCTTTTTTTTACCCTAGTTATGGGTAAAGCATTAAGTACGGCTTTAATAATTATGACTCACGGTTAGTCCCTTATTATTTAACAAAGATGGCCTAATCCAGCTTAATCTAATAATTTTCTTTTAAGTACACTGAGTGTTGAGCGTGAGACATCAGTCATTTTGCATCCACATTTCAACAGGTCTCTTTGGTTGTTTGGAGCTATTGAGCGGCACACAAAATATAATCTGATAAAGCACTATTTCTGGAAGTGACAAAGAATCCTAAAAATGTGTCTATTTATGTTATGGGCAAAACAAAACGTTTCAAAGAAGGCGAGAATTTCAGAGCATGCAGTGACTTGGAGAAAAGTTTCTGTGGCTTGAAATAGCCAGCGCAGCTAGGGAGACGTCTGTGGTCTGCGCTTCTATATTTTGGACTCCTACTGTTTTTGTGGAAGTTTGGCCTTTTCTTTGGCGCTGGCGGGGTGTGGTGTGTTCGAGTGTCTGTAGGAAACGTGGGAGGAAGGGGAGGAAGGAGCTGAGGGAGGGCACGCAGCGGGGATTTCTGAAAGGCATTCCTTCACCCTGGCGTCACCTACACTTTGCTGATTGACTAAAGACAGACACTGGAGAAAAAAAAGTATCCGTTGATTCATTTCTGAAGGATAGAGAACATTCTGGGTGTTTATTACTAGATCTATTAATTTCGCTTGATTTAAGACATTTAATTTTTTGGCAAAGGTCGATAACAGTTTGCCATCTGGACTGGGCAATGGAGAGCTCAAGAGGTTCCAGTGAGAGCTTATATCAACAAAAGGCGTAAGCTGCTAGTTGGCTTATTAGGGCAATCTTATAATTAAATCATCTTTCATTTTCGCATATTTTTACACACAGTCGTTTCCAGCATGTTGTTTCACGTGATTCAATAAAAAAGGATACGCAAATTGTTAATTTCGGATTTCGTTAATAAAAAGTGAATCTACAGAAACCTCTTGAACTGTAAACCAGTACTTCTAATAATCCACTGGTACTCCTTATAGCTTTGCTCTGTAAAGGTAGGTATTGATCAGTTAAAATACTAAAGAATGTATGAAAGTGATTGAACTTCTGCATGGTATAGTAGAGATCCGCCTTTCCACAGTGCGGTTGTGTGAGTAAGTTGAACTTTGCTACCTGCTGCATGCCTATGTATGTGTGCGAGTGTCTTCTGCTCACAACTATTTGTTTGGGCTGTTTCCGTGGAGACGCAGACCGCAGATTGCAGGGAGGTTAGGACTGAGTCAGGACTGCGGTCTTTACGACGGTCCGAGTCACCTTGACTGGCACAGCCTCCTGGAATTCGCCAGTTCCTCCGGTTGGAATAAGGAGGGGGATCAGTCAGTCAGTGGGAGATAATAACTGAGGAGTGCGCTTTCAAAGCTCCTTCAAGGCTACGGGTTTACCTGAAGTGTTCCTTCTCTCTTTACTCACTGACAATGATGGACAACTTTTAGAGCCAAAACATGAACTCATTTTGTGGCCAATTTGAAAGGAGTTGTAAGCGTGTCTCACACTTCTAACATCAGGGGTAACATAGTAACAACACATATAGGCCTAATGCGAAAAACGACCACAAACCAAGACCATACCATACATGTCCTCACCAGTTTGTGTGAATAGACGGCTTCCTTTTTGTTTTTCATTGTTTTAAGCAAATGTAGCTAGTGGAAGAAGTGACGCTTTCTCTGTATCATGTTAATAAGTCCTGTTTAGACCAACAAACCTTTGGGAGCATTTCCAAGTTGAGACCTTACTCTTTGCAAATGCATAAATATCCAACACTTTCGACTTAAATTTCTCAGGCAGTTTTCCTACAAGTACGCTGGAAAATCCCTTACTTTTTGTTTGAAAGATAAAGGCAATAGTGAAACTAATACCCATCTCTTGACTCATTCGCGTTTACTGGGAAATTGTAGATTTTTTTTAAAGGGAGATTTTGTGTGACGCCTGTTGTAAACCCAAGTCTGGTGGACGGTCTCTGAACTTATGAAAAAGCTGCTTTGGTCTTGACTAGTGTGTGTGTGTGTGTGTAAGCCTATACCTCACTGCAGTTTTACATTTACAAGGGACAAGTGATACATGAGATGCCCGAGACCCCCTGTTCGGACTCCCCGGAAAGAGTCCGCAACTGTTGTGGGAAAAGGAAGTGAGTGCGTTTTGGAGGAATGCTGACTGACACAAATAAGCAGGTTGTCTTCGCCCCATCGACAGAGCCTGAAGGGAGGGCCATGGCGCGTCTGCTGGCCTACAAGCTATGTTCGTGGGTTTCTTGGTAACATAGGTGTTGTCAGCTGAAAGAAATGCCATGACATGATCAAATTAGGATTTGGCGAGATCATAATAATTACTAGTTCTGATATTCTGTAATAACTGACCCAATTTATTTCCTACTCACTTATTGTATTATTTATTTTGATCTTTTCAAATTGTTAATCTTATTTGATTTCAGTTTACCATGTTAAATTGGTTTTAACTGTGATATTTAGATATGGTGACAGTGCAAATCCCATTCTCATGGAATAATAACATGTGTCTACCCAGAGCAAAACGAGGCTTAGGTGTAAATGAGTAATACACTTTCACTACTAAATGAGTTTGTTCAGATGTGCTATTGTAACATAATCATTTGCGGGGAGGGGTTGAAAACGTTTTGAAAAAGGAGTCAAATTGTGGACTGGGCTGAGTATTACTGCCATAACAATATTAAATGCAACACAGTGTTTTTTACATTTTAGCGAGAGGAGAGATGGAGGGCCACGGCGCGACAGTTGGCGTACACGGTTAGGTTCGTGGCTGCTTAGTTAGGTGTGGAGTGTAATTTAGTCAAGAGGATTAGTCGAGCAACAGGACAGCTGTTAGCCAATGACATGCCCTCGATTCAGATCTCCCTTGCTCTTTCATCCGGTGGTTAACACACGCAACAAGCTCCCTAATCCATGTTCCCACTCGTTAGAACAATGAGCCGGCACAAAGCACCAAACAGATTCAATTAACAGATGCATCAGTGCGGAACCTAAGTCCTTTGCACATGTGTGCCGTAGTCAATGGGGGTTTGAGATAAAGAAGAGGGACACTATTTTGGTCCAACAAGTGAGTACAATGATTGAATTAAAACTCGCCTCAATGTAAAACGAGGTTAAAATGGTCAGGGCTACACAATGTATTGCAATTAAAATGCATTACTGCAATATCCAGCTTACAAAGACCAGGTCTGATCAAACCGAAATAGTATTGGGTCCAAAAACATCAAAGACTGAAGGTTTATTGCTCCATTTGAGACACAACTGAGCCCTGCATTTGTCTTGGCTCGTTCATTCATGATTTTGAGTTCTGTTTTCATTCAGTTGACAACGCACTTGTCAAAATATCATCGATCAAATTGGAATATCCAACGTGGCGCGCGCGTGTTTTTCTACTTGCGCGCTGTCCTGTTTACAGTTTAGGCATTCTTTACTTCATCCTGTGTATATTTGTCCGTCCAATGCACACATGCCGCCATTCGCTTTCCGTGAATAGCGCTACACGTTTATGGCACCACTCAGTCCAATCCAGTCAACAATACATGAAAAGATCTCTGAGCTCCTTTTTGCTTCGCGACAGAAGTCCTGCTGCTGCTCGAGTCTGAGATGAAATAAAAAGTGAGGGCCTCCTTTTCTTATGCGAAAAGACCTGCACCTCTCCCCCCCCATCCCGCCCCAGTGGCTCCCCAGAGAGAGGCTTCTCTTTTGGGGTTTCTAGACTCGCCCCATCCCCCCCTTCTTCCTCCTCCTCCTCCTCCCATCCAAGACTCTTTCTATTCATCTTTCTTCTCATCCACATCCAACCTGCTCCTTCTCCTCTGCTCCAGAATTACTTGGGGAGCAAAGGTCTCCTCTGCCTTTGTGCAGAAGACGTAACTCGACCACAAGCTGGGATTCAAAACTCGTATTCCTGGGCCACCAGCAAAGGGGGCACGTTGAAAGGTTACTCCCCGGAGAGATGGCTGTCTGAAAGCAGAGACGCGAGAATTTTTATAAGCGCCATTGTTTTCCAAGTCGAGTTGCAGGGTGGATTTTTAAGCAAGAGCTCTGGAGAAATGGAGCCACTGCAAAATTATCGTTCCCCTTTGCGTTGCTTCACTGTCCTCCTCAACATTACCTTGGTTCATTAGGTCGTCTGGTAATATAGTCGTTTTTGGAAGCTGTGAGAGTTTCAAATATTCCTTTACTTTACCTTTACTTTGGACGTGACGCTGTGTTTTTCCATTAAAAACAGTAAGAGACATTCTCCCATCTCCAGCTTTTCCGCTTCCTGATGTTTTAGTCTTTTAACTCTTGGCCTTGAGAGTTGGTCATTTTGCGACTGGTGTCAAAAGGCGAGTGAAAGGAAGGAAGATATGCAGGAAACATAAGGCCGGCTTGGATCTGCCGCACGGTTTCTGTCCGGTCTTCAGCTCGCGAACATGCTCATTAACCCCCGATGCCCTGGAAAAGCCGCCCGTTTTATCAGCTTTCCGAAACACACTTGTGCAAAAGTGCTATTTCCCCTTTTGAGCAAACATAATATTATCTTACGAAGCGGAGTTATCGGTTCACCTGGAGGATTTCGTGCTATCCGGTTGACTCGGGCAGACCTTTTGAGATTAAGCCTCTGGGCTGGACAGGCAAGTGCAGGCACATTACCAGGGAAATCCCTTTTCATTCCTCGCCGTACCAAAGGCCCTGTGATCACGGGCGCCTCAAAACAAGAGCTTCCTGTCAGGTGGAAAGGCCTTGGATCAGATGGACTTCTTCTGTTTGCATTTTGATTAGTCACTCTTCCGGCATTTGTCTCTCACACGCTTGTCATCATAGGACTTAAAAAGGTTTCTGAGCTAGTGTGCTTACCTGGCCACTTCAACTAATGCTTTTGTATAAGCTGTAAGTCGTACTGGAGTTTTCCATCATATAGAAAAGGTTCATAAGCCGTGAACTGAACGTCGCCTTATCTACCATACTCTTTTTTACTATTGCCACTGCTGCTGTGACCTGTGTAGGGACTTTTCTCTACAACCAAATGGTTATTTAGTATTTGCTACAATAGCTACAGCACGGACTTCCTTGTTCTGTAATGTATACAAATATATCCGTGAGCTTTTGCCTTCAGTAGAACCACATTGTGACCAATAACAGATAAGGGCTTAACTGTTCCTTATTGTATCTTGTTATCTCCTTTTTGTGCAATATTTGATATGAATTTTAACTATTACATTTTAAGTCTTTACTTCTATCCTCAAATAAAAACATTGTGGATTTTTTTTCTTTTCTTTTCACAGCTTGCAAACCCGGCTACTTCAAACCCGCTCTTGGCAACGACCTGTGCCGCGTTTGCCCAGACAACACCAGACCGTCTGATGTCGGTGCCACTGAATGTGAATGTGAAGATGGATACTTCCGCTCACCCTCTGACCCCGTGACTGCCGCCTGCTCAGGTAAACACGTCAATTTACAACGTTAATTACCAAGTTAATGGTTAACTTTCACATCCGCTTAACTTCTGTCTCTCCCATGAGCAATCGGTTTGGCCTCGTTTGAGTTTGTTATTTGAATTGTGTTGATTTTGCATACAGTGATTAGAAAGTTTTCAAACCTTTTACACTGATTTCTATTAACTTTTTTCCCCTCTACATTATTCAGTCAATTTCGTCCTTAATGTAAATCTGAGTCTTGCTCTTCTAACAAAATTCTATTGCAAAATTATACCAAAGTAACATTCATTTACTTACTAAATTTTAACTACAGTCGTATGTCAGCACTTACTCTTTTGTTGGTTTAATTTTCAAAGCTCGGCCTCAACCCTGTTTATTGCTTTTTAGTCTCCTCATATTGCCGTGAATTTACGACCACTAATGAAGCAGTCAAACATTAACACCCACTTTTTATGTACATCTGCCTAACTTCTGTCACTCTCTCCCCGTTGCAGCTCCACCCAGTGCCCCCCGCGACCTCACTTCCACCACACTGTCTGCAGAGGGCAAGCTACAGCTGTCCTGGAGCCCCCCTCTCGTGACCGGGGGCAGATCTGACCTTGCCTACAGCGTGGTGTGTGAACTCTGCGACGCACCGTCCTGCGTCCCGTGCAGTGAGAAGATTCGCTTCGAGCCCGCTCCCACCGACCTCCGGGACACCTCAGTTGTTGTCGGCGACTTGGACTCCCATCTGAACTACACTTTCACTGTAGAGGCGCACAGCGGGGTGTCCCAGTACAGCTCAAAGAGGCCCCTCGCAACCATCACCACCGCTCTGGATTATTTAGGTGAGCCCGGCACCTAGAGTGCTGTCACAAATCACCAAAACGTCCCATAAATGGATATTGCCAGCTTGAAATGTTTTATTTGTGTCTGTCTTAATAGATAGCCAGATGACCCTACTATTAATTTAAGTGGTTGTTTGCTAATATCGGGCCAATAATCAGTCTGCATTGTCTCCTGTAGCCCTAGCATTAAGCCGTTAAGAGTCCCCTGAAGGCTCTGTGACACAACACAATAGCACACCTTGCATTCCAAATCAGCAGTCTCATCCCACTAACCATTATTTTGCCTTCGCCATCTGTCCCGCTCATCACAGAACCTCCCAAAGTGACTCTGATCCACCTGGACGAGCGCAGCCCCACCAGCCTGTCTCTGTCCTGGTCCCTGTCGCGCCGCCCCCCCGCCCACATCAGCCACCGCTACGAGCTCATGTACCGCCGCAAGGTAAGCCCCTCGCATCGCATGGATCTGTTTAGGTTTTGAGTGAAGTTTATGCCATTAGACTGATAGACTAATACAAAGATAATGGTTTACATGCAGTGCACATTTTATGCATCGAGATTTGAGAGTTGATGTCAATTACTAAATGAATACAAGAATTCCATGTATATTAGGTTCATGTTTATTGAGAGGTCTGACTACAGGGTTGGCAGGTTTAACCTCTTAACCCCCACCTGAACCGAGCACATTTTCTCCAGTTTGGCTTTACCCAAATCTAAAAGCGTCTTGAAAAAAGTGTCAAAATAGCTACAAAAACGAGGATGAAAACGCAACAAAAAAGCAACTAAAGAATATTAAAGTAACAAAAATGTGACGAAAGAGCAACAGAAAAGTGGCAACAAATGAGTTTTGTAGGTCTCCGCTTTTAAATGAGGTGTTACTCTGGCCTATAGGCTGTAAATGTTTAGATGTGGGTGGGCTGAACTGGAAGAAATGCACTTGGTTAAGGCGGGGTTAAGAGTCTCATCCCCCATGGTGACCCAATATTTTCTTAGCTACAGGGGACACTATAGTAATGGCTAAAAGATTGAGAACTTTCCCTTTCATTTGCAATTTTTTATTTTGAGAATCTATTACCTTCGCTTGACTTATATCCTCAGTTTCTTCAGCTATATATCATCTTTCAATCTAGACACTTGCATAAATATGTGCACACTACCTTTTTGTTCTCTTTCAGTGTGGAAGAAATTCAAATGAAAACCGATGAATCTTAACTTGATGTTTTTTCTTGTCCTAAGGATGATGAAGGAGAGCGGGATGTGACCACTTACACAGTCCTGATTCTGGAGAAGGACTCAGTGCAGATTAATGAGCTCTCCCCTGACACCACATACATGTTCCGGGTCCAAGCTCTCAGCCCTGAAGGAAACCCAGGCAGCTATAGCCTGGAGCACGAGTTTCACACCTCGCCGCTAGGTACCAGCAAATTCTAAATCGCTAGATGGGCTTTGAATTATATTGAAATGTTTCATCAATGTCTTAAATTCAACATGCACACTATATTACCATACATTTATGGTATGAAACCATTGCTAACAAAATGTGTATAATTATAATTTTTTTTTTTTGATCTCCAGCTGAGTTTCAGGTCCAGAACAACTCCACGATTGTGATGGGAGCGGTCGTGGGAGTAGCCGTCATTCTGCTTGTTGTGGTGGCAGTCCTCCTTTTGCGCAAACGGTTGGTGACACTTTGTATATCCACATTTGACGCTTGTGTCACTGAGATAAATGTTATCTCCAGACCTTTAGACAGTGTGTTTGTGTCCTGGCAGCTTGAGAAAATTAGGGATACAGTGTTGTGATGGTCCGTGAAGGGTTTTATCAGGGGAAGGCTGTCCTGTTATTGGCGTCAGTCTTGGTTTGCGTTAACTATAGGTGTCCTGTAATTGTCGTAAATCCAGTCTGAGGTTTGTTTAGTCTTATGGCATTGTTTACTCCTCGCAGGAGACTGAGCGCACGTGGCAGAGGAGGCCCCGAGGATCCCTACTTTTCAACAGGTGGGATAAATGACACTGGCAATAATTTAAGGCTGCGCAAAATGAGGTGCAATTATATTGTAACTATGTACGTTTCTTCAAGCACCAAAACATGTGTTGCAGTAAAGTAAACAAGACATACTGTCGTCTAAAATAGAATTCAATATAAAGTTTCTAAATTCTAAGTTTTGGCTTGAATTAATCATTTCTCTTGTACCCAGGGACCACGGATGAAAACTAGCTATTTAGCTTTAATCTGGTGCAGTACAACTCTGTCTCTACGAGTTTAGTGTGTACTGTACGCTGTCCCTTAAAGGTACATTATGCAACTTTTTATGTGGAAAAAAAAAGGTTGACATTTGTGCATATTTGACCATGTAGTAGTCAAGTGGCTGTATGAGTGGTCAGAATGGCGCCTTTACTTTTGATCGGTCTCTAGAAGGATGCAGGATCAATTGTTCGTAAGGTTTTTACTGCTGACGGAGCCTCTCACTAGAAAACCTACATAACAATTGATCCTGGAGCGTTGTAGAGACCACCGTGATCAAAAGTAAAGTTAAGTTAAATGCTGACCACTCATACAGCTGCAAGGTCAAATAGACACAAATATCAACTTTTTTTTCCACATAAAAAGTTGCATAATGCACCTTTTTTTAAATAAAGATTAAAAGTGAAGTTGATTCTTAGACATAGTCACTTTTTTACCAGGTTGAATCTGATGTCCACCTCTAAAAACTGGAACAGCATGGAT
The DNA here is from genome assembly GCA_007210695.1 of Neogobius melanostomus. Taxonomy (NCBI): domain Eukaryota; kingdom Metazoa; phylum Chordata; class Actinopteri; order Gobiiformes; family Gobiidae; genus Neogobius; species Neogobius melanostomus. Next base: position 1,337,778 of record VHKM01000159.1, read on the forward strand.
TTCTCATGTTAAGTTTGTGTTTATTTCCACCAGACCAATTGAAACCATTGAAGACATATGTCGACCCACATATGTACGAAGACCCCAACATCGCCATCCAGAAGTTTGTCACAGAAATCGACCCGAACTTCATCAGCAAACAGAAAGTGATTGGCGTTGGAGAATTTGGAGAAGTGTTTCGGGGTGCGATGAAGTCCCCAGTGAGGGGCGAGGTGGCCGTGGCCATAAAAACCTTAAAACCGGGATACTCGGAGAAACAAAGGCAGGACTTTCTGAGTGAAGCCAGCATCATGGGCCAGTTCTCCCATCCCAACATTATCCGTCTGGAGGGAGTAGTCACAAAATGTAGGTCACAAAATGTTTAAATCAGTCATCTGAAATAGTAATGAATTAACCAATTGTTTTATATGTATGGATCTTTGTCTCTAATTATATATATTTCTCCTTTTCAGTCAAGCATGCAATGATCGTGACGGAATACATGGAAAATGGTGCTTTGGACACTTACCTCAGAGTAAGAAAGTCTATATTATCTATACTATTATATAAAAAATATTGTTTGTTAGGCACATATGTCTTTAAAGAAAACATGTGCAGATTGATGTCAGCAATTTTTAAATTATCCTAATCCTAAAAGATCCTAAGAAGAGCGATGAGATTTGCAAAACAAACCTTTATTTAGCTTCATTATTCTTATTATCAGGACCGTGATGGAGAGCTCCCGTGCTTCCAGCTCGTGGGGATGCTCAGAGGAATCGCAGCAGGAATGAAATACCTTTCCGACATGAACTACGTCCACAGGGATCTGGCAGCTAGGAACGTCCTGGTCAACAGTAACCTGGAGTGCAAAGTGTCTGATTTTGGGCTGTCCCGAGTGCTGGAGGATGATGCCGAAGGGACATACACCACCAGGGTGAGTTCAGTAGAAGTTGAATACATTTTTGTTGTTGTTCAGACCTGGTTTATTCTTGGATAAAGATCTCGCTTGGATATAGTGCAATCCTGGTTTAGTCCTGGACTGTCCTTACCTCTGTCTATTCCTATACAAAATGACTGTAGTTGGATCATTATTTCTTAAACTCTTCAAAGCATATACAGTGGGGGGAAAAAGTATTTAGTCACCCAACAATTGTGCAAGTTCTCCCACTTAAAAAGATGAGAGAGGCCTGTAATTTTCATCATAGGTAAACCTCAACTATGAGAGACAAAATGAGGGGAAAAAAAATCCAGAAAATCACATTGTCTGATTTTTAATGAATTCAAGCAAGATTTCTGTCTCTCACAGACCTGTAACTTCTTCTCTAAGAGGCTCCTCTGTCCTCCACTCGTTACCTGTATTAATGGCCCCTGTTTGAACTTGTTATCAGTATAAAAGACACCTGTCCACAACCTCAAACAGTCACACTCCAAACTCCACTATGGTCAAGACCAAAGAGCTGTCGAAAGACACTAGAAACAAAACTGTAGACCTGCACCAGGCTGGGAGGACTGAATCTGCAATTGGTAAGCAGCTGGTGTGAAGAAATCAACTGTGGAAGCAATTATTAGAAAATGGAAGACATACAAAACCACTGATAATCTCCCTTGAGATCTCACCCCGTGGGGTCAAAATGATCACAAGAACGGTGAGCAAAAATCCCAGAACCACACGGGGGGACCTAGTGAATGACCTGCAGAGAGCTGGGACCAAAGTAACAAAGGCTACCGTCAGTAACACACTACGCAGCCAGGGACTCAATTCCTGCAGTGCCAGACGTGTCCCCCTGCTTAAGCCAGTACATGTCCGGGCCCGTCTGAAGTTTGCTAGAGAGCATCTGGATGATCCAGAAGAGAACTGGGAGAATGTCATATGGTCAGATCAAACCAAAATGGAACTTTTTGGTCAAAACTCAACTCATCGTGTTTGGAGGAGAAAGAATGCTGAGCTGCATCCAAAGAACACCATACCTACTGTGAAGCATGGGGGTGGAAACATCATGCTTAGGGGCTGTTTTTCTGCAAAGGGACCAGGACGACTGACCCGTGTAAAGGAAAGAATGAATGGGGCCATGTATCGTGAGATTTTGAGTGAAAACCTCCTTCACCTCCAGATCTCAACCCCATAGGAAATCTTTGGAGGGAGTTGAAAGTCCGTGTTGATCAGCGCCTGCCCCAAAACATCACTGCTCTAGAGGAGATCTGCATGGAGGAATGGGCCAAAATACCAGCAACAGTGTGTGAAGACTTACAGAAAACGTTTGACCTCTGTCTTTGCCAACAAAGGGTATATAACAAAGTATTGAGATGAACTTTTGTTATTGACCAAATACTTATTTTCTACCATAATTTGCAAATGAATTCATTAAAAATCAGACAATGTGATTTTCTACCTTTTTTTTCGCCTTCATTTTGTCTCTCATAGCTGAGGTTTACCTATGATGAAAATTACAGGCCTCTCTCATCTTAAGTGGGAGAGCTTGCACAATTGTTGGCTGACTAAATACTTTTTTCCCCCACTGTAACCCAGTCAAATATTTTCCATCCCAAGTACCAGCAGGCCAAGAGCCATTTGTACTAAACTGGTCTAAAACTGGTGTAAAATAGACCTTAACCCCAACTAAATCATGAAAAGTGCAGAGGACCTAGAAGAAGCCCAAGTGCTACCACAGTTTTAACACTGGTTTAGATCTAGCTTAGTTCATAGTTTCCCTTGTTCTTATTTAAAATGTTTAGACTAAAGCTGAATATATTCTAATTTGCTACATGGTCTCGACCCGTAAATCATTGTCTACTGGCACAAAAGTAGCGAACAATCAGCGCTTTATCCTCTTTAAAAGTGATTCCAGATTGTTAATGACCTGTTTAACTCCCAACACTCCTGTCTAAATTGTTGCTCTTTCGACGCCTTGTGATTTCCATTTCCCCTGCCATTAAATGTGACTTGTAAATGTTTCTCTTCTGTCAGGGAGGCAAAATACCCATTCGCTGGACTGCACCCGAGGCCATAGCGTACAGGAAGTTCACCTCCGCCAGCGACGTGTGGAGCTTCGGCATCGTCATGTGGGAAGTCATGGCATTTGGGGAACGCCCCTACTGGGACATGAGCAACCATGAGGTACGGCCCAGCGCACGCCTGACTGACTGCTTACTTTGGCCTATGTGTAGTTCATCTATGTTGTATAATGTTAAGTTCCCACAGTTCGGGGTAAATGGAGTGGAAAGAATAACACAGGCACACAGCAGTTTTTTGGCAATGCTCCATTAAAAGCACATCGGCCTCACTTGTAGTTATTGTTATCACCCCGTCCTACCCATCTAGACTTTGTTACTGTGATTAGATTTACGGTTTCTGTGAAAATGTAAAGATTCAGTAAAGCCAGACTATTAGATAACATATTTGTAGAGGTCTTAATGACGTGTTTTTGTCTCAGGTCATGAAGGCAATCAATGAGGCGTTCAGACTTCCGGCTCCGATGGACTGTCCCTCGGCCATTTACCAGCTGATGCTCCAGTGCTGGCAACACGAGCGCGCGACCCGGCCGCGCTTCACAGACATCGTCAACATTTTGGACAAACTGCTCCGAAGCCCAGAGTCCCTGAAAACCATTGCAGACTTTGACCCACGGTACGTCAGTGTTAAAAAAAAAAGCCCCTATTGTAATAAAACTGGCGGATTTCAGTGGCACACTTCATACAGTAGTATGAAAATATTTACGTCAAGAAAAGAATGTATTATTAGAGTTGAGAGGGCCTTTACACTGTGGACCTAAATAAAATGGTATACCCCTCTCCCTATGTCCCCACTGTTTCAAACCATATCAAATGCACACATCTGCTGTTCCTGTACTAATAATGGAAACCGTATCCGTTTTATGTCCCAGAGTGTCGATCCGCCTGCCCAGTACCAGTGGCTGTGACGGCACCATGTTCAAGTCTGTACCCGAGTGGCTGGACTCCATCAAAATGAGCCAGTACTCTGACGGTTTTGCCCGCGCCGGGATCTCCTCCATGGATCAAGTGCTGGCCCTGAGGCATGAGTAAGTGGCAACACATGGCACAGGTGCAGCCACTGACAACACGCCGTAACTCTTCGGGCAGCACGCCACATTATGCTACACAGTGAAAGTATTGAGCTCCCAACAGGAACATGTGTTAGGCAGTTTGTTAATACAGAAATACCCCCACTCCTCCTATTCATTCCTTTCATTGCTGACAGCCCAGAAGTGGGTAGTAATGGGCTACATTTACGAGAGTAACATTTAAAATTGGATTATAACAAACGTTTTACAATCTAGACTGGGTTATTTAATTGAAGACATTGTAGTAGCACGATACTTGAATCTTATTTAACAAACCTGTTTACAGTGAAGGACTTTCTGTCTCGCTATTGACCAAACATGTGCAAAGGAGTGGTCAAAAATTCTGAATAACTTTAGAGTACTTCTGTCACAACTTATTCTCAAGTAATAGCACTAATACTTGAGATACATACTCTATTTTAGTTCTCATCTAATAAAAACAATGTATTTTGTTACATACCAATGATTCTCTTTGATGGTGATTTAGACATGCAATTGAACAATGCCCAAGATGTACTCTAAAAACATCAAGCTAGTTGTAGTATACTTGCAATACACATTACCTTGTTTTTTGGCTTTTTCGTATGAAGAATTAGCAAAGTAATCGATAACTGGAAAATAGTTTCCACTTGAATAGTTATGTGAATGACTCATGCTTATACAGTACTTGACTAATAGTCTCTGCATGCAGGTGCTGACTCCTGTCATTTTAAAACAGAAATCCCCCTCTCCCCCATTAGCCCCGTGTCATTCCTCTCATTCCTTACTGTCACACCACGCCACGGCTTTCTTTAATTTTAAATGGTTCGCACATTGTTTTTAGCTTAACCATATCAAATGTCTCCTTTCCCCGCTTTTCACAGAGACATCAGAAATATCGGAGTGCGGCTGCCGGGTCACATGAAGAGGATAGCCTACAGCATCCTGGGCTTGAAAGACGAGACCAGCTCCCTCAGCGTGTTTGCAGTGTGATCTAACCATTCCTCCAAATCAAAGTGCACTGACCGACCATGCCATTTCACCAACGGAGGACACGCGTGGGGGCTGAAACTGAGAGACCGAGTCCAAGATGCTTTTTTTCCCTCTTTGGCACAAGACTGAAAAGTTGTCCTCCATGTTGCACAGAAATGACTGACTTTGAGTAAAAAAATACACTAATGTACTTTATAACTGAAGAAAATAATTTATATTTTGTTAAAGCAATGTGCATATTGAATTGTTTTATAATGTGAGGCTATATAGAAGTGCTTGGTATTTAGATAATGACTGAAATATTAAACTCTATGAGATTAAGGGCTACTCTTTCCAAGCACAGTCGTTGTCTTATCTGGATTTTTAAGTAGTATTTTTGCTACGCTAGTTTTAGCTACTTTTTTGATCGAGACTTCTTTTATAAATAATAGATAATATTTTTCCACTCAGGGCAAAGAATTCAAACATTGTTACTGTTTCCAGTTTCAATGTTCTTCAAGTTATTTCTTTGTTTACGTTGTCTTACAACTGTTCATTTTATTTAATATTTATTTAATATTTATGTTACATGAAAACAAATTTTGACATGTTAAGTAAATGTTTTTTGTCTTAATAAATAATTGTTGCCTTGTGGACAGTACTGACTGGTGATGATTTTGTGTAACAAACTTGTGTTAAAGAAGTCAACGGATCTCGTGGTCTAGTGGTTCACAGCGTCACATAAGCACTTTTATACAATGCTATGTGGTTTTGTGGCAGAGCTATGACATAAGCGTGTGGCGTATGACTGACCTGGATGATAAACATGGACTTTTTTTTTTTTCTTGTCAAGGTCAGTGTTCCTATCATTGTGTGAAAGTGGAAGTTGGTCCATTCTTAGCCAAGAATGTTTTTTCAAACATCTGATCTATGTAGCCAATAGTGTATTGTGGTCTTTGCCCAAAGTGAATGGCTGTATTGGGCTATAACTAACTCGATAATAGACAGTAGGCCCATTGGCAGTAGCACAAGTGCCTGAGTGGTTAATGCCCTTATCTCTGTTTGGATGGGTTTCTTTTGGGTGCTCCTGTTTCCCCCATCAACTCAACATGCACAATCGGTTAATCTTCCTGCCAGATACTCGTGACCAATATCTGTAGATGGCTCTGCACTGACTGCTCCTGACAGGTCGCCTTAGTGGCACTGATGGATGGATCAAATGCATTAAAACCTTAAAGGGGGGGTATTATGTAAAATCGACTTTTTCAAGCTTTATATCATGTTATTATGTCATTCCCTCATTAAACACATGCCTGGAGTGTTGCTTTGGCTCATTCACATATTTTTGAGTAATCAGTAAAAACTTAGACAGCAGCCATTTTAGGTGTAGCTATGCCTCAGTCCTCCTAGGAACGCCCCCACATCTTGGAGACGCCTCTGGACCTTTTGTCACCAGCCATGCCACCAACCACTGCTCCTCAGCTCAGCAGAGCCCCCTCCCCGCACAGTGTTGTTTAAATGCCACAGCAGTGTGCTGAAGGGGGCGTGTCGGAAAGCTTCTTAAAGAGACAGAGGCCTATTTCAAGACGTTCAGTACAGCCATTTTGAGAGAGCAATTTTACTCAAGGCAGTTATTTTAATTTACTGCATATACAGACCAACAGAAGGTTACGTCATCATTGTAGTATGCTATAGACTGGTGCTATGTGATTGAAAAAAGCATAATACCCCCTCTTTAAAGGCTCTATGCCTGTTTTTTTTTTTATTATTACAAAAAATGAAAGAGCAATCACTAAATTCAAAGGTTTTTTGTGGTCCAAACTCATTCCTAACTTTCAGAACATATTTGTGGCATCTCAATTCTTCACAAAGACAAATGGGCACATTCTATAACTTGCTGGGTCACTTTTCAGGGTCACTTTCAGAGAAATGCTAGAAAACTAGCCTGAAAGCTTATTGAATTGATAAAATGCAATAAGATAGGATTTTATTGATCGCACAATGGGGAAATTCACTATAATAATTAAATGCACAGTGTTTTCCCCATGAATGTCTGAGTTTACAATATACTAAAGAGGGACAAACTCATTTTGCTCCATTACTAGCAACAAAAAAAAGCAAAACGGGTATAGTGCCTTTAACGCTTGGAAAACAATGGTGTTTGTGCAATGACTTTCTATAGGCCGTGTAAGCAGCAAGCCTAACCCTAGGTGCTCCTGTTGTGACAGCGTCGCTTTATTTTGATCAAACTTTGTCACTTTTAACAAACTGGAGCTAAAAGTCACACCCACACACGACTTGCTTCATCACAGGTCCGTCACTTAGCAAAAGTAAACCTACTCCCCTGTTTATATTGACAATTCCCTGGAAAGGTACCCATTTTTTGACAAGTTTCTTCAACCACTGCCCTTAAAACAGTCAGTTTGTGAATTTTAACACATAGAAGCTGACTTTGACTGGCCAGAAATAGCAGCACCTATGGCAGTCTTGAACTTGGGAGTGACAGTTTGAGCCCTAGTGGCAAATATTGCACAAGATTAATGTATCCCACCCAATGTTTTAGACAAAGATCACACTTCCAGGCAGAGGTGTGGCCTGAAAGATTGGCCTTATTGTTGGATATAAATGAATTGAACCGCACAAGCCTTTAAAACCTCAATTATACTGTATATTTAACAGGGATTTGGTGCATCTTTATGATCTAAAATGGAGAAAGGACCTGCTTACGCCAATCAATCAACATGTCTTCATGGCTGCTATGGTGATCACAAATTTAGGCTACAAGAAAACGTATTGTATTTATCATCAAAGTGGGATGGATTTATTTATTTTTGTGTTTTTTGTTTCAGAGCATTCATATCCCACTGGCAAAATTGAAGTTATTGGAAATACTTTTCAGTTCACTGTCAATGTGAGTGAGTTTGCTCCTGAGGATGTTATTATCACTTCATCTAACAACCTGATCCAAGTCCATGCTGAAAAGGTATGCCAGATATGTGTGATTATTTTTGGTTAGACCTGACTTCTAGAGATTTTCTACTTGAAAATGTATTTATACATGGTTTTGATTTAGATGGGAGATGATGGCACAATAACCAACTCTTTGTCCCATCGCTGCAAATTTCCAGCTGATGTGGATCCCATTTCTGTGTCATTAAACCTGGGCAGCAGTGGTGTCCTGACAGTCAGAGCTCAGAGGGTACCACTTTTTTTTAATCAAAGGACCAAAAAGTAGGCCTTTTTCTGTGCAAGAATTTTTACATGTCTGTCTCTTTCTGCAGCTTTAAATTGGGGACCAGCGAGTATATACTGTAATTCCATGGGACCACCCAGCAACTGCAACTATAGCCCTCCTCATATTGCAGCACATCAGAACCATCTAGTGGCTGAAATATGTTACAACGCCAAACAACATCAAATATTATTTTACTTGCAGTTACTAAAGTTTTGTGCATCTACTAAACCGGGTAAACAACTGATTCCTCTATTGTTGGCTGTGTTTGCTAATTACGGCGGCGTATTAGGGCCATCTAGTGACGGAAAAGTTTGCAAATATGCAAATTTATGTGAAAAAGTAGCACATTTTCGAGATTGAAACATACAAATTTGTTAGAAAAAAGTAGCAAATTTGCCAGAAAAAAATATCAAATTTATGAGAAAAAAGAAGCGAAGTTGCTAGTAAAAAAGTCTCACATTTGCTGGAATTTTGTTTAAAGATAAGATAATCCTTTATTGATCTCACAACGGAGAAATTCACTTGTTACATTCGGCATTCAATGAGATCACTCACGGTGTGCAAAACAGACAGGAAATGTGCAAACAGTTAAATAGTAAAAAAGAGGTATCTTATGTACAATAAGTAAAAGCAAAAATCTTAAGGGGCGGAATTATAGCAATAAGGAAATAAGAATAAATAAAAATAGCATAAAAAATTAAAATTAGAACAAACTATAAAAAGTAGAATATTTACAATATTTACAAAGTACAAAGTTTACAGTCCTAGTGCAGGTTGTCAATAAGTGGCGCTGATACAGAGATTATTGCACTTTTGCAACAGGGGTTATTGCACATGTTACTTTAGAGTCTTGTTGTACAGTCTGACACAGTGGGGATGAAGGCCTTACGGTAGTGCTCCGACATCGTGTACTGAGGATGTCTCAGTCTTCCACTGAAAGAGCTGCTCAGGGAAGGGAAGGGAATCTTATTTGTATAGCGCTTTTTTTTATATGACACAAGTCACACCCAAAGCGCACATGAAAGGGAGGGGGGTTCATTCACTCCATGCTGATGGTGGTAAGCTACATTTGTAGCCACAGTTTCCCCTGGGGTAGACTGACAGAAGCGAGGCTGCACACATCTGCGCCAACGGTCCCTCCGACCACCACCAACCACTCACACATAGGCATTGGGTGAAGTGTCTTGCCCAAGGACACAACAACAGTCTGCAGTCGAACCCCTGACCTTCCGATCATGAGACGACCCGCTCTACCATCTGCGCCACTGTCGCCCCTGCTCAGCTCCTCTACAGTCCCGTGCAGTGGGTGGGAGGTGTTGTCCATGATGGAGGTGAGCTTAGCTAACCTCCTGTCCCTCACCTCCTCCACAGAGTCCAGGGGGCAGCCCAGGACGGAGCGGGCTCTCCTGACCAGCTTGTTCAGTCTGTTCTTGTCCCGCTCTGTGCTGCCAGTCGCCTCAGCTTCTCCTCACCTGGTCCAGTGTGATGGAGAGGGGGGGCTGGGGTGGACTGCCAGGGGTGGGGCAGGTGCTGGTGGGAGTCCGTATGGTGGGGGCTGGAGACATGGGTGTAATGTTCTGCCTTCTGTTATTCAAGAAGTCACTCATGGACATGTGGTTGTAGCTTCTGTGAGCTGCAAGCTATTTATTATTTTTTCAAAACGTGAACAACGTGGTCTCTTTTACAACAGCGTATCTACTTCTTTTTATGTCAACGTACAGTCAAGGCCACCTTGTGGTAACTCAATAGTATGCCTATCATTACAATGGGTGCAGGGGGGTGGAGGCAGGTGAAGGTAGTCGGGGAGGGGTGTCCACTGGGCTGGAGACGTGTGAAGAGGTGGGAGCAGGGAGGAGGGCAGAGAGAGTGGGGGCAGAATCAAATGTTCGTTGAATTCATCCGCCCCGCGCTGGTCTCCATCAGGCATCAGCTGTCCCTCTGGCACTCAGTTCATGTCCGGAGATGTTCTTCAGTCCCCTCCACACGTCCCGCACGTTGCCCTGCGCCAGCCTCTGCTCCAGCTTCTCCCCATAGTCCTTCTTGGCCTTCCTGATCCTCCACTGGAGCTCGTGCTGGACTCTCCTCTGCTCCTCTCTGTCCCCTGACCCACTGCAAAAGCCTTTTTGCAGTGGGTCAGGGCGTCGATGTCATCCCCATAAGAGCTGCAGATAATGTTCCAATCTGTGGTTTGGAAACAATCTCTCTATCTTCTGCCTCTGCACTCCACACTTTCACAGACCTCTTCTGTGCTGGTTCCCTTAGCACCTTCGGTGTAGGACCAGGTTGTGGTCTGAGCGTCCAAGCGGGGGGAGGGGGGCGGAGGTGTAAGCGTCCTTCACGTTAGCATAGAGTAAGTCCAGGGTCGAATTGTTCCTCGTGTGGCACTTTACTGTGTGAATGTGGGGATAGTAGCGGAGAGAGAGGCATGATTAAAGTCACCGGTGATGAGCAGTAGGGCGCGGGGATGACGCATCTGGATCTGGGCAATAGAGCAATAATTCTCATGTTCAAATTTGATTTATTTGAGGGAACATGAGAAGACAGACAGAGTTTCACTTAAAGCATCTGACAAAACAGACAATTATGTGATTTTTATTCAAACATAAGTTATGATAAAGTCTTGTCAACATTTGTTATTTCTACTATGGATAGCAGATGGAAATGAGCCCTATCAGCTACAGTCTGGAAGCATCTTCTCATGTTTACATTTCGAAAATCTCTTTATCGTCACTAGATGCCGTTGTATTTAATAGAAGAAAAAAAAATAAAAGAAAGAAAGAAAAATCCGAAAATGTGCATCGTGCAAAAAATAAAATAGTGAAAATAATGGTGCGTTCCAGGAAACTAGTAAATTTTCCACCTCCCACTTGGAACGCCGCTCGAACTGCGGAAACTTCAAGACTGCTACGAGTTCGTACAAGATGAAGCCAGTAATGGCGGCCCCCAGTGGAGCAGCGCTGCTATGTTAAAACTGTAACAAAACCACTGCATCAGTGAAGTGGACGTTACTTTTAGTCACAGCTTTCAACATAACGTTATGTCGCATGATTTTAATTATATCTGGTTTGGGGAAACTTTCATAAAACGTTAGCATCTTATGAGCTAACTGTTGTAGCATTAGCTGTTTTGTTTACATACGACTTCATTCCCCTGGAACGCTCTGAGGCATAGACATATTATTAAGCTCTGACGTCGTAAATCGTAATTTTCAAGTGGAGAAAATACCAGTTACCAGTTGCCTGGAACGCACATAAAGATGAGTAAAATCGCGGGGGCGGAGCAAATCAGAGGCACGCGGAAGTGACGGCAGCGTTGCTAAGGAACTTATGAGTGTACGGAAGTTTTTAGCGGCGCCTCAGAGCGATTTTTGTTGGTTTATAGAGTGTGTATATTGAAATTTGACTTTCAAACAATTGAGAGTCATGTCGATACGGGTTCCTTAACGCAAATGCTAATCGATGTCACGCTAACTTTTTAGTCGAACAAGAAAATGACTCAAGTACCCACTCCTGGATCCATATTAGTGAGGGACTGGCATCAGTGTAAGGACAGTAAAGAATATTTCAGCAAGATCTTGCAGAAGAAACGGCGGAGACAGTTTGGTATGGCCACACAACGTCCTATTTTAAAATCGCAAGCAAGGAGTTTAATCTCTTCATTTTCAGGTCTGTTGGAGTCCCCGGTGATGTCCCCTTCTGCTGCTGTGGACACGGTTCACTATAATATATATCTCTCTGGGAAGAGTGGAGTGGGCAAAACGTCTGTAGTGGCACGACTTGCGGGTCTAAGTATTCCGAGTACACACTATGAAACCACAGGTAGTTTAAGTTTTAGAAAATGTGTATTTTGACACGTTAACATTGTAATATTGTAGTCTTGTGTTGTTTAGGTATTGAGACAACAATAGTGTACTGGCCTGTGAAAATCAAAGACAGTGGGAGGGTGCTGTTCTTCCGCCTTCAGCTGTGGGACTGTGGGGAGACTGCTTTGAGGAGATTTGACCATCTACTTCCAGTAAGTTTCATGAACTGCCACGTTCAAAATGCAATGTTATGGCCAATGTTATGACCAATTCTCCCCCTATAGTCATGTAAGGAGCAAGTAGATGCAGTTCTCTTCCTCTTCTCCTTCACTGATCGGACATCATTTGAAGACCTCCCAAATCAAATATCAAAGTGGACTGGACCGTCAGACAGAGATGGCAAATTGGTGGTTGGCACAAAGTATCCTGTTTATGCTTGTTTTTGTTTGATGTGGTTCTTTTGGGTATTATCTTGATTGATAGTTGATTAGTTATGTATTTTATTTTATCTAATTATTATATCAGTATTTTGGTACTAAAGCCGTGAAAGTATGTAAACTCTCCCCTCCCAATTTAGTTTTCAAAATCATGAAAAAGCTATTGTATTTTTCTTGTTTGTCCAAAAGACCATAGGCTACATAAACTCATTTCATCAAATAGGCTATATACTGTAACTATGTGTGCAGCATTTCCTTTACCATTTGCTCCAGATTTGACCTATTCATGCACTGTGATGTGACAGAGAGGGATGTGAGGGCGTTCCGCTCATCCTGGGGTTTCCGGTGCTGCGCGTTGGGGGAGAGGTCAGTGATGGTCTGGGCGATGCGGCACCGCTCCTGAACTGCCTTTGTGAAAACCTGTGGCATCTGGACTGTCTCAGAGCAGAGACCAATAAAGACCAGATAGAGACGGAGACTTATCTTTGACCGTGAAGACTGCTATATGTACATAGTGAAGAGTGCTGTATGTACATGGTCTTTTGATGCTGTACATTTGTGGGGGTAGGGACAGGTATTTTGGACTTGATATCTACACAAAATGCTAATCTCCAGGACCAACATTTGCAATATTATTGTAAATGAAGATCACAAGGTTTTCAACTTCAACATACAGTAGGAATAATCTTATAGACATGTTAAAGGTCCTCAGGCAGGCTGTAGTACTGGAAAGACGCCTCAGTGTTTTGACTTTATAAATGTCTAGGAGACCCCTGCAGCAAGAACCGCAAGGGTTCATAAGGTACAAGCAGTTCTGAAGGATGAGCAGTCCCAAGACATTTAACCCTCCAACGAAACTAATTGATCCTGAAACGCACAGGGAGCCAATGCAGTGATTTTAAAACCGACGTGTGGGCCTGATTAAGATCAGGGTGTAGAACTTTGTCTATGAGTGCTAATCTGCATCAACCTGCCAGTTGATGTGTGAGTCAAGCAATATGCAATAATTTCCCCTTTGCTGATTGCAGCAACTATTCAGAATCCCCCGTGCCATAACTTTGACCGAGCTGGTCAAGTCCCATCAGGAGGGAAGGAAGTCGCTCCTCATTTTGCCATCCACTTATTTATGGATTGTTTCTGTGATTGCCGATAAATTAAAAGTATTTCTTATGGCAATCATGTGTTTGACTTATTACTTACTCTTAGTGCTAGGGCCTCCTGTTGTGAGTGAATTCTGGAGGTTCTTAGCTTTCAGATGAGGAACGTCATGTTCACATGTTAAGCTTGTCTTAATGCAGTCCAGGTTCAGTGTGTTTATTAAAAAAAAAATCACATACACCTCTACATATTAAGTAAATTACATTTATTAAAAAAAAATTAAAAAAACACGCATTAATTAAAACATTTGCTAATGATAAAATATGCACAAAACATTAAGCTTTGTGTTTAAGTGATGTACATACGTAAAATAGTGCCTTATTAAACTTATAAACCTGTGAATTTAAACAAAGTGAATTAAACAGTTATAATTTTAGAAATAAATTACTCCTTTGAAGATAATGCGTTAATCCAGCTCTCCTTGGCCAGTCTGCAATGTCACCAAATATATTACAAGAGTTTCTTGATTACGTTTTATACATTTTGATACATTACATGTCATCCCTTACCGTGTGTCAGTAACCAGCACTAAAACAGTGGCTGGTCCAGTCTTCCTCTTGGACAGATGAAGTAAAAATGAATTTGGAGGTAGACCCAGGGCTTCTGCATTGAAGCGCTCACAGCGACTGCGTGTGGGGAACTCTGCGTGATCCAGCACTTCAAACCTCTCGTCTCTATTGGGTAAAGAGTTGAACCAGCAGGATGCGTTGGATAGTTTGAATTTGATTTGTGATTGTGTTGGCAAACCTTTTTGAGGAAATTATCAACATGTCGCTGAGGAGGTGTAAGTAAATGTGTGTGAATGACATTCTTGAGTGAGTGGAATTCTCCAAACTCAGCTGCTTCACTGGGCCTTGGTGCATCAGGAAACGCCCACTTATGACCAGGGGAATGGACTGAAGAGAGTAATGACTTTGAAAGAAATTGATGCACACCACAAGTTACAGTATTCTATTGTGTGTACTTGGAAGCGCGTTACCTTTACTTTGTCAAAATCCAGGTGCATTTCTAAGCAGATAAGCTCCTCAATTTGTTTCATTTTTCGGACACCGTTGTCACACTCTTGCACTACCTGATTAAGGATACAGAAGAGTGGCTGCATTCGAGCAATTTTTGATACAATATTCTACCATTTTGTCTATAATCTTACCTCATGCACAGCTTGAATCGCTTTTTCCAGATTTGTGAAGGAGTAGGATTCTGCTTTCGACAATCTGAAGATGGTCTGAAATTTAACAAAAAGGTGTTGCTCCTATTCAAATGTTAATTCACAGCTAAATCAGTCAAAATAGACTTAAATTGCTTTGACCAGAGGTGATTTTATATCGATTATTCTGGGCCTATTCCTTGTATTCTGATTGGAAGCAAGAGACAAGACAATACAGTCTACAGTCTTAACAACTTACTTACCTCGAGGATGAGTTTAATCCGAGTAATTCTCTGAAAGGGCAGCACCAGGAAGGACTTTAAATTCTGCCTCTGACAAACAGGACTCCTCTCAAGTTTAGAGAGAACACTCTGGAAATCTTTGTTTTGTTGCCTATGAAAAGATAACTTCACTGTAAATCGAAGGACGGCAACAACTATTTAGATAAAATGAAATGAACAAATTGACTAGTGTGCCATGTGACAAGCTATAGCTTAAAATGAAAATGGCATAAAAATGCATACACATTTCTTCAGTCTACCATAGTTTTATGGGTAAAAATTGGCACAATGTTTGACTAGTTGATTACTAAAATGGACATAGAAGTTAAAGTCTTACTGTAGTTGCCTGATCAAAGCCTCTTGGTACATCATATTGGTTACATAAGAAACATAAAGGCGGTGAAAGGCTGGGCAGTGTCGAAGAACGACATCGCCAACCTGTGACCCAATCAGAAAACACTCCCCCAGTTGAAGCTCCAAATCTGTAAGAAATCTTAAAGAAAATAACACAACATTGTTCAAAATTATTTATAATTAATTGACAATTGAAATAACTGAACAACTTGCTGACTGGACGACGACATTTGTGGCACAGACGAGAATTGACTATTTGACAATTATAAGGGGAAAAGAAAGCTCATGTTTGATGCTCTGCCGTGATGAATAGTTTCATTTGATAGAAACTGAGTTTAGTTCTAGAGGGAGAAGATATTGAAAGTATAGAAATGAAGAAACCTTAGGCCAGGGGTAGGCAAGTTTTCTTGGCGGGGAGCTGAATTTGTAAAAAGACCAAGGGCAGAACCCGTTTATAATTTTTAAGTAATTGACAGTATTTCTCACATACACATTTCTCAAGTACTCTCTGATTTGTGTACTAACATTCCTCAGAATAATTTTGAGGACCAGAGGTTCTATGATGGTGGACCGGCTTTTGGCCCCCGGATCTGACATTGCCCACCCCTGCTTTAGGTTATAGGGACTAAAGAAAGAAATAGCCAAAATTGAGGCTTCATCAGCATTGAACTTACTTCTCACTGGTAGTCATCACCTGCTCAATATTAGAGAACAGAATGTGATGCTCCATTTGTGTCAGTGTCTGTCTCAGGGCTTTAGATCCATAGAAATATTTCACTGCGATTTCCAGACTTCTCAAGTAAGAAGCTTCAGAGCAGATCAGCTCGAAGGCAGTCTGAAGGGGAAATAAAAATGTTTGATTTGAACTTGCGTCATGAATTTGTGGAATTTCTGCACAAGTTTCAGTAGGATTACGAAGTTAATCATTTATGGTGAATTATGATTTTAATCTTGAAAAGGGATTTCTATGCCATTTTAAGAGTTTCGATTGTAATCCAAATAAATCCTTGACTCCTTTCCCTTCATTAAATTAACTGAAAATGATTTTATTCTAAAACTAGGGATTTGTTGTCATACCATGCCATGTTTCCACAGCTCACTTCCGCACTCCCTCACAAGTAAAAAGTATCAAAACAAAAAAATGTATTGAGTTGAATTTATTATCACTGCGAGATCAGATGTGTTTAAAACCGTAAAGTGGAAAAAGCCAGATTGATTATTACCATGCCAATAACATTAGCACTGATATAAACCTGGGATAGCTCCGGCTTCCAACGTTCGGGGAGAGGACGCACATATGGAGCAGCATTTTCTGCCGATTGGATCAAGTGCAAATCCGTTAAATATTTAGTTTTGTGTTTGCGAGTATGTAGCAGCATAGCTAGTGTTATTTTGTCGTTGTGATTTAGTATCTATTTGGCCCAAACCAGTTTTGGTTCGGTTTCAAACAATGAAGGCAAAGGACCAGTGCCTTAGCAGAAACCTACACTTCATCAGCACTTTTAATCTTCATATTTGTGCTGCATCCTACTGCAGTTATTACCTCATGTAGTCTGATCTCCTTTGAGCATAAATTTTGGAGCAGGCCCGAACCCTTCACCTCCTCCAGGTCCTGCCAGAGTGTGCTGGGCGTCACTTTGATCAACTTGGGTTTGGTACTGGGAGGAGTGGTGAAGCATTCAGGCGCAGGAGAGGGGCTGGACTGAGGGGAACAGGTCTGAGAGTGGGACAACTTTTCCACCTGAGGTTCTAAACCCTGGACGCACTGAGAGATAATGAGTTCAGACAGGGAGCTCTTCTGTAATCTTTTGATGTTCTCCCTCACATCCTGCAGACAGTACTCCTGGTAGAGGGGTACTGCAGATGAAAGCAAAGTATTAGTACAATTGACAAACAGAACGGGGCAAGAGTGAATATATCAATATGGACGGTTGCAATTTAAGACAAAGGCTTCAGACTTACAATTACGAACAAACTTTGAACGAAATCTTGTACTTTGCACTTCTTCATCGGACTCTGAGGACCTAAAAATAAATGTGTTTGCAAACATTGTGTTCCCAGTATAATTATTTTTCAGATATTTTTCATACCCAGTGTCATTCACATCATTGATTTCCTTGGTTTTGAAGGGTCAGAGAGCACCTTATCCACCAGAGAAAGAATCTTTTCAAAATCCAATGTTCGCGTTAAGGCCATTGATTTCAGCGATGATGAGGTTTCTTTGACAGCACTATTGAATAATAAAAAAATATACACACATCAGTGACATTATTATGAAATAGGCTGAATAATATAAAGAACAAAAAAAGACGCAATAGTGATAGTCAACGTCAACTGTACCCAGAGTAGAAGTTTAACCAAGCTAAAGTAAATCAGGTTGGCTACAGACTATACAATAGAATCAAACCATGCTTATTTGGCTACCTTACAAACATACAAAAACAGATGAATGGCATAGACCTGCTTTCCTCTTGGTTGCTTGAGTCCGGCTCTGCTTCACTGCTGGTTGGAAAAGACAACTTTGAGACAAATTGTTCTGGAAATTTCATGGTCGTCATTATCGGTGACATTAATGCATTTCCTGACTGATTGTTTTCAAGCCAAGAACACATATTTGAGATGATCGGTCTCTCAAAACTGGGGTCCTTACCACCGCAGTCTGACTCAGCCATGGTTGACAGCAAGAGGAACAAAGGTGCTCAGAATTAAAGACACTCCAAGCAGGTGTGTCTTTGCAAAGACCTGCCCACAGAGGGTCACAGTTCACAACCTATGGCAACTATTGAATGTGTTTTTTTAATTTATTTTTTAGTAAATTGTAGAGTTTGGGTTTTAGCTGTTTGTCCACAAATATACAGCCAGTTAATAAAAAAAAAGGTGGCCATTTAGGCACTGGATTAATTTAAAAGTAGGGCAATGCGTAAACTAGTAAACTAAACTAGCATCGTGAGGCATAACAGAATTCAAGTTATGAAAGCTTCCACTACCAATGTGCACTTGGTGGCATGTTTTCTAAGGGAAACCGGTTAAAATGTACACTTTCTCCCCAAAACAGATTTTTCTTTTTGAGGGATGCCACGTTGTTGTATTAACAGCAAAAACACAAGATAGTAAACCTTTAAAGAGGGGGTATTATGCTTTTTTCAATCACATAGCACCAGTCTATAGCATACTACAATGATGACATAACCTTCTGTTGGTCTGTATGCAGTAAATTAAAATAACTGCCTTGAATAAAATTGCTCTCCAAAATGGCTGTACTGAAATCTTGAAATAGGCCTCTGTCTCTTTAAGAAGCTTTCCGACACGCCCCTTCAGCACACTGCTGTGGCATCTAAACAACACTGTGCGGGGAGGGGCTCTGCTGAGCTGAGGAGCAGTGGTTGGTGGCTTGGCTGGTGACAAAAGGTCCAGAGGCGTCTCCAAGAGGTGGGGGCGTTCCTAGGAGGACTGAGGCATAGCTACACCTAAAATGGCTGCCGTCTAAGTTTTTACTGATTACTCAAAAATATGTGAATGAGCCAAGGCAACACTCCAGGCATGTGTTTAATGAGGGAATGACATAATAACATGATATAAAGCTTGAAAAAGTCGCTTTTACATAATACCCCCCCTTTAAAAACAATTTGTTGGTGGAAAAAAAATATCTCACAGACACAGATGGAAATTGTACAAATACTATTACCATTTAATTTGCAATTTTAAAACTTCATACAAGATAAAAGTAAATAATTCAATCTGCCTGAATATTATTGACTCAGAAAGAGCCATTAAAATCCTGGACGAGGACAAACACAGAAATTCTGAGATGGCCTTATTCTAACAGATCTGCACAAATGAGCAGATGATTTGTCATAACGTAATAAAAACAGAAACTGAATCTAAAATGGCAACAATTGAGAACAATATCTTGAGATAATTCCCATATTTTGCAAACAATCCCATATAGTACATCTTCTTCTCAACACTCATTTGGTATCTCAGTTCCATACAGAAAAAATAAAACTACTTTCCCAATATTATAATTTTTTTCCACAAATCTGTAAACCGGAGGCTAATTTCAACACACTAAACTTAATTCAAATGGTCATCGACTGAAATATACTTTGACTGGGAGCGCACGAGTAAAAATCATTTATTCTCTATACAGAAAATTAAAATAATGTCAAGTTGAGCATGGTCAAAAAAGAAATAATCTAAAAACAATTTACTCAGCTGGCGCCCACAACACCTGCATGCATGCAAACACACCTCACATATTCGCAAATCCTAGAAAAAAAAAGGAAAAAAAAAAAAAAGTTTATTCCACTTGTAATTTTGTATCAGATATTTCATGAGAAATTTGAGAGACAGCCATTCAATGTGTTCCCTGTTCAGCTGAGGCCCAGAAGTCAAGGTTGAGGCAGTGTAGACCAGAGGTGGAAGAAACGACGACTACAATATATGGAAACTTCAGGACACTTTTAAAAGTATACGGTATTAGTAGCTTTGTGGTTCAAGTTCTTGTATACCCTTGTTTGAGCCCTTCATAAAGTAAGGCCTATACTCCATTAATGTGTGGGCTGAACAATTATTGCCAAATTATTGTTATTGCTCTTTTATGTGACACACTGTCAAAATTACGGAGGAGATTTACAATGCCTTGCTAACTCAACACAAAAAGGCATTGTAAAATTAAAAATGTGCAAAAGTTCAGTCTTGTTCATCCTTTTCCTGATTAACTTTCATTTTAGCCTTTGCTTGAATCTTGTTTTGAAGTTGCAATTTTTGTTTAACTTTAATGGAGCATGTTGAAATTTTTCCGTAAAACAGATCATTAATTTTTTTTCCAACTGCATTATGTTAAAACAAAAAGAAAATAATAATTGTATTAAATCAATCATGTTGTGCCACCATGTTATACCATCTATACACTCACATCCCTTCTTTAACATAGTTCTATGATTTACTATTATTATATATAATATATGTTTTTTGCCTATGAACTGTAATTATACTTGAGTACACATTCTTTATACTCTTTCCACCTCTGGTATAGACTTCTGCTGAAGCACCCCAGGCCTGAGTGGTTTTAGGTTGGCACAGTGATGCTACGGGCCAACAAAGCGAAGAGGGCGACTTCCACGACGCCGTTGGCCCTCTCGAGTGCCTCCGCAGCTTCCCGGGCCGTAAAACCAGCCGCTTGGATTCTCTGGATGTGCTCTGCGGGGAAAGGTCCGACTATGGTTTGTGGGGTCACGGTTTGAGATGAGAGACGGGCTAAAACAGCAGCGAGGGGGTCTTGGGGATAATTTGGCGAGGCCTGGGTAGTGTCTGGAGCCGCGGCGATGGCGTTTTGATCATTCGCAACTTCCATACTTAAAGGGCTAACAGTTTGTAAGTTGATATTGCTCTGAGCCCTTTCTACATCCTGCTGCGTGAGATCTTCCTTAAACTCATCACCTAACATTTCTAGACTGGCCTCAGAAGACGGGACATTGCTTAAATCTGTTATTTCTTGGACACTTCCCTCCACCCTTGCCTCCTCCGCCTGACATTGCTGCACTTTCTGTTCTTCTAAACTCTCTCCCACTTCCGCTGCAGTTTTGTCCTCACTGCTTGATAGCCCTACAAGATCGGATAGTCCCTCGTCTGACAAAGTAGTCGTATTACTAGGGTCAGCTTTGGCATCAGTTTTTTGAGTAATGGCAGTAGTAGATGATTCAGATTGGCATGTTTCGGAACAATCCGGCGCAGGGGAAGTCGAGGCGCTGCGGTTTTGACTGGACACAATGAGCTCATGGAGTTCTTTCAAAGCAGCAGCCAAAGACGGGATGCTGTTGGACCGGGCGCGAGTCTCCGATTCAGGCTCGTTCTTCTCAGAGCCAGAGGAGGACGCCATTTCTACAGAGTTGAGCTGGTTTGGGGTATTCGTGTCTGGGATCTCCTCCTCCATTGGCTGCACCGGGGACAACTCAAGGTTTGTACAGCTGTTCACTTCCTGTTCTGTTGCACGACTTTCTTCTTCCACCTCTGGGGCATCTGTTGCAATGGGACTACCTACATGGGGCACATTGGAGGCAATCTGACCTGACATGGGGGCAGTATGGCTCTGAGATGGTCCACCATCCTGGTTTAGCCCTGCTGTTGAGGCCGTCTCTGCTGGGACCATGGATGACTGACCCGGGATCAGTGGCTGTGAGCAAGTGGACGACATTTGGTCTAAAGTTTTAGGAAATGAGAGCGGAGTCGGGGGCTGGGGTGAGGTAGTTTGTCCATCTGCAGTGTCTAAGAGGAGATACAGGTGAATTAGATCGCCAGAATAAATTGAGCTCCCTAAGATTTGGAAACGGTCATTACAAGAATATCAATAGTTTTCACAAAATATTGCTTTTTTTCCCCCAATAAATTGCCCATGAAAAAGTTAGCCCCTTCTTAGCCTTTTAGGGATTCATTACATTATCTGAGGCCATTTGTTTCAGGGGCAATATATACAGTAGATCCCAAATGCTGTGCAAAACCCAAAGTAAAAACTAGAACAGTAATCATAATAAAAACAGCAGCAAAATAAACCAGAAATGAAAGAAATAAAAAAGGGCAATGGACTTAGCACTGGCCGTAGACTGTGGTTTGCAGTACCTTGTTGGTAGGGCCCTCTCCAGCCGCCTCCAGTGCATCAGTGCTGTCCTGCTCAGGTTAGGCGCACACCACACACATCATGCAAAGGACGAGAGAGTTAGCGGTCAAACACAGGGCATGCAACACAGCCTTTTCACGCGCTGAGGTGAAAAGTGCCAGCCTCTAAACAACTGACAGAGATGGTCTTTTTATGGAGTTACTACGTGACACTGACAAATCTTAACTAGCACTGTGCTGTATATAAATGTATTGCTATTAGCCTATTCTATAACAGTAATATTTTTTAAACAATTTCCGTAGATGTTTATTGTAGTTTACCGAAAGACATACCGTATTTTCCGGACTATAAGTCACACTTTTTTTAGTTTGGCTGGGTTTGCGACTTTAGATATCAAAATATATAATTTCCATTGTTTGTTATTTTCATACTGACCGCTGCTAGAGGGCGCTCTAGGCTTGTGTACCAGTCTCTGCTACTCCTGTACCGCTGAAGATTTAAAAAACGGTAATGGAGCAGCAGAAAGAGAAAGTTTGGAGTTAGCGAGAAACTTTTGAGGGACTGGCGAAAAGCGGAGGTTACTGCAATGAAGAAAACAACAAAAGGTAATCGCGGGCTAAAAGATAGATGGCAACAAGTTCGCAAATGAGAGCTTGAACAACGTAATGCCGGGAGAGGCTTGTAAACGGTGCAGTTACGCCTCCGTGCCCAGGTAGTTGCCAATGGTTCGATTTATACTCCGGAGCGACTTGTATGTTTTTTTTTCTTCTTCATTATGCATTTTTTGGGTGGTACGATTTATACTCCGGAGTGACTTATAGTCTGGAAAATATGGTACCTTATTATCTTTTCTTTTTTGTACTAGGTCTATATAGTATTATCTTATATTTACTAATTAATTCATGATCATTTGTTTTTGTATATGGAGCCAAATTGCTTCTCAAGAAACAGTCCAATCCAAAGCAATATTGGCCATCTTACACAAACTGATTCCAATGTGCACTGATGAAACTGAGAGTAAAAAGCTTCAAGTGGCACATGCAGATGTCGTTCTAACTAAAGTGAAGAAGCAAACTGAAAAGAGGCTACAGCTCAGAGTGGTTTCTCACCGCTCTCCTGGATGGACCTCTGCAGCGCCTCGGCCAGCTCCCTGTCAGCCATCTCCTCTGGACGGGCCTCTTCTCTGCCCTCCGCCCCGTACGCCAGACGGGCACACTCCGGCAACTCGGCCTCTGCCAGGAACCGGGTCTCTGTGCCTGTGGTGCCTATTAGGAGCACATTCTTTTTCAAGTCGATAGAACACTGCAAAAGAAGGAATAAATTACTCCCAAAACCATTTAAAACAACTGTAATAATAGTGACTTATTTTACTTGGAGGGGGCTCATACCTGGTGTCTCTTCAACATGTCCAAACCAAGAAGCATGTCCATTGGCTGGTCCTCCAAAATGGAGAAAGAACAAGGCAAAAAGTCTCCCTCAATTTGGACCTGAGCTAAATGCAAACAATAGGATGTTAATGGTACTCTTTACTTAAGTTTGGATGTGAGAAATACCTTTACGTCTGTCACTGGTTTTCAGTTTTTCACTACAACACATCTCTACATTTCTACTATCATTTGTATGGAAAAATACACATTTAATTTACAACTAAACCAGGGAAAATGCAGGAGGCAACCAATACTGAAATGACACGCTTAGATCAAGACAAAAATCAGGACTACACTATTTGGAACAAGAACTAATGTCTAGTGCGGTAAAACAAACACCTACAGCTGTTTGAGAATTACTTGTCTATGTCTATACTTACCCAAATGGACCCTGCCAATGATTTTCTGGGTGCCCACTCCTTTGGCGATGCCTGCCCAGCGCCGGTCCACCAGCCGCATGATATTACAGCGCTCGGCACACGCTTGGCTCATGATGGTCATTTGAGCTCCTGTGGCCATAAGACAATATTGATGACTGAACACGACTGACATCCGACCTACTGCAGAAGATGCATTACTTTATTACCTGAGTCCACAAAGGCTTTTACCGGATGGCCATTGACTTTGCAGTTAATGTAAAGCATTACTACTTGACCGAAGCTTTCTGGCGCCTCTTCCATTGCAATCGTCATGTTTTCTTCTACATTGTGCTGTCTGGTGTGAAAAAAAACCCACATAATTATTTTTGTACTTCTACAAATACAAATTTACAAACAGCAGTAACTCCATTGTCCATTACTATTAGAATTACATCAGAGTATAGTAATAAAGACACATTTAAAATATAAAATACCTTGGCTATTAATCTAAAAGGTTTGAATATAGACCATAATATCGAAGAGCAAAGAATCTTACCTAATTTCCTCCTCAATTTTAGCTTGAGCTTCTAAATCAAAGGGATCTGCAGTGAGAAGTCTGATTCGCTCTTGTTCTCTTTTTGCTCGATCCTGTTGTTGCTCCAATAGCACTTTAGTAAATCGTTCTGACAAAAGAAAATGTTGCATAAAGATAAGTACAGCATGGTGTGAGGAAAAAGCCTGCAATGATATAGTTAAAAAAATAAAAAAACTCACCTAGATCTCCACTGAGCAAGGCCTCAGCGAGTGGGGGGTTCCTCTCCTTTAGGAGGGAAAGCTCGTGTGGACTGGCTAACAGCATCTGCTGAAGTAAGGCAGGGTCGTCCAGCCCCTGAGAAGAGGAGCCGCCGCGGAAGGCCATTGGTGTGGAAGGCTGTGCACTGCGCTGCTGCTGCTGCTGCTGCGGCTGCTGCTGCGGAGTCGGCTGTGGAGTTGGCTGTGGAGGCCTCACAGCCGTATTACGCTGGTTATTTGAATTCGAGGTGCCCGGGACTGAGATGGAGCGAAAGTCAATCTGGGGCAGACCTAGACGTATGAAGAGCTCATTGTCAGTAAAGATAGTGACATGGTAAAATAGTATCGTTGGGATATATATAAACACAACCAAACCTATACTTGTTTTCCTTATGGTATGTAATAGTGGATACATTGTAAGGATAAATGTATTGCAGAATTCCTTTATTATCATATTACCAACCTTATTAAATGTTTTAGTGATTTGTCTATTCAAAATATGAATTCTAGACATAAAATCTCCAGAAGTTTGTTATGGTCCTTAATATAGAAACGATTGCATTATACCTGGAAAGGCTGGCTGAGTAGGTGGTGGCCGTCTGTCAGCTTGTCTGAGCAACACCACATCTCCATCCTTTACTCCATAATTCCCCAAGGCACGGGTTGGATCTTTCAGTGGCTGCTCTACATAGATTATCTGGAAGTGTAAAGATAAGAGCTAATATTATAGTTAATACAATCTGCAGTACACTATATGGAACATAAAACACAATGCCAACATGTGATAATATAATGTAATATATCTTTATATGTAAATAATTTGCAGTTTCATCCATTTTCCTCAAGTCTGATGAGGCAAATAGAAAGTGAAACATGAGTTTAACATGCTTTGTCCCCAAATAAAACATGTTTATGTTAGTAAATACAGTGAAGATATAGAAATTTGAAATGCACCCTCGATTCTCTATAGTGTCATGCTATCATCGTTACACTTTAGTATCAGGTTTCCAAACAAGTACCTGTTCAAAATAATCCGATTCATGCTAGCAGATGGGCTAAGTGGCTATAGCTTTGTTAGCTCGGAGGCTCCACACTCGTCTCCTCACCTGGATCTCCTCAGTTGGGATGCCCGTCTCCATTTCACAAAGTGCCACGAAGTCTCTGAGCTCCAAGTCCGGGGACACGTCCAGGGCGAAGGTGGTCTCGGGACGGTCCCTGGGTGTGCAGAAGACGGTGACAAGCATCGCTTTGATGGGACAGACTCACCGGACAAACCCGCTGCTGCAACAGACTGGAGTGAGTGTAGCTCCTGGGATACAAAACAAAAGGAACTCCGAACAATAATCAGGGTTCATCCAAGAAATGTGTTTATTTCAATAAAAGGGAATATCCTGATGTCAGCGTTTGGTTTGCACTTACTAGACTGAAGCAACTAGTGAGTTTCGGGTTTAAACAACAAGCAAAACAACATCGGTATCGGTTTTGATTATAGATCTAAGAATCAATTTACGGCATGTCGTGAGGATTTCTTCTCCGTGCATTAACTTTTGCAGAAGCCTGGACTGCGCCACCTATCGATTAATTTAAGCTAATCACATAATCAAAATGTCAAATGTTTCCAGATAATGAATATGGGTTAGGTTTGAACAATGAATAAAAATACTTAAAAATGAAGCAGAAATATAAATACATCAAATGAGAATAAGTCAAATAATGAACTACATTAATCAAAACATGTATTAATCAAATTAATTAATTTAATTACTTTACTTACTTTTCAAGCCCGCGCATTGCTGCGATTTCGACCACACACTTGCTCCACATCATCCTTTTTCTTCTCCCACACGTTTTTCAGTTCATCGAAAGCGGCATCTGCTTAACCGTTACAAACGCTAACCCTCTGGCCGCATGATCCATCTCTATTTAGGTTGCTTCTGAAGTATGTGAAATTCTCAACCACTCCTAGATCTTCACCATCTACTTTTATAGGTTTTAGGTCAGCAGGTGATAGATCCATAATTTTGCTTTTTTTTTAAAATGAAACCCTGTCTTGCTCTGATGTAGGTATACATTCTTGGAGTTTATCTCGGTCTTTCTCTATAAGAACAATATCATCTGCAAAGACCAAATCAAACAATAAACCTTGGTTCCAAGGTAACCATATTTGTCGCATTCACATGATCCATAACAAGCACAAGACTGAACAGGAACGGGGATAGTATACAACCCTGATGTACCCCGTGTAAATATTAAAGTTCTCACTGATTCCTGATTCAAATACTAGAATTATTGATTTTATAATATATATACAGTGCATCGGAAAGTATTCCCACTCCTTCACTTTATCCACATTTTGTTATGTTACAGCCTTATTCCAAAATGGATACAATTATCCCCCCCCCCCCCCCCCCCATCAATCTACACACAATACCCCATAATGGCAAATCGATTCAAATGTATTAAGATTGAAAAAAAATACTGAATTGTGTGTACATAAGTATTCACTCTCGTTACCCAGACCTTTGTTGAGGCGCTTGTTGAGGCAGTGATTACAGCCTCCAGTGTTCGTGGGTATGATATAAGCTTAGCACACCTGCATTTGAGGCATTTTTCCCATTCTTCTTTGCAGATCCTCTCATGCTCCGTTACGTTAGATGGGGAGCGTCGCTGCATAGCTATTTTCAGGTCCTTCCAGAGATGTTCAATTGAGTTAAAGTCCGGGCTCTGTCTGGGCCACTTAAGGACATTCACAGACTTGCCACTCCTTATTATCTTGGCTGTGTGCTGAACTGTCATCCCAGTCTGAGGTCTTGGGCATCCTAGAGCAGGCTTTCATCCAGGATGTCTTTATTTCTATCCTGACTAGTGTCCCAGTTCCTGTTACTGAAAAACATCCCCACAGCATGATACTCCCTCCATCATGCTTAACCATAGGGGATTGTATTTGCCAGGTGATGAGCCTGGGTTCCTCCAGACTTGACGCTTGGTGTCTATTGTGGTTTTGGTGCCTTTTAGGACCTTCTCGGCAGTTATGGTTATTGTATTCTTTGATTTTTTCCATATAGTCTCCACATCATTCTCAAGGGCCAAATCTATTCATGGACATCACTTTATACACTTTGATTTGGTCATTCTTAAACTTGCCCAAATGTCAAATGATTATTGTCGATTTGGTTTCTTTAAGCATTTCTTCAGCTTCAGCTCATCCTTGGTCCTAGCAGATAGTGGTCGGTATCGGCTTCGGCTCTTCTATATACCCTCAAGTAGCTCTCATGGAAGATCTCCGTTTTCGGCTAAAAGAGATGTAGTCCATTTCATTCCTCATCCGTCCATCTGGTGCAATCGTTTCTTTATGACTTAAGGGTATACTTTATTGATCCCCATAGGGAAATTTGTTCTCTGCATTTGACCCATCTTTTAATGCCGCTGGGCCAACCTGTAAGAGCAGTGGGCAGCCGCAGTAAGCAGGCACCCGAGGACCCATCTCCAAATGTGGAGCCAGGCTAATGGTCAGAATCACCTGGTTGGAGGCTTAACCTATTGTACATGTTTTAAGTGGTAGGGGAAACTTGTGCCGCGTGGAGGCAATGTGAAGGTCTGGATCGTGCAGAGGTGGACCTCCAGGTAGGACTTACAGAAGTTTGCTCACCATCTGCTGGAACTAGGTTTTTTTAAACAAAACGCAAAAACTAGATGTCCCGCCGCTACCATTGCAATAGCACAAGACCCTGGGTACAGAGACATTCTAAAATTAAATGTTTGGTTAAATTAATTAAACATGAATTAACTGAATTAAATCTAAATTTAAGGCGCATTGAGTTGCCT
This sequence comes from Neogobius melanostomus, assembly GCA_007210695.1. Classification (NCBI taxonomy): domain Eukaryota; kingdom Metazoa; phylum Chordata; class Actinopteri; order Gobiiformes; family Gobiidae; genus Neogobius; species Neogobius melanostomus. The sequence continues at coordinate 1,366,220 of VHKM01000159.1, forward strand.
TGTGTATGAAATGCGCGGTATAAATAAATTGCCTTGCCTTGCCTAAATCATTTTAATTATTTAAATTCAATTTAATAAATCAAATGAAACTTTTAATAATAATGATGCATTTGTCCTACATAGCACATTTTGCATTATTCAAACACATTATTCATATTCATTCATTCTAAGCTACATTATAGCCAGAGCTGCCCTGGGATAGACTGACGGAAGTGAAGCAGCTATTCTGCGAATGGGCTCCTCTGACAGACAGAAGAGACAGACAGACAGACAGACAGATAATCAAATCCTCACTGTTGCAGCTCAGAGTCCTTCTAGACATGAAAACCAGAAATAAGGTTTACAGTCTTGCATGAGATCTTGCGCTGGATTGCAGTTGGCAACACAAGGTGTCTACTGTCTAGCCTAAGAGCAGAATGGAAGTCTCTAATTTGTATGTAGTGGGAGTTTTGATCACAACATTTTGAATTTGTGGATATAATACTGTATATAGTGTTTCAATTCAAAACGCATACCTGGTTTACCTTTTATAACATTTATTAGATTGATTGATTGATTGATTGATTCATTCATTCATTCACTCATTCCTTCATTGTCAGCAGAATCATACATTCATTATGCACTCATTCAACTACAATTGTCAGAACATTTCTTTACCTTGTGGTAAAGTCTGGCGGCAAGTCTGTACACTTTGTTCTGAAAGTAAAAACAGTGCAGCCTGTTGCTCTGCAGGTGGAAACAGCCACATATTATGATTATTCTGCAAGATAGAACCACACATACTGGCGAAGGCTGTTTTTGAAAGCGGATGTAAAAACACCTCCACTTGAGTTTCTCAGACGTTTAAGAAAAAAAAAAGCCTACATTTTTTCCATTGACTCCACTTCACAACAATTCTCATTTAGCCGGCACATTATGAATATGGTTTTAAATTTTGCTATCTGATTTTCTTATTTATCTAGGGCTATAGGCCTAACTATTACTGTATGGACCATGTCAAGTAATAATTCACATAATTAAGTGATACAAGGCGCAAATAAGAACCATCTGCCTTGCCATTTGATGTAGTCTAAATAGAGCTCTGTTTCTTTTCTAATTTTATGGAGCCTGTGATCTTCACAGCTGTAAGGTCCCGGGTTCAATCCTCTGGCAGTAAAAACATGTACAATAAGCCAGGATGGCTGAATGGTGCATGTGTGCGTGCGTGTGCGTGTGTGTGTGTGTGTGTGTGTGTGTGTGTGTGTGTTTTTACATTTCTGTAGATACAGGTGCTCGTCATATAATGAATATCATGAAAACGTTCATTTACTTCTATAATTCAACTTAAACTGTGAAACTAATATATGATATAGACTCATTACATGCACAGTGACATATCTCAAGCCTTTGTTTGTTATAATTTTGATGATCATGGCTTACAGTCCATTTTCAAAATATTGTAATTTTATGAGATTTTTAATTTGGGGTTTTTACAAGCTGAGCCATAATAATCAAAATTATAACAAATAAAGGCTTGACATATCTCACTTTGCATGCAATGAGTCTATTAGTTTCACAGTTTAAGTTGAATAACAGAAGTGAATGCACTTTTTCATGATATTCTAATTATATGACAAGCACCTGTATTTTCACTGTTCATTTGCATCCTGCTACCGCATTGTTGCTTTGCTCTGCTCATCAGTATTATCAGTATTTCCAGTTCATTTAAATGTGATTCAGTTTACAATGAATTGAGTCACTGATTACCCCATTACGTCACTCATTTAAGTAGTTGAGGATTTCGACTTTCGTCAACTTTGCTTCTCTCTTCATTCACACAGGAAGCATCCGGTGTTTGTGCTATTACAATGAACATGTGGCTTCCTCAATTTGCCGTATTCATTTGGTCTTTAAATGCACTAACTCTGTATTCAGAAGCCATCACGTGCCCAAAAGGTAAGATCATAACATCTCCTACAGCCTTTTCTCGATAAAACACAGATAATTCAATCTTCATATTGTGTAAGTCATATTATTTTACTGCAATCTTTCACACACTGATTTTATGAACTGAAGGTTGTTCATGCAGTAATTCAATATTGGCTAAACTGTCAAATGAGTTTTAGGTACTATTTCTAAAACATTTGTTTAATATTAATAGAAAAGCATTAATCCAAAATCTAAATTTGAATTATTATACAGTGTCTGTACCACATTGTGAGAACCACTGATTGCATTTTGTTTATCAAATGATAGACAATATTTTTACATTTCTGTCATAATCTGATTCCATTTGTAAGGTCAGATGGTGGACAAGAATCGTGGGATTTGTACTCCTTGCCTAAACGGTTACTTCCAGCCTGAAGAAAACATGTCCGACGTATGTAATCCATGCAAAAAATGCTATAACAGTAAGTCATTTTTGAAATATACAAAAATATACAAGTCTGAAATGCTCGTTCCTCATCTCTTTGACTTGGTTCTTGTTCCAGGCAAAGGCAGTGAGGAGAGGGTAAAATGCAACTCAGTGGGAGACAGAAAATGCAAATGTAGAGAGAATTTTGTTCCCCTCAACAATGACTCAAGCATCTGCAGATGTGCAAATGGATTTATTAAGAAGGGTGAAGGTACAGTGAGATACAACTGTGTGTCTTATATGTTCAACACTGATAAACACTTTGTAGGACCATTGTGAAATGTTGATGTTAAGGGATCCAAAAGTGTTTAATCTGTATTTTAAACTCAAGATGCAGGATGACACAATGGAGCAAAACTGAGGAAACGTTTTGAGTGATGAAAACAGATAGACTTAACCCATAAAGCTTCTAAAAGCACTACATTGTACACATTTTTTATCCTGTGTTGGAGTAGACTGTGCCATTGGCCCTTTCAACTCTCACCAGTCACTCACACCTCATTCACAGATTGATAATGTTGGAGCAGTGATTCTGACCGCTGATCCATGGACAAATGCTGTGACCACTGACTGAGCTACTGTGGCTCAATTCAGTGCTGGTGCTTGTGTTTAATTGTTTAAACATAATATTTGGCTTTACCACTAAAAACATGTACAATAGGCTAGGATGAATGGTGTGTGTGCGTGAATGAATGACGGTGTGTGTGAATGAAAAATGGTTGGTGCGGATGTGTGCAGTCGCGCTTCTGTCAGTCTACCCCAGGGGAAACTGGGGTTACGTACGTAGTTTACCACCACCGTGTGTGGAGTGAATGAAGAACAAATCCCCTACACTGTGTGAAGCGCTTTGGGTGACTTGTGTCATGTGAAAAGCGCTTTACAAATAAGTTTCCATTCCATTTTATTCATATTCAGTATGTCCAAATCATTCAAATCTCAGTGGTGACTTGACATGAATTGAGATTTGCCATCAATTAATTTAGACTCAATTTGGACTCATAGTCTTTGGTGTCTCAATCCAGAAGAATTAAATTTACTAAAAGATAGTCTTTTAGAAAACTAAAAGATATGAGCTCTCGTATTCATATAGAGGGGGAGTGAACAGGGCACCGTTCATATTACTGCATGATTGCGCAGCATAGTCTATTTTTTAAATTGTAGACCTGTCGCTGATTCAAATTTGATTCGGATCTGACACACACTTGAACTACTGGCAACTAAAAATGGTGACTTCATAACAATTGACTCACTGACCACTTTTAACTTGTGTGCAACCAACTGTCTGGTCTATAACTAATTTATGTTATGTTCATATTCACAGATTGTATCAAAGGGGAAGAGACGCCTCCGCTGAATCCAACTCAGAAACCCACTCACAACATTATTACTGCTACTATTACTCCAAATACGAAGAAGACTACTACTCCTACCAGTACGACTGGTCAACTCGAGGTTACGGCGACTACAGAAGAGACAAAGAGGGATTCACACGGCTCCAGTATTGGTAAAATGTCACCACAATAGTTCTTGGATATTATTAGTAATAGTTGGAATAATCTTAAGGGTAAACATGGCTGGCCTACTTTTATGTTCTTCTTAATGTTTAGTGGTCACCGTGGTCTTTACTTAAATGTAATTTTGTATCATCTGTTTGCAGTCGTGGGCCTTATATGTCTGATGGTTCTATTATTTGCACTGACTGCGTCATTGCTCTACAGACAAAATGTACTGTCATGCGTGAAGAGGGAAACAGAACAAAGTAAATTTATTCACCACATTCTTGAATATAAATATGAAAACATTATTCAGTAAAAAAATAACAAGAGGCTTGAATTTACAGCAAGAGAGGCTTCGTTTCGAGTCCCAGTGGAGGAGAGCGGGGACGGCAGCCAGGATCCACTCAAACAGAACCAAGAAGAGCCGTGAGCGGCATCGAGACAAATCCATCATGTCTTCACTCAAGGACAAAGTTGATCAAGCGGAAAATCAAAGCCATAATAATAAAAAAAAATCTTTATAAAGAAATAACACATTATCAAATAAAGTTCTTCTGTAATTCCACAGAACAGTGCAACAACCGTAACGGAAACCGGTTGTGGCTTTGATCTTCCATGAGAAAACGTTTGATGTGACATTTATAAAAACACCTTCATCAAAACAATTATTTAAAACTATTTAACTCGTTTTCACTGATTTCATGCTTTCTCTACATAGAGATATTACAGTTTATATATTGATATTGATAGATAAATTGTGTTAACTCAATATAAAGATTTGTATAACCATTATTACCTGACATGTTTACACTGATGGATTTTCAAGGAGCTCTGTGATTTGATGTTGTATCGAAACCTAACAAATGTAGGAGAACTGTGACATAGTTTAGTAAACCTTAACAAACCTCAGATACGCACACATAGATTAGAAGTATCCAGTATTACACCACATATAATTTTCATATTTTTAACTCTTCTTTTCTAAACTATGTGTTGTATTATGTAATATGTGATGAATACATTTATTTTTTGCTGTATTGCTGCTTTTTGTATGGGCAATTGACATTTTTCTGAGAAATAAACGTATTGTACAAGTGTCTGAGATTTTACTGATACAGATGTTGAACATGCATTGTGGTCTATTGTAAAACATGCCTTAGTTGGCAGTGGTTCCGGGAGTTCCCCTTTTATTAAACAATATAGATTCACTGACACACTTCCTCTGATGTTTTTTTTATGCCACATTTGGAAACCGTGACGTTGTAAATGAGTTTCATTTTAAACGGTAGCCTGCAGATTTTCCCCACAGCAGAGAGTGGAGGCTGAACCCTTTGCATATGCATATGGCTTTTACAACATGTTTCTAAATTCACTATTATGCAATCTTAGGTTTCAGCAAGGAGAAACATGATATTTTGGAGAATATGTACAGATATAATGTGAAAATAATAAGGCTGTTGTAAAGATAATGCTAATAACAATAATTATTTATTTATTTATTTATTGGTTTATTTGGTCGGGACAGTGCACGTTAATGAACATACATGGGTCTCATGCATGTAAACAAGCCACAAGAATAACAACAATAAGTGCTTTTATTATCATTGTTATAATGGTGATGATGATAATTGTATAATAATAATAATAATAATAATAATAATAATAATAATAATAATGTGTATGTTGATTATACAAATTATGACAAATGTAACACTTAAATAATAAGTAAATATAAATAGAATGGTGACTGGTGTTTATAAGTAATGATTGGATATGGTATTATGTGAATGGGAAGAAAAAAAAAAGTTACCACATACATTTCTATTTTCGTTCCACATCTTCCATACTTGTAATATTTCAAAGTTGTCTTGTAAGTCTCATCAGATTTTCATCTTGTGAAATGTAAAAGCTGTTCATTATCAATGCTGCTAATCGTGAGGTTAATACTGACAATTGTATTGATGAAATTTGCAATAACATAACTGTAATTCATAAATGGGTACACCCACAGGGCTGTGTGTGTGCATATGTATGGAAAAGGGAAAATATGAACTTGTCATTCTATAAGTACTTGTACGTCAACAGGCACATGCACGCTCTGGCTGTGCATGTGACTCTTATCTCTCTAAATATTCATTATTAAGTCCCCATCAGTCTGGTTTCAGACCAGGGCATAGCACCATAACAGCAGCAACTAAGGTTATAAATGATATTTCTATTGCTTTAGATGGGAATGAGGAATGTATTGCTTTTTTTTAATTCAGTGGATCATTGTTTTTTGTCAGAACGTCTTGATATCGTTGGCTTTGATTCAAATGCAAGAAATTGTTTTGCAAATTATCTCACAGATCGAACCCAGGCGGTTGCTGCTGAGGGCCACCAGGGGATAGCTACCTACAATTTACATTAACTTTATTGGTAATAACTTAAAACACTCCTCCATTCATGTATATGTATTGTTTTAGCCTACAAATACGAATACGAATACGAAAACTTTATTGTCCACCTAGGTGGAAATTTGTCTTTGGTTTCACCTTTAAGACACATAAAAATTACATCCACATCCAGAACATCATCATGCGGCACCACAATTCCTGTACAATTTGCAGTAAAAGTCTTAAAAACATTGGAAAAGGTAAAGCGATGCACGCTAATGCTTTATCAGCAAGAACAGCTTCTCCTACAAGTTTGCAGCTTTTACTGCTCTCGGCACAAAGGAGTTCTTATAAATGTCTTTCTTTGCGAGTATAACTCTATATCTCCGTCCTGACGGCAGTAGTTCAAACTCATTGTTTAGCGGGTGGGAAGAGTCATTTATGATGCGCACTGCCTTCTGTCCCAAGCACTCCTCATTGGCTCTCCAAAGATCTCTGTGGCTGCCCAATGATCTTTGAGCTCATGTTCACGATCCTCTGGAGTTTGTTCTTATTCTTCATGCAAAGGTTTCCATACCACATCAGCATGTTAAAGGTGAGGATACTCTCCACAAGGCTCTTATACACCGTTTCAAGAATAGATTGGCTCACTCCAAAATTGTTCAGTTTGTTAAGCAGATACAAACGTTGTGAGCACCTCTTATAAATAAAGTCAGTGTTCTCAAGAAAGGCAAGGGCTCCTTCTGTGTGTGTGCCGAGATATATGAAGCTATATCAACGATTTCGACCTTTTGACCATGAATCTGTACAGGGCTCAGTGCCTCATTGTCGTTACGCACAATGAGCTCCTTTGTTTTATCTCTAAAAAGCTGTCCACACACCACTGTTGTAACATGGACACATATTTAAAATGATTGACTCTCCGTCGCAGTATTCCCTTTCTGTAATACAGCGACCAGCGCCATATCATCAGCATATTTAAATAGTTTAAAAGATTTGTTTTGAATTTGAAAAGCGTTTGTGTAAATAATATGTGATAAAATTGTCCCCTGAGGTGCGCTTGTATTTAACACAGTCGGCGGTTTAGTCCTAATTATATAATATATAATATATAATTAGGACTTATTTATTTCTAGCTACATTAGTTGCTTGTACTTCTGGATTCTGGCTCGGGAGCAGTGATGATAGGCTGTGGCTGTGTGGGTGCTGTCCTGTGGGTGTTCAGGTGAAGGTGTGGTGTCTCTGCCACGCCTCCTCTGGGCTCTCTTGGATCGGTGCCCTTTAGCTGTGCTGGACTGCTGCTCCCGGCGTGGACGGCTCCTCAAAAGGGGTTTCCACACTTGTCCATCTGTACCCATCCATCCATCCATCTTCTTCCTCCACTTTTCCGTTGCCGGGTCGTGGGGGCAGCAGTTGGAGCTGCCCAAATCACATTGCACCATCCCCTATAGCTCCTCCTGCAGGTGGTGGGTCCACAGAAGGACGGCCTCATGGTTCTAACCGGGCCTGTTGGTCTCTCATAAGGGGCTTCTGAACCGCTCTTTGTCTGACCCATCACCTGTTTGCCATGGGAGACGAAGGGGCACGAAGCCCCCGACAACAGAGGCCCCAGGATCATTCGGGCGCTCAAACCCCTCCACCACGTTAAGGTGGCGGTTCCGGGAGGGGACCCAGCCTTATGTATCTATTTATTTTATTCTATGTGTGTGTGGGAGTTAGTGAGTGAGGGGGTGTGTGCGTAGACGGTGGTGTAAAAGTTTGAGTGTGTGTGTAATGTTTGTATAGTCGGAGGGATGGAGGGGGTGCCAGGCGTACTGTTTTAAATGTTGTAATCTGTAAAGCACTGTGTGATACCTTTCGGTATGAAAAGCGCTTTATAAATAAAGTTTGATTGATTGATTGATTGATTGATTGATTGATTGATTGATATGCAGACGACGCAATGTTGTGCTCTATGTCGCCCTCTGCTGCACAAGTGACTCAAAATATACAACATGACTGCAATTTGACTCAACTAAATTTTACTGATTTGAAAATGTTTTTGAATTCCTCAAAAGCAAAATGTTGTTTTTTAGAAAACATTTAGTTCTGTCACAGAACGTAACAATCTCTGCTCCTCTAAACGGTTCCATTATTGAGCAAGTGCCATGTTATAAATATCTTGTGTAGTTGGGAAATTGATTTAATTGTATAATTTCTATGAAAACAAAAAAATCATTGTGCACTGAAGTGTTGTTGTAATCATCTTGGTATGTGAACCTTTGTACCAGACTCAGTTGTCCCCATGGGAAAATGTATACAAAGATGACCTGTTGACCTGTTTGATCTGGTGATCTCAGTTCTGGTCTAAACAGGACGAGAAGCAACCATAAAACTGCCTTACATTGTTTATGGGTTTCTTATCAGGCTTGATCAGCTTGCTGTTCTGGGAGGAGGGTCAACTGAGGAAGTAGGGGAGACCGGGTATGGTTGTAACACTTTCTGCTTCAGCACCTGTAACTCACTGAATTTTTGAGCTAGAGTTCTCAAACTTTTATACAAAGTCCCCACATTTGGTAACTACAAATGGCACCAATTCAAACCTCTGCAAGAATATCACAGGCCTCGTGAGTTGAGGGGTAGGTTGTAACACATGCTGGGGTGAGTTGTAACAGTTAAACAAAAGAAGCAAAAACAGAGGCCACGTCATGGTCTGCTGTCCGAGTCAAATAATAAGCCAACACTTCCTCCTGCACCTCAGAGAAAACTCTGTTGATGCTTCAGTAACCTGCATGGGGATGATCACTGGACCCTGGTCTCTCAGCTTCTGCTGTGTTTTGCAGTATCTGATCAGTTTTACATGGCACATCACATGTACCTTTGTAACTGATCTGACCTGTCCTTCTTTCTGACCACATCAGATGCTTTTTTTAAAACATTAGCTGGCACAAATCTGTCAGTCTTTCTTTTCCACTGTCTAGGCATTCTGCAAAAGTATTAAAATCAAGTAAGTGTTATTAACTGTATATAGGGGATGATTGTGTTACAACCATCCCCACCCCTGTCAGCCATTGTTTAGTGAGCTCTATTAGCATAATGGTTTGAAATTAGCAGGGGAAATGTGCATCACATTTTGCCTGAGAAACTACAATTTAATCTGATGTAAGTCATATTGTTTTATGTGCAATAGTATAAGCACTAAACAAAATATAGTCTTGGTCAAAAAGTTTACTTTCTTACCTCAAAATCAATTTTTTTCTCTATAGAATCTGCATAAACCTGTTTACAACATTGACCATCACCATGTGGGATCAAGGAGGAAGTGGGTAAACACTGATATGATCATTTGACTCCTATCCTATCCCTGAGTGGTGGAATTGGTGGTGTTTACAACTCTCCCCATGTTACAACCATACCCGGTCTCCCCTATAACTGGGAGTGAAGGGGTTAGAAACTTCAGACTTGACTCTATTTGATGTGATTACATTATTGTCTTGTCAGTCTCACTTATATTTTTATTATTTTATTCATTTGCTATTCACAAATTATCATTTTCTACTGCTTATAATAAATCACCAAAAGACAACTGTTTGATTTCCGTTATTAGTCATTTCTGCAACTACACTTGGCATTTGGATCGAAGAGAGGCTCTCATTTGGTAAATATATTCAGGAATAAACACAACTGTATTTTTCTATAGAAACATAAATTGTATCCCTCTGAGCAAGAGGCAACCGTTAGTTCAGGCTATATGTTCCTTTCTATTTTGGATTACGGTGATATCATATGCATTCCACTGCATCTGTGTTAAAGCCTCTGAATGCAGTGTACCATTCAGAAATTAGATTCATCACAGGAGATGGTTATAGGACCCACCACTGTGAACTTTATGCTAAAGTGGGATGGCACTCTCAGCACTGTCTGCTGTTTACAAAGCTCCTCTATGTGTCCTCAGTCCTGCCTGATTATTTGTTAAATTTGATAAATGTCAGGTCAAATGCTGACCAGCTGAGGTCTCAAAGCATTTTGACTCTTGAGTCACACCGTGTAAAGACAGAATGGGGGAAGACGGCCTTTTGCTACTTTGCACCAAATGTCTGGAATGAGGCACAGAGGACTTTGGGTGTGGACAATCATGTGACCTTTTATCAGTTTAAATCCCTTGTAAAGGAGTATAAAATAATAATAATAAATCAATCTGCATATGTATACAAAAAGCATGTTTTGATGACTCAAGACGTGTCAATCCAAAGTAAAGCAAAGTAAAAGAAAGAAATATGGCAGCCTATAGACTTATTTAGAGAGTTATGACTGCAGAGCAGATGAGCAGTTACAAACAAAGGATAAGATATGATAATATAAAGAAAAATGTACGTTAGTTAAAGAAGACAAAGTTTAAACCTACAATAACATCTGTAGAACTAACAAAAGCAATCAGACAGATACACTGACAATAGGAGTGGTTCTCAACAGGATTAAAGCATTGTGGTATTGCTTCAACCCAACTTCAACATAAGAACTTCTTCCATGCGCGTCCAAACCACTGTCATGTGTGCGCGTGCTTCTTTATACTGACTATGAACAATGTAGCGCTCTTCCTCCCACCAGGCCACACTACCCTCATGTTGTGGGTGAGGAGTGTGACTGCTGATACACCTCTGCATGTGACGTAAACTGCCGAGAGTGACGTTGTTGACTATGCGATTGTAAACACCTACTTCACTTATTATAAAGATGCATTTAAAAGGTTAAGGTACACTTTATTGCACCGTTAGGGAAATTTTGTAGTTTGGATTTGACCCCCTTCGATGTAGCTGAAGAAACGTGTCAAGAGCATGTACCCTTTGTAAAAGGTTCATACGGTCTTCTTGGTTAGACTATTACTGTTTTGTTCTTTTAGTAAGACAGACGGTTTACTAGTTACAATTACTTCCTGTGATCTTCCTCAGACGCGTCTCCTGGTAGAGCATGTGCCCTTCTTCAGATAGGTCATAGTTGGAAGTATATATCGGTGGAGGGTCACCTTATTATGTTTTCTATTTATGTTGGTGAGCAAAGAAAAAAAAAACCTGGCAATGTGCGGCAAGAGTTCTAACCACTGTGCTTTATTATATGTACTGTAAGTGTCACTCTACACTTGTATATATAGAAACCTTGCTGGATATGAACTATTACATTAATAATGGCTGGTGAATAAAGATAATTCAGAGGCAATTTGTTCCCTGAAAAACAGACAACGTAAAAAGTAAACGTACATGTGTAGTTATTTAGGTCTAAACTGAAGTCTGTTCTGAAGAGTTTCATAAGTTATCAAGTAATGTTAAGAGTTATTTGAGTTTGATGATGGAAAAATCCATTCTAAACACTAATGCAAGATATTACTGTATGAAACATAATAAACATTTTAGGAAATTTACTGACAAAGCTGCATACATTTCCATGCTTCTAACAACCTCCTGACAGCAGTTTTCATATTAGTCAGTAAACCACAGCACCATCATGACTCTAATTTACTCTGACCATACAAGAGTTACCACTGCACTCACAAAGATCACATCATTTTTCCCCGTCTTCTTCTTCATATCAGGATACAATAAATAAAAGATAAATAAATAGATACATAAATCAATAAAAGAACACATTGGCAGAATTCAATTATGTAGGTCTGTTTGCAGAATTCAGGTATTTGTAACTTCTCTGGTCATTCCATCAGAGGTTGTGAAGAATGAAACAGCTTGGTAGCCTGGTCATTATATTTATAACATGGAAACAAGAAGCGCAAAAGGAAACAAAAAAGGGACAAATGAAGAGGCAAGACTCAAGCTAAGCCACAGATGCCTTCTCTCCCTACTAGTGTTCTGGCTAATGGACGTTCACTGGAGAATAAAACTGATCAACTGCTAAGCTCTTAGAAGATGGTCAAAAACTGTTGTGGAGTGGAGGGAGCTGCCAGAAGGAAGAGGAAGGAGGAGGTGGAGGAGTTGACCAGTGCAGGACACCACGCTCTGAAACAGGGACAAACTCAGAAGGTGGTGCACGGTTTCAGAGGAGACTGAAGGCAGCCAGCCAGGTTTCCTCCGGGTGCAATATTTTCCCTAACCTTCAAAAAAAAATTGCTGGTCAGGTTGGCCCACGGTGGCAGCGCGGCTCAGTGGCGGCGCGGCTCAGGAGTGTGGCTTAGTTTTGAGTCATGCCCGGATACCTCCTCATTTGTCTCTTTTTTGTTTTCTGTTGCGCCTCTTGTTTCCATGTTATAACTGTAATGACCAGGCTACTTTTAGGCTATTTTCATCCTATTAACACCTGATCACAATTTCATTGTAGGGTTGTACTGTACAATGTATTTGTACAATGTGTTCCATACCGCCTTTGCTCTGCCCAATCCCGTCAGACCTTGGAAGCTAAGCAGGGAAGGGCCTGGTCGGTACTTGGATGGGAGACCGTTTTGGTATACCAGGAAGCCTAGCGAATGTAGTGTGTGAGTGAGTGGTTGGTGGTGGTCAGAGGGGCCGATGGCGCAGACTGGCTGCCTCGCTTCCGTCAGTCTACCCCAGGGCAGCTGTGGCTACAATAGTAGCTTACCACCACCAAGTATGGAATGAATGAATAGTGCAATGTAAAGCGTCTGAGTGTCCAGAAAAGCGCTATATAAAACCGATGCATTATTATTATTATTATTATTTGTACAATGACAAATTAAGCCCTCTATTACTTACATGACACACTCATTTTATTTATGGTATGATGATTAACTCTTATCCTAACCCTAATCCAGTTTAAAGACTGTAATGACCAGGAAACATGGTAGTACTTTTTTTTAGCAATAAAATAGGACTGCATAATACATCATCCCTGTTCAGCCTTGTTACCAAGGTATTTTGATTCTACGTTATTACTATGCTTTAAAATAATTGCAACCAAAATAATTCAACATCATAACATCCTGTCTAAAGAGCCAAGAGATTAAATTTGTATTTGAGCAATCTTTCAACGCAGCTGAAGAAACATGTCAAGAGTATGTGCCCTCCTTCAGATCGATCATACTGTAGTCAGTATGCTTTATGTTGATGAACAAAAATATAATAATGTGGCAATGTGTAGCATGAGTGATCCCCATGGTGCATTATGTTTTTAGTTTAGTGAAAAACGTTTTTCGTTTGCGCAGAGGCCTTGCTAGATAACAACATTAAGCTAAAAAGTAAATATAGGGTATACGTGTAGCTCTTAAGAACTGACCTGATGTCAGTTCTGAAAAGCTGAAAAGTTTCATAAATAATTTATTTTTTATATTTATTTGTTACTTCGAAAAATGCATTACAAACACTGATGTAAGATAGCCGTATTAAACCTAATAAACGTTTTAGGAAATTTACTAACAAAGATGCTTACATTTTCATGCTCGAACAACCTCCTGACATAATAGTCATAAACCGCTACATCGTCACTTTAACTTACCAGCGCAACCAAAATGGGTTATCACTACTTTTCATTACAACAGGTTGCGCTCATGTGACATCGTATTCCTATAAATAAGAAATTCTTTAGACACATTTGACCACACATTTGTAGTGAGGTGGAGAAATCTGTGGTCAAATTTGTCTAAGTGCTTGTTTTGGCCTGGTTTGTTAACTGGCACAAACTTCAGTATCTACTCTATCAGCAAAAATTAGAAAAAATAAATAAAAATAAATAAATATATATATATATATATATATATATATATATATATATATATATATATATACATATATATATATATATATATATATATATATATATAATTCTTTACATGACTGGATTAACGCCACACAGTGTCTTTGCTCACTCCCACTTCCTAAATGTGACGCGTTGGCCTAAACCACAGTGCTTCTGACGTCACATACAGCAAACATAAATCAATGAGGGACAAGCGCAGCACTGGCCACAATGGAGTTTCTGCACTTAAGCCTCCAGCTCCTCTGTCTACTCAGCATCACTGGATTAATTATCACCTGCGAGCTGGAAAGGAATGGAGTCTGCTGCAACAAGTGTGCACCAGGTAAGAACAGAGGGGGTATTCTTATGTCCTGCAATGCTTTTACTTTGAAATGAGCCGACTGTTCATGGAGAAAGTAATTTTATTTGTAAACATGTACTCAAAATCACTCAAAACCTTTACTATTTTTTTGTTGAAACAATAGGCTATGTCTCCAATTTGTATAATTAGGCCCTTTTCTTGTGTATATAATATATTATGTTATCAATATATATTATTGTGTCTCCAAAGGATTTTATGTAGAGAAATTATGCTCTAATCCACAACAAACCATCTGTAAACCGTGTCCTCATGGCTCCTTCTCTGATAACCACCATTTTCTTCACGTCTGTAATAAGTGCCGCACCTGTGAGCAAGGTATCACTATTTTGACACAGTAATTTTTTTTATTTCACAAATAACCTTGTCATGAAGTAACCTGAAGCCAATGTGGTGTGTACTGTGTCTACAGGGTATTCTCAGAAATGTACCCCGACCACAGACGTGAAGTGCTCTTGTGGCCCTGGCTTCCTGTGTTCCAATAATATTTGCACTAAGTGTGAGAAATTCAGGTGCGTCAGGGAGAAAGACTCAAAACAACCGGTAAATTTACCAACCATACTATCTTACTAAATTATTCTTACGCATGAAAAAGTTTTAGGCTGGTTTAAAGAATGTTGTTTATGCTTTTGAGTTCAGTTCCTGAAAATGTTAACTTTACTCTTTTAATTCCCTTCTTTGTTAGATAAAAGTAGTAATTTATGTCCGTTTTGGGCCTTTTGTTTTTTGATAGACAAGTGTTTTGGCAGAGTTCAAAGTTCCTTAAAGGCTCTTAGATTTAGTAGGAAATAAATAAATCTGTTCAGAACTGAGACCGTTGCTGTAATGTATTTGTGTTGATTGAACATATCCATCTTTACAGCTAATGTTATCAACAATTTCATGAATATGACTAAATACATATATGAATGTGAACCTATATGTCAGAATCATGAGTACTACAACGAGAAGGAGACAGTCTGCATGCCACGGACATTGTAAGACAATGTTTCCCCTTGTTTTTTTCATATATTCTCAAACCGCAAAGAATGTACGTAATGGTTCTCCTCTAACAGTTGCAGTGCCCACGGATTTGTGGAACTTTTTGCAGGAAATAAAACCCACAATGCAATATGCCAGTCACTTGGTAAGAGTCGTCTCATCCAAAAGAATGCAACTAATGTTTAATGTAGACTTATAATTACTTTGAAATTGCTTTGGGCAGAAATGCAAACGGTATACAAGGTTGTCATCGCTGGATTTGTCCTGCTCATGGTCACCATTGCAGTGGTTTTGTCCTATCACTTGGCTAAGAAGATAAAAAGACAAAAGCTTGTAAGTACATCAGTATTGCAGTTGTGAGGTTGATAATGTAGCCCAGTCACAAATAGCTGAATAATAATTTTGCTACAACTAGCACACCCATACCACTAGAACCAACACTACTACTACTACAACTCTACTGCTGCCTTCTCCCATTTATTATTTCTTCAAATATTAGTGACACCTGAGTGTTTTCTCACATGGCAAATTGTCACATTTATGGCTTTTTTCAACCTCCTGGACCTGGACACTTAAAGCGCTTTCTTCTGCTGTTGCCAGCACTACAGGAATATATTCTGCAATCTTCTAATTTTATTAAGTTTAAATTTGCTTTATTTGTGAGTACAACAACAACAACAACAAATATAGCTGCCCTTCCCTAGGGTCTTAGTTCGGTATTGGTGTCTGACAAAGTTTTTCTCCGGAAAAAAAAAGAGGTTTTTGTGTTACGCTTCGCTCCGCGCACTCTAGACGATTACAAGAGCCCCTTCGCCAGCCCTGATGGCGCTCGGCCTAATAATAATAATGGCTTACACTTGTATTGTGATTTACAAGCCTGTGTTATCAAGTTTCTCAAAGCGCTACTCTGTAGTCATTATTCATTCACACCATACTCGGTGGTGGTAAGCTACTATTGTGGCCATAGTTGCTCCCTGGGGCAATATTGATCAAAGATTAATTAATTGATCAGGTCTAAACACATTTTAGTTGTATTACAAGGTCTGCTTTCCAAAATCCATTTGTTAATTGACACATTTTGCTTCAAGTGAGCTACACAAAATATGATATTCTTTCCTTCTCATTTTTAGCCCAAGCCATCAAGATCACAACCGTCGAATCATGTCCACTGTCAATGGAGGAGACTATAGGACCCGTCGAAGTTGAACACAAAGAGAACAGCTTTGGATAAAAATGTATACATTGTCAAATGGGACTTTGTCAGTGGTCTGTCTAGAGAGTTGGAATAGAGATACATAATAGTGCACTCTATATGTCGGTATTCCATGTAAGGATTGAGTTAGTCAAAGAAATATAAAACTGCTATTATTATTATTATTAGTTTATTTGATATGGACATAACAACTGCATTGGACAAACCAGATACATTGTTTTTTAGTGTTATAGCAAAACTGCTAATTTGCAACACCTGTCCATAGGAGGCTACACTACACATATCCTGGCTCACTGATGCAAAAGCACATACTGTTGCCATTAAATGCAGAATGTAATTTCAGGTTGTATTTTCAGTCTGTTTTAATAATCTGCTAACATGACAGAGGGGAATGAATAGGCATTTTAAATGTAGCACTCATTGTGTCAACCCGTGGGCTCTGGCTGGATAAAATGTATTTCCTAATTAATTAGCAGAGCTAGGGGGAAAAAAAGAAAGTATTTGTTGTACCTTTTACACTGAGTTGTTTTTCTTTCTTGTGTGCATGAAATTTGTGTTACTTTTTTACAATGCATTATGCATATTGTAACATTGTTTTATTATTATTATTATTATTAACTAAAGTAATTAAACGATCACACCTTGACGCAAGCAGACGCTGTGGCCTTTTGTAACATTTCCATCTGTACTTCTCTGATTGACCTGTGGGGTCGCTGTTGGACATTTTGGTTGATCATATGACCGACTACTATGTCCCACTTCCCTTCCTGGTATTGGCTGGAAAAAAACGCCACATCTGAATGCTCCTGCCGGGCAGAGGAGAAACACAGAAAGAACAAGGGAAAGCGTCCACCGATCACAAGATGCTGGCGCTAATAAACCGGCTTTTGGACTGGTTCCGGTCTCTGTTCTGGAAGGAGGAGATGGAGCTGACGCTGGTCGGGCTCCAGTACTCAGGGAAAACAACATTTGTAAACGTGATTGCTGTAAGTCTCAAGCCGCTAGCCATCTTGCTAAGCGCTAATGCTCTTAGCTTGAGTATTAGCATAACAATGTGTCAGAAATCATATGCTTCACTTTTCATCATGACGTTTAATATGATTAAACGATGATGGCCCCACTTATAAATCGCAGAATAGTAATAATACCCGGGTCGGATAATGTTGAAAGCTTTCCTTTCTCTACTCACCTGCGGGACAACTGTGTTGAATCAGGCGTGACTATGTTATTAAGACTGTATGGCACGCTGAAACTAGTTAGCCCATCTGTAAGCCCACTTCTGAGACATTTTACTCCGGTGTGTTAGTAGCATTCAGGAACTTGCGTATTAAGTGCAGGCATAACACAGTTTTCAGACGTGTGAACTGTGGTGAATTTCGTCTCACACTTACTTCTGTGACCTCCTGTGACTTGTTGACTGTGGTTGGATTGCTTTGCTTAACTTCTCCCGGATTGGCTCTGGATTTCTCAAACGGATATTGCCCAGTAAAGAAACGAATAGAAATTTTCTCTTTAAAATGATCATCCCGATAAGATTTGTTTTGAGTAGAGGAACCTGATAAATAAATCCATTGCCACATTGTTTTCTTTAATTTGTCAATGCAATCCACTGTATAGTCTATAAAAATGCAATAAAAAGAAAAGCAATAAATAGTAATTAAAACTAATGGAGATGGAATAGCCTAAAAATATCATTAATTCGATTTTTTTATGGTATTGAGCTTTTAGCCCTATATGGACACCAAACTGTGTACAAAGTGGAGTAATAATGAAAATTAGAAAGTCTGATGAAGAGATGTTACTACGGGTGAGAGCAGTGGTTTAGAACTGTAGATGTGTGTGTCTTTCCTCTGAAACTGATAATGAAAAGGAAGCGCAGTTTCAAATAGTCCATGCACAAGAGATACGTGCTCTAATCCTGCAGAGTCAGACCAAGTGTACATTTACGGGAAGTCCCTAACAAACCAGCGGTAAAGCTACATTCCAGCGTCTTGACTTTGAAAGTGAAGTGATTTAGGAAGTCCCTGAATTGTGTCAGTCATCTGGAGGAGGTGTGAGTGTTGTCGTCAGTGTGCGGTTGGTTTTGAGTGAACGGGTTGTAGAAGTCACCGGTGGTTCCTCCTTCCTCCTCAGTCATAAGACCACTGCACCCATTTCCACTTAGCTTTGTCGGGTGACTCTGAAGTCATGTGCAGTGAGAGAAGTGTGTGTAAGCCACATCAAAAATGTTACTATAACTGAGATAATGACTGTGAATAAAAGCAGTGTAGAATAGAGATTTTGTAATGAGTATCTTCTGCCTTGGCTTTGTTTACCTATAATAGATGACAAATGAACAGGGCATTTACCACATAAAACCCAAAGTCTAAAAACAAGCTATAGTAAAAATTGGGAGTTGGAATATACTTTTTGCTGCAATATAACAAAACTGTAGAACAATTAAAGATCACCTATACTGTACCCTATATTCTCAATCAAATCTTTGGAGAAACGCACACAACACACTATTATGTAGTAGTATGGAATATTTAGAAGTTTGGGTTAATGTTGCTTTTTTGTTATTGGAAAAACAAATGTTTTACACAGAATTGTGAGTAATGGCCTATGAAGACATCTGCTTCTTATTTCCCCCCCGTGTTTGGAAATTCCATATACATAGTGAACTACATTCTACTCTATGAATATGTTTCTTGTAACTTTGTAATTATCTTTTTCTCTGTCTGTTTTGTAGTCTGGACATTTCAGTGAAGACATGATACCAACAGTCGGATTCAATATGAGAAAAGTCACCAAAGGGAATGTGACCATCAAGGTACACTCCTAGTAATACTACTATTCTTGGCTTATAAATGTTTAATTGCACAGTTCCTTTCCTCTTCAAATGGAAGTGGTCGTATAAAAATGTGATGAGCCAATATTTTCTTCTCACAGATATGGGATATAGGAGGACAGCCCAGGTTCAGGAGCATGTGGGAGCGGTACTGTCGTGGAGTCAATGCAATCGTGTAACTTTACCAGTTCCGTCTGAATTATGAATAATGTAGTTCTGAAACACTTGAAAATAATATTTTATATTTGTAGATACATGGTTGATGCAGCAGACAGAGAAAAGGTAGAGGCGTCGCGAAACGAACTTCATAATTTATTAGACAAACCTCAATTGCAAGGAATTCCTGTAAGTATTTACCTAAAAGCCAAATTTCCTCTGGATATATGCTTTTGTTCATTGACTAATGACTTGTATTCATAGGTTTTGGTTCTTGGAAACAAAAGGGATCTTCCTAACGCATTCGATGAAAAGCAGCTTATTGAGAAAATGTAAGTTAAAAAATGACTACATTACATCTTCAGCAATGAGTAGTCTTTTCCTGTATTATGAATATGTGTATATATATACAAAAAACATTTGAGAGAACTACACAAAAAGTTAAGGAAGACTCGTACATCTGCGCTGCAGCACTGAACTGTGTTCTTGCCGACAGTGATCACATGACACTGCTGACCAATCGGGACACGCACGTGTTTCCCACGCTCATAAACCGAAGCCCATCTTTGTTGTGTAGTGTTGATCCCAAAATCTTTTAAGACTGAAAAAATCTTCTAGTCTGTGCTCAGCCTAGCAGTGGCCACGAACGACTCACTAGGTCACAAACAACGCTAATCACGCAAATAAAACAAATTATGCTGTTAAAATGTATTTGCATTAATGCGCTAATAACACGATATTTTTGACAGCACTAATATATAACTGATATAGTCGACGATGTAGGAATTGTTCATGTGGACATTTTTGGTACCCATCATCAATTGTCCAATCAGAGAGTCCACAGAGGCCGGTGCTTTGTGTGGCCAGATCCTACGGCTAAAACCAGCTAACAATAAACCTAAATATGACAGGTTAAGGCACCCCAGTTTACTATTATTTCTGTGATGCAATTTTAAACAGAAAGTGTGTCTGCTACATACCCTCCCTTTTAAGTAAAAACCCGAAGGTAGGGTATGCAGCAAACATTGATTAAACATTGATAATAACTGCTTTCATCATCAGAAATACTTCAATCATTTCAATTAACGGTATGATTTGGTTCTGTAGGAACCTGTCAGCTATTCAAGACAGAGAAATTTGCTGCTACTCAATTTCCTGCAAAGAAAAAGACAACATAGGTAAGTGGAGTATATTAATTACATTTTAAACAGTTTCACATAATTCTGTATTTATCACCTTATTAACCCTCCCCCCTTTCAGATATTACTCTTCAGTGGCTCATCCAGCACTCAAAATCAAGAAGGAGCTGAAAAATGTTTTTGATTCCAAATGTTATTTCTGTCAAACCACACACGCATCACTGCAATTATGTACAGTTTTCAAATCATGTGCTGCACTGTTACACTTGTCAACATTTGTTTTTTTAGCTTTGTTTTTCTCTCGCAAGGCCCAAGCGTACATTACTGAAGGAGCAGTTATGTTTTACAATCAGCAATGTGTATAATACTGTAAGTTGTGATTAAATGGAAGCTAGTTTCTGAACAGCGTTAGGCATTTCCTGGTCGATTATAATTGGTAGTTTGACACTAAGGGTAAAGAAATGATGAATTCGCAAGGCCTCTCATTAAATTACATTTTCGCTCATAGATGATGCCAAGAAATGTCATAACTATTTTGTAAAGTATGTAATTTTTCCTCAATGATGGTTTGTTGATTTAAGACGATGCATCTAAGAAAGGTCAGTTTATGCAGATGTACAAAAATACTGCTAATATGATTTTTACTGATGTGTGTGAATTTGTGTATGAAACTATTTAAAAGTTTGAATGTACTAGTACTTAAAGTAGGCTGTACTGGGTTGGATGGGTGGTTCTGTTCTCTAGCATTAATGTAAAGATGTCTTGTGCTGCCTCTGAGCTTAAAGAGTGGCAGAATATGAAGTGCCTTGTGCAATATCTCTCACATCTTAAAGCAAAGAGGCCTGCTGTCTGGGCTATGTCAGTCACCAACTCAATATACACAATTAAAGGCAAATGTTTTAATTTAGTCATCATTTGGCTATGTTTTGTCTATTTTTCCATGGTTTGATATTCATCCGGCATTTTGTCATTTTGCATTAAATTGCCATGTCTTGCAATCTATTAAACTTAAAATTTGACTGAGATAGAAAACTTGGCAAAGGTTTAGACTCCTTTTTTATTAACCACACAAAATACAGTAAGCTTACTTTATTGTTAAAAGTCACTTAAGAAACAAAAAAAAGAGTTTGATAAAATTGTCAAAATACATACTCAAAACTAATTTGCATTTATAGAAACGGAAAGAACAAAACTAATGCTTGCCTTATGAGTGTATCATCATTGTGGCTGTTTCCAATTGGTGGATGACAGACCTGTAAGATACGTCAGATAAAGACGACAGAAACGTAATTGATTGAAAGCACATGGTCCAATGGCTGTGCGCTGTGGGCGGGACGTCACATCCAGAGAACCAATCAGAGTAGAGTTTAGGGAGGGGCTGATTTGTTGACAGGAAGCGTGTCAAGAGAAACCGCTACGACCAAGCTGTGAACCAAGTGTAGTTAGTTAGATCTAAAAAGAGTGAGGATTTACAAGCCTAAAGAATGCGTTTTAACATATTCCCGCGGCAAAGATGCAATGGAGGTCGTTAGTTGTGGGGCTAGTGGTTTTGAGACTGTCTCTCAGCTGTGTGCTGTGGCTAACGTTTGGACTCGGACCAGGCGTCAGCTTTGGATTTAACTTCCACCTTGGTTTCAACTTGCACAAACTAGACCTGTTGTTTAGGGAAGACAAGGGGACTGAGTCCAAGGGCAAAACGTGGTCTCAACAAATACAAGGGAAGAGATATGAGCAGACAGCGAGTACCTGCCCTCAGGTGGGACAGCAGCCCCCCCCACAGCGGTCCTACCTGGGGCTATTCCAGGGGAACCAGGACGAGTACGCCCGAAGATACAGCTCCTTCCCGGACTCTCTGAAGACAAAGATGAGGGGCATGGCCAGAGACATGTTCTATTTTGGATATGACAATTATATGAAATATGCTTTTCCCAAGGATGAGCTCAACCCTATTGACTGTGAAGGGAGGGGACCAGACGTGCTAAACCCGTGAGTCTGTCCTGGGACACACGTCTAACTGTGGATATTTACAAAGAGGCAAATGCTCTCCTGCACATACTGCAGGCCAGACGAGTGTCACAGCTCTGCCTCTGCTTTACATGTGACGGTTTGTTTATGGTGCCACTGCCAGCTTTGTACCAGGATGGTCAGACACACCTCATTGCTAAATCCAAAACAAATCGGAGGCAAGACTCCTTGTCATTATGTGTGTTGAATATGTACAGAAATGTGTTATGGGAGAGCGAGGTGGGTTCAGTCACATTATACATTTCTTAGCTTTACTGCCAAGGCTTTCATCCAGGAAATTATGATAAGTGTGAGTCAGCGTTCACACTGAAGAACTTGACTTTCATTTAACAACCAAAAGTTTACAAAAGTTGGTATGTTTTAGTTTGTTTTTTGCTTCGTTTTACTCACCTTGCAGCATCTAGCATCCATAAGTGGCATCACACTCTGTGATCATGACCTCTCAGTTTAGCCTGGTCTCTCTTATTCGGTCTAAAACACTGCGAGACCCACCCCATGACCCAACCAACCACGCTCTTCCCTATTCCTTTCTACCCTGAAACTCACAGCTAGTGTGGAACAGTGTTTTAATCGCTTTCTTTGGGACGACTTAAAAATTGTTGAAAACGCTGCAGGAGGACATTCTTTTTAATTATGGATTGATCTGACTTATTTATAATTAGTTGTGTTTTTTGTCTAAATATATATTTTTTTCTTCTATTTCAGATCAAACATCAACATTAATGATGTTTTGGGAAATTATTCACTCACATTGATTGACACGCTTGACACTCTTCTGGTAAGATGTTTTATACAGATTCATCATTACCTGCAAAGATAACACATTGACATTTCTGCTGCCACACAGTGCAAAACTACTGCTTGTGTTGATCTGTAATTACACTGAGACGAGACATATTGTACTTTCCTGAGGTCTAGTGTAAACCAGGTCAATGGTAGCAAAAATGTATACTAAATATTGTAGCCCATTTCTGATTTGCTCCCTAGGTGCTTGGTAATGTATCAGAGTTCCAGAGAGCAGTGAGACTGGTTATAGATACTGTGTCTTTTGACAAGGATTCAACTGTTCAGGTGTTTGAAGCAAACATCAGGTACAAATATAATCATTATGAAATTGGATGCTTTTTGGGTATGGGTGTCTTATTGCTTTTTCTTTCTTTCTTTTTTTTTTAAACTTGCAGGATTTTAGGAAGCCTTATCTCAGCACACATCCTCCTGACTGACCCCAAGCACCCGTTTGGAGAAGTGGGCTTTGAAGACTACGACAATGAACTGCTGCATTTGGCTCACGACTTGGCTGTTCGCCTGCTGCCGGCCTTCGAGAACACCAACACAGGCATTCCTTATCCCAGGGTAAGGACAGAAAAAATTGATAAAGTAACATATTCACAAGTATTCATGTTTAACACAGGAGAAGAGATATTTGTGAGAAACATAAACCTGTGTATTGTTGATGTGAAAGTGATCTATAAAATAGAGAAGCAGTTTGTCTAATGTTGGGTTGTATGTTAAATGCAGGTGAACTTGAAGACTGGTGTCCCCCCTGACAGCATCAATGAGACCTGCACGGCTGGAGCTGGCTCTCTGCTGGTGGAATTTGGGATCTTGAGTCGACTTGTTGGCGATTCAACCTTTGAGTGGGTGGCCAGACGAGCCGTCCGAGCCCTGTGGAAGCTACGAAGCAACGAAACTGGTTTGTTAGGTACAGCCCATACTCTGTCATGTGGCGCACCAAACGTAAACACAAAATCATACTATTAGTTTTAGGTTCAGTCAAGTATGAGACCTCAAATGATCATAGAATATTATTATTTTTTGTTTTTGGGATATGCTAGTTACAACAGTTAGTCATACTTTTTCGATCGTCATCTAAATCTTTGTGTATTTAAGGGACATTGTAACATTTTGAAATGACAAGATACTCATACTACAGTGTTATTACTGTATTACTGCATGCACTACTAAAGATGCAGACCTTTTTCCAGTTTTGTCCTCAAACTGGATAAAGGTGGAGCTTGTTCCTTATTACTGTACTACTTTTTGGGCAATGCTTACTTTTATTGCTTATCTCCTCTCGCAGGAAATGTAGTCAACATCCAAACAGGCCAGTGGGTTTCGAAGCAGAGTGGCCTTGGAGCTGGCATGGACTCATTTTATGAATATTTACTGAAGTCGTACATCCTTTTTGGGGAGAAGGAGGACTACAGGATGTTCCAGTCTGCGTATGAGAGCATCCAAATCCACATGCGGAGAGGGTGAGGCCAACTTTAAAAGGCAGTGACCTAAGCATCAGGTTTAGTGGATAAAAAGAGCCGATAATGTCATCTTATTTGACCAAGAAATATATACCCACTGTTTTTATTTGCCTTTCTTTTATATAGCACAAATATTTTGTATTTTTATAAAATGGCAAAGGTTTTAGCTTGTGTATCATGCCACTATGCACAAAATGATAAAAAAACGTATAGGTGATGTACATCGGTATAGTATCTTAACAATATATTAAGTATTTCTTCTTCCTAGTCCTCTCAAGGCAGTAGTGTCTGCTTAAAAACTTGAATGAATTTGGCATTAATATGTTTGAGCTCTATTTTTTTGTAATTTTTTCTGCAGTTTGATACTAATACAAAGATGTCTCTTGCTTGAATCAAATGTGTATATATAATAACTAATCATTTAAATGGAAAAGAATGAACTCCTTATGGGCAGAGTGTAAACTGTCATCATCCATGTTGTTTATCCCCAGGCGTGAGTCGTGTAATGAAGGAGAGGGAGACCCGCCTCTGTACGTGAATGTGAACATGTTCAGTGGAGAAATCATGAACACATGGATCGACTCACTCCAGGCCTTTTTCCCAGGGCTGCAGGTCAGATTGAAATACATCATATTGTAAAAGCATTATCTGACGCACTCTTTCAACTTCCTGCATTTATTTATTGTATTTACTCTACATAATACTGGAATATTACTATACTTTACACTTCTTTTGTTGATTGCAGATATAACTCAGCCTTAAAAATTCAACTGTACAATTTTGATGTATTTTCATTAATTGTAACACGGCGTAGATGTGTTTTCTGTCAGACCCTGAGCCAATGTTTTTGCGTCTTGTTGCTGTAGGTGTTGAATGGGGATGTGGATAACGCTATTTGTCTGCATGCCTTCTACTATGCCATCTGGAAGCGCTTTGGAGCTCTGCCAGAGAGGTACAACTGGCAGCTGCAAGCCCCCGATGTGCTCTTCTACCCTCTCAGGCCTGAAATGGTGGAGTCCACTTACCTTCTCTATCAGGTATCAAAACCCACTTACGCAGTATACAGTATGAAGATGAGATTTACTAGGATTTTACTATACAAAATCATGATGATACTATAATTTTGGCAATATTGTGGTAAGCTCTTGTTAAATCGTGTAAAGAAAAAACGCAACCGGTTAACACTGTAGTAATATGGTTATGGTCTTTGTAGTTCATCCTGCCCTTAATTGTGCCACTGAAATGAAACAATACAGGGTTAGATGTTTAAAAATGCCTGTGCTATGGTGATATTGAGAGACTTCTTTTATATATATATATATATATATATATCTCGATCGCCAGCGCAACATTTTGTTTAATCTCAAAGAATTTCTTATTTTGCTTACATTTATTCTCACAGGCAACCAAAAACCCTTTCTATCTACACGTTGGTATGGACATCCTTCAGAGTCTTGAGACAAATGCCAAAGTCAGGTATGTCAGTGGAATATATGTTACCTTAATATATTTTAAATATACCTCTCACCAAAGCACAGTCATCACATAGTTCCTTAAATACTCAGTCTCCTACCACAGTGAACATGGCTCTATTAAATGTCCGCTCTCTGCCGAATAAGTCTTTTATTGTAAATGATTTGATTTTAGATAATAATCTTGATTGTTTCTAACTGAAACCTGGCTGGGTGCGGATGCGAATGCCGTTCTTGCTGAGGCCTCTCCACCTAATTTTAGCAGTGCCTTTTCAACCAGAAATGGAAAAAGGGGAGGTGGCACTGCCTCTATAAGCATAAATACTCTTGCCACCAAACCTATTTTATTTGATCAATACACGAGTTTCGAGCACCACGCAATTATTTTTAGTAACCCCCTGATCTTATGTGTCACTATCTATAGACCGCCCAAAAGATGTCCCCTTTTTATTAATGAATTCTCAGACTTTCTATCAATTTTACATACCTCCTTTAATATGATCATTTTAACCAGTGATTTTAATCTACACATAGACAACGTTTTAGACCCCATTACTGCGGAGTTTTTAAATGTTCTTAATTATATGGATTTCACCCAACACGTCACGTAGCCAACTCACGAGAAAGGGCACAGTCTGGACCTGGTCATCACGTATGGCCTGTCCACTACTGTGTCCTCTGTTATCGACTTGGCCATCTCTGACCATTACTGTGTGTTTTTTAATGTCACCGGTTTTATCCAGCGAGAATCCTCGGCAAAAACTCTGATGAAATGTAATTTTACCCCTGAAGTGGCTGCAAAATTTATGAATGTTTTACAACAAATTCCTCCTGTGATTTTAACTGCGATTTTATTGTTGACAATTTTAACAGTAAACTACTCATCGCCCTCGATGCAGTTGCACCATTCAAACTTAAAAAGATTAATCCCAAACCCCTTCCCGCCTGGAGAAACGAGGAGCTAAAGCAACTCAAGCGAAATTGCAGGAAGGCCGAGAGGAGATGGAGGAAATTCAAAATACTTACAATACAGCAATAAGAAATGCAAGAAATAAATTATTTTCCACAATAATCACCTAACCACAAAAACAACCCAAAGGTCCTATTCTCAACAATAGAAAATGTTTTAAATCCTGATTTTAACAGAACTCCTTTTAACCCCACAGACGCTCTCTGTGTCGTTTGCAGACCACTTCAGGGGAAATATAGACACTATCGGATGTAATATTTTATCTACCCAAAGTAACACAGCTTTAAATACATCTGGTTGTCTACTTGTTCCAGAGGAAACACTGCACAGTTTTGTCCAGGTTAATGCTGAGATGCTTGATAAAGTTTTCTCCTCAGTGAGGCCCACCACATGTCTTTTAGACCCGGTCTCAACCCCGTTTTTTTAAAAACATTCTATGGATCTTTTAAAGACAAGCTTTTACATATGATGAATTGCTCTCTTCAGACTGGGGTCTTCCCTGCTGCCTTTTAAGGGCTGGTGCTGAGGCACCTACTGAAGATGAGCAATTTGGACTGCAATGATTTTAACAATTTTAGACCGGTATCCAACTTACCATTTTTAAGCAAAAAAAAACAAACTTGTCTTTATCCAACTTAAATGATTTTATTACTGCACATAACGTCCTTGAGAAATTCCAGTCTGGCTTTAGGGTAAAAAGACGGCCCTTTTAAAGATTTTAAATGATCTTAGATTAAATTATGACTCACAGAAGGTCACAGTGTTGGTTTTACTGGATCTGAGCGCTGCCTTTGATACAGTAGACCACACTATTCTTTTAACTCGTTTAAAACACATCGGCCTCTCTGGTGCTGTCCACAAATGGTTTACGTCCTACCTCACAGACAGGACATTCATGGTGAGTGTGGATACCTGCTCCTCCTCCTCCATACAATTACATGCGGTGTGCCCCAGGGTTCGATTTTAGGCCCAGTGCTTTTTAACCTGTATATGCTCCCTCTTGGTGATGTCATCAGGAGACATGGAGTCAACTTTCATAGTTACGCTGATGATACACAGTTGTACATCTCCATGTCTCCTGATGACACCAGGCCAATGGACGCACTTTTTAACTGCATTTTAGATATCAAATCCTGGATGACAGAAAACTTTCTCCAGCTTAACCAGGACAAAACTGGAGCTTTAGTCATCGGTCCTGAGGCCCAGAGAGAGAAACTTTAACCAAACTACAGTCACTGTCTTTTAATCCTTCTTCACAGGTGAAGAACCTGGGTGTGATTTTTGACTCTGAGCTGACTTTTATTCCACAC
This sequence comes from Neogobius melanostomus, assembly GCA_007210695.1. NCBI lineage: Eukaryota > Metazoa > Chordata > Actinopteri > Gobiiformes > Gobiidae > Neogobius > Neogobius melanostomus. The sequence goes on from VHKM01000159.1 coordinate 1,394,890, forward strand.
ATTAAGAATATCACAAAGATAGACACTACCTGCTGTGTTTGCAGGTGTGGGTATGCCACTCTCCACCACGTTGTTGACAAATCCAAAGAAGATCGAATGGAGAGCTTTTTTCTCAGCGAAACGTGCAAATACCTGTATCTGGTAGGTTGTAATCGATAGGTTTCTTATTATGAACTTGTCCATAAACAACCCTTCTGCTACGTTAAATTGAATTTGTTGACATAATGTGTAGATTTTTCCTGTGAATGGGTTATCAATCAATCATAACACGCAAGTCATTTCCCATGTCCATATGTTCAACCTGTCCAATAAGTTTGCTTTTTTGTGGTCCCAGCTGTTCGATGAGGACAACCCCCTGCACAGGTCGGATAATAAGTACATCTTCACCACAGAGGGACATGTTGTGCCCATCGACAAACGCTTCAGGGAGAGACAGTGGAGCGACCTGGGCCCCTGTGAGGATGGAGCTCTCAGCCAGACGCAGTCAAACCACTGGCATCACAGGAACACCAGCAACGTGAGTCACACTTTCCCCGCCCTGCCCTTGTATGAATGCGGGTGAGTGTCTTATATTGGTGGAGGCCAGAGGATCTGTTGGCTGTCGACAGCCTCGCAACAAAAGCGCTATGACTAATGCATTATTATTATTATCATCATTACACTTAGATGCAGAGCCATTTGCGTACTCTACATATTTGATTTTACAGTGAATTGCCTATAAAATATCAATGTCAGGTCATACTGTACAGCTGTGCAAGTACTAAGTTCATACATGTATCTGTTTCTCTCCAGTGTAACAGAATACCAGAGGAGCAGCGCTACGCCCTGCCTTTGAAGAGCGTCTACATGAGGCAGATCGATCACATGGTGGGACTATTTTAATCAGCAAACTCTTACAAATCTTCACCTCAGAACAACACAACCCAACGGAACAAGGTTAGGAGGGAACAGTACTAAACCAAACTGCATCTCGTCTGCTGTTTGGGATCAACATAAGAAATACTACCATTTTGGAAAAACAAACTAAGCCTGGTCAGCCAAACCCATTCACCTAGTGGCAAAATCTGAAAAGAGTGTTTGGGGCTGTCATCCATGTTACTGAACATATTTGAGACGTTTGCCATTTAAGTTTTTATTTATGACTAACTAAACAATATTGGTCAAACAATACCAAGCCACATCACTATGTAACAATGTGAATTCTCTGTCTTTTAAAGCAATCATATTTTTGTTTATAAAAAAACAACTGGATTTATATTTCTTTCTAATTTTATTTTTATTTTTTATTTCAAGCATGCCACTTCCTTATTGTTCAATTCAACACAAAGAAAGGTGTTAATCAAGTGGCATAGATTTGTTCATTGGAGAGTATTTTAACATAAAATAATGGATGCTTCCCCCTAACATTCAGTCAATACCGAGGTGATTTTCTTTGTTCAGATTTTGTCACCGGTCTACATTCCTTTTTAACAAAGCGTGTCTTTAAACGTTTGTAGCAGTCTTGCATCACGAACAATCCTTCCAACCAACAATTCACTTACTTTACTTTACTTACTTAAAAAGTGTCTTGTTGTCCCTAAAAAGAGGTCAGAATAGGCTTTGACTGACCAGGCTCTAGGAATACCCGAGAAAGCATTTTTTCTTTTAAGTTTACATGAGAGTGTCTGTTTGAGTATTTAATTTTGTTGCTGGACAAAGGACAGTTGAGGAAAGTGAATGACTATGACTAAAATTGTATTTTGTGTGAATGTTATTTTTGAACAGTGGGAACAGTGCCAATTCGCCACAATAAATAACGTGGCCGTTTTACCAGATGCACCTCAAACCAGTGACGTGTAAAAACAGTAGGTGCCTCTTCGGTCAAGTAAAATAAAAAGTCAAGTGACAAAAACAGTGATTCTCAAACATCACCTGGCATTTTATTCACTGAACCAATAAACTAATTTCAGGGCCAAAATCGCATCTACCCTGGAGGAAAACCATAATTGAACCAATAGAGTTCTCGATAGGTCTAAGTAACACAATATGAGGAGTTTGCATGTTCTCTCCGTGTCTGCATAGGTTTCCTCCGGGTTCTCCGGTTTCCCCTACCACTAAAAACATGTACAATAGATTCCCCTTTGGGACTCCCCTGGAAATGAGATTCCTCTCCTGGTTTGAGAACCATTGACCTTAAGTAAAAGGGCTGCAACAAACAATAAACGTGGCCTATGCACCTTTTTCATAAGCCCGGTTGTATTACGCGGTGTCTGAAAGGTTGGTGGATCTGAATGTATTCGCTCTACTTTAAAGCCATACTGCGGAACATTTCACTCAATAAATACAATAAAACACAGTACACGCATGAATTTTAGAGTGGGTATTTTTTCTGGGAGCGGGACGTTGCTGGTTTATCTCTTTGGGGACTCTGCTGTTGCTTTGACTACAGAGAGTCAATCCACATGCTGTATTTTGCTGATCCATTGCAAAATAGCATTGTTTCTGTGTAGCTGAACATCTCCAGCTTGGCATTGCTGGCATAGATCAGCGTTTTGCAACAGGCTTGTGATGTGGTACGTTTAACCTGAAATGTTCCGCAGTGTGGCTTTAAAGTTGATAATGTTTGTTTTTCAAATATAAACCATTGTTGTTATACATTCAGACTATTAAGAACATTTCTGTGAATATTGAAATGTGTAGATGTACCGCTGAAGGATGAGAAAATAACTATGTTAGGATGGTTGCTGTGTTTTAAAGTGCCTTCAAACTTACTTTTAAGATATTTTGTAAAAGCCATTGATCTTGCACACGTCATTCCATATGTGTCCATGGCATGTATGAATTATTATTATTTTTTAACATAGCTTTAGGTAAATCATTTTAGTTTTAGTAGCATTGCAATTTGCATTCAAACTTTCGGTTCAGTTTTGCACAATCCTTCTCATGTGGGTTAACTCAGGGCTGACAAATAAACTTAATGTCTCAAATCTCACTTTTTTGTTGTTGCCAAATTTGTTTTCTGGGCTGAAAAGGGACTGCACTGATTTGAGGAACTGTGAATGTCCTAAATCGCTCCAAATAGGCAGGTTCATTTTGTCTGTATATGGTCTATGGTTTTCTTTACTTCTTAATTACTCATGAACCATTATGTTAGTTCTCTTCATCAACATAATACACTTTAGGAAGCCTTGATTATACAAATGTCTCAGGTTTTCTGAAATCTGTGCAACATTAGGTATCAAAATAGGGCTACATTTTTGTATCCTAATAAAGCATATTGAAACAAGACACTGGTTCGTGTTGCTTTTTATTTCAACAACAACAAAGTACTAAACGAGCTTCATGTGTACATTTAAGTTTACAAAGTATTAGATAAATAATTTATTTAATTTATTCACTCATTATCCCAAATACCCAGTGTACGTTTAATATGTTTAGAAAAGCTAACCATAATTTTGTATTTTGGGTATTGTGGGTAAAGTTATTTTAGACTATAGTATGTATAATCTAACATAATGTACATAAAAGCAGTTCTATTCTTATTTACACATATTCTGACACCGACAGAAGTGCATTTGCAGGTGGTGAAAATCTTTTTGTCATTGTCATTTTATATATATTTTTTAAATTATTCGTAAAAAAAAAAGAAGTCCTGAGCGTGAGGAACTACAGAACAGTATGTAATCCAACCAACAGGATACCGTGCCAGGAGTCCTTGCCCTCAGCACTCAAAACATGAGATGAAATGTTGACTTTAATTAAATGCGTTTTCCGTGCAATTGTTTTATGCCAATTGAAAGTAACAATTATCAGTAGATTAAAGGAGCACTATGCATCATTTTATGTAAAAAAAGAAAAAAGATATTAGTGCATATTTGACCTGTCGGTGACCTAGTGGCTGCTTGGGTGGTTAGCGTAGTGCTAACCATCCTGGACGCTCCATGATCAATTGTTTTTTGGGTATGATTTCACTGTGAATTGAACAGTCTCCATAAGAAATCCTAAAAAACTTGAAATAAAATTGATTCTGAAGCATCGTCGAGGTCACCGGTCAAATACGCACTCATATCAACTTTTTTTTTTCCACATAAAAAGTTGCATAATGCACCTTTAAAGGTAAACCTAAAACTGTTGTTTTCAATTATAGCTAGGGTTAGGTGTGTGTAGGATTTTCTATAAATATTTCATTGACATTCTTAATCTCCGACCCCAAATATAAATTAACCATGTTTAAATTTTTACTGATAACAGTAATATTGTTGAGTTATTTACAATTGAAAAAAGCATTTACAGGATGTAGAATGTGTTTAAGTTAATATTTTTGTTTTGGTTTTGACCTGAATATCGAATCAGAAAGGGTCCCACATATTGGGACAATTTGCAGTAAAAGGGATTTTGCTCTCCCGTTCAGAGTCCCTGAATCTGCCCCTAGCAAAGTCTGAATTAGTACAAGTGCAAATCTCCTTTTAGTTGAAGCTCAGTAACTGAACTCTGGAGGACCTAAGCTTTCAGTTTTAGTTGCTGTGGAGTTTGTAAACATTTAAAAGTGCATACAAAATAATATAGTATTTCATTTCAGTTAACATTGACATTATTTGAGTGAACTCTTGTGTCAGTGTACGGCTGACGGTTAAAGCTTGATGGCGGCTCCACAGCAGATGGGGCGGATGTGTAGGAGGTGGCATACGTGACCTGTAAAGCACAATGTGTGGGGTTAGCTCATGAGTGGTTTCAGAACGCAGTCCACACCCCAATGTCTGTGACGTGTATTTGACCTGTTTTCTGCTGTGGGTCGCTCAGAACAGCCCGCAGTCCTTGAGGTTTTCTTTGATGATGATGTCGGTGACGGCGTCAAACACAAACTTGACGTTCTCTGTGTCAGTGGCGCAGGTCATGTGGGAGTAGATCTCCTTGATGTCCCGACGCATGTTCAGGTCCAAGAACTGCATTTTGATGTAGTGACCTGCGTCCTCGTATGTGTTCGGGCCTGGACAGGGAGCAGCAAGCTTACTTAACAAAACTTACCAAACCCAATACATTTATAGTAATCTACAACAGACCAATTACTTGAATGTAGTACAATACCATACATTTTAGTTTAGCATAGCTTTACTAAACTTACTCTGTTACTTTAGGGGTGTTCAATATTGCAAACATATAAAAGGTACTACATTTTTAAACCTGATGTCCACTTCATAGCTTTGTGTTGCCTATAATTAGATAACTGTACTATTTGGCTGCTCTTACACAGTGTCAGATGATCAGATCATGACTTGATTTTTCTTTTATAGCATCACACCACTCCTGGTGACTGAAGGTTTCATTTAAAGTGACACATTCCTTCAGTCGTTTAACATCTTAAGCTCACCGTCGTATTCGGGGAAGCACATGCTGAGATGAGCCTTCTTGATCTTCTCCGTAAACACGTCCTTCTTGTTAAGAAACAGGACGATGGAGGTGGCGATGAAATAACGGTGGTTACAGATGCTGTTGAACAAGTGCAGGCTCTCGTGCATCCGGTTCTGAAACACACTCACAATATGTTAGTGCCGTCAGTGTTTATAGCCTTTAGTTTTTACTGTGGCTTCAGGAAATATTCATGGCCCTATTTATTCCTAGCTTTTGTTGTCGTCAGTTTAAATCTTATTTATTTTATTTTTTTGTAAAATAACTACACTCAGGATTATGTAAAGGCTGTACCTTTCTGTGTCAGAGGCCACAAAAAGAACTGACCTCATTAGTTATTGTAATGGTCTGAATCCACAATAGATTTCGACAATACATTACATGAGGTGTTGGTAAAAACTGGGGCTGGGTACCGAAAAAAAGTTTAGGTTCTACTGGTATCGGAAAAATAAAAGTATCAAAAGCAGGTACCAAAAGAAAAAAAAAAAGTTTTGATATTATTGGTCCAGGGACGGCAAGGAAGTGACCTCCAAATTTTTTCCTTAATAATTGCCCCATTTCTCTTTTTCTCTGAATGTTTGACCTGTTTGACCGCCCCCCCCTTTCTTACACAATTTCCCCTTATTTTTTTGCAACGATTTCTTCCAATTTCCCCCTTTTTTCCCCCAAAAAAATTGTTTTCACACATTTCTTCACATTGGAGATGAACCCGATATTGTAAATGTGTAGATCCACGCACTATTGTTCTGATTGGTATCGGAAAAAGTATAGTTCAGGTATCGGTATCGAAAACCAAGTATCGCTAATGTACTGGTATCGAGACGGTACCCAGCCCTAGTAAAAACTGTCCTTCCTCACCACTTCGTCGTCCTCCACCAGCACCATGTCATAGGCGCTCAGAGCGGCGATGAAGATGATGCAGGTCACTCCCTCAAAACAGTGGATCCACTTCTTCCTCTCTGACCTCTGTCCACCCACGTCAAACATCCTGAGCAGACACATCATCATAATGTGTTGCTGAGATCTCCAGGCCTTGTGATTTTTTTAAAATATGATTATTTTTACCTGAAGTGGAGGTCTTTGAATGAGAACTGGGTCTCGATGATACCAGTGGTCTTGACTCGAGATCGCAGCACGTCCTGCTCCGTGGGCACATACCCGGGCTGAACCAGTCGCTCTAAATCATTCAGGTAGCTGAGAAAGGACGAGATACCAGAGAGTGTTGCATAGTCTTAAATATGCAACGTAGGCCTAAATGAAAACTAAAGAGAGCGCATTGATGCTGTGAGGTTTGCTTCCTGTATGAAAAAAGTATATATATCTTATTTTGCCCTTGATTAACAATGACAACATGAACCTCCAGCAAAATGAAACCTGTCTGTAGAGCATTTGTATGTGTGTGTTTTCTTACTATCCAGCAGAGTCGTTGAGCTGGTACTCGGAGGCGCGTTCGAAGCAGGCCTGGATCCCGGAGTCCTTCCACAGACGCAGGATGATGTCTGACATCTCTTTAGGCATCGTACCCTCCTCTATGGTGTCTGCGAGGTGCATCAGTTTCCTCGCGTCGTCCTACAGGCACATGCAACACAGTGAAGCACAAGACAGGTAAATATAATTACATTTGACTTAATGAGTTGAAACATGAGAATTTAAATGTTGTTTTATAAGAATTTCCTGTGTACTCATACAGATGATGGTTTAAGATTAACTGTTTTCATTTTTTTTTTTTGATGTTTTGCCTCCCCATAACATTCTTTAGAAACAAAATAACAAGTGGCCCAAAGACTAATGAGGAGTTTTGTTGTGGGAAAAACACCTGCTACTTTCGTTTTTCCTTTTCTTTCACGAGGTCCTCTAACTTCCTTAAATATTTTGTCATTTTTGAATAATTTGAGAGTAGTATTTAATGCTGCAAATAAGATGAATCGCACTTGTGAATTTCGATTAATCGCAGTTAATTTTTACCTAATAATTATATTCATTATTAATACTTGGCCGACATAAAACACTCAAATTGAAAGCATTTGGTCACATTTCATTAATCAAACATTAAGTTTCATATTTCCATGGGAAAAGACCAACAGCTTATAACCGGGATCTCTCAAGCCATTTCCCCCAAGGCTTAAAGTCACATTTAGATACATTTTCCTTGGTGCTGAACATTTTGAACAGAATATACATGAAGTAGAATATAAGGACACAATTAAAGTCATTTTCATTGAAATAGCATCATTAGACAAGTCTCTTTGATCCATTTGTAGCTCTTTGGAGCTTTTGTTACATAAAAGTAGCTCATCATGTGAAAAGGTTGGAGATATATGTAGTTAATACAAGAGCCTTGTCTTTCAGGTCATGTGTGTGCTCAGAAACAGGAGTGTGTTTGGTCAAAACATATAATGCCATCAAAAAAATAATTAATCGCCATTAATTTTTTTTTGATTAATCATGAGTTAAAGCTTTCATTTTACAGCTCTAATTTAGATCAAAGATGGTTAGTTGTTGTATACTCTGGAGCTTAAAATGCATGCTGACCAAAACTAAAGGTATGTTTAGCCCAAACACGTGTCATGCTTCAGGAGCGGGTGATTACTGTGTATTGTCTCTAAGAAGTCGCGCACACGTGCAAATAATTGCCTGTGCAAGCGATTCACGGGACTGCTCTATACAGCGGGTGAATGCGACATTAGCCTACATCAGGCGTGGGCTATTGACTTTTACAAGGGGCCACATGAAATAAGTTTGAACTTAACATCAACTATAACTTGAACTTAATTCTGCTCACCTTTCTCCCATTGCAAAATGCAATAAATTATATCTGGAGAAAGCCTGTACAACTGAGAGCTTAGACAAAGATTGACATAAAACAACAAACTTACTCTTGAATTAAGCCCCTGACTAATATTCTCTACCCAAGCACTGACAAATTAACTGCCTTTTAGGATGTGGAACAATGTCTATACAAAGTGTAAAGTCTTCTTAGCTGGCTCCACACAGAACAGTATCCTGTAAGACATCTGAAGTGGGAACTATTTAATAATGTGAGTAACAGAAACAAAACCCCTCAGGCCTATTCTGTTGTTGTTCAGTCCTTACCGCCTGGTCTTGGTGCCCATAGTTGATGTTTAGTGAGTTCATAGCTTTGATGATGGCCATCATGGACTGCAGTGTGTTACCGTAGATGATAACGATGAACTCTAAACACTCTTCAAGTGAGTAACCATCTTTGTGGATAATTCTGCCAAGACAATATGATGTTTTAGTGTCAAAACAAGGCTCAAGGAAACGCCTAACATGCAAGAGTCGAGCAAACAAAGCTTACTTCATCTGTTTGACAATTGTGCTTTTGCCCGACTCTCCCGCACCTAAAAGAGAGAAAGAACAAAAAATATTATCGATGCAAAGTAACAGAAATGATCTTTGAGATCATTGAATATGTTGTACTTAAATACCTGTAAAGTTAAATATATAAACAAACAAATGAATACATAAAAGGTTCTACACTTCCTCACTATGTACTTGTAATCTAATAGGATTGTGGATTCCTAAAATGTAACAAATTCAATGATATGAGGACATTTTTGTGAGGTTATATATATATATATATATATATAATTGTCTACTCTGGTTAGATGCTTTAACTAGTACTAATTCTGACAGGCAGGGATATTACATGTGACCTTATTTCACATCAGTTATCATAATGCGTCTAATCTTGTTCGAGACACCACCTATGACCTAGATCAACAAGTGATGACAAAGCACAAGTAATTTCTACTACATCAATGACTGTAGCTCTAAAAGTATTTCAACAATTGGGTACTTTATACTGTAAATTGTTCCACATGAGTTCCCCTTTGAAAGGCCTGTCCTTCAGTGATAATCCTGTCGTATTGATGTGCTGTTATTTCAGGATTAACCTGGATTAATACCTCTGTTTGAGCAGGGACAGTTAAATCTCGTCTAAATCAAACTAGCTTTTTAACTATTCTTAAACTCTCTGATCTTATTTTACTTCTCTTGACTTTCAACTACTTCTATCAGTGTGTAAATCTGATTTTTTTTTTTCATATTAAAATGCAGGGTAGAATTCTACAGTAACATATTTTTTCCAAGTCAAACCATTTTCAGGGAGTCCAGGCTCCAGAGGGTTACCATACTGTAACCTACTTAGACATGGAGAGAACATCCAAACTCACAGAAACACAGAAAGGCCCCACCAGCTCTGTGTCCTTATATTTTGATTTGATCATATGTCATTATTTTGTTCTCCTACTTGATGAATTTACATGCATGTCTGATTATTACCTAGCAGCAGCAGTTTGACCGTCCTGGCATCTTTGTCCGCATCTTCCTTGAGCTTCTTGTCAAGCTCCCGAGACTGTTTCTCTTCGGCGCTCGCTCCGGCACCCATCCTGCTTCCCCCACGTTAGGCCCTTGTTCCCAATTAAAAACAAAAAAAAAACCTCCCGAAAACTGGAAGCAGGCACCAGACAATGGCCCACAATGTGCCAGGCGGCGGCTGCAGACACCGTTTGACCAGGTCTGAGAATTTGCCGAACTTAGGAGAGGATTTTGGGGATCCTCTGTCCACCTGACCCCAGAGGACCAATGGAGAACAAGGACAGCAGTGAAAGTGTGACTGACAGAGCAGCACAGGGCTCACCTTTAGGAGACTGCTGTGCTCAGCGGAAGAGCCCAGCGGCTCAGGGGCTAATCTCTGTGGTCCTCAACAGGTTTCCCTCTGGCTCAATTCAAAGACACTTGTATATACATTTTGAGAAAACAGAAGTGTGACATTCTTAGTTTTATTCTAGCTCTATTTCTTCATTTGTACTAAAGGGGATAAAGCCTTTGTGCTACTCTGCTGCATTTCAAACATCTATTAAACCAACAGTCTTTCACTTCATACCTATTGTTCATAGTTTTTTGGTCATCCGGCAGGAGTGGGCAATGGGGCTGCATTGCCAATGGGACACAGTGACAGCACGTAACCAGGTGGGCCTCAAACCACCACATTTCTTCATTCAAATTGCTGCTGATATAAAATGATAATTATGCAACTGATGTTATCTTTCCATAAAAGTCATATTTTCAAAAGCATTAAAACCTGTCATATGCACGTTAAACTAAATGCAGGTAATGGGGTCAGTTCTATAACATGTACTGTATATGCTGCAGAGGAACAGCCCTCAGACTCACAGAGCATGTATTTCAGATGGATAACGTGCAGCTCTAAAGTGATTAAAGAGATTTGTAGTTTCACCTGACACATCTCATTGACCTTAATCTGGACCTGGTGAAGGATCCTAATCCACTCACTCTAATTAGCCATAGATGTATATTCGGTAACCTGTGCAATACAAGGTTTACAGTTAGTAGTCTGTGTTCGTGTCGGTGTCTGACGTGCTCATGAAAAAATCCCGAAAACTAGATAAAAAAAAAAAAAAAAGGGTTTTCTGGCGCTTCTTGTCAGCCCATCATCACCAGAAAACGCATGTTATTATAAAATATAGAACTTTAATTTATTAGTTGTCAACATTTATGGAGGAAGAGAAGAGAATCAATTTACATTACAGTAACATCCACGGTGCATGTTCAGAAAATAAAAAGCTTCACCTCAAATTGAGAAAAAGATGGAGAAAATTATGTTTGAGAAACAACGTACAAGGGAAAGGGGCGGAAAAAAAGCTGACATGAAATCCAACTCCTCTGCATTTCTGACCTTAAAAGATGATTCTTGCACCACAATGAAATAAGACATTCACGAACATCCACAGCAACATTAGACAAGTACCATTTACAAACACTGTACATGCCATGCACAAAGAAAGGTAACAATAGGCTACATTTCTCTTTAGCTTTATAGTGGTTGTGCTTGTAACAATAATTGAGTGCACCTTACGCCAGTTTTGGTGCTAAAATCTTATACGGTGAATTTACAGCACCCTTAAGATGGCCTGAAATTGTATGTACGATTAGGAATGCAAACTTTTTTCCGCCAATGAGTTAAGTACCACAATTGTTGAAATTTTAAGACCACAAGTCGGGTCTTTTAAATCTGAAAATATCATATTTAGCTGCCTGTCGGAGTTGATAATCCCTAAAAAGATGAAGGAAATGAAATGACTAATCTGTTATTATAAGACCCTTTCCCAAACAGCTTATCACGACAGTCACAAAGACACAAGGATGTCTTATTCACATATAAACAAAACGGTATTGAAAACTGGAAGATAGTCATGTGATTGCTCAGGGAGGTGGGGCTACGGGACTGCCGGCCAATGAGCTTCCGGGATGTTCGTCTTATGTTGTGAAAGCTGCACAATTAAGTCATCCATAAACGTCCCATGAACTGCAGCGCAGGATAGTACAGTAGAAAAAAGTTTTACGGAAGTCCCAGAAATTCACTTGAAAATGACACGGCGCGACCTTGAAAGACTGAATACTGCCAGCAGTCTAGAAAACTGTCCACCTTTTCTTGTAAAGTCCTTTTAGATGTTTATAGCTTCATCCCCAAAACATCAAACATAAACATGTTCAACATAATACACAGTAACACTAATATACAACAACCATATTTGCACAAGTACCTATTCACAAAACATCTTTCTAGATAACAAAGATTTACTTTTACAGCATACAATAAATATGTGTGTTTGTGCTGTCGCTTTTGGTTTTTAGTCTTTCCTTGTCCTTCCCTTCTGTAGGGTCGCAGTGTTGAGATTTCAAAACACTCCTCATGTCAGTGGTGCTGGGGTCGTCTCCTCGTCATGATGCCGGCGATTGCGTGGCTTCCTTTGCTCCTTGAACTCCTTCAAACCCTTAACCTTTTCCACCGGGCTTTCGCTAAGTCCGCTGTCGCCAAGCTGCCAGTAATCTTGACAGTACTGGTTGATGAGTCCCATCTCTGGCTGGCTCAGGATGGTGAGGATGTCCTTGTATTGTCCCGCGCTGGGTGTCCATGCGCTGGACTGGAGAGGGGGCAGAGCGGGGCTGCCGGTCTCCACCAGGACGTTGTTGACGGTGCGTCCGGACAGAACCACGAGCTGCAGTTTGACCAGGGAGTGTTTGAAGTTCTTCTCGGTGGAGGTGCACTGGTAGATGCCGCTGTCGGACGCCTGCAGGGAGCGGATCAGGAGCCCGTTTTCGGTCTTCAGGGTACGGCCCTCGGAGCGGATCTGAGCGGACAAAACAGGACAATTAAAGATCTGTTTGGACCAGTGACCCACATCCAACCCCAACAGTCAAGCCAGAAAATGTACATGTTTGAATTTTGTCTCACAGATTTGGCTGCAGCACTGGAGGAGCATTTAGTTGGAGTAATCTTTCACTCTCACAGTGATGCACAGAGCAGCAACATCCCATTTGTAACTAAGATGTAAATAAAACGGTTCACCTCTTTCTTCCTGTCACTGTTCTCCTTCTGCAGGTGCCATTTCAGAGACATGTGCGGAGACCGGGCCTGACACTCCAGAAATGTGGTGCTGCCCTCCACCCCATACTGAACTGACTCCAGGGTGTTCTTATTGGCTGTGGATCAGAAAACACAATTTACATTACTTTGAGGAAAAGACTCTTTACTTCATGTGCGCTGTGGTGGTGAAACAATAATCTGCACTCTTCACTCACCATTGGAGTTATAGCCTCTGCACTGACGGATCGGGTTGCCGTATTTGACATCCTGTCGTCGACTGCGTCTAAAGTTGTCACAGAAATGTGCTTAGTATACATTTTATCTTAATGTGCTGTACATGAGTGTACTGCAACACACAAACAGATCATAGCTTCTAAAAATGCTAATTGTGCATTCACATGATTGAAAAAAAAAGAAACATTTGTAAATAGTATAGTAGGGCAGGGCGATATGGCCTAAAATCTATATCACGATATAAAAAAGAAATATCACGATAACGATATATTTAACGATATAATTGACAATGGACAAATTACTTACAAAATCCCAGCCTTACGCCTATTGGGAAGATTAATTAATTGATAGAAGGCGCATTGAGTTGTTTTATGTACAAAATGCGCGGTATAAATAAAGTTGCCTTGCCTTGCCTTGATATTTTATTCTTTTTTTTTTTTTACGCCAATACTAATTTCCTAGCAAATATGATCTACTCAAGCAGTTTACATCCTTCATGTCATTTTACTTTGTAAGCACCTGTCCCTGTGTTCTACAGTCAGGGTTTCTGCTGCTCTGATGGAGCTGAGCGTAACATAAATTATATCGTGTCCACAACGATATAAAAATTACAACGATATCCAAAAACTATATTGCGATAACGATATGCGATACGATATGGCCCACCCCTATAGTATAGTATACACAACAAACACATTTGTGCTGTATAAAACAATGCATGTACTCGTCCTCTTTGTTGTTTTGATTGAGCAGACACTGACCTCTTCTTGGAGGCGGAGTAGCGGGAGCAGGACTTGCCGTCCCAGGCGCAGTATGGGTCTCGGGCCAAACAGCAGTCGGCACAGGCCTCTCCGTAAACATCACAGCGATGCAGCGCCAGGTGGGTCACGCCCAACACTGAACTCACGTACAGTTGTTGCTGAAGGAAAAAGACATGGTAAATGTGTAAATCATCATCATACACATTATATCTGGAATATTACTTCAGACGTGCTGCGTAACTACCTACCCGTTTGGAGGAAATCTTCATTGTGGTAATAGGGGTAGGGACCTGAGGTGATAAACATTAAGGTAAATGTATGATTTTTATGATTAACTCGACACTTAGGGTAATCTTTTCAAGACATAATAAAGTATACACATATCCACCGCAACAAGTGACCGACAACCTGAATCTGTTAGAATAAACGGACAGACCTTGAAGACCTCGACCTCCTCCAGGACCAGTTCCTCGGTCAGCAGGTCGTCTCTCGGAAGAACAATCACCTTTTGGACGGTTCCTCGGTCTGCACACAAAAAACATAAACTATTACGTTAAACATATTACCAACTTTTTGGAGGAACCGTCCGTCAAGATCAAAACACCTAAAACATACTGAAACAATGTTTACTTTACATGTAACTCTGCCCTTTATGAATGAAATGTAATAGTTGAATTGTTCATCAAAACAGATGACGTATTTCTTCCTCCATGTTTTAACATCAGACTTTGAGCTCCGATTTGTCTGATATATTATTCTGTATCACTAATTCCACACATGTATAACGTGCAGTGTGTCATGCATTGGAGTTGTTTGGTTTCACATACCTGTGCCCAAGAAGAGCACCTCATAATTCCCATCTGCAGCCGCGACCTGGTCCACTGCTATTGTGGTGAACTCGTAGTCCACGTTGGTCCTGACCACCAGAGGGCGCTTGTGCACTGGGTAGACCACGTTGTGCATGGTGGGGTGGTTTCTCATGAAGTTGATCACCTCATCTGGATAATCCTTTGTGGATTTCATGTTGGGGGTGAACGTGCCTCCAGGACACTAAGAGGAAATTAGCAATAACAATATCAGAAAAGCAATTTAAGAGATAGTATATTACTGTGTTATGGTCATTGTTGCAAAAAACAACTTTACATAAAATACAAGTCTCAATACAGTGTAAAGCTCCACAAATTACACAACCATAGAAGGGTAAAATGGGATCGTAGCATTTTAATCAGATATATGAATGACTATTATTAATTTATAACAGTCATTTTTTTGTTTTGTTTTTTTTACACAATTTCACCCCAAAAGTATTAACAAGATGTTTGGGGTCTTTTCATTTCAAAGAGCCAATTAAAGGACTGTTGAAGTACCTGAAAAATAAATGACTTTGTGGCACATCTTTTCATTGAAACCATCCAAACTTACCGCTGGGACTGATTTATGTGTAGGTTGATAAAAATTGGAGCCACAACTAAAGAAACAAGACGCACAACTGCTATGCCAAATAATTTTAAGTGCAAAAAAACCCAACACACTATCAACCATTTTGCCTAATCTGTCGTCATACTTTTCCTTGCGTTTGTTCAGTTACACTTGACAAATGTCTGGCTTATTCATAAGACGTGTGCGTTCATGTTAAAAGCCAGGTCGAAAGAGCCCAATTAGAGTACAATCGCAAAAACTCAACTCACTGTGCTGTCAGTCCAAATAAACGTTATTATCGTGTTATGTTATATTTGAGCAGTGACTTTGCTCACCGTGCCGGGTCGTGGGTATGGGATCTTCCCGCTGTAAGCCACCCACTGGTAGTTGGGTCCTTCCTTGTGAGCGAAAGGCCCGTTGAAAACCATCCGGATGTCGGCCATAGAGTAGACACAGACCGCGGATCCTTTGAAAACACTGTGAGAAACGCAAAGGGATAATTACTGAACTCCTACATACAGTGAATTTAGAGCATTTTCTATTTCATTATGTAGTAGTCTGATACTAAATCATTTACATTTCTTTTCTATTGGATAAATTCAACACGGATTGCGTTCCATTCCACTCAATCATTGTGCGGTTCATAAGCATTTACAAACAAAAAAAAGTTTAGGTCTGTGGTAGATTCCGTTCATTGTCAGAATAATACATATGATACAGAATAAGTCTATATACTGTACATAAAAAGAACAATCTGGCAGACTTCAGTATAAAAACATAGGAATAAATACTTTCTGAACCCACTGCATTATATAGTACTCCACGCTGCCGCTCATGGGAAATTCATGTCAACACCAGAGCGCCCAAACTGTAGTCTGGCTGTCAGACATACTGACACAGGGAGGAGATAGAGGGGATTGGCCAGAGGATACGCTCCCTGCTGTCGAGAGGCTGAGGCTCCTGTCAGTGCCCTGTCATTAGTGCTTCTTGCTGCTTCCTAACTGATGCCAGAGACGACGATGGATAAATGAACCGTATCTGCTGCTCCTAGGCATGACTGCATTTCGTATTGTTAGGTTTACTGCATGTTATTTGGCATATTTTTTTATTTTTTTATTCCCTGATGGATATAAAAGAACAGTAACATTACAGACAAAGCTATACACACTTCTCAAAATCTTGAAAAAAATGTTTGCTCATTCAGTTAATTCTGATACCAATCAATCACACACCACATTCATACATAAGAACGGCGGGTGATGTGTCTTGCCCAGGGACATTCAGAAATGTAACAGAACAATATATAACTTGCAAGTTTTGAAGAACTACATTCTTGCACCGAGGGAGGTCAAATGACTTAGACTTGGAGTATCAACACTGAATGACATGACGTGGATAATACAAAGCTTCTGGGAACAAAGTCAATACAGAAAATACATTTATGCTCCCCCCAAAATATGCCTTTAAAATTCTGCTTTTATCTCTCGCCCACGCTGTATGAAACAACACCTTCAAAAGTCTGCACATCAACTTCCTTTTACTTTGTAGCTTGGATCTGACGGGCCCAAAACATTTCAATATCAGAGGAGGATGTCACTTTGAGGTGCAGGAATAGGTACTGTAGAAAAACTGCAGAAGTGAACCCAAATATACACCGAAGTGTTTCTTTCCCCCTCCACGAAGTTTGATGAAAATGTCAAGAAACTCACCCAGAAACTGAAAAGACGCCATAGATGACTGGGTTCCTGCTGTCTTGAGTTGGTTGGATAAAGATGTCCTCTGAAACGAAGGGAAAGGATATGGGAATTATGCACTGACATTCATGCACACCAATTACTGATGAAGAAGCAAGGATGGATATGTGTGAAAATGTTTTATCTTTAAGAGAATAATAATAAAACCTGCATATAATGTTGAAATAATGAACAACAAGGCAAAGCGTGTATCTATCGGTAATGTTGACAATGAATTATTAAGATATTTGCTTTGCTTCGACTACAGGTAGCCTAACAAGAGCTTCAAATACAGTAGGTATTTCAAATGTCTAATTTCTGCAAAAGTAGCACTCCGCTGATATGTTTATGTTCACTTTTCTATCTGGTGCAATCTTTTATCAACCTGTCTCATTCAAACGTGCTTCTTTCTTATTTGCTCCCCTGGCCCCACACACCGTCCTGCACTGAATCATTAAAACGCAGACAGCTCGATTGTCTCAGACTTGGCTCTCGAGTCTTGGGACTTAACAGCGCTACACACATGGCTCTTATTAAAGCCATGCTTCACCAGAGATCTCCATTTCACATAATTTCACATCTATTCCCCGGTGAGTTCAGGAACTGTAGTTTTAAACATCACCCTGTATTTACATTGCGGGTCCCATCGAGGCTCTTGTAACCACTCGCTGTTCACTTCAATGTCCCGAGAACGTTTCCTCTCTGAGCCGAATACAGGTGGATTCTGGGAAACTTCCATAGAAACGCAACGAGCGGTTTGATAGATTAATATTTATGCGAAACACCACTTCCCAGACCAAGCAGCCACCACCAACCACATCACAACCTGCCTTTCCTGCTTTTGTTGAAACTGAATAGTAAAACTGCAGAGATTTGCACAATAATAAACGCCTTAAACCTGTTTAAAGTCAATAATGTTACACCATTCTGGAAATGCATCTAATTGCAAATTTGTTACAATTTGATTTTCAATTTATGACTTAAAATTCAGTTCAGTTTAAAGGAGCATTATTTATGCATTTTCTTATGTGGCTGTATGAATGGTCACCATGGCGTCTTTACTTTCCATCACACTGGTCTCTTGTAGTCAGTATGTGCTTTATGTGTCATTGTACAACCGTACATTGAAATTGTGTTCAGGTGTTAGTCCTGAGCTGCTGCAACTGAGCCGCGCTGCCACTATGGGCCAACCAGACCCGCATGTTGGTTAATCTGTTTTATTCTCCAGTGAATGTCCATTAGCTGGGACAGTAGTATGGACAGAAGGCTTGTGTGGCTTAGCTTTGAGTCTTGCCTCGTTTGTTCCTTTTTTGTTTCCTGTAGCGCCGCTAGTGGCGCCTCCACTGTGCTGCAGCTGTAAGGGACTCTTGGGGCCTCTTCATGGTTTCAGAAAAATAAATTTGTAATCTTAAGCTCATAAGTTAGCTGTTTGTTTTACTTTAAAAAAAAAGATGTTTTCTTCAGGACCATTATAGACTCTTTGCAGTGAAAACAATCTACTGATCCCTCAAAAACATGGCGTAGACGTACAAAAGCATCCAGTAAAACAATGTGGAACACAGAAACCACAAATGCAATTCACAGAAAAAGGCAAAAAAGCAGCTGTACCGAGAGAGTGTGAGGTTGCCTATTGTTTACACGTCGCCATACTCCAGGATCATTTGTTTGGAAAGTTTACCCTGCTGACGGACCCTCTCACCAGTAAATCTACAAAAACAATTGATCCTGGAGTGTTGTAGAAACCACCGTGATCGAAAGTAAAGGCGCCATGCTGACCACTCGTACAGCCGCTGGGTCACAAGGTCAAATACCCACAAATATCGGATCTATATACTGAACACCCTAATTGCAGCCTTTTACGAATTTGACTGAATTGAAAGTAACCGCGCAGCATTATAGAACAACCATTCCATCACCTGATTTTCTTTTTACGTTGAAATCGCTGTGCTTTCACTTCAGTTTAGACTTCAGGTACCTCTTCCAGCATTGTTATATGAACAGGTATGAGTCAACACCATATGGGAGAACGATATTACTTACTGTGCACAGACATGCAACATTATATGCTGTGAAGTAACCTGGCGTGTTTGTGGAAGTAATTTGTAAAAACAGGATTCTGACACAAGAAGCAGGCAAGACCGGAGAGAGGCCTCAGACTCAAATGTCGATGAGAAAAACATATATCAGCACTTGGGGCAAAGATGCATGGACTAGAGAACGAGAAGTGCATGAACTTACTGTTTTGACTCTATAAATCCGAGCTTTATGCGATAGCCAGCAAAGTGCTCCAAGTAAAAAGATGCATGGTCTTTGACAGACATTTTGTCAACAAAGCGATAAAAGCAGAATATAAATCATAATGTGTTGCTTGAAATCTAACTTGTTTCTAAAGTGTCACATCAACCACAGTCTCAAGTCTTTTATCTATCCGTCACGAAGCACCGAGGCGAACACAAGAGGCAAAGATGAAGAAAGGCATGAAAAATATTAGGGTAATGTCTGCAAAGTGAAGCTGGATAAAAGATGGCGTCAACACTATCATTGTCTCCCTTATCAAAGCAGTTGAAATTATGATAGAACAGTGAATCTCACGACACCAATGAGAATATTTGTCTTACAAAGTAGCAACAGACTAAAATGAGCACCAAAGAAGGGACTACACCAGGAATAAAGCCAGGACAAACGACCATCAGACCACGACTACTATAAGAAACAGATGTAATTAGAAATCAAGTCAAAAACAGGAGTGAACTGATGACCAAGAAAAAGAATTAAAGGCAGAAAGAACATGACCCTGTCCTCTGTCGAATTATCTACAGAGATTTTTCACTTAAAAATAATCCAATGAAACAACAATGCTTCACTCTGACATTATCGAGAAAAGGCAATAAAACTGCTTGGTTGCTTGCATGTTTACTTCTTAATGGACACGCACTTCTGTCTTTTTGTGTCCCATCCCTGGACAAATCTGTCTAAGTCTCCCTCTCTATCTCTCTGGACTCACTTGTATGAATAGTTGCAAACTCAATTGTTGTTTACTCAGGTTAAAATGATCTGCAATAGTATGCAAACTCATTGTTCCCAGTTGTGTAAGCAACATACACATATTCAATATATGGTCCTCACTTATCTTACTTAGTGAAGTAATTCAATTTTCAAAACTTGGGAGGACATTGTTTGCTTAACCACAAGCCCCAAAAGTGCCAACAGCTGATAGCAGTAGAAAGACACTACATGCAGTATTTGAACGCTCTTGTTACGATAAATTCATGTCTTTCTCATACAATCCACGCTGTGCAGAAAAAGATTTGCTGCTCTTTCCACTAGTTCTTGTAATTTCAAGGCCTGAAGAACAAATCCCTTTTTAATCTTGTCATTCATGTTACAGAGGGGCAGGTCGGGATAATCTCTGAGGGTTGGACTGATGCCAGCTGCTCCGTGCTGTACAACTGAAGGGCGCTTAAATTGTAGCTATACCACACAGGCGCCATGGCAATGTTCAAAGCGGTGTCAGATTTGGTTATACATAAATGTTATTGTTGATCTACTGTATATTGGAGATAGTTTCTGCTCTGTGCAGGAATCAAGTAAAAGCGTTCTTTGCTTGCAGATTGGTAACCTGTCTTTCAACTTTGTGTGAGCTGTCTTTATGAACCTGCATACATATCTCTTTTTAAGAACGTATGAATTAAAGCAGAACTATGAAACTCATGCCCCTAGAGGCCATAGTTGCCACTGCATATGTCGTAGCATGTGTTTTTTTTACTCATTAATTGTCCGTGAGAGTAAATACTACACTGACAGAAAAGACAAAGGGAGAGAGGGATATTGTACATCCAATTACACAATGGAGATAATTTTTTTCACTCAAACTTAGCTGTAAATACTGTTTAAGTGGCGCTAGCCCACAGTTAGCTTTGCCCGTTAGCCTGTTGGCTTCTTCTTCGTAAGTCCATTAGTGTGTATTGGGATCTCCAGTTGCAATTGTGGTTTTCTGGCCAGAGACACCAGGGGAGACGAAAGACCCCCCAATCATGCACTTGTACACTTGTATTACGCCTAGAGGGACTACGAAATTCGTTTTTAATAATACATATTAAATATTGCAAGTAAAAGTTTACAGAAAACTCTTTTGTCTGGAATATGTTTCTGTCATGTGTATCTGACATTTGCAATTAGAAGCAGATGAACGGGCGTAACTCATAACGCAATCAAGTCTTACATCATGCATATTGTTATGATACACAGTATGTAGAAATATCTGTAACTCCGACTCACTCAGTTCATCAAAGTGCGTCTCGATGCCGTCAGATCCGGGCACAGAGCAGATCAGACGAGCTTTGAGGAAGGTGCTCCACTTGTTCACCAAACAGCAGTGTCCACCATCGTCATTCTGTGGAGAGGAGACATTCCCTGATCAGCCAAAACATAATGACAACTGTAAGGTGAAGTCACACTTAATTATTGTTTCCCCAGGTTATTTTTTTTAATGCCATTTTTATACATCTTCTCACTTGCGGTGTCTGAAAAATGTCCAAGGGTTGATGTGTTTGAAGATTCCACTTTATTTAAGTCTTTCTTAATTTAGGTCTAAGTATTCTTCCTCATCTCCAACAGCATTATCCGACCATGCAAATGTATCCAACAACTTTGTGACATTAAACAATAGGCCACATACTAAGCTGAGGAAGTCTACAAGATGAAGCACATACTTCATCATTCAGAACAATTAACTTTCAACGAGGTGAGTCCAGATTTTCGGGTGAACAAGGTGGAGCTAATGGAAAGTCTAACGCCTCCTCGCAATTAATAAATCCCGGTTTGCGATCAGAAGAAAACAAACTCGAAGGAAACCTCATCTGCAATTATAAAACCTACATACTATCTCTAAAATTGCAGCCTTTGTCCACATCAGCTTCTTTCCACGGTGGTCCATTGAGACAATAAACAGTGCATAACAGTTCATATTTGACCAGGCATATGTCAGGTGGTCATAATGTTTTGGTGGACAGGCTTAGCTTATAATAAATAACATGCCTCACGCTCTGCCTGAACCATCTGTCCAAGGTGAGTGTTGTTTTTGGGACGAGGCGCCTAAACTTCGGCCTGTCTCTGTCACTACTTGGACCACATGCATGAGCGCATGGCCAATTCTTACTTCTGAGGCGGAGGATAGGACATGGGAAAGTGACTCACAAGCCGTTAAAGGGTCAATATCAATTGGAGAAAATACAAGGTGTGTCTGACAATACGTACTGCGAAATGCATTTAGCTTCGAGGGCGATTTGGCGATATTTGCAAGAGGGAAAATGGATGTGAGAATCGAGTAACACGCAGAAAATCAAACCAAGGAGTCGGGACAATGGTGTTTTGAGATACGTACGAAGGCAATAAGTTCAGCCGTTAAGCTGACATATTGTTGGAAAGCTTGCGTATGTAATACTATTCTACACGAAAGACCCTGGTCCCTGCTGATTCAAGTTTGATATTCAGAACAAATGCATGTATAGTGATTAAAAGCAACTGAACATAATAATGACATAACCTCTGACAGTACCAGTAAATTAGAAGAATATATAGGTTTATTTCACACAGGCTCTAGTTAGGTCGACCTAAAGTGGCTCTCGACCTGAGAGCGACACTTTTGGGTCAGTGTGAATCCAACCGCAGCACTTTAAGCCGGTCTAAACAGTCACTCCGAGTCCGGCTGAAACTGGTGGTTCTCGGACGGGCTCCAGTCGTACTCTGTAACATCGGGGAAGTGCACACGGGCGTGTGTGTCGGCACATTGACAGGTTGATGCCCGTTGTCATGGGAATAAGCTGATCATTGTTAAGTGGCTGATGGTGCAACGTTTGGTGCGGCGCATGTGAACACGGTCTGAACTTTGAAGTAAGTACAGTTGAAACTAGAGGGGTCTCGTGGGTGAAAAAGTCCTTAAATACTATTAGAACCATTATTATAGTGATGACTAGAACTACTGCTAGAACTACTATTACCACTGCTGCAGCTGCTGCCACTGCAAGTACAAACACTGTATTACACAAATTCATAACGCTCATAATTTAAGTGAGTGTTATGTTAGTGAGTGTTAGACTTAGTAAGATTGATTTGGTGGCACAATACAGCTTTAATGGGAAGAGACTGAGACCTACTATGTGAATGGGAATCAACAGTAGGGATTAAAGTCTGTAAGTTTAACAATTTTAATAGATTTGTCAATAGAAATATAATTGACCACCTGGAATTTGACGTAACACAAGCAATATTAGATAATTTTATTTTTTTCCCTCCCCCCAATCAGAATCCCTGGTGCCATAATTGACCAATATGACGAGCTTTCCTGTGAACCGGCCTGTCAGGTCCAATCAGGAGGGAGGAGGGTGAAGCTCGACCGTTTACTTACGACATTTTTCTTTTCACTCTCTCACTTGATGGTTTATTTACCTCTTTTTGTAATCCTACAGACCATCACTTTAAAGTAAAAAACAAACAAACAAATGTTTCGAAGGTTAACTGACTTCAAATGAGGCAAGTACTGTACTGTACAACCAATATGTTTTAAAGCTCCACATTTTAAAAATGAAAATGCTGAATAATCTGGAAAAACAATGTAATGTTTTTCGATATGAACAAACTATGTGTGCAAAGATGTAGACAAACTGCACTGCTCTGCTCTAACTCCTAATCCAAAAGCACCAAAAATAACCACAAAGACATCCAAACTTAGCCGTGGAGCCCAAACATTAAAGATGATGCTGGAGTCTGTGCAATTGTAGTGAGTGAAGTATAGCAATTACACATGATCATGGGGACCTCCTTGAGAATGACAGAGGTATGTAGATACAGTATGTAAATGATTACCAGGCAGATTCGGCCAATCCGGGACTGGGTCATCGGACTCTGGCCCATCTCTGTGACTTTCTCCCTGAAGAAGAAGTAAAGTTTGTTGTCATTTTGCTCTCCGCTGTCGGGAATGAGGTGGGCGTGGACAAAGGTTGGATCTGCAGAGAGGAGACAAGAAGATAAATTTAAGTAGCAGCTTTGAAATGCATGTGTTTTGAGAGTAATTATAAAGCTTTGCAGGAAAACATCTTATATCACTCTCCAAACAACAGCAGCTTATCTTGAAAACACTGTTGATTTCCAACAGAAAATTACACTGCATCAAACGACATATAGAGGTTAGACTTCCAGCTTGGTGTTTTAGAGTCAGGCTATTAAGATCCTAAAATCATCCCCCACAAATTCTTTGTATCAACAAATATTGCCTGTGCACTGCATGCTCATTTTATTCTCTGTCTTTGATTTGGTGTGTGTATGCATACTCACAGATCAATACCTACAGCTGAACTCTCATTGATAAATATGATGAATAAATTCAGGCCCAGTTCTACAGGGGTGCAAAAGGGTGCATTGCACCCTCATTTTAAAATGTTTACGGTATACACCAAAAGTTTTAGTTGCCTCAGAATGTCTTTTAATTTTGAGAATCTGTATTTAAACCCCTTTCAAACGCTAATGCACACTCAGTCATATTTATCTGGAGCAGGCGCTGTTATATTGTATTTTTCTACAAGCTGAAAAGGATAAAATGTGAACCGTTGAGTCATCAGCCCGTGAATTTCTCTCTAGTTTGGGTAAATGAATAAACTTTGGTAATACCTCACATAGGGCATACTTCACTAATTCGATATATCTACAATTTTACATATTGTGGGAAGTTATGAAGCGGATGATTTTCTGTGGCTTCTCTCAAAGAAAAAGAAAATAAATCTCAGATATTATAGAATCAAAGAATAATAAATCATTACCAAAAATTAAAAGTTAAGTAAAAAAAACCTTTACAACACATTGCGTCTGTAAACTCAAACTGCAAAAAGTACCACCACAATCCTCTGAACTGTTAACGACTCATTATTTTCTCTCTAATGCTCTCACTCAATATGGTATCCCAGCATGCTTCAGCTGACTGGCTTAGTAGGACACTGCACAGCGGTGGGCGGCCATAGTCCCAAAAGGGACCAAACCAAATCAAGAGGATCCAGGAGTCGTGCACCGGGGGAAGGAGAGTGCCGCACTGATTGGACAGCTGATTAGCAGGCCTCAGGTGTACCCCTTTTTTGCTCTCACATCACTGCTGTTGTCGGGGGCAACAGGGTCAGAGGTAAAGGAAATATAGTGATATGTCTGACAATGCTATGATTGATTGGGCGACATGGCGCTACATCAGCATAACAAGCAGAGATGGAGGAATAACAGCGGAGACAAACTATTACTGCTATCAATGTTACTATTACTGCCCACTTAAGTACTGTAATAAACACTTGCCAAAATAGAATTAAAAAAAAGGTTATGGAGTAGAAAAAGTAGGGGAAAAAAGGAAATAAATGGTTAGGTTATGGAATACGTGCTTGTCTACCTCTTGTCCACCTCTGGGACAAGCACCATCTGCAACATTCACTGAATATCACTACTTCTTTATTTATATTGTGCTGACGCTTTATAAGCCTAACAAACTTCAAAGCATGAAAGGGTAACAATATGAAGAAGCTTTGTTTGTCATTATACAATTGTACAACAAAATTGCATAAAGAACAGATGTAGGGTTTGTCCTGACCCGCTGTGTCCTGTGCCACAGTGGGCCAACCTGAGCAGCATGTTTCTAGTGGTGGTGCGTACCCAGAAAGGCACCAAACCCAGGCCTTTATAGCTGTGTGGCAAGTGCACTAACCACTCAGTCACCGTGCCTGCCAATACATATTTACTCTCTGTATTTAGTAGTGATAAGCTATGTTTATAACCACAGCTGCCCTGGCGTTGACTCACTCAAACATGGCTGTCAGTCTTACCCACTGTCCTCTCCCACCTCACACACTCACATACAGAGACAAGATGGGTGAGTTGCACAATGTTTTGCACAATGACAATATGGCAGTATGCATTTGTAGACGCAGGTATCAAACCACAAACCTTCTCTTTATGAGACAGATGACCACTCAAACATGTGAGTCATTTTCCCCAGTAACACTGCTACAATAATCCACATTGCCAGCTGAAAATTTCAACCAAGAATACTGGAAAATAAATGTATTTCAACAACGCCTCTTAGTAACACACTTGAGCTTAAGTATCTGGTTCCTTTCCACTGTTGCTAACCAGAATTTTAGTAACTGAACATCCACGGTTCATTTGCAATTACAAGCTCCACTCAGTGTCATTATTGACATGCTGTAATTAGCTATGGGCCACTGACCCCACTGTCCAACCCTGCGGACTGCACGCTATCAGCCATTTTCTGCTTTGGTATAGAATGATCACTGGGTCACGTGAAACAGCACGGAATGACCGATAAATCTGGTTCCTAGAAGATACGGGCGCTTCTGCAGGACACATTTTAAAGGGGACACCATAAGAGATACTGAGTGGCGCCTTTACCATTGAGCCATCTGGAATTGTACTGATCGGTCCTCATGGCTGTCTTCTTGCCCAGTGTGCGGAAGATGGCCGAGTCTGTTCCCATGAAATCGATGTAGACGCCGGCGTAGAGCTCCCCATCTGTCATTCGCACAAACACAAAAACACAGGAGGTTGTCATGGAGGTGAAGTCATTCCTCTCGCAGGTTAAGAAAGATATATATACAGCATGATTGAAGCACCGGTTTCAAGTTGCCTCATCTCTCAAAGACAAAATCCGGCACACACAGCAGTGGTTATTTAATGACCTTACAATCATCATAATTTCTGAATAGGGGCCGAGAAAGTCATACAAACTCCCTATTGGCTTTATGTCATAGTTATGTTACAATCAGACTGCGTGAACTGAAGAACAGCTGGCTCTACGAGTGAAGTAAACATGATTGTATATCCACCTGTCTGTCATAATGTTACATGTTACACTGTTTTTGAATATATATATATATATTAAAAAACCCTGAACGCAACCTATAAACTGCTCCAAATTGTGTGCTACTGCATGAAAAAAAGTCAGGACCAGGATTAAACCTTTTCAGCTTCAGTCTCCTGCCTGTTGGATTGGCATACCTCAACCAATGTTGGAGTAAATAAGTCTTACTACTTCCCACTCCCTTCCGAGTATTTTGATACATTTTTGAGGTAATTTACTTAATGACCATAGTCTAGAGAAGCAGTTTTGGAGATGCTACGATCCAGTGGTTAGTCATAACCTTTCAAACTCTCTCACATTCTTACATATGACACTATCGCTGCTTTTAAATCTACTCTAAAGACAAAATGTATACTGGCTGCCAAACCTATACCATATAGAAATACAGTAATGTCATCATTTAAACACTATGGTTTGAACATTACCTCGACATGTTGGTCATGTGAAAAGGCAAGCGTATTATGCCATATTATGCCAACAGAGAAAATCCACTTGCTCAGGAGGTAATAGGAGGAAGGGAAACAAAGGTTGAAATGTAGCTCAGGTCAGTGGTCACATACTAGAACGGTGCAGAGGACTCAATGAGAATGATATCAATTCTGAGAATGTGAGACCTCCTGTATCCACTGACAACAGACCACCCAATGAACAATGGACCCAATGAACGACCAGGCAAGGTCACAAGGTGCAATTGCATAATTTTAAATGGTCACCATTAGCTTCAATATTTTTTTAAAGGGACTAGATGCAAGTTGGTCATTTCTATACTCACTACTGCCACCTCAGGTCTTACGCGTAACTGCAGTCTCTATATTAAGCTCGTGCATGACCCGAATTAACAACTTTTTGAGTGACAGTGCAGGATTTTAGAGGCAGTTGTGGTGAACAGGTCTGGGCTCATTCTACACATTAGGACATGGCTGGAACATGTAGGAGGAGTAAAATATATAATTTTAACATTTTTAAACTCCGTATAGTCCCTTAAATGTAATGGAGATTATTAATTGCAAATAAAATCTCATTTGCAATACTTACATGCCCTATCCCTAGTTTTTTTAATAGCGTTTGTCCCTTATCATAAGCAATGTCTGCTTATTGTAAAAGCAGACATTTGAGAAAAAATACCTTTGTGCAGCTAATTATAAAACATTGTTATCGATTGTGAGCTAGCAGGCTGCGAGGTGTTGTTATCGTTTACATTACAGTGACAGTATTGCTCCCTGAAAGTTGTGAAACATATAAACGGATCCCTGTAAAGAATTGGAATGAGTTTTGTAACAATTAAAAGACAACTTCGCACTCCCTTCATTGTTTGTACAGATAGAACGTTTAAGCTCAGATAAGATGACAGTAAATGACAGTAACTATAATTCATTTGTATTGTGAGCATCTTAAAATTAAAAGTGATCAGCAACAAATAAAAAAGTTTGGGGGTTTACAAGTTTTGGAAACATCCTTTTGTAGAGGAAAACTCAAGACGCTGTTGACTAAAGACATTTCCATTGCCAGTGGAAGAACTATGACAGGCTCCTTTAAAAAAGTGTTAATCTGATCAAGTCTTTACATGTTGCATTATCTCAGAACTATTATTAACCACCTATCCATACTCCATTGTAATTTACTGCAGACGTTTAAAATACATGGTGACATCATGGAGGAGAGGAAAGTAGCTTCGCCTCGGGGCACATAGAGTCGAACTGTAACAACTTTAAATACAGCACATCGAAATACTGTGATGACATGTTGTATAGACGCTGTACTTACTGATCAAAGCCGAGACACTGTTGAGTTTGGGGTCATACGGGCATTTTCCTTTCCCAGAATCCACTTTGCCGGGTTCAAGTCTGAAGATGTACTCCTGTAACATCAGAAATGTCTTTAAAATGGTTGCTTTGTCTTCTGTTAATTTGAATTTAATTCACGTTTGTGCAAGTAAGGGGCTGACTGAAGGCACTTTAGTGATAAAAGCACTCTTGGTATACGTCAATAAATAACTTGAAGGAGGTAACTGCCAAGGTGCGACCCTAAAGGCACTTAAACCGCTCTTTGGCAGGGCCCTAGATCTTCTGAGGAAAACAAAAATGCATCAGTTATCACACAGGCGGGAAAAGAAGGCTGAGGACAATCCAACACTCGTTCAGCATGCGTTTGATGTTAGTAATTTGTTCAAGAATGCCTTGTGTTCATTATTTCTCTGTGAGAGACAAGCTGATCGTCTTTTTCTTTTCCATAGTTTGTCTGCGATCTGTGTTGGATCTTTTTCTTCGTCTTTGTGTTTACCCTTTACATTTATCCAAGTTTGAGCCTGGCACCAAAAAAAAACCCCTGATTGATTCATTTTCTTGTTTTTATAGATCATCCTTAACTTGATTTACTTTAGTTAGAATTAAGTACAGACTTCTTAATCAGGTACAAAGGTGAAGTGATGAAAAAGAGAGAGAGACAGAGAAAAGAATGTCAGGTGGGCACCAGACCGAAGTGTCTTCCCTGAGCCCACCTTGACCTCCATGGGCTCTGCTGTGGTGCCGAGGTCTGCGGCGCGGCTCGTCCTTCCTCCAGACAGAGACGGCTGTAGGAACTGGGAGCCCTAAAACACACACACACACACACACACACGCACACGGGACAGAGGGCCACGGCGTTACTGACACGGGACATCCCACAACAAGGCCACATTACCCCGATGTGCACCACGGCCACGGAAAAAGGGAGGGGGGAACAAAAGTGTTTGGAAAGAAGAAAAATGTTTGAACTGAAAGAAAAAAAATGGATGAGAAAGTGGAAAGATAAAAAGCAAAGCAGCTATTGTTTAGAGAGAGTGAGATAAGAGTCATGCAAACACAGCTGGAGGCGTCATGCGAAACGTGCAACTGTGAAAAAGAAACTTAAACAATAAGACGTGAACAGCATGGGTATTTGGGGAGATTTTACATGCATATATATAAACCCAATGATACACAATGTTCACCTGCTCTAAAACTCTTCAAGCATATGATGAGTTTCCCTGCATACGTGCTTCAGATTCACCACTTGGCCACCAATAATTTTGTGCCAAGACTTTCATGAGGATTTGTGTTTACATCTACTGTTACTGGCATAAATCTTTACACTGCGACGTCGCATAGCTTCGGGGCCTTTGGGGAGAAGCCGCATGACAAGACGGGCTCTGACCTTTGCATTGAAACCTGAGCTGTCCATTTGAATGGTGAGACTGAACAGGCGCAGTGTGGACGAGCGCGGGCCGGCAGCTGCTCCGGTCTGAGTGGACCGAGGAGGCCAGGGGAACAAGGCCGATGATGGATGAGAGAGTCTATCAGCGCTGATGGGCTCTGCACGGGACATGCTACAGGCTCGCCGGCGTAAACAGGTGAGGGGGTGGAAGCGGGTGTGTGTTTTTAACTGTTTAGAAATAGGGCAGCGTACTTTTTAGAGGTATTATTTTCAGCTGAAGTTCCTTTGCCTAAGTATATCATCGTGTCCTTGGGCATGACACTTTACCAACTTGCCAGTGTGGACATGGGGTGTGAGTAAGTGGTGGGTGGTAGTCAGAGGGGCCATTGGCACAAATTGGGAGTCAGTCTTAGGTCAAGGCTGAGCTTCTCTCCGTCAGTCAGCTCATTAGGCAGCAGTGGCTACAACCGCAGCTCGCCACAGCAGGAGAGTAAATGCAATATAAAGCACATTGGGTTTCTTGCAGTGTGTAGGAAACATTTATGTAAAATTAACTTTTTTTTTAATATATATAATAAATACACAATGCTATATACCAAGACAACGGATTTGTTTTACCCTAAAGAAAAGGGAATAAGAACAACTATTGTCCCTTTCAGCTTTGACATTGATGAAAATTAAATGAAAACAAGTCAAGATTTTGCGCCAGATTCCTGTTCTTTATATAACTAAACTATTCTATTTGCTGGGGTACACTCTGGACAATGAGAGTTGATTGCTAGTTTATATTTGTCACAAAGTATTACACACAGTATTTTGCAATAACACTAGGGCCTTCCATGACAAAAATATATTCTTTACTGAAACAAATTGTAGTGTTTCCAAAGTCCCCGTTTAGACCTACTGTTCCTAAGCCAAAAAAGATCTTATTTATACATCTTCTGTACCAACTTTGTGAATGGATATATTGTTTTTCATGCATTTATTTCAACAAGCCATCTCACTACCATTACTGCATACAGCACTTATCGAACCATTCCCTAACTAAAGAACTACT
The DNA here is from genome assembly GCA_007210695.1 of Neogobius melanostomus. Taxonomy (NCBI): domain Eukaryota; kingdom Metazoa; phylum Chordata; class Actinopteri; order Gobiiformes; family Gobiidae; genus Neogobius; species Neogobius melanostomus. The sequence goes on from VHKM01000159.1 coordinate 1,425,971, forward strand.
GTAGGGCAAATTATCTATATGATACAGTATTGTAAAATAATTAATGTGATTTGATGTTTAAATTAGGTTCCTCTCTAAACATTGTTGAACGGCAGTTCCCATTTTGTTTATTGTTGATCAAAATAACACACACACAAAAAATAGAATAACACCTAGAAAGCTTCTAACGCTGGGGCTTATTCAAAAATACTTATTGTTTCTCTATATCAAAGATAAGGTCATAGGCGATACGCAGCTCCATGAAGAGCACGACTGGCAGCGGGAAATTCACTGTCTGTACTAAACTCAATAGTGAGACAAGATTGGTGTCTCTGAGATAGGCCACTTAGGGCCCTCACCGGCTGCAATCTTACAACAATAATTGAACTCCAGAAAGGAAAAGCTCTTGGGTTTTTCTCATAGAGCTCCAGACCGTGAAGTTGAGCAAATCGATGAAAGCCAAGAAGCAGAAAATGAAGAATAGACGCAGTGCTCAGGGGCAGACGGAGTCTGTCTGACTTGAGATTGATTGACAGATATGTTTCTTATGAAGCAGTCAGGAGAGGTCAAAGTGCGTCTCTGCGGTTACCTGAGACCTGCGTCCGCGGTCCACGTAGGTGCAGATGGGGTTGTAGGCGCCTGTCCCGCACACGTACAGGTGAGTGCGGTTCCATGGCTCGATCAGGCGGATGAAGTTCCCACATTCACCCTGAAACACAGACATGCGAAAGGTTCTTCAGTGAAAGCAGAGAGAGGTAGGGTTTTGCTACGTTCTTTCAGGAGAAAAAAAACATGACGTTGTTGTTGTTTTAAATAACTTGTGTTTTGACAGCTTTACAGTTTACAAAAGCCAAGTGTGCACAAACAAACAAACAAACAGCAGCAGGGCAAACCAAAATGAACATTAACTTTTTAAACAATGAATTGACTACTTTATGCTTTGAAGACTTTGTGCTACAGGCCTGTTATTGAATCTTTCCATACTGAGTTTAAAATGCAATGGTAACGAGGGTCTTGTCTCTAAAGTAATGCCCCCTGATGGTTAATGGCGTGCTGCCTGGCTCTGCTCCAGTCCATCTATTACTCTGCTGCTGCCTCCGTTGTCTTTGGCAGCTCAGGCTCTGGCTCCCAACTCACTAGAACCACACTGTCAATGTTTCCCAACACCCGAACGGAGCAGGACAGACCAAGAAAAGCAGCGAGGCCTCTGGGTCCGAGCTACGGGACTCAGCAAAACCCTCCTCAAACCCCTATCAGAGTTGGTAAAAGAAAAATCATTTGGGTCAGGCTGAAATACACCGATGACGGTCTGAAATACAAATGTGGTTTTAGAGCTTCAAGTTAAGGATGTTTTTATTATGATTGAAGAGAAATGGCCGAGTGGGTGGCAAAATAAATATCTTACTCAATGTAATATGGGCTTCCCCGTGGTGCATTTAATTGTCACTAATATTGTAGGGACTGGTTGCCAAATAATAGCATAAGCTCTCAGTTGTGCAGGAGTTTTTCGTTCTAGCAAAGATTTCAGAAAGTAGTCATCTGTACTGGTGTGTTGAGATTGGAGACATACAGGATACAGTTTGTAACACTCCTACAGAGTATAAGTATCAATTCAGGGTAAATGTGATTTGTTTTACAATGTTATTGTATATTGGTATATCAATCAGGACTGAACCGAAACAAAAACAAAACAATTAGGACATCAACAGTCTTCTCCAATCAAATAAATTGTATTATTTTAATTTTAAACAAAAAAACACGGCCCTCCCAAAACTCATATACCTGCGGGCCTTTATTGTCTGTCAGTAGAAAGTTCATTGATCTGTGCAGTCAGTGCACTTTATGAGTCTTTTAGACCCACCCTGACCCTAAAAACACAACAATAAACAGAGGGCAATTCGTATTAATCCGCACCAAATCCAAATATAAACTGTCTCTTGGTCCATTATTCGACTATAATATTTGTAACTACTAACACTTTGTGGGAGTGTTACATGACACCTGTTCTGTTCTGCCACATATTTGCCACCAGCGCCATTCACTGCGATTGGGAAATTGAGGCAACAAACAAGATGAATAACTAACCAATAACAAACAGCTTCAAGTAATCCACAGCAAACGAAAACAGCAGATTGAGAAAACAATGATATTTTGTCATAAAACCCACAGGATTAATGGAAAAAAATTACGTAATTTTCCTTTAAGAGATTGCTGATTTGGATTTTCAAATATGGGACACAAAAACAGCTTGCTCTCTAAGAACCGCTGGTAAAAACAACTTTATAATCTCTATTTAGCTGTCCAGCTGTCTGTTTACTTCCCTCTCTCTCTCTCTCAATCTCCTCTGCTTCTAAAACTCCCAAAATGCACTACAGCTGATGATATCCTTTCCTGATTCGTCTACGCTAGTGACAGCTGGTGTTAAAGAAAGGGATGTCCCGTCATAAAAAGGATTGTGCTCGGGACTTTGGGGAGGGAGGGGCTGGTTAGAGGAGTCATTTTGGCAGTTCTTAGTGGGGCGACAGATGCAGCCTGGTCAGAGGTTTTTGGGATAGTGTGTTTGTGTGAGTCTTGTATTATTCATTGCACCCGCCCCTCTCTCTAGAGAGCACACACGGGGGATGATTGCCTTTGACCTCCCTGGCTGAACCGACGTCTCCTTCTGGATAGCTTTCCAATTGTCATCATCTGTCATTCCCTAAAGAGCAGCTAGGATTGCCAACATGTTTCCTCCAAGCCAATTTCTTATTTTTCGTGGTGAAATTTCAAACCAGGACCTTCCAAAATAGCTCCATGTACTCGAGTAATATGATGTGTCCGGAGGTGGTGAGTGGAGTTGGTTACCAAGTACAGATATTATGAGTACAGATTGTATAAATCATGTGCCGTCAGGGAGAGTGTAGTTATTAGCCTGATCACACCTCGTAATGTGTGAGAGAATCTGGTCCTGTATGAATTCTAATGTAGAGTTTTACAATGCACTGAGGGGGTCGTCTGGTCCAAATCCTATTAACACATCACATTATGTTCAATCAATGTCAAGACACCAATAATTCAAGTTAGAAAATGCAAATAAAATATGCTGTGATTAGCAACACTTAAAGGTTAAGATGATCGCAAACCAAATCACAGCTCAAAAAGTCACAGGCAATAGTAGTTACCATTACCATATCTTTGGGCACCCATGTGAATTTGCCCTGGTCACAAGAGCGCCGTCTCTCTTTCTACTCTTTTCACATCCCAGCGCTGTCAGTGCATTACATTCATATAAATGTACAGAGGTATTGCTTAGGTATTGTTTGGCTCAATAAAGAAAGTGCTCAACTCAAAAGCAGTCAATCGTGGGATTGAGTCTGAAGCAGATCAATGTTATTTGGTGAGTTTAACTGGGCACCAACTGAGAAAAACATGAATCGGCACCAATGGTTACCATATCAAAAACAATAGTTTGAGTCCAATCAAACGAACCAGCTAGATATTCTTGACTTAAAAGCCAGCTTTTTGCCACAAAACTAAGTAGCATCTTCTAAGGCTGCGTCAGTGACTGTGTACACACACATGACAGTGCACAGGTGTTTGAAATTTCCACTGTCATAAAGCAATCTGTCCATCCATCCATCCATTTTCTTCCGCTTTATTCGGGGCCGGGTCGCGGAGGCAGCAGTCTAAGCAGAGATGCCCAGACTTCCCGATCCACACACACCTCCTCCAGCTGTTCTTGGGGTACCCCGAGGCGACACCAGGCCAGCTCAGAGAGCTAGTCCCTCCAGCATGTCCTGGGTCTTCCATAAGGCCTCCTCCCAATAGGACATGCCTGGAGCACCTCACGAGGGAGGCACCAGGAGGCATCTGGAATAGATGCCCTAGCCACCTCAGCTGGCTCCTTTCGACGTGAAGGAGCAGCGACTCTACTCCGAGCTCCTCCCGAGTAACTGAGCTCCCACTCGATCTCGAAGGAAACTCATTTCGGCCGCCATAGGTGAGGGTAGGAAGTAGATCAATTGGTAAATCGAGAGCTTTGCCCCCCGACTCAGCTCCCTCTTCACCACAACAGTCCGATACAGCGACCGCATCACTGCTGACGCTGCACCGATCCGTCTATCGATCTCACGCTCCATCCGTCCCTCACTCGTGAACACGACCCCGAGATACTTGTTCTCCTCCACTTGAGGCAAGGACTCTGCACCGACCTGAAGAGGGGAAGCCAAGCTCCTGCTTGACAGCCCTTAGCAGAGGGCCCCGACCCCGTACAACCGGAGCACCCCCCACAGGGCACCACGAGGGACACGGTCGAACGCTTTCACCAGATCCACAAAGCACATGTGGACTGGTTGGGCGAACTCCCACGAACCCTCGAGCACCCGATGAAGGGTATAGAGCTGGTCCAGTGTGCCACGACCGTGACGAAAACCGCATTGTTCCTCCTGGATCCAAGGTTCGACTATCGGCCGGATCCTCCTCTCCAGCAGCCTGGAATAGACCTTACCAGGGAGGCTGAGGAGTGTGATCCCTCTGTAATTGGAGCACACCCTCCGATCTCCCTTCTTAAAGAGAGGGACCACTACCCCGGTCTGCCAATCCAGAGGCACTGTCCCCGACCGCCACGCAATGTTGCAGAGACGTGTCAGCCAAGCAATCTGTGCCAAATTCAAATTTATTTCTGCTGGTTCGATTGATAGGACTTGTAAGTAGTTATCACAAAATTAAATACATGTTTTACATTAGTGATCTCAACTGGTGCGCCAGAAGCCAAAAGTATGTTTCTATTTTCAGTGATTTGTCAAGCCTGTGTAAAAAGTAATTTCAGCCATATCATCAATGCCTGAATTAACAGACATACAATATAAGAAGATCTAGATTTGTGCTTTTAAATTGGAAGAAAAGCCTAAATATTTTTCAGTGTGATGAATTTGAGGACCTCTGTTTAAGATGACTTCCTCAGTCATCTTTACAACCATCGTTTATTATGAGCAATTTTGATGTGTAAGCAGACTGTAACTTACACTGTACTACATTATCCCAATGTTGAAACAGCAGCCACATATATAATTGGAGTAGGCCATTGTTGTAATCCTCAATAATAAAGCACAAAAGACATAATAACAATATGTTCTCTTATGGGTTTTCAGATGAAAAAATAAATAAATACATAAACTGCTTATTACTGTACTCGTGCAAGTCCAAAAATATCTCACAACAGTGTACTTACATTGGTATCTTTTCCCGACAGCACACACTCCATCCTCCTCTGCTGAGCTACAGGCCAGTGAATCTACAAGAGAAACAAAGTGTAAAAATTGTGGTTTTCCATAAAATTGATATATGAAATTGTACTGTCTTAATGTGTTTTTTCTTACAATGAGCGGCTCCTTGTTGAGGTCGTGCAGGTCAAGAGAGAGGATGTAGTCTTTGCTGCCCACGTACATGCGGTCGTGGTCCTCGTCCATGCGCAGTATCCGGTAGTCCGTGGAGTTGAGCAGAAATGAGAAGTGATGAGCTGTGCCCGTGGACTTCAGCTCTGTGGAAAGAGGTAGAAATATTGATTAAGATGCACTAGTTTGTAAGTTTGAAGTCAGTGTGCAAAATAACATATTCAATTATTGATGGACGGAAATGGACCACCTGTGATCACACTATCACCCTCACGCATTCACACAGGCAAGGTGGATGAAGTGTCTTGGCCAAAGACACACGACAAAATGCACTGGTGGGAGTAGGGATCGAGTCACCAACCTACCAGGTTATAAAATTCCACCTCAAGTCAAAACTAATGAGTTATAATATTTACAAATTGTGTGATTCAGAAAGACAAAAACAAAACATGCATCACAGCTTTGGTGAATCCTAGTTTGGATTCAAAAGTTGATTTGCTAAAAGGAAGTTAAAAGCACCATCAACATTTTCTAAGAGACTTCAGAGAAAGAGAATTTATTCTAGAGTACTAACATTCTATGAAGGTACTTGAGTCATCTTCTGTACTAGGTAGTTGAAGTCACCAACTACCTAGTACAGAAGTTGAAGTCACCAACTACCTAGTACAGTAGTTGAAGTCACCAACTACCTAGTACAGAAGATGACTCAAGTACCTTCATTGAAGATGGACAACTCCTGTACGACTGAGAACTTACACAGATATACTAACATTCTACTATTTTATTAAGACCAGAGAAAAAGACCACAGTAAAGCCAAGTTTTAGATACAAAGATCAGATGTGCAATCCTGATGTTTCTGGCACAGCAGCATTTTGAAACAATGTTGGCTTCCTATATTTGAAATATGAAAATAATTAAATTGCTTTGTCTTGGAGCAGTCACCCATAATCCTTTCTGTTCTGTACCAAGAATGACTTTCCTCATGATGTAAGTAAGATCTAAGTGTGGAAAATTACAGAAAGATCCAACTGCATCAACATGTAATTGGATAAAACTCAAGCAACACTATCTGACATTAGACCATTACAACTGGTCTGGTACTGAACAAATTTGGACCGTACTTGACCTCACTAATATAGACGGATTATGTCTGGACTGGAAAAATTGACATCCATTTCTCAATATCAGGTGACATGGTCCCAATTGTATTCTTTTATATGACAGAAGAGAGACTTTTGACATAATCCTCTCTTGTATTGCACCTTGTAAGCCACTGACTTAATATCCCATTACGGTACACCAGAGTTGTCCTAGCTGCGTTTTTAAACGAGAAAAACAGAAGTGTAGGTGTGAGGAGGGTGTTGAAACAGCCTTCCTCCTGGTTGTCCCATTACCTCCGTGCTGCTCTAATGTTTTCAGACTGAGCTTGGGAAAGTGCAACCTGAGAGCTGCAGTAATCCTTGAAGAGAAAATCGTAAAGGATCTTATGAATCTGTCCATGTTACACTTCAACTCCCTGTTCGCCAAAGGTCAAGACCAAACCAAAAGCTGATTATCAAAGGCAGTTTTCATGTGACATCATTTATTTATTTGTTTGTTTATTTGACGGGGACAATACACAATAATGAACATTTCTGTAAATGTGTCAGTATTAGCAGCAAAGCTAGTTTTCATCTGTTGTCCCTGGGCAAGATGTAGCCTGGGGACCATGGCCGAAATCTTTGCATGGATTTGGGGACCAATCACAGAACGAGGGGGGATGACAAGATGATGACGCGCTATTCAACATATGGAAGCTTGTAGTTTGTTTACGGAACCAACATGGCAGCAGCAGACGCGACGCCATCTTTCGATCAAGCTTTAGACCGTGTTCTAAATAGTTTAGCTCGAAAGTTTACAGCGGGAACGTCATACGTCATCTGATACGATGATACGATTGGCTATGGCTATGTGCAGACGTATGAGAGACATTCGTAGCGCCCAATAAATGACTATGGACAATCTTAAACCACACCTCTCCTACGAGAAAATGAATTGGTGGTCCCCAGACTAAATATCACTTGTGATTTTAGTCTGGTGTTAGCCAGGCTAGGCAAGATGTATAATGCCAACAACAATTATAACATTATAAACAATAAAAATAAAACTCCCGGAGTTGTCAGTAATTGAGTTGTTGAACAATCTATATGGACTCTCTTCACATACAAATGAACAGTGAAGACAGTCCCTTGAGGACCTATCTCACCAGCCTGGAGACTAGTTGGAGACTTGAGTTACCGCTGGTCATGGAGATGGCTCCGAGACTCCCCTGGAGATAAGGCGAGGCTCCAGGTAGTCTTGGTGAAAACGTACAGTGTGGTCTCCATGTGCTCTCCCCATGGTCTCTGCATGGTCTCCAAGAGGTCTACGCGGGCTTAAGCAGTGTCGTAAACACTATTTATTGTCCTCAACCTGTGACGGCCCTACAATGTCTCTGAGACCTATCAGAATCAGAATCAGAATCAGAATAGTTTTTATTGCCATTGTTTGGGTAAAGGTTCACAAACTAGGATCTTTTTTCGGTAAAGACGTGCAACATCAAACATCAAACATATAACACAGAGTTTAGATAAAAAATAAGCTATACAAAGAATATGAAAATGAATATAATAATAATAATATAATAATATATTATAATAATAATATAATAAAAAATAAGAAGTAAAATATGGTAAGACGACAACAATTTGACATAGAACAACAGCGGGATTGAATTTACATATTGTGTAGGTGTATAAAGTGATAAAGTGATAGCAGCGGATCTAAGTGTGGACACACCACATGGTGAAATAGGGCAGAATACATCCATGAGCCGGTCCACCTATCTCCTGTAGGCAGACTCATCACCGTCCGAGATGGGTGGTGAGGGTGGTGTCGTCCTCAAACTTGATCAGTTTTACGGACTGGTGACTGGAGGTGCAGCAGTTTGTGTATAGGGAGAAGAGCCAAGGGGAAAGTATACAGCCCTGTTCAAGTGTTTGTAGTCCGAGTGTCCGAGACGATCTTCCCCAGCCGCATGTGCTGTCTCCGGTCCGTCAGGAAGTCAGTGATCCACCTGCAGAGGGAGTCGGGCACTCTGAGCTGGTAGAGCTTGTCTCGCAGCAGTCCAGGGAGGATGTTGTTGAAGGCAGAGCTGAAGTCCACAAACAGGATCCTGGCGTAGGTTCCTGGGGAGTCCGGATGCTCCAGGGTGAAGTGGAGGGCCAGATTGACTGCGTCGTCCACAGACCTGTTGGCTCTGTAGGCAAACTGCAGCGGGTCCAGGAGGGGAGCGGTGATGTCCTTGAGGTGGGGCAGGTCCTGTGATCCGTGGTTTCTTAGGAACAGGGATGATGGTGGATGATTTAAAGCAGGACGGCACGTGGCATGACTCCAGGGAGGTGTTGAAAATGTTTGTGAAGACGGGAGCCAGCTGATCCGCGCAGTGTCTCAGGGTGGAGGGTAGGGATGAGAATTGATAAGATTTTATTGATATCAATACCATCAATAATTTTACCTATCGATTCGATTCTTTATCGATTCTCTTATCGATACCTGACTTGTCTGTGTGTTGGGGAAAAGCAAGGAATGAATGTGCTTTTGATAAACTCTATCAAAAAAGACGAATTGTTAGTTTTCCCAAGAAAAAAAAAAATTAATAAAGCAAGTTTCCAAATATACTGTGGCTCCTGCTGGCACTCAGCCTGTCTGGCATCCTCTAAAATATAATGGTAACATTTGTACTTTTCAACAAGTGTCTGTAACTTATAACAGACTGATGCTGTTTTGTAACACCTAAACAACAGGACTCGGTCTCAGCCCAAACCCTACAGATTTTCATTATTTCTGCTTCATCCGGCGCTACTCCTTCCCCTGTCCGTGTGTTGCTGCTTCTACCGCCGGGCCGCTGTGGCTGCAGCCCGTAGCCAGAGCTGCGAGAGATCAGCCGATTCCCTCACAGTGCACTCAGGGCGGGGACAGGCGGCCGCAGCCTCCGCTCTGAGCCCCGGGCCTGAGTGGAGGCTGCCGAGGTGCGCTCAGACCGGGGACAGACAGTCTCGGACCCGCGCTCAGAGCACAGCGGCACGGGGAGCGGGCGCCGCAGCGAGGCACTGAACCCCGTGTGTCATGTCAATAGCGACGTATCGAAAGTTTGGAAAGAAACTCCAAGCCAATACAGCGCAAATGAACGGAGCGTTCGCAGCAGCAAAGCGAAAACGTAGAACTGACACGTTTATAACAATGGACTGTTTTAATTGACGACACTCTTTCGTCTCTCGTGATCGTACAATACGGAGGGAAGGGCGAAGCGGAGGCTAAGGGGTAGAATTGAGATTGGGCCGATGTTTCCCTGCTTACTTCAAAGCAGCGTCAACAGACTCGGAGAACTATCTCTGTCTAGCTCCGCGGCGCAAAAAGAGTGTTTTCAGAGCGGGAGCATCGATAAGAGGGATCGATAACGAAGTAGACGTCCGGTTCCGATGCTTTGCTCAAACAGAACCGGGTCTACTTGTAGAACCGGTTCTCGATTCCCATCCCTAGTGGAGGGGGAGACACCATCCAGCATGGGGCCTTCTGCGGGTTCAGTCTTAGGAATTGCTGGTGCACATCCTCCTCGCAGATGGAGAGGGCATGGGGGAGGGGGTCTCAGCAACAGGACTCAGAGACATTGCAGGACCGTCACAGAAACATCTCAAAGGTTGCAGATAATAAATAGTGTGCAACATTGCCACAACAGCTTGACAACATAGACCTCTCGGAGATCTCTAGGAGACCATGCGGAGACTCCGCTGAACTCAAACCTGTTCGTTTTCACTGACTTCCTGGAGACTCACCTCATTGCCAGGGGACGTCTCGGAGACATCTCTGTGACCAGCGGTGAGTCTCCAACTAGTCTCCAGGCCGGTGAGATAGGCCCTTAAAGTGATGCTGATTTCAGAACATCCATAGGCTGTAATTCATGCGTTCATGTGTTTTCTCCATCTGTCAGCATTAAGCTCAGATGCCACTTTTACATACTCATTCTTATTCAAAGTAAATTCTCTAAATATGGTCGATGGTTTGCCAGTATTTAATGACTAATGCTGATTGCTATGGAAAAGGATTTCTGAAAAGTTCCATGGGGATTTATGGATATTATACTTGGAAATTTCAAAAGTATTGCCCTCCATCTGAACTTGTGACATATTTGATTCAAGAATATGAACCCGACCTATAATATCCACAACAAAATTAACAACTGCATTTGATCCAAAGCAAAGTGCACCATAATCTTTTCCACTTGCCCACGTTGAAATGTGGATGTGACTCTTATGAGGAAGCTTCATGGAAAGAAAGCTTAGAAACTGTGAAATTCTCCTGTCATGCCAAAGCATTACTGCACTGTGGCGGATAAGCCATTCAAACACGCCAGTCACTGTAATGCTATTTTCCCTTTATAAATCACACTTCCATATTTGATTTATGTTGTGAATCTGTTCGCACAACCTTATGAAATTTCTCCTTTTCACACCACAAGTATTGATGCGATAATGTTGACTTTTGGCTGAATAAACCATCTAAAATGCTGAGAATTGATTTGGGAACTTCCTCATTTTGACAACACATTCATTTCCAACACACACTCATTTCAACTAGTGACGTGAAATGTTCCACTGGACGTTGAGAAAGTCTTAAAAAAACATATACTGTATATTTTACAATGTCGCCCACCCCAATTATCTGACATTACTTATGGCTCTGAGCCCTAGAAAAGTCAATTTACACCTTGCACCATCAAAAACCTCTTGCTGCTCACCCAACACCATTGGCCGAGACATCGCAAAGACCCCAGACACTCTCAGACCCAGACTTGCGCCTGGACGGCTCATATTTATCACCTCCGCGCTCACATTCTCACTTTGAACAGGAGTCTGCAGCTCATGTCACAGCGCGGACGAGCTGACAGACACACTGCCACTGCCTTTACAATCAAATACTCTTCAGAACACATTATCTGTCGGGGCTTCGAGTATCTCCTTCCCACGTCCTTCAGCCTGACTGTTTGATCAATACTCAATTTATCTGGTCATGGTGCGCGTTGGTGATTGAAACGCTTCTGCCACTTTAGCTTGTGTGGCGTCTGACTGAGTGGTGGTGGGAGGGCGCAGATTAGCAGCCACAAGTCCATCAATCGACCCTTGCTTTTGAGTGCCTGGAAAAGCGCGATAAAAGTCTTTAACTTTTTACAAGGCTTGTAAAAAACTACCAAACAATGAGCGTTATGCAAATGGGTAGAGTGCAATTTGAGGTCATACTTGGCCTGTATTTGTATGCCGTAAAAGCATTGTTTTTCCAGCACTTGAGGTCTTCTTGAGTGAACTAAAGATCAGAGATGCAGATTATTTTAATGTTTTTTGTAACATGATTACGGTCAAAATTACAACAAGACGTCTCTTTTGAGAGAGACGTCAAAAAGTTAAATTCCTCAAAAAGAATAACTACCCTGTTTGTTGTGATTGAAGTTTCTCATTATCTGCAATTATGGGTTTGGCTAATTTGAAATAATTATGAAAAAAAGATGAAAGTGTATTTCATTTTTCACTGAGAAACCATTACTGTTACAATTATCCTTTTAACACACATGTCCATGTCCAAGCCTTTCAACTTTACAAATAAAACATAATTACCATTTCTTAATTAAAGCTGGGGGGGGGGGGGCAGCACGGCAGGCTAAAACACATTTTCTTTGACTTTGTGCCGGTGGCGTGTTGAGATAAGGGTTGAAGCTATGATAACAGCCCACCTCGGAGCTCCTGATCCCGCTGTCAGCACCGCGACTCATCCCTTCAAAGGCATTCCTGCTGCTCCTGGATTCCCCCAGATTTTAAAGGAACGGTTCTCAAACTGTGGCAGCCTATGGTAGCACTTATGAGTCTATTGCATGAGCTCGACTCTGTTAGAAGCGCAATCCCTTCCTCTCGCAGAGTTTTATTTCTGATATATACCTATAATGCAAATTTAGATGAGTTCTTAATTGGTGTCTTCCCTTTTCAGGATTGGTTATCAATTTACTCCATATTCTCTCCATAAGTCTTAGTCCAGTCTTGGTTTTCACCTGCGATGTTTGGACTTGGTTTAAAATGAATTAGTTCTGGCCTTTGTAGATTAATCTTAGCTCTGTCTAGAGAAAAAAAAAAGATTAAATTCAGAGATGATCTTAAACGGCGTGGGAACTCTGGAGCACCGCTGCTGAAGAAGAGCCAGGAAAAACTTTCAGAGCGAACCCAACCTTGACATGGTGTTAAATGGCTGTATTTGCGAGCAGCTGGTAAAGACTGCAATAATATGGCACAAGTGTCTGTCAATGAGGATAACAGGATCTGGAGAGTATCACTGCCTTCTCCTCGCAAGGCCTTTGTAATGGCTGCCAGATCCACCCGAACTCATGCAAGTTCAGAAGCCCCCCTTCTCTCTCCCTTTCTGCTTTGGGATTGTCTTCACTCCAATGACTTTCTTGGATCAAAACCAAACTGGCTTCTTTTTTTCTTCTTTACTGAATATGACCCACATCTGCTGGTAAACTGAGCTGCCTCTGCGTCCACCTGTTGAGGAGATCTCTGTGACCAAAGGGTGTCCAGCGACGATTAGCTTTTGTATATATTGTGGGATTTTGTAGGTCATTGTTAAAGGCTGTGAAAGTAACTAGATACATTTACTTTACGGCTTTAAAGTAGCGTACACACACAATAGTTCTAAACAAAGGGTTAGGGTTAGGTTAAGAGGGGTGTGTCAGGAAGGGCATAGTCAGATGCCCTTCCTGACACACCCCTCTTCCTTTATTCAGGCCTGGGATCTAACACAAGGCACACATACAGATGTTACAAACGATTATGCAAGGGTTCAACAATTATGATGATATTACATGCAATGGAAGTGTGATATAGACAACAGATGCAGTAAATACTTAACTCTCAGTCTTTTCTTATCTTTCCGTTTTGTTTTTCTTAACTTGTATTTCGCTTGACAAACTTCAGTTAACAAACTTCTCAAAGCGCTTCACAGCAGTCACTGTTCTTTCACTCCACACAACGCGGTGGTACGATACTCTTGCGCAGCACCGGTCAGAGCTGGGATTCAAACCGCTGACCCTCGGATCTGTGGATGAAGCTTCACAAACTGAGCCCCTGACGCGCTTTCGGGATAAGTAACATCACTCGTAAAGTCGATAACAAAAGGTCCGTGGGGATCCTTTGTAAGTGCCTGCATAAGAAAGAGAGAAAACCCCGCGCACACTCCCCTATGCGTCTACATTTCTGAATCCGCCTCATCCTCACTTCTCATAAAGCAGAGGTGTGGCGCTGAGTCCCGCTGCAGCTTGTATCTAATCATGCATGCACTGCTCCCCTAATAGCCCACATTCAAAAGGTATAAGCTTACATCCCCTGCCAGCGTGTCTTATAAAGCAGAGGACGCACCGAAAATGCCACTGCAGTAGGACGTACGTGGAGATAGATCAAAGACACCAATATTCCACCAGATCTGTAAAGAAATGATGTTTAACGCGGCCTAGCAGCTGGTCACCAACTGCAGTCAGAATTTGTTTTGATTGCCATTCGCCATCAATCTTGCTCGTCCTATTACCAGCGTTTGTCGAGGGGGAATAATTGGCAGTGCATTTAGTCTTATCTGGTGGATCCTGTCACTCAAACCCTCTTCACACTTGTCTAACCTTTGATACCGAGCGCGCGCACCACCGTCTGCGGCGTCTACGTATATACTGTACGTGGATGTCTGCGATTTTTGATCTCACGCACACACCTGCCTCACAGCGCATAATGAAAAGCAGAAGGTTGACTTCACTTTCCTGAGACGCAACCACAGATTATGGCAAAGCTATTTCTGCAGTTTCGGATGGAAGGAGAGGTTAATTAAGGTGGATCCCTGCTTCAAGCGACAGTACAGGTTATTTTGAAACCGTGCAAGCCTTAATTCGGTTCTTATTGTCATCTGTGTGTGTATGGCTAGGTGGTCATTGGGACAGGATGTAAGTGGCTCCTTGGTTTAACATGACAAGGCTTTCATCATGATGGTAATACAACTTCTCTTAGGGATAAAAATGGTGGCTGAACTACCTCTGGCCACAAATAACCAAACTTCATTGACTTTGGTGCAACTTAGAGTAAAAACTTGATTTCCTCACGACAGTCGACCCATTGCCTATATGAGCTCAGCAGCGTAGTGGAGCCGACCCAAGCCGCAGGTGACAGGTTACAGGTCACAAGGGGCGAAAACGCCACCTAACCCCTCTCATACACTGCTACATAATCAGGATTATCTCAGGCAGAGCAGGGCGGCCATATAAAGGACGGGATGAAGGGGTAAAATTGCCCAAAGGAAAAGTGGCATCTGTCATAAAACGACACAAATGGAAACAAAAGGACAAAAGTGTGGACACAATAGATAAGACGCACATGTGATGTTGGAAAAGAATCCCGGTAAATGCATAAATACAAATTTAAAAAAAGAATGCGTTTACTGTAAAATGAGTTTGTGATATAATATTTTGCACAAGATCAGTGGCCATGGTGAACATTGGTGAACAATGAAGCGTTGGTGTTCATCTGCCCCTGTCACTCGCAGCAGGCCCCTGCGGTGTGGCCAGCGGTGACGGTCTGGTCTGAAGGATTATGGGACGAGCTAAATAATGAGGCGACGTGGGTGTGAATGAGAGGAAAATCCACCTCTCCCTCAGCCGCCTTTGACCCCGGACCTTAAAATAAATACTCTCCCTTTTCTGTCAGCTGCACCAACAACGCTGCCTCATAATCCCCACTGAGCATTTGCATAGTGCTTGAACCGGGATGTCGATAAAGCGGTGTCCTGCTGATTTGAGCCAAAAAAAGGAAACGAGACGAGGGCAAGCCAAATCTTTAGTGTTGTTTGCTATAATGTCATGTTATATATTTTAAAAGACCTTGATCCTTCTGAGCAATTGAATATTGGGATTGACACAATGAGCACACTGGCGGGTACACGTTTCGATATGAGAAAATAGTTGGAAAACCATTAGAGACAATCATCAAAATTAGATAACATATCAAGTCAAATGTTCTAAATCTTCACATGGACCTACGGAACATGCCCTTTCACTTTCGTCTCCATCAAGGTTAAAGGCTGGCGGTGGTGCTCGCTGTGAGGGCAGTAATTAGTGGGTAAATTTAGAGATGCCATTAGCAGCAAATGTAGACTCGGTGTCCGCTGGGGACCTAAGCCACAACCTCTATATCCCTCTCTCTGGGTGTTCCCCCATGGAGGTAATTTTTCAACCGCAACAGCAAATGGCGCGGTTAGAGATTGTCCAGCTATAGTGAACGCACCCTGCGGGGAGGGCAGCCCGTCAGCGTTAAAACGTCCATTCGTCACACGACAAGGAGAGCTGTGAAAGCCAAGACACAGGGGCCAAAATGCTAAGATCTGCTCCAGAGCAATGCATTTCCTGATCAGGAGTGGGATAAAGTAAAGAAAAACAGACACACACTGGGATTTAATATGAAACATTGTGCGACTAGATGGAAATGATGAGGCAAACTAAACATTATGAAACCAGCACTTACTGTTGAAACTTATGCTTGTGCTTTCAGAAAACAGATCTTAAAGGGATATTTCAGGATTTTTGACATAGGGCCTCATTTCCTAGTTATCCAGAGTGTTGTTGATGTCTGGAGATATTTTTTTATTAAATTCATGCAGTTCTTATATTTGAAGAGTTTAGTGGCGCTAGGCTAATGCATTTCTATGGTATCGGCAACCCTGCATTAAAAACAGTCTGACCCACTCCACAGTGCACCTGAGGTAAATCACTTATAACGCCAGCCTAACCATATAAATGTCTGTGTCGATAGAATAATTTTAACCATTTTGCATTTAAAATAATTATATTTCAGCAGCATCAGCTTCGTGGCTGTAAGCTAACGCAGCGGCGGAGTGATCTGCGAGAAAATAGTCCCTCAAAATGCGGTAATTCATGTGATACAAGGTCAGTTATATTTCAAAATTATTCTGTTAAAACAGACATTTATATGGTTAGTCTGGCATTATAAGTGATTTGCTTCAGGTGCACTGTGGAGTGGGTCAGACTGTTTTTAATGCAGGGTTGCGATACTAGAAATGCGTTAGCCTAGCATTAGCCTAGCGCCACTAAGCTCTTCAAACATGAGAACTGCGTAGATTTAAGCCTAGCAGCTCACTAACTCTTCAAACATGGCTGGTGAATTTAAGAAAAAAATATCTCCAGACATCAAAATATTCGGAAACTAGGAAATGATGCCCTTATGTCAAAAATCCTGAAAATATCCCTTTAAGATGTTACATGTTTATCGAAAAAGTTTTAGAATGTAAACAAACAGATGGCGTGAATAAAAAACAATGATCTCCCTTTGGAAAAAAAAAAAAAAGTCTGTGTTTGAATCGATGCAAAACTGGGTGATGTATGCAGAAAACAGCGAAGAAGTACCAACGAAGTAGCAAGAAGCAGCACAATGGCTTTCATAATATAAACGTAAGTAATTCATGCAGAGACAAAAAACAACAGGTGTGATTGTAAGGATATCGGAATAGAAAATGTCAATACTGTCCTTGGTTGGTATTGCACGGATATATAACTACAATAAAACAGTTTAATTTGTCTGTAAATTTGTGTCACGATAGCACATTTGATTGAGTGATTGATTTGATATATATCGAGACGGGAAAATATTGTGATAAACAATATTATTGACTATAAAGATACTAGATTCTGTCAACTCTAAAGCATAAAAAATACAGTAAATCTTTGTTCTAAAAGTTGATAATCATATCCTAAAATGACACACAAGCTGCATTAAACATGAAATATAATGTAAAATAAAGAAAAAAAAGGGAATAATGCAAATAAATGTACAGACGATAAATATTGATCCCAAAAGTGTATTGTTTCTGTTATTTATTGAACGATAAGTCGATATAGTCGTACCTATTATCGTGACAGCCCTATTTGAAAAGATCAAATAACACACAAAGAGGTTCAACTTGATTGATTCTGATCCTGCTGTGTATTAGTATTATGCATTGGTAATTTGCAAAATTTAGGGTTAAGGAGTAGCCAAGTTAGATGATGCTATTCACAGGAAACTGCTAATCTATTCACATGTGTATCATCTTTCTGTGCTATTAAGTGTTACCATTGTCTCTTATCTCTATCTGCAAGGATAATGAGTCAAGTTTAGATTATAGGAAGAAGTCAACATGGTCTGGTGAGCATCGTGCAGAGGAGGAAGCAGAGATTGCAATGAGGGAGTACATTCTACAAGAGCAAATATGCAGGTAATCATTTTCTGAAGTTGTGAATGAGAGACTGAACTTTTAACACCAAGATTTGATTCGACAAGGAAAGAAAATATGTTTCTGCAGTTCAGAGTAGCTAACCTTTCGGCATCTTGTTTTGTTATTCCAGTACAACCCACATATTCTATAAGATTTGCGGCTGTAATAATCACATTGGTGCCATGGGTGATGAGGAGGAAATTTATTTTTTCTGACCCGCATCAATACCCACAGATAACATGAACCGCCATCTCTTCACCCCATCCATGACTTTCCCTTGTCACGACATCCTCACTCACTCTCTATGCCACTCTGTCTATCCCACATCTCTCTTGGCTTCTTAATGCTGTGCGGATTTATTAGCGAACTTCCTACAACACCTTCCTCTTTTTTTGCAGCTTGTCTGATCCTGCCAGTGTCTGTGAGCCGCCGTCTGCATTCCAATCCAATGAGATAAGGCGCTTTATACCATTTTGTGCTTTGCTATCCCTTTGGGTTAGCAGCCGGCGTGCCACAGGTGTAGGCAGTCGGGAGTAGGGACGTGGGGGAGATGCATGGTTTAATGAACAAGGACATTATGTATGGGATGTTTCTGTCAGGATCGGGAGCGCTTGATTTGAAATAGTGATGACAGTCTCTCCAAGGAAATTGTGAAAAGTGAAGCATGACTAAATGTGTTGAAAATAGAGCACAAAAGGCTGACTGTAACTGTAGACTATGAAACAAAAAGGTAACTGTGAATTGTGTGACGGTTAAGCAGTGGTGGTCAAAGTACTTGATTTAAGTGAAAGTACCAAAGTATTGGCTTTGTAGAAAAAACGTACGGGCTTGTTGCACAATATGCCTATGCTAGTTCAACTGAGCTGAAGTTGTGGGTGACAATATTGTGAGGCGTAATAACACCTGGAGTACTTCGACATCCGCGCATATATGTCGAAGTATTGCAGGTGTTATTACGCTTCACAATATAGTACCCCGTTTAGTTTTGTGTCACTAGACTTGGATCGTGCAACGTTTCAGTAACTGTATTTAAATAGGGAAAACGTGGAACAGCTTAATCAAATCAAACTTTATTTATAAAGCGCTTTTCATACAAAATGTAACACAAAGTGCTTTACAGTGCTTAAAAATCATTAAAATCGTCCCCACCAGCAAATATACGTAAATAACAGCTTAGTAGCTTCTAACTTCACCCCAGTTTGGAGCTATACCTTTGCTGGGAGCGGCTAAATTAGGACAACATTTGCGTGACTGAGCGCACGCACAAAGACCAGACAGGTGCACATTAACTCGTCTAAGCTAAGGTAAGAACATATCTCAGTATGTAAAACGGTGGCCTATTCCTTTAAGCCCTCAAAAATACTGAAACATGCTCAATTACGGAAAAAAAAGAAAAATGGTGGTAAACTTTTAGTAGCCTCGTGTTCCTTTTTGTTCTCCGTGCAATCATGGGTCTCCTTCTTGAGCTCAAGTTACCTCCCACCATCCAAAGACACTGAAGGTTAACAGCAGAATCTAAATGGCCTTTTGGTGAGACAATAAGAGTGAATGCTTGTCACACTCCCCAAATGTTAGCCCTGTCACTAACCGGCTTTTGTCCAGGATGTGCTGCAAACCACCCGCTCCCTCTAACAAAGATGGATGAGTGAATTAATTCATAAGATTGTCTAGACCATTGTACTGCTCCATGATGACACTGACATAGGTAGGTCCTGAGAGGTGCACGGTACCTCACAGCACCGAGGCTCACAGCTGTCAATTACAGGCCTCTGATGTGATGTCCCCTAATCCCCGTGACCAGTTATCCCACATAGTTAGTCCTGAAGTCACCCGCATGTGTGAAGTTATCGCACAACAAGCTGCTAATGAGCCGCGCCCAGCATCCCATCTGCCCCCTATTTGCCCCATTCTGCCCCCCCATGTCTGCCAAATGTGCTGCCGCAGCCGGACACCCCATCTTGACCCCCATTCGAGCGGGACAAAGCCAGGGTCAGCCCCCACGCAGGTACATGTCAGCGCACATCCTCCGTTCAAGTCCCAGGACCTAACGCCTCGTGACAGGTCGCCCGACATGTCATGTTATGTGCCTGAAGTGGGACCAGGAAAACCTTTCAGGGGCTGCATGTTCATATGTTTGAAATAACAAAAACACACAGGCTAAAAAACATTCAGTCAGTGTTGTTTTGCACTTACTAAAATACCTCAATGCAGGCTAAAATAGAAACTCGGGTACAAAGAGAGGTTTCACAGAAAATAGATTTTCAGAAAGGTGCTCTGAATGGACCTTCAAATTAATATTTTCCTTGGTTCAGGTCTGGTTTATTTTCTTCAGCCATAAGGGGCAATGAAAAAACAATCAGATTGTAACTTTCAAACCAATTACATACCATGTCATTATTACTTGACCCAAACTGATCATAGCTGTCTGTCAAGGGTCACACGTTCCCCAAAACACCTTTCTTCATACCTCTTTAGAAACAAAACATTCCTTCAATAATCCCCAGCCATTACTCCAACAGGTCCATATGGCTCTAACCTCTATCCCTTATTCCTTGCATAGAGGGTAATTTTGCTGAAGCACCTCTAGCTCCCTGACCAGTCTCTAAATCTCTGCACCAACAATTGCGTGTAAGGAAAACATATTAGGCAGCCAATAGCTGAACAGTTCTTCGGTCTCCTCTAAAACCAAAACAAATAGACAGAGGCTGACAAGTTATTGCAGGTAATTCCTTGTGGGAGAAGCCCAAAAAACAATATTATGTTCCTATAGCCGGGTGAGAGCAGTGGAATCCCAGCAAATGTGGAAACTTAACAGGCGTAGCCTCAGCCATGGCTAGTGCAAGCTAGGAGGTTTCCCCAAAGCAGGTCATGCTAAAATGCTAAAGCTACTAATTTTATGATGAAACCACCAGCAGACCCACTGCCCCACCTTTTCTATGAGGAACAGTGGGACTTGTCTCCCTAGGTCTTGGCAAACAGCTGTTCCCTGCATACTCACTGACACACACTTCTGACGTCACATCCAGATCCTAAACTTAACTGGAATCTGAAATGATGAATGGATCTATGCAGCTGGGGAACATAGGTAACTCTGGCGTCTGGGATGCACTGAGCTGACCCCGACGAATTCATTATTACAGAGTTCTATGTAACTATTTCAAAACTCTACACCTGGATATACATTATCTGGATACATGCACTGGCCCAACAATAAGATTCCATTTTGAACTATAAATGTACCATCCTCCTTTATTATTAGGGTCTAATGAGTCACAAAGTTGGCGTTTATTAGAAAGTTGACGGTTAATACTAAAAATGAGGTTTGATCTCAGAGTGAATTTTAAACTGCCCAGAATGTGTTACCTTTAATTCTTTCCAGCTTAGTTCCAGTGCCCAAACATGATAGAAAAGATAGACAGATAAGATCTATATTGTCTGTCCCAATAGAGGTAGAACTTGTAGAAAATCCTCTTTGACGTGGCTTAAAAGGCATTCAATCATTTAGGAAAGCAAACACCTTTTTTTCTTTGAGATAGATCGGCATCTGAGTGCAGGATTTTTGATCACAATCACATCTTGAATTATCTACGGCTGTTGTAACTTTAGAAGAGGTTGTTTCTGTTGAAATGTACACAACTTTAAAATTGGCAATCGACTCAGACATGAAGAGTTGAGACCTGTCCGTAAAAGAATATGATGCAACAAGAGTAAGTATAGCTCCATAATTACTAGTTCATGGCTGGGATACATTTTATGTAGTGAGCTGTTGGTGGATTTATTACAAATCAAACAAAAGCCCCTATTGTACCTACAACAGCGTGGTTTATGGAGCATAAATGACGTGTCAAAACCAAAGTACGGGTTGGGTTGGAAATATAGTAAAAGTATTGTGCGATCCCCCAGACAATAAAATGCGACTGTTGAAGAATTTCTTAATTGGAAACTTTACTCGTTCATTTTGTTGCAACTTGAAAATGTACTTGCCGAGTGCAGCCCAAATACACCAACAGGTAAAAAAAAAATGGAAAAGAAACATTACTCTCAATCCAACTTGTTGGCGGTTATTGAAATAGATTTTGAAGGAGCAACACCTATAGATTACCGCCTTGTTCCTAATCCCGGCCTTTCTGTTGCCCATCCCTGACTGACGCTCTGGTTCCTCCCATTTAAAAACATCAGGCCATGTTCATTCTGGGGCCTTTATGCTTGACGGACAGATGGGACGTCCTACACGCTGACCCTGTGGCCTCTTTCTCACCCGTGACTTCAGGGGTCAGTGGGAACATGAGGGTAATGGGATCGGTCCAAGTCTCCTCCAGCCCAGTCAGAGGAAGAATTGAACGCGTTATACTGGCAAATTGATATACTTTTAGTTGTGTTATCAATATGCAGCAATTTGTTCCAGTTTGGACATGGACATGAAATTTGGTCAAAAAACAAAAGCGAAGTTCGACATGAAGGTAGCAGTCCTGTCCTGGATGACCCACAGCATGACTTCCTGTTTGCAAACTGCCCAAGTGTGCAGAAAGCATAGAAAAGACACCAAAAAGACAACGGGCTCTTTGTGCTTTGCTAAAATAGATTTAAGAAAAGCTCACACAATGTTGTAGCGAACTATTCAGGAAGTTAAACAAAAGTGATGCAACAGTAAGTATATCCCTGTGTGCCAAGCATTGCTCCTAAAAACTATAAACTACTAAAAAATCCATCCATCACAGAGCCAAGATTAACAAGCCAAGTCTAGCGTTTTATACTAAAAGTTGGAAGTCTGGTAAGCCAGTCAGGCGTACTTTCTGTTCAAAAGGAGGAGTGTCTGGGTTCCTGTTCCCTGCAAATCATTTCTACCACAGGTTTGGTGTAGATCAAATTACAGATGCTTGTAACGCACTTAAGTGATTCAAGAGCAGAAGATATTTCCTCTCAAATTCAAACCGATTATGAATCAAAGCAAACTTAATAACTTCTCTGACATAAAGCGTTTAGTTCTTTGCCTGTTGGTTTAGTAAATGTTCTGTGATTCAGTCATGTCCATGGGAAAGATAAGGTTCCAGTCTATGTATCTTTGGACAGAGTAAGAAAACCACACGGTCTGGCTGACCAGGCTTAAGAAACAAAACCATTTCCCTGTTATGAAAAATACTGCATTGAAATCAGCGTTTGATTGTTACGATATCAGCAATGCAGATGCAGATCACTGTTTTGAGCCAAGTGCGATAAAGAGTAATGATGCCATCATTCCAACATCCTTGGAGTTTACATCAAAGATCTGTAGTGGATCAGATGTTGACAGTTAGAGTTGCAAAGACTGAGTTCCTCTCTGATGTGATGAGTGGAGAGCAGATAATGTTGTGTATGAAGGAGTGTGAACTTCTGAAGCTCCTTCCTGGTGTGGGTCAGTCCAAGTTTGTTGGCCTTATCGCAGCAGAGAGGATAGCTAAGCGCTGATTTATATGACAGGGGTTAGATAAGAGGTTTTGGAGAATCTGTGAGTGTGCAATCAGCGCTCCTTCAGCCCCAGCCCTAAGAACGAACCATGGACTGTCACGTGAAGGCCTAAAGTGACTCTCAAATCAAGACCAAGACTTACAGCAAATCAGACATTGTTTTTTAGGATATAGAAGCATAGATTCTTAACATGGTTTGTAAATTACTAACAGTATATTTGTTAATCTTTTCCTTTCAATGTTTGATCCAGCAAATCAATTGTCCCATAGCAAGCTCCACCTTGTAAACTGTGTAAAGGAACTGCCCAAAACAGCACAAAGCTTTGAATTTAGTGGCCAAACTTTCTCCGCCGAAACAAAATCACAAATCAGAAATTTCTCATAGCAATTTGCAATGTTCTTCTTCTCTAATCTTTATATTAAATCAGAAATCCTCCATCAGCATGGAATGATTTGCGCATTGGCTTCCTAAACGCTGCATTGAAACACACTGAGCTAACCTGGTTAAACACGGTAATGAATTTAAATAGAGGGAAATGCGTCTGCATCGTCTGAAAGGGAAGTTCCTCTCCTTTATGCTCTGATTGCAAGCTTGTTTGTGACTAATTAATCATGCCTAGCTGGTTTAATAGGACAGCATAATCCAGCCACACTGCTGCAAATAAATGTAGGCTGAATTTCACGCCGTGCCCAAATCCACTTTATGAATGACACTGGCTCAGTCAAAGCCAAAGACTAATGGGTGCTAAGCTTTTTACACTTTTCAATGTGATTACAACCAAACAAAGCATCATAGTTTGGAGATTCTCAGCGAGTCACAAGACGTCTTTGTTCCCTGTGTCTCCATTCTCCATTCAACCGAGCACATTAAAAGTAGATTTGTCACCCGTTGAACAAAAATGTTGTGCCTGGCCATTGGTGCCAAGAGTTGATGCATCCTTGGTGCATTTAGAAAGGCTGTCTGCTCCTTCATTATTGTAATTCAGCAGAACATTTAACATACAATTCCTGTATGACTATTATTTAAAAAAAGTAAAATTACAATTATTTAAAAGTTTCATATATTGCTTTCTAATTAATTCACAAACAAAACATTACAAATAAAAAGTGTGAGACACGGCGTAAAATATCATCAGAATATGGTCTGATGATGTGTCATGGCATATCAACCTTTTTGGAGCTCTTTTTTAAGAACAGCATGGCCTTGTGATTAGAGCAGTGCCCAATGAGTCATATCAGCAATATTTTGTTACCGAGTACAAATATTGTGGCATCTTTATCGTGATGCGCAAATCATTTTCTAAAATCTGTTTATGATGTTTGACCCCAGGCTTTCTTCTGAATGTAAAACAATATTCACACTAACTACTGCAATATAAAGCTCTGTATCGGGATATGGTAAAGTTCTAAAGATTTATATTACAGGCAGAACAGATGTCGTTTATCAAGGTTTTTAATTATTGACAAAAAATGGAAACATATGGAAACAAACAATATTGATAATTTGATCAAATAATATTTGGTTTGATACACGTTGCTGATATAAATACTCATCAGTGACAGTTTAGCAGAATACCTTCTCTTTGGGAGGCCAGGGTCCTGTAATCTACCGGCCAGGCCTTCACAATCTCCGGTAGCTCACACACTGGCTAAACACGCCTGCTTACACATCTCAAACACATCTCACATCTCAATAGTTGGGATACAGTTGGAGTCATTCAGTACTGTTCATACGATTAAAGTCCTCTTTGAAAATAACCATCTCTGATATTTTGGTTTCCAATGACAAATTGTTGCTCCCATTAAATTCCATCCACAACTTTAATTTCCATTCAAACACAAACAGTTACACAACCAAAATGTATAAAGATGAGAAAAAGTAGTGATGTTGTGTGTTGTTTAGGCCACGCCCCCTGTGCTCCTCCAGCGACGTGAATGAAGTTAATGAATGATGAACCTGACCCACACAAACGGCCTTCTTCTATTGAGTCTGCACAGTCCATTCAAGCGGATGAGCGAGGCGTCGACAGCCGACAACAACATCAACACACACACAACAGGCAGGGGGCCCTGTGCGCTCCCATATCCCATTTAGGCATAGCATAGCATATACACAGTCACATGCACACAAACATACAGTGCATTCAGTATGTTTTCAGACCTCTTTTGAAGTTTTTTTGGTTTTGGGAATAAAGAAAACCTGAAATCTTAAAGAGAAATAAATATTCAGACCCTTAACAACAGGTGCAGAGCTATTGCAACACTCAAAGCATAACCTAACAGTAACATCTAAATGAAAAGGATTTGGATTTTTCCCCTGAACCCACTGAAAAGTAGAAACCCAGTCACATGCGTGTAAAGTCATAGTGCCATTAGCATTGAGAGCGCTGCCAACGTACCATTAGAGACACCTACGGGGGTCTCTTCCTGAGAATAGGGCCTAAAAACAAAGCCTAAAGGAGACATGCGGTGTACAGGGCGAGCATGGAGGAAATCTTGGCATCTTTTCAATACATTCCACCACAATCAGAACATTATCAGCTCGCAGGACGCATATATAACCCAGGAAACAGGGGCCGATATATACACCCCCCCTCGTCCACTCTCTTTACCATCACCACCACAACGCTCTTCTTCTTGGCTTGGGGGTTCACAGGGTTTTCGCCCACACAAGCTAAGCTGACCTTCATGCCGAGGCATTACTATAGCCTAAAGCCACAGCTAAATGGAGCACAGGGAATACAAAGCCGATTGAGGCTAGATCAATCTGAAAAGGAGGATTTTGCTTTTTATCAAGTGGTTCACATCTCCAAGCTTGGTGATGATGTTAGTATCCAACTGTGGGTCATTTTTCAGCAATTATACGGCGTACGAAGCACTTTGGTTTCATCTAAGCGGAGTTAAATTATGTACTGATTGGATCAAATCCCAGCATAAAAGATACACGGAGATACTTTGTGCAAAAGTCACAAGACGTATAACTAACAAATACAAAATTAAAGTGTAAAAAATCTAATGAAATGTCAAATTGGCTTGATAAGCATGAGGTGTGTCTAGGTGTTTACCAATGGGATGTCACCAGAGCCGATCTATGTGTTTTAAGGATTCTAAATCTAAATTCTAAATTCTATTCTGAATATCTGTGTAAGCTCTCAGTCGTACAGGAGTTGTCCATCTTCAATGAAGCTACTTGAGTCATCTTCTGTACTCAGTAGTTGAAGTCTTGAACGTTTCGCCTCTCATCCAAAAGGCTTCGTCAGCGGACTAAAGTCCCGCTCAGCCCGCAGCTTAGATAAAGACCACAAGGAGCTCCTCCCCTCCCGGGCCAACCCCAACTCTATTCTGAATACTTACATTTTCTAACATGTTTCTGAACATGTATATTTGTGTTCAATAATGTTTCTTGTGTTGTCTTCTGTACTATGTGGTTGAAGTGTCGAACGTTTCACCTCTCATCCAAAAGGCTTTGTCAGCGACACTTAAGTTTACACTCAGTCCGCAGACAAAATATAGACCATTGGGAGGGGGTTAGCTTGGCTAAGTCCCTCCCCTCTATCACCTGTAGGTAAACATCTTTGTATTTCTAACACAGGTGAGAATAGCCGTTAATAGCGGGGAGTAACTGAGCCAAGCTAAACTCCTCCCAGTGGTCTATATCTAGTCTGCAGGCTGAGCGTAAATGTTAGTGATGCAGACGAAGCCTGGATGGGAGGCGAAACGTTCTATACTTCACCTACAGAGTACAGAAGGTGACTCAAGAGCCTTCATTGAAGATGGACAACTGCTGTACGACTGAGAGCCTACACTGACATGTATATCTGTGGCAATTTCTCCATATTTGCTTAAAGTCAGATTCCAGTGATTCTCGTCCAAACTCAAAAATCAGAAATCCAGTCACACATCTTCACTGATTACAGTCCAAGTAAGCTCCATATAAACACACGGGCTCCTGTACTTTCCTGACAGCGGAAGAGTTCTGAACGTTGTTATTCCTCCCACGGGATCAACCACAGGCTGCATTTCTCTCATAATCTCACCGACCGCGATTGGGCCAACACACATACAGCACAGCAGCTTGACGGACAACTGCTCCGAATCCCCCACACCTGAGAGGTCTCACGAGGATGTGGTCGCTTGAGGCTCTCAGCTTCTGTCCAAATCTCCAAACAACTTAAACCCTTCATTTAGGCATGACAAACGGAGCAGTTGCTTCCCGTCGGGCACACAGGCACGATCTGCAGAAGTTTGATTGCGCACAAGAAACAATATTGACGCTTGTTAAAGATATGGCATCACTTTGTTTCGTGACTAAGTAGATGTATGGCCCTGCAATGCATTTTCGGCCCATGTCCAAATGTACAACTCAGGCAAATTACTAACAGGACTTCTTCCACTATGATTTGTATGCACAGGACACAGTAGACCACTGGAATTAAAAATAATAGATACCACTGGAATTTCTTCTCTTTCCTCTAATGTCTACTCCTTCGTGCACCTCACAGACCATCAGAAAGAGAAGTATGAAGTTAGCCAAGAGCAACATTCAAGTTTACGTGTAAGAAGGCGGTTTTTACAAGGCCATTCCTACAAATGCAAGTTCCTGCTGATGTTTAAAAGTGCACAGTTTAGAATGAAAAGCTTTAAAATCAAGGTTAGCGGGTGAATATTCTCACCATTGTGAATTTGAGTGTTCAGTTCAAGTGATCTCGCTTTCTTTCCCCCCTCCCCGGAGCTCTATCAGAGTGAGCAGTCAGCAGATTTCATTGAACATGAGTTTTTGCAACGGGAGGTTATGGCCGGGGCAGGGAGCTTCACCGCGCGGGCCGTCACCAGCTGAGGTAAACCATCTCATTCGACACTCAGACGCGGCTAATGGGAAACAGACACACAATTTGTCCACAGTGAGGCTTTGTGCGGGCCCCGCTCCTCCCTGTCCTCATTCCCAGCGCCTGCAGCGTGCGCTCAGTGGGCGCAGTGGAGATAGCTAACCTGACACTGATGCCCTCGAGTCCATTAGCACTCTCACAGCTCGGGCCTGCGTCTGCCCTGGCAACTCCTGCACATTTTACACCACTCACCTCATCACTCTCGCTCCCTCTGCCTTTTCCTCCTGGATAGACTACTTAAAGCCGCATTAACTGTGAACTTCCAGCATATCGCCAACATCCTTTTTCTCCAAAACATACAGTAAGAGCAACTTGACTTCTTTTTGTTTTGGTAAAAGGTCAATATTGGGTCCATTTGTTATCATAAGCTTCAATGATTCTATTACATGCTGATTTTGCTTTGCTGTTGCACTCCAGCACGATATGTGTAACACCCAACGAGAGAATTATAATTGAGGTCAGCAAACATGTGATTAGCCAAAGCTTACCAGCACACACTTTAGCATTCTTGTCCATTGAAATCACAACAAAAAAAAGCTGGGTCACTTTCCCCGAGCCCTTCAGAAAGTGAAGAGGTGACACGGTTTTCCTTAACCATTCTGCAAGGTTGGTGAAGTCTCCCCCTCTTTGGTGAAAATGCTGACCATGCAGAGGTCAATGGCACTGGTGTAACAGGATACCAACACTGACAGACAAACGATAATGAATGAAGCTGTGAGAGTAAACACAAGCGGAGCTAACCTTGAACCCTGGGGTTTCCCTAATATCCGCATGAGCAGCGGACCAACAGGGAAGCAACGTTGGATACATACATAGTAATGACACCTCTGACAGATCTGTAGACCAAACTACAATTTCTATTTGACAGGTCGTAATTAGTAAATTATAAATATTCCCACGTTATTCAAAGACTCGATTAAGGACATGTCTTGCAAACAAAAACAAATTACAGTCTACTGTCTTATATGAAATCTGCTTACCCTGTAGTTTAAACCGGTGGGTCTCAACCTTTTTGGAGCCGCGACCCCCATCATGACAATTAATGGAGTTCGTGACCCATATGTATGTATCTTATATTGTTCCACTGTTGAGTCACAGCGTGAGAAACACGGATATTAGCTGATAAAAAAACAAAAAAACAAATGGCTAAATAAAATAAATCATATTAAGAACAAAATGACACTCTGGTAAAATAGCACACACATGCTACAACAAAATAATAGTATGTATTCTTTTTAATCTACATGATCTGTTGACCTCCTGATTATATTCTCGCGACCCCTGGGTTGAGAACCACTGGTTTAGACGACCTCTTCAAATACCGAGGTACAGTCGGTGATTCTTATTTCAGTTTAGCAGTTCATATTTAGTATCCTCTCAAAAGTCAATGCCAATGGATGTTTTTTAAATGTGTTGTATGGTCTGAATCCGTACAGTAAAACATAATATATAAATACAGCAACAAGTCCCCAATCAATCGCCATTTATTTAAAAAGAAAAAAAAAAACGATATGACAATATTCACACATCATTAGCTACTGGCAGCCTATGATTGAAAAAAAATAAAATCCACCAAATTGCAGACTTTGGTAAAAATCATTGATCACTAGTAAAAAAAAAAACACCTCTTAACAAAGAAGGATTTAGCGTTCTTCTCACAATATTATTTTTTATATGTGGGTGTGAAAATACTTTGGAGTTGTGGGCTCTGCATGAAAATGGAGGATAATATTGAGACATATTCTGCGAGAATGGAAGAAGTGACCGAAAACATTATTCAATTGTGTATAGAGGCTATTTTTGGACGCGGGCAATGCAAAACTACTGTTTGTGAAGAAGCATTTGAACCCCCTTTCCCTTTGACAGGTAGTGACAGGTACATGCTGCTATGGCAACCCAACCAAATCCACCACAGTCTTTTATAGCTCTGTCAAATCTGTGCCCCCAGTGCGTCTTCTCTTCAAACCACAAAAAAACTACAGCAGTGCAGCCACAGGAAGCTCAACATGAATCTTAAAAGGCCCGCTGTCACTCCAGATCTGAGCAAGCCGCCCCTCGACAATCCATTAAATCCATGTTTCAGACCACAACAAGTGCACTGTCCTCCGCCATGTTAGCACGCCTCCGCAGGTGGCTTCAGCACGTGCAAGTTTCCTCCACAAATTCATTCACTTTAGGTAGACAGTGCTGACAGTGTTGTTCCCCGATTTCCAGGTTTACTTTATCACCAAAATTTCTCCTGGGAAAAAAAACAACAACAAACAAAACCTTCTAATCTTTAAACAGACTCTTATTATTTCAAATCAGACACATCGCAATAAGATACTTTTCTGAAACCATGCAGCCCTTGCAGCTACAATGCAAGCACCAAAACACACTGAATTGTGCTATTACGAGTGTAACTATTTTTATCATGCCTGCCACATTAAGATCTGAAGCACAAAATATTAACACCCACCAGGCTGCACCAAGACTTCCATTGTTTAACAGCCAAAGCCACACATTAGTCTGAATTTGCAAGTCAGTTTCACTATGAATGCATTTGTGATTGATTCATTAGTGCCAAACACGTATCAAGCCACTTCTTGTACTGTTTTTCATTTGTTTGTTTTTTATTTACGCCCCTCAATGTACAAGGATGAGGCACACATTAGATTATTTAAACAGCACAATATTAGGACAGTAACATTTTATTTCACTGGGGGGGGGGAATATCTCAGATGATTTCTAATTGACACTTTAGTGCTGCAGTCACTACAGGAACAAATCAGATGCACAAAACTACAATAAATGGAACAGCTGTTCACAAGTGGCATTCATTAGAATTTTAATGCAGTTTGTTCAGAGTCTGGGGATGAATGTGCTCCGCGTCAGAACAAATAATTAAATCTATGATTAAAATGCCCAACAGCCAAATGGCTCAGACTCAATAAATAATCATTAGCCTTTTATTCACATGTTGTTCATTTAGACATTATTACCATATTACCGCATTCGAGTTTGAGAGGAAATAAGACTGCCTGCAATTCCAGAGATATTAAAAAGACTTCACAACATAAATAAATACACTAGCCCTGTTGTTATTATTATTATATCTATTTTTGTACTTCTTACATTTACAAATCTCATAAACTGCAAACCAAGTATTTATGATATCTTATGAATAACACTAATTGTGTTTATTTTTCCCCCTAAATAACTTATTTGTTGTGCAGTTACAGTTCCACCACAGCCAAGCCAATATCCTCATGTTATGAACTCATTCACCTCTGCTGAACATCGCCTTCCCCTCTTTACCCAGTGCGCTAAAACAACATCACCCTATGGTTCACTTCACACACTGGGGCTCTACTCCCAGAACACTCTGTCGGCCCCTTATCAAAGGGCGGCACAGTACGTACAACACGAGACTACGAAGGACGAGGGGAGACAGATCACGTAGGAAAACAGTAGACAGGAGAGACACTATATTTAGCCCGTGAGCTGTCGCCTCCTGTTCTCCTCTCCTGAATAATCCCGCTCTGACAGCCGGGATCCAGCAGAGCAGAGGTTGCTGGGATGCACCGAAGCGCCGTTCTCTTTTCCATCAACACAAACATCTCAGGAGACGGAACGGGAAACTGCAAACACTGGAAAAAGGCTTTAAACACACCACGTCTATAAGTATTATGCACAGGCAAACAGGTGTGGGACACTGTATGGGCAGAATACTTGATCCCATTAGCTTGTGGACAATGTTACCATCTATAAATCTGCTGTACATGTCTGAGACTGTTGAGCGTCTTGTTATTTTAATGAAATCTTAAATACATCAGATTTGGTTATTTGAAAGAACAAGGCTGCTTCCAGGTTTCGTCCATGTTTAGTATTGTTTGTACTTCACGGCAAAGCAAAGTCAAGAGTTGGCGCGGTTACGAATGTTGCTCATTGAAAGATCACGTTACTTATTTTGGAAAACTGTAACGCCTGCACAGCTGGAGTTTTTGAGGAAGATGAATTATAAGAGCTTGAAAAATGAAGCAAAGAAATCAACATAAGCCAATACTAAAGTAGCTGCTAAGGAATCCAAGCACTGACACATGACAGATGACACAATTTCAGACCCAAGACAAATAGGAAAACTATGTGAGATATTGTAGATAAAAGAAGATATGGATACACATAATGGATTGACTGTATTTTGTGTGTCTAGACTCCCTGTTGCTCAGTCTCTGAATGATTTGTGAAGAAGCCAGGGTTCTTCTCCAACAAACAGCTCCACTCAGTGCTCATTGATTTGGCCAGACTTGAGGCACTTAGCTCAGCCTCTTGCTTTCCCATTACAAAGTGAGCTGACTACACAAAACCTTTGAAAATATAAAGGTAATGCACTTCTTTGGAAATGCTTTGACCTTTGGTCTCAACTGTGTCCTCAACTTTTCCTTTTCTGAATAATTTGTTCTTAATCAAAATATGTCCCACGCTTTGACCGATTCCTCTTAACCACACGTTTAGATCTTGTTTGAAATATTGTTGTTGTCTCTGTTTGGAAATGTATTCTCTGCTTTTGCCTTATAATTGAATGTTGCTGGATTAAGAAGTCAAAATCAATAAATGACTAATTGATTGATTGATTGATTGATTAATTCATTTTTGGCATTTTTAAACGCAGGCACAAAACTTAAATGTATTCAGTCTGGCTTCAAGCACTCAGTAACACAGTGAAACTTACTTTCACTTTATTCTTTTGTATTCGTTTTATTGCGTAATTCTTTGTAATTTTCTGATTTCATTCTTTATTATGGTTTTATTCTGATTTTTATATTGTTTTCTGGGAATCCCCTTGTTAGTGTTGGAAAGGGTTCCATAAATAGATACGGATTGATTGAAAACCCTAATCAGATGTACTGAGCTGGACGACTGGTCAATGTTTTCAATACAGGGCTTTACAGCTCCTCACACGAACACAATGCTTACCAGGTGTAAGCCAGTGAGTGCATCCACTTCTTTGAGAGTTTGCTTTGAGACGCTTTTGTTGCACTTGTTTGACATCCTTTTCAATCTCCAGGACACAACGGAAACGTGGTGAACCCAACCGTGCCTTTCTGACCTGCAGGACCACCAGCTCAGATTAAAATACCACAGGTCAGAGCTTTTACTAGACACACGATACTGTAATTCATAAAATAATCAGTGTGACATTGCCCATTGTCTGAGACTGAACATATTTGAACATTTAAATCCAAAGCTGTACAGATGAAGGAGAGCTATTTCTGTTTCTACAGAAAAGACATGTCACGTCTTAGTCAAAGCGTGACGACTGTTGACCCATTGCCTTTGACATAAAGGAGCAGGCAAGAATTCAACGCCTGGAGTTAAACTGTCCCAAGTATTAGTCCAATTAAGGGTCTTCTGTGCTTTGTTGCACCTTCACAAAGTTAACCTTGCCATTTCTGGGAGAAAAACAGCTTAAATGCTTTCAAATGTGCCTTGGAGTTATACTGACAAGCTATTAGTTGTTAATACGCTGCTATTCTCCCACACTTTGACGAGCAGTTAACCTTCAATGGGGCTTTGGCTCCTGTTTGAAGGGTCACAACCTTTCAGAGCCCCCAAAACTAAAATAGCATGTGATTATAGAGCCCATTTAAAAAGGTAAATATAGGAGTGGTCAGCAGCTGATCTAAGCCCACCGTGTTCTTTGTGAGGAGATGAATTTGCTCACAATTTTGAACTACATATTGCCATTTTACTACATAAGACAAACGACACTAAATCGTTATTTATTTGAATTGATTTGCTTTTATTTCCAGGAGGTCCCCACTGAGGTTAGGAAAATTGTTTTTGAGCAGTCCTGGACCCGTGTTGTACTTGTTTCAGTGATATAGGGCTAAATAGAGAGACCTATGACACAAGTCGAAAATGCACATTTCAGACAGAAAGGCCCTGGAATTGAACCTGAGACCTTCTTGCTGAGAGGTGAGAGAACTAACCACTGCTACACCATGCCATAATCATAAACCAGGTTGACCTATTTCCAATACAACAGTTAAAAGGCAAATAAGTGTCTTCCACCTAAATGAGAATTTACACTGTCTTATAGAAATGAAATGTTGTAATGAACCACAGCCTGAATACTATGGCTTAGTGGTTGGCACTCGCCCAGTGTGGAGTTTTCTCTCCATGTCTAGGTTTATCTCCGGGTGCTCCAGTTTCCCTCATCATCCCAAAACATTTAAGTTCAATCCTCCAACTTGGTACCAATCATGAACCGAGCCTGTGACTACCCCTGCTCCAGACAAGTTGCCCCATTGGCATTTAAGAATGAGTCAAATTCCCTGTGGGAACATTATAGTACATCTTAACCTGAAGAAAAAAATAAAACACAATATTTTGGACACATAATATACATACAGTCTATAAGTATATATACATGTGTGTACATACATACTGTACATGCATACATTACATTGAAAACCACTGGCAAAGAGTTCTTGTATTACAATTTTGCACAACACTATTATCATATTCCTAGCTCAGTAATACTCAACATATTCCATATTATGAATAACAGTAAAACAGATGCTGGTCATTGTCCAGAATCCATTCTCTTGTGTTTAAATGAGCTGGAATAGAGTCAAGCCTCCATGACTGCCAATGAACTTATCCAGACTTTACTGATGCTTTAGGCATCCTTTGTGTTCGTGTTTTGGGTGTAATCCAAAAACATCTAAATGTGTTTCAAAGCCCTTAATAAAGTGAAAATAAACTATTCCACTGTTAAATGAGGTCAAGTTAGGATTCAGGATTCAGTGTGATGTGAAAAAGCAAACCACTTTCCAGTGTCTGCGTACACTGGTGTATGAATGAGAGAGTGAATGGGTGACTGGTTCCTTATTGTAAAGCGCTTTGGGCCTGATAAGTTGAGTCCATTTACCATTTACCATTTCTTATCGTTCATATCCAGCTCAAAGTGTGCATTAGCAATCACAAGCGGCTGTTTTAATTACTTAATGAGTATATACTCCATTGCCTCTAGTGGCACAACGCAAAGGCAATATAACTTTACTGGTTCTCCACTGCTAATTAACACAACTTGATTCAACACAAACTAAATGAATACATTCCACCAAATTAAATAGAGAAAACCAGAATTGTGCTAAAATGCCTGCATCTGAAACAAAGCACATTACATTGTAAGGATTCTGACTGTTGGTCCAGAATAAAAAAATCATAATCATAATCCTCATAATCAAACTAACCCAGTTGACCCTAAACTATTATTTAACTTCTAACTGAACAAAACAAGTAACACTGTATGCCTCTTATGTTTGACATACAGCTACAATTAAGCCCATAACATTACCCTGTGGTTGAGGTAAACATGAATGACAGTGTCTCAACTTTTATTCCCATTCACAGAGCCCTTTGTGGTCAACTCCACTGTCTGCTGTCTATACCAGAGGCAACGCTGTCCTGAAACTATTTTTACTCTCACAAAGTATGCAGCACCATGTTTCCTTCTATTGTAACTCTTTGGGCTTAAGACACCAAAGAAAACATTGACACTACTCCACAAAAAGTGTGTAAAAATGACAAAAAGACTCTCAAATATTGACATTTCCTCTGCTTGTGTGTCTCAAAATGTTTGTCCAATACAAGAGCGCAAGCGCCATTTAGTTGAAATCGCACCCACAAAACAAACCAGCACATTATTACAATAGAAAACACTGCAATTCAAAATAAAGGCAGAAAATAATTGCGAATTAAGAAGATTATTACGTTCATGGCGCATTGGCCACATTGTGATTTGTGTTGTAAGGTCAGGAGTGTCAGTTTTATGACATTCATGCATTGTCAACTAGTGGTTTGTGGTTTGGGGCCACCGGCGGAGCAACTGCATCACAAACAAGTTATAATAAATAAAAACTTGAGATAAAATTGAAACACTGAAATATCAAGCTTGAAGACCATGTTACGATTGTGAGTCTAACGCACAATGGCACATCCAGAGGCTAGATACAACTGCGTGAAACGGTTCTAAAGTAACCACATTGGATGGAAGGGAAGCTTATTTCTATAGCGCTTTTCACATGACACAAGTGTGTTGGTAAGCTACATGTACCTACACTTTCCCCTGGGTTAGACTGACAGACGCGCAACTGCATCAGTCTTGGCCTTTTGTACATGTTTTTAGTTTTAGGAGTACCCGGAGTAAACCTACACAGACACGGGGAGAACATGCAAACTCTACACAGAAAGGCCCCGTCCAGGGATCGAAACCCGGGACGTTCTAGCTGTGAAGCACCACATTTACCCACAACAACATGAATTAAGTGTAAACTCTTACCTTTGAAGGACAAGAAGATCCTGGGAGTGGACACGGGCTCATTGGAGGGGGGCAGTGCCGCAGATGAGAGGGCCAGCAGGGCCAAGAGCCAGCATAGAGGATCCCACAACATTGTTCCAGCGTTTGTAAAGACAACCAGAGTCAAGGAGCTGAGAGAGAGAGAGGGGAAAGCTGTCAGGGAAAACTACAGTCTGGAGAGTTAATGTATAATTTACTTTATAACACGCCATACACTATATAATCTGTAGCCAGGGCTCATTTAGAAGAAAAGGGCATATCATTGTAGATGTTTTTCAGGAGAGGCAGGGGCCAGAGCATTGACACACAAGCTTCCATCACATGATTGCTTCCGTTCTTGTCAGACAAAGTTGGAAATTTCAAACAACATTCTACGAAATGACAATAATTAAATCTTTCCTCTCTCGATTTCGTAGGGTGGCCCGTTCTTTCATGTACATGGGCAAAACATCACAAAACACATTTCGCCACACAATAATGACAGGGCTGTCACTGAAAGATGGCCTCTGTCCGGCCTGTGCGCACGGGGGGTTTAAGAGCATTGCCTCATCATCCATCATGCTTTTAAAGAGAATACAACTATGTCGTGTCCGTGTGCGCGCATTCGCCACGCATGGGACTGATCTGCTTGTAAATGTAGATCTGAGGAGGTCAAACTGTCAGTCAGCGGCATAAAGATCAGGTTCCCACATAAAGCCCCCCCGAGGGCACAACTCCAAAGCGGAGCGTTAACCAAAATAAAGCGTGACTGAGCTTTGGAGTTATTGGCACACGCACGGACCACGTGTCACGTATACGGGGCAAATAATCGTGAAAATAAAAATGAAAATACAGCAGCCTCCTACACTGGTCATCACTTCAGATAGCGGCTCTGCGTTACATAAAGGACACAAACTTTCCTTCTCAAAACTCGAGATTTCCTACTCCTTTGCTCATTAACACCAGCCTCCCACGCACTTGACGAGAGTGTGAGAATAGCGAGGAACAATGTGTCCTCATTTAAAAGTTTAATTTGTGAAATAGGCAGCGTTATTCGGAGATCCATCGGGGGGCATCCTGCTGCTCTTTGCCCCTCGACTCAAGCCTCCCCAATACGAGCCTACACTGTTTTACGCGCACGTCTGACGCACAACTATAGACTTCTTACCCATACAATAAACATTTTCAAGTGACTATCTTGTATGACCTACCTTAGCGTCACGGCCGTCGTGCGTTCATCCAAATCAGGTCCACATTTAAAAGCATCCAGCCACAGCGGCGGTAGATCCCTTTGAGCCCCGGAGCCCGCACGCACTCGTATTGCCTCGGATCTCGCACGATTATCCCACAGGGGAAACAATAAAAGCCCGGATTTTCAATTAACTTGACGCAGGCGCCTTAAGTTGAAGTGGTGTCCAAATCGCATCAAGAGCTTTGGTATGTTCCTCTCAAGAAAGGGAGAAGAAACAAAAGACTTGCGGCTGAGATGAGGCGCGTCGCTGCGCAGAGTGCCACACAGCGCTGCTCGTGGGGAGAGCGAGAGGGAGCGAGTGCGGAGGAGCGCCTCGTGCAGGTGGATAGTGTCGCGCGACGCTGGACACACCCACTGGGTACGACTACGACCTTTAAGCATCCTCAAGTGTCGTGCCCGCCTTCAATCTATGCGTGTCGACTTTACGCAGGTGAGCTCCAATAATGTGGAGGAATCAAAACAGATGACGCACTGGTCTAGCAGAGCTTCAATGAAAGGGAGAACCAAATCCTACTGTATCCCCTGCCTTCAAAATGCAATCAGATTAAAAAAGCAACATGTGGGCTAACATTAAAAGTTCTCTCTTCCGTTTGCGCGAGAACAACTCATTTTGTCATTGAAACATGACAAGATAAAAGTTAAAAAGTTTTGTCTCCACTTTGATTTTGCGGCTGCACATAGAAAAGTCGGACTGAGGGGAAAGGAAACTAAATCAATTTGCCATCTCATGAATCTTAGACTGTGCTACATATACTGTACTTACTAAATCTGTAACAAAGGTGCTGTATTGATCCATTGTGTGGACGAAAGGCTAAATCCTGCTGTTTGGTTAAGATCTGGGTGTGTCCCTGGGCTCTGCATTGCTGGAAACTTCCATATGGGGACAATACACACATATAGCATATATTTACTATATTGATCTCCTTAGTGTCTGCGTACATTGGTGTATGAATGGGAGTGTGACTGGGTGACTGGTTCCTTGCTGTAAAGCGCTTTGGGCCTGATGAAGGTAGAAAAGCGCTATAAGCTGAGACCATTTACCATTTTGTAGTCTATTATTTCAGTCCAAATGATCACAAATACAGTCGCTCACACACAAATTGAGCCAGATTCCTCCCAACACCTCAGCCACCCTCCAGCGAGGATCACTGGCATCAGATATTCATGGGCAAATGGAGTCTCAAATCTCTTAATCTGGCTTTAAACCCTTGCCTGATCACACAGGCTTATTTTGCTTTTTATCCAGTCACCGCACAAGGCAGCTGACACCCGCCGTGCATGCTTATTATTATTCTATAAATGATAAACATGGAGGCTTAGGTGTCACACAGTCTGTCCAGTTACTGTGTACAATCAGATTACATTATTGGAACATAAAGCCTTGTGATTCACGCTTATAGAAATCTTATAAAAGATAGTGTTACAGAGGATGCATGGGGCGGTCGGCAAAGCTGACTTTTATACTGTAACTAAAAGGTAGGGGATGTAGCAGCACACTTCTAAAATTTAAATGTTCACATACATCTAATAGATTTACAAAGGGTGATGGGTGGTAACCAAAATGAAAGAAAGGTGACTTTAAAATGGTATGACTGAAAAAAGTCTGAGGCACATCTGACTTATTAAAAGTCCTTTATTATGAATGGGACACGGACACATTTTGACCTTGTTCAGGTATTTAGGGCTGACCAGCTATGTCCCGTTCATAATAAAGGACTTTTAATAAATCCAATGTGCCTCGAACCTCCTCACTTTTTTCCTGGTTAAACGGATTCCCGAAGAGCACCTGCCTTTTTGCTCACTTTTTTCTGCATATATTTGTCTTATTTTCTATTGACTTGTGTCACAGGATCTGGCAACACAACTCAGCAGAAATAAATATTTGACGCAGGTAATGTTTAGATTCTACATAGCCTACCTAAGGTTCAAATGTATGTCAAATAAAATTATTACCTACATTATAAGTCATTTGAGGAAGACAGAATGGTGTTCTTGAAAGACAATTGTTGAATTAATCTATGCAAACAGGCTGTACAGTGAGCACATGGCTTTGATGCTCACAGTAGGAAGAGGAGAAAAGGGCATAACAGTTGCATTGCCGTAAGCGGTGAAATTACCATGAGAGCTTGTAAACTATAATTTGTATGGTCTGGATATGGAAGCAGCTTGAATTGAAAGTCTTGGTGTTGGTATTTTTGACAGCGTGGAGACTTTGCAGGTGGTTCAGTTCTGAGAAATGTCTGTTGACCAGACTTGACCAATAATAACATGAAGTTCCACTGACAACAAATCAAACACAGAAATCTGAACAAACTCTGATCGTTTAAACTGTTTCCAATCAGAGAGTGTGCTCGGAGCCAAGTCTAATCCTGTCATCAACTCTCTTTACTGACTCCGTGTATTGTTTTCCTTCATTTAGATTCTCTTTCTTGACCTGAAGCCAACAGCTGCATGTTGTTTCCTATATTTCTTTTTAATCAACAATATTATTCCCATCTTTAGGCCCCTGGTGGCCTTACCATCTGTCACTTGCGTGAGACAAGAGGCAGCAATTATTGAATCCTGCTTTTGTGAAGTGGCTGCTTCATAAAAGTCCCTCTTGCTTTCCAGCTTTTCCTGCAGCACAGTTTCTTGTTGCTATCGAACACAATGTGAAGCAGAAACGTTGAAGCAGAGATCAGAGTCGGCGCCAGACACAGGGAACACATTTAGACCAACTGTGAAAAACGGCCAGTTAGGCTTTGTGCTCTGCGGAGGAGATGCTGGGTATAAATCCAAATGCTCTTGGGGAATATGTTACATATTGTATCACTTTAACATTTAGTTTCCTTGAATTGATGGGATTTCACAATGTGTGTTTGACTTCAAGTTCAACCTATCCATTTGGCAATGTTTCCATTTTCCAGGCCGGCCTGAAGGTAACACTGCATGCATTATTGAGAGAGCCTCGTTCTGAGAGCGAAGTGTTCGCAGAAGCCACTTTCCATATAGTTATCCAGTGAGTTCAGCGCCAGCATAATGTGCACTGACACATACAGTATATTTAATGAACACTGTGCTCTTCAAGTAAACCGGTGCCGGCAGCAATACAGATGCACAATGAAGACACAAAGGCCTTTCCTAATTGAGTTTCATTACACTCTAACCTTTGCCATAAGTGGTTCCTGTGCCACG
The DNA here is from genome assembly GCA_007210695.1 of Neogobius melanostomus. NCBI lineage: Eukaryota > Metazoa > Chordata > Actinopteri > Gobiiformes > Gobiidae > Neogobius > Neogobius melanostomus. Next base: position 1,466,765 of record VHKM01000159.1, read on the forward strand.
AAAAGTAATTATTAACAGACTGTGACAGGCCTCACCACAGCCTCGCTTCGACACACGGGGACGGCAATTAATACTGTAGCTGTTGATGGTGGCGAAGTGAGCAAACATCTGCCTGAGCACCAGGAGGACAGAGAGACAGGAGAGAGAGGGGGACAGGGACACTGACGGGCCTTCAGTTTAGTTTAAAGTGGATTTAATGAGGAACATCCTACCCGGAGCTGCAACCTTTAGTTTGAAAAGATATTAAAAATTCTGCAGAGCTTTACCTGTCATGGCAGCATGCTCATTAGCATTTAAATGGGAAACAGATAATGGTACGGCTGTAGAGTCACACTAACCTCACAAGACGAAAATAAAACCTGTATTTGAGCTGAAAAACTCAACTAATGGACTTCAAATAGGCAGATCATGGACACCTGCTGTGAGCTCACACACCAGTCCCTTCATTTAAATCTAAGGCTGTGTAATTAATACTTATTAAAGGTGCAATATGAAACTTTTTATGCAAAAAACCAACTTGATATGTGTGCTTAACTGACCTTTTTGTGACCCAGCGGCTGTATGGGTGGTTAACATGTCGCCTTTACTTTCAATCAGGGTGGCCCAGGGGCGTGCTGGGACCTAATTTCGGCCCAGGAATTTGGAGAAGACCGGCCAGGAATTATAGCTCCGTAATTGTGCGCGGCAGTACAAGAGGTCGCTGGATCAAATACCACATTGACAATTTTCTAATAATTTCTCTTTTCACAGGGGCCGCTGCGCACACAGTCTGAGCCTGATACAAACCCACAATCAGCACAAGTTATGTAGATAAAAACATGTATTTGTCCACTTTTCTACCTTTCACTGCCTTTTTCTCTCTTTACTCGCGCGGACACTTGTCTCCGCTGGATTGGACTGCACCAACTTGAACTAAAGCGGAGGGGTGTTCCACTTAAACACCCTTAAACACCCCTCTAAATTAGTTCAATATCAAATGGTATCTCCCTGCCACAAGAATGAAAAGTTCGATGCGAATACTTTAGGCCTGGAATAGCACAGCTGTGAGTTTGTTCTTATTTCATTATTTTATTCTGATGGCCTGGCCCAGAAGCACCGGAACCGAGCGGCCCACCGGGAAACGTCCCGACCCTAGACCGTTAAAAAGAATAGACAGCTCCTCCTCACTCCTCCCCGTTTACCATAATGACCACGTTCGAGGGGGAAATCATGGCGGATTTACAGACTCCTCCTCCCCAGCTCTGACGAAGCATGTCCCTAATAAGGGCATAAGGGCGGGATTTTCACTGTAGACTCGGCCCTTGCGTGACGTGTAGCTCATGCAGCTCCAATGCTAACAGTCCGACCCTCATTAGTACGAGATTTAAAAAAAAAATATTTCGAAAACCAGCCTGGTTTCTTTTTTTGTGACTAACCCAGCGTTAGTCATAGAAAGTGTTTAAAAAATAGAAACCAGGCGTTAAAGTCGTTTTTAACGTGTCTAAAGTCCAATGCTTTTCAATGGGGGCCTAGCGGCTATGGAGGTACTACAGCAATGGCGGAGCAATGGCGGCCTCCAGTGTTGCGGTCATAAAGCAGAGCAGCCAGCGGCCATTGGTCCCGACTCTCCCTATGGCCAGCACGCCTCTGGGGTGGCTTGAACAACGCTCCGGGTCAATCGTTTGTTGTTTTGTCGGTTTTCTGGTGAGAGAGTCCGTCAGCAGTGGAAACCAGAACCAGAAACTCTAAAAACGATTGATCCTGGTGCATCATAGAGGCAACCGTGATGAAAAGTAAAGGTGCCATGCAAACCACTGGGTCATTAAAAGGTCAAATACTCACTAATAATAAAAACAAAAAAACAAGTTCCCATAATGCACCTTTAAAGTACATGTTCTACCGATTAACCTCAATAAATATTATGACTCTCCTCCCATTACACAGTTATTAACAAAAGATCCATCTAAATATTGGACACATTCCTGTCCTTGGTTAAATGTTGTTAGCTTGGTTTAGAACAGGCTTAGTCGAACCTCTTTTAGTTCATAAACGGAGCCCCGGGTGTTTTTGTACCAGTAATGTCTGCAAGGATCACAGTAACCCTCATTTGCTGCTTCTAGTTCAAACTACACAAACTGTCAAATGAATGAATATTGACTACTTTTGTTGGCGTTCTTCAGTCCAGGAAACCGCAGTGTATATAAAAGATACTTCAGAAAACATGAAAGCACATTTTGTTAATCAGACGTTTGATTTATGCAAATATTTAGACTTTGGTATGATTTGTTCTCGATGCCTCACTATCGCTGATTACTAACACATGCACGTTCATAAACAGCATATTTTCCATTGCGACTGCTGTTTGACAGGTTGTGAGGTGTTTGCATTTGTTGTTTAGTCACGGGAGCGGATTCTGACTCAGCTCAAGCTTCACAGGGATGAAAACTGGGACAGCTGCCATTTTGAAATAACATAACTTTGTCTCATGGCGGTAGGAGGAGGCTGTGGCGAAGTCGTTTGAATTAAGTCGTTTTATAAGTGGTTCTCAAACTGTCTTCCTGGTCTTCTCTGGAGGAGGGGTAATATTAATTGAAGATAAACACCAATAGATAGATAACAACAAGCAATTCAATATTTAGTTAAAAACAACAAACAACACAAAAACCTCTTGTTTGTAAGTCTGTAGCAGCAGCTGTATTATCACTAAGTTGATCTCTGGGACTTGAGAAAGTTTGGACCCACCTGTTGTTGGGTTTATTCCAGGTCATTAGTATTTAATCTTTCAACTGTTTAGTCAAATTCTAAATATTGTAAAATTTGACACAGAATTGTTGGGTAACTATCAGTTTAATCTTGATAAAATACTAGCACAGGTTTACCGGTCAGAATGAAAGACATTTTTTTTTATCCAGTTCAGACATAGCCTGTTGTACTTGGTGCAGTGAGGAAATTGTGTTTTTTGGAAAGCCAATCATTGTTTGTGGTGGAATACTGAGTCAAAGGTTTAGGAGACACTGTCCTGCACGGCTCCATAGGTCTGATTCAGTCTTGTTCGGTTTGGGCTACAACACTACTGACTTCAGGGGAGCCCATATTACATTACATCAGCTCATTGAGGCCACACCGCTGTAAAATGGGCTGTGAACATCAACAATGGCTTCATATTTTGCCGGTCTGTGCGGCTGGAGGTGTCCTGGATTGCTGGTACCTGTGGTCAGCTGGTGGTTGGTTCATTTGGGGAGGGGGGGGTGTTGGGTAATAGTTTTCCCAGGCCGCAGCGGGTCTCGCTCTGTCAGTGCATCAGCCACACATCTCTGGCTCCTGGTCGAGAGGGAAGACGGCAGCAGGAAATGACTGGGCATTTTTACACAACTGCTGATGATGACCTTAAATCATTGCTTAGGCCATAATCTGACAATGGACCTAGAAACAACAACTTACTGAGTTCTGTCAGTATACAGCGCAAAGATTCAAATATACAGTAGGTGCAGGATCTCTCATCACTCTTCTAAACTAATAAACAACCTCTGAGTTCAACATATAGGCTGAAGGGTTCATAATAGTTTTGCTGCATTGGCCAAATGTATAGTTATTATGCTAAGGCATCATATTTGGTAGTTTGAATCACGGCTCCTGCCTCCTGTTGGTGTGTCTTTAAGTGGTCGATGGAGAGTAGTGTGAAATGCCCACTGTAGCACTTTGAGAAAGTTGTCAAGCTTGTAACTTAAAATACATAGCCTGAGCTGAACTATATACATATTATAAAGACAAATTGCAACAGTTAGCCTATAATCCACACAACATTGTATCTTGAGCACTTTGCAAGTCGACTGGATTGCAAAGTCGATGTATGCACGATGTTTCTCTACTTCTTGTTTACCCATCCCTGTCTTGCATGTGTGTGGTTTAACATTTCTCGTGTATGGTGCTTAAAATATACAATTGCTATGTGTGTCTTTAATTGACCCTGGTTTGGCAGCGGCTGTGATTGGTGGAAGGAGTCCCCTGTCCTTCACCCTTTCCCCTGGGCCTCCTTCACGTCTCATCCTCCTGTCAGCACCCGCTCTGACGAAGCCCCAAACAGGTGGCTGCAGAATGCACCCAGACACACAGGCACAGAGCACACAGAGGGAGAAGACACTGGACAATTGTGATCACACAGCACCCTCAACAACACAGTAAGTTAGGAAAGCTGAATAGAAAATTGGAAAATATAAGTGCATTCAAAAAGTTTCACTTAGCAGTGTTTCCCACTGGGTTCCCACTTCTAGCTTTGAGAAATACTCCTTAACATAACTCGAGCATTGGTGACTTTCATAATGATCAATTAAATGAAATTTTATGTTCAAAATCTTCCCACACAAACATTCTTGAATTCATGGAATTATAAAGAAAAAAATCACATTTAAGTAGTTTTCAGTTTAGCTTTTAGTTATCAAAAATAATCCATGCACTCCCTGCTGAGTGCCCGCAAACCAAACAATGGACAAGAGCAACACCAGGTACCACCCTATAAAATACAGTATTTGACCTTTTAAGCACCACCAGACCTAGATGAATAACGTGGATTTAAAAAGGGTTTAAAATAGACTGAGTAAATCATGTCGATACTTTAACTGGGTGTAAACCAAGTTCAAATCAATAAAACACACAATTTTAACACATTAGAGCATAATATTTCTTTTACTGTGAGGAAACTTGGACCAAGATGAGATGGTGACACAGCACAAAGAAATTTACCAATTTGATTTAAAGTTGATAATAGTGTGTTGATAGTATTGTAGTTGTTTTTAGTAGTAGTAAATACGGTAAATGATCTCTATTTACACAGCACTTTTAATAATAATAATAATAATGGCTTACACTGCGCTTTAAAGCCTGTGCTACCTATATTAGGCACTAAAAGTGCTTTATATCAAGGAACCATTCACACATTCACACTCTCATTCATACACCAGGGTCAGACATTGGAGGCAAGGTGGCTGAAGACTGTTGCCCCAAAGTACTCGTCGTCGTCGTCGTCGTCGTCGTCGTCGTCGTCGTCGTCGTCGTCGTCGTCGTCGTCGTCGTCGTAGTAGTAGTAGTGGTGGTGGTGGTGGTGGTGGTGGTGGTGGTGGTAGTAGTAGTAGTCGTAGTGGTGGTGGTACTGCAGCAGAGGAAGTAGCTTTAAAGGTAATAAGAGAAGCTGTAGTAGTACCAGCAGTTAGTGTCTACTGCTGGTACATTACACTACACTAATAATAGAGTGTGACATTTTGTAATAACTGCAGTGTGACTCATGGACACCATGTAGCAATAGTTGTAGATAGTGATAGTGGCAATAATGTAGTACTTGAGCAGAACATCACTTTTACTCAAATACATATTTTGACAAATTCTCTAACCAGAGTTAGACATGGTGTGAGTGACCTTAGCAAATCAAAAATAAAGTCTAATAATAAGAGTACAGCAGCCCACTATAATAATATCTGAAACTTGTGGCTGTTTCAGCATTACCAACACAAATTTGTTCACTGATGATGACATATTTTAACTTTGTATTCTTAAACCTGTGGTAAATGCACCTACTCCCACCTCATAGGTAATTCCCAAAATGTGAATGCAATCTTTTATATACAATTATACAGAACTTTGTTTCAGTTGCCTGTATAAGCCCAATTCCCATCTCGGCTCGCCCGTTGCATTATGGGAATGGAATGTCTTTTGGCTACCAAACAATAATGATAGCGTAAAGCAATGAAGAAAGCTCTGATTTGGAGCGTTTTAACCGCTGGAAAGTTGATGATTTAAAGCGTTTTTGTCGTCGCCATGGAGCCTGTTACAATATTAGCTTAAAGTCTATTTTTACAACCAGGGCTGCGTACGGAGATAGTCAGAAACGAAACTGCCATTCATACGAAGAGATGCTTCAAAAGTGACGACCAGTCCTTGTTCATATAGTTGGAATAACTATGTGAGAAAAACATTTCTGACCCTTGAAGCGACTGTTGGACAAAGTCCAGGGTCTGAAACTGTGGCCTCATGTCGCCGATATTCACAACATTTAAACTGGAATGAGAAATAAAAACATAGAATCTTTTTTTTGTCAATAAGGAGGTGGACAGTGGACGAGATCTTTTTCTTAATTGTGACCAGAGAGATCCACATACACACATAGGCTATGCCATCTAAATGTACTTTATTTTTATTTTTTTTACGAGTGATCTGATGGTACAACAGAGCTAATCGGTCGCTAATTTGACAGACGGAAATTTACCCACTATATTTAACATCAACACCTTTTTGGAACTTTCCCCTGTGATTACAAGACAAATTCAAATGATTTAAAAAGTGAGGGTGTCTGTGTCGGGCTGATCCCAGGTCCTGTCGTTCCCCTGTCCGCGATGGTCCGCTCCTGCCTACGGAGCCGCCGCCCTGACTTTTCCCTCGCTTTCAAGAGAATGAGGAGTTGACGTCACGGCACAGAGCCCCCCCTCCCCACCCCCCTCGCCGGCATATTGGCTGCGCTCCGGCGGCAATACACATCGTTTACGTGTGTTGTTAACGCCGTAGTAGCGGAGGTTCTTGCTATTCCGCACTGTTTTACCGCCTGGAAGTCACTGCTGCGTTAAAAACTGCTCCAATACCTCACACGATAGACATGGAAAACGTACGAACAATGGGATACAGTTTTTTTAGGTTACAGAAATGGACACAGCATCAAGGAGCGCAAGTCTCACTCTGACCTGTCAAAATATGTTGGAAACGTGTGTGTACATTGAACATCTCGTAACAATGTAGTGTTTACGAAACACCCACTTTATTACTTTGTTATTTTGCTAAATGCAATGTAATGACAACACACTAAAACGCATGTGAAGAAAGTTAGTTTTGCCAGTACAACGCTGTTTTCACCAGCGGGAGGTTTGTAGAGCCAAGTCCTGGACCCACAGCAGAAAGTCTCGTAACTTTCCAAAGACTTGTGGCTTTTAAACTCCAGCATCGTGTAGTAACTTACACCAAATACAAGGTAGTTTACTCCATGTATGTGCACGGAGGTAAATGGTCCAGGTCTCCGCTGCAGGGAGCTCGTGTGTTGATGTTTTGAATGTCTGCAAGCTTCTCCAAATACCTCTGTTTTACTCTTGGTATGAGCTTGTTCCTGTAAGGTCCCTTTTCTTTCGCCTTATCTCTTTGCATTGCTTTACTTTCTGTCTTTTCATTGTCGTATTCGTAGATCCGTCTCTGTCTCGCCGAAAACGTATATGCGCAAAATTTAAAGTGCTCTGGAATATGAGGAATGCGTGAAATTCTGGGGGCGTGCCCCCAATCCGCAGCCAATATGTCCGACAGGCTCAGAGCCCCCCCCCAAATCACCCCAACTCGGCACGTGACTCCTCATTCTCATTGACAACTTAAATATTTGCAAGAAATGTCACTTGAGACTTATAGTCTGTAAACCAATGCCCGTAAGCCTTATAGTTCACGGTTATGGCTCAATATACTTCAGTGTTCATGCTGAACTCACTCACACATTTCAATGGCGGTGTGTTTTGTTTGGTAGCCGAAATTAGGAGCCTGACTGACTCACGCATGCGCAGTCGAGATGGGCATTGGGCTTATTATCAGTGTTAGGTAACGGAAGGCATGAATTTAGAATACGTATTACTCATTGTCAGTAACACATGTACAGTTACTCTTTCCTTTGAAGGTATTTAGAAAACCGTTTCTTTTCTAAAATCAAAGGAATACAATGGAGAACTTAATCCTTTTATTTCAGCTTCATCCAACAATGCACATGTGCTGTGATCAGCTGCGCTGCATTTGTAAAGTGCTTTTTTCTGTTCCTAATTAGTAGTATATAAGTTCACGACAGGTGTTCCAACAAGCATCTATATTTTTTCAATCATATGCTGTATTTATACATAACTTCAATGCAAATTATTTTAAAAGTATATTAAGTATTCAGAATACTGTGTCGGTACTCTGATTGAAAGTTACAGAATACGTTACAAAATACATTTTAAGTATTCAGTATTTTGTAACTAAATACAATTTCACAGTAATCTCCCCAACACAGTGTTTTCCAAATACCTCTTGTATGTCAGTGATGTTGTCACGTCCACTGTGGCATGTGTTCAGTGTCTCTCACCAGCTCCACTTGTGTTCAGAGGAATCCCCTCTAAGTTGTCTGCAGACAGTATCACAACATCAATGGACCATTCAATACTTAGTCTCTCACAGCAGCTTAGTTCAAAATCTAATTATGTGGAAATGTTGTCAGAGGGTTGTCACAACTGTCCCCCTGGTCCTCGCTCGTCTCAGAAGAAGCCTACTTTTCCATTAAAACGGTTCTCTATGAAACTCAGTAAAGTTCACTTGACTTTTTATTTTATTTTATTCAGCTTTTACCTAGCATTGTACAACTTTTTTGTCACAAGATCATAAAAAAATAACTTTTCCCTGTTTGAACAGCTGTTGAAAAGCTAAAGCTGCTGATCTCATTGTCATTCCAATGTGAAACTATTAGCCGCTTAATTTCTCTGCATTTTTTATCTACTGCTATGGCCGCTGCGCTGCTATGAAACCCTAACCCTTCAATTCTGCTGAAAAATTCTATTCAACCCTACAATGAGGTTATTATAGCCTATGTTCAAATGTAGCATATAAGGAGGCTCAGTATTATTAATCTATGGTATTGATTTCAATATCATTAAGAATCCATGGACAAAAACATTATTGTGTGTTAAATAAGCTCTATTAGCTCTATCTTAGCTATGTTTTTAGGTGGTAATGGGCTGCTCATGTAATTGATATGAATGTTAAAATTCAGATCTGAGTCCATGATTACTAGAAATATTAGAGCGTGGGACCTTTTTATTTTTTTGGTCAGTCAGTGTATTATGGGTCTACCTACAAAGTGCACTAGTCTACATTACATCTCCCATGCCCATTGCACCAGCTGAACAAAATTATCATTTGGTAAAACAATTTGGAGAAAATGTCACATTGCTCTCATTCACTTCCGCTGGAGCTTTGTTTTGAACTTCAACTTCGCTGTGGCAGGCTACAGCAGTCTCTCCACGTAAAACAACAACACATGGAGGCTTAGATGAAGGGGACAGGAGCGGAGGAGGCAGACAGCCCGGGGAGAGGTGATGCCGCACAGGGGGATGGATCTCATTAAAGACTGCTCCGGGTCACACTTTGATGGACAGAGAGGCGTCTATCATCTGCCACACAGATTAACTCTGTGACAAGCTGCATTTTGACATTCTCCTCCTGAGATAGGCTCAATGTTATATTTGAACTGCTGAATGAATACCCTTATACAAGTGTCTCTATCATACCATATACAAATTTGTTATAATTCAACAATTTAGACGTGGCAGGTGCGTTGTCTTGTGTGGTCTTTGTTAAAGAGAAATCCTGAGTTAAACCAGAGCTTCGCTGCTAAAGTTAAGAATGATCTCATAATAAACACTGTATTTTCCTGCTTGAATAGGGCTGACATCTCACATGACTCTGTCCTGCCCTAAGATGTCCGGACAATACAGTGCTCAACAAGTGATCTTTGGTGGTACATTTTCAAAACAGCCACAAAAGTAAAATAAAATCCAAACAATGTCTTACCAAGCTGATTATATTTAAACATTCAGATTTGACCTTTATTTAACCAGAAAGTCCCACTGAGATTAAGAAACTAATTTTCCAGGGGAGTCCTAGCCCCAAAAGGGAACCTATTGTACATATTCTTAGATGTAGGGGAAACTTGAGCACCTGGAGGAAACCTACACGGGGAGAACACAGAAAGGCCCAATCTGGCCTGGGATCAAACCCAAGACCACCATTGCAGCAATAGCTATATTGAGCCTGTATTGCATTTGTACGGAGTCCCTTGAATACTAAAACTAATGGTAGGGTCTGTAACAGAATGTATGGGAGATACTGACCACAGTTTGCAAACTACTGCTTTTGACACTTCCTAGTCTCTGGAGAATTAGGTCACTGCGTTTTCCAAATGGCAGATGTTTTATTGCCTCTTGATGACAGTGGGAATCTTCCATTACTATGCATTATAAATTAACTGCTCACGACATGCACGTCTAATTTGGTTGCTATCCATTTTTTCCAACTCAAAAACAAACTGTCCACAATAATCTTCCCAGCATTCCCAAGAGTTCACATCTCCAGTATTAGAGCCATGGCGCGGTGCCCAGGACGAAGATGCCATGCTCAAGGCTGCCCCACTCAGAGCAGCCCAGGATTCCCAACTATCCCCGACACGTTGACCCGCTGACGTAATACAAAGTCCATTTCAATTGCGCCTAAATATGGTGTCGGCAAAATAAAGAAATAGTGCAAGCAATTTAGTAATGTGAAATCTTTCTGGAGCTCGGGGTGTGAGGTAATTTGTCAGTGTTTAATAACTCTTATCAGCATTTTGATTGGTGACAGGCAGCCAGATGATGTGATGAAGTATTCCCCATTCGATCCACGTTGGAAACCTACCAATAGCCACTATGTCATGCCTTATGCATCTGTGGTTATAAAGGCCAGTTAGTCAAGATAGACATGGGTTTTCTGTTGAGAAATATAGTCAGTGATGTCAGGCGACCTTTGCAGAGGTGACTGCTGCCCACATGAAACATGATGGGGATTTATGTCTCGGTGAATTCACTGGGCTCTGGGATCTCGTTTATTGGGGAGCCTCAGATATTTATATTCTTTATTCGATCAATCGCTCTGGTTGGATGTTTTTTTGTCAAATACAATATGCATGTTGTCAAAGACCTATTTTAGCTAGTAGTTCAAGTTCCAAACTTGCTTTTCTCAATGACTTGGAATGACATTTTAAAGCACACCTTGTATTGATATATTCATATATATGATTATCGGAAAAAACAAGTTATAGTTCCCTTTAACAAAAACACTTGAGCACAATCGCTCTTGTAGCTGAACAAGTGAAGTGTCCCTGGGGTAAACAAAGCTCTCTTCACATTTGCTCAAAGGTCAGAGTCCAGTGTTGGGTGTAACGTTAGCCCTCTTTGTTGAAGGATTTTGACTTTTACACATATCTGAGCTGTCCCAAAATGCCACGAAGGAGAGAGACACGGCCCTATAGGTCAGCGCCACCTCTGACCTCTTCAGTAGTTACACACTTTACCAGTGTTTGGAAAACTGATACGTATGGGAAAAGTGAAGTGGTATGCACGCTATGTTTGCTATTCATTCTTTTCTTTGATTTGTACAAGTGGACCGTGTTCGTTTGTGCAAAACACAGGGCCTAATTAGCCGACGTTATTGCTGCGATGCGGATTCTGTTGAAACAGTTAAGGCACGGGCCATAGGAGGCAGTGCTGTGGGTATTAGACATGATGAAAAGAGTGAATCCAGCGGAGTTAAACACAATACACAGCTAATCACAATAAACTGGCTAATCCCTTCCTGAAAACAGTAGGGGAAAGCCAACATGGAGCGCAGCCCGGAGGCAGAGAGACAAAGGCACTTGATTTGTTCATACTGGATTGGTATGCCAGTAATACGACAGGGAAGGTTGTTATTAGCTCACAATGACAAACTGGGCCTTTAATCGTGGTGAGATACTTATAATGCGCCTGATATAAATAAATAAATGCTTTATATCCTTATATCCTTTAAATAATCCTTACCCTTATCTTTAAATGAAACTATCCACTGTGAGATTTGCAGCTAAAAGTACAATGTGAGTTGGAATCAGATTTGACAATAGGCTAAATCTCAAAAGTCAGTCTTATCTTTAACAATGTTGTTTCTTTGGTTTGTTTTTGTACTTTGTAACAGGTAAAAAAAAACTTGAACAATTAACCGCTGTTTACTGCATACAAAATCTTATCGTCTGCATCATTTTAGCAGCACGATAAGCACAACTGCATTCAACATTTGCATTCCTCCCAGTTATAATAGATCCCCCACTGGACTATATCTGCATTTACATCTTTTTCCCATTACAAACCACAAGGGGGTCAGAGCAGATCCAAAACAGCTGTATAGAAACACTGATCACGAATTGAAGCTCCCGTCGGTCGTGCAATCTCGACCGTGTTCTCTACAATTCGTGGTGAGTTACCTCCTCCTGTGGCTCTTCTGTCATGTGTGCTAATGCAGAGTGACTGCTTAGGCCGTGGAGGAAACCAGCAACATCTTTAGTGTCACTTCTTGTTAGCTCAGACGCCAGGTACGAGAAAGAGGAGGGCACTGTGCTACTGTAGGTGCATCTACAACAGGCCTGATGTTTAAACACTAAAATTCACTGTGAAGTGTCCTGCCCAAGGACACAACGACACATTCAGGAGGTGGGATTTGAACTCCAGACCTTCCGATCATGAGACGACTCGCTCTAACATCTGCGCCACTGCCGCCAAATTGGATCCTCTTGCTGTGAGAAGAGATTGCTCGTCATTCTGGTACATTTTGCATGAACTGGTGAGTTGGTAAAAAGCACATTTTGTAACAAACTCTCTCAAATCATTTTGTAATAAAATGGATCACTGCACACTATCAAGCAGTAATGCATTGTTAAATACGTCATTCATCATTTATAATACACAGTTTATTAATCATTGTTTAGTAAACTGCTTACTGTATACATTGTTTAGTAAACATTGTATAAGCATCTAGGGAGTATAGTGACAATGTGCACCATCCATGCATCTGGTTAAGGTCAGGGACAGGTCAGAAATGGTTACGCTTGGAAAACTGTTTGGTGAATAATTGAGTCTTAACGTATTCATTGACTGAACAATAGAAGTAATCACTATATAGTTTCTTATAAATGAGCTACAAATGATGAGGAAAGCTTTAGATGTTATAGAAATGATCAAATAAGTCATTTACAAATGCTTTAATCAGTCGATTAAAATTGCAATTAAATTTAGTCGACTAAATTTAAAACACATTTAGTCGACTTTTCATTTATAATATTGATTATAATCAAATTTAATCCAGGTCTTCTGCTTCATGGAGCTGCTCCCACATGAACAAAGCTCAGAGCTGTTCCTTTGGCAGGGAATTTATATGATGAGGCTCTTTCAGACGGTCAATAGACGTTTGGATGATTTTAGTCTCTCCTTTTCATTTTTATTTAATCTTGTTTTAGTCGACTAAAATATCTGGACATTTTAGTCATAGTTTTAGTCTCATGAAAAACTTTTAATTTAGTTTTAGTCCAATTTTAGTCGCCAAAAATATCACTTTGACTAAAATTAAGACTAAATATTTTAGTCGACGAAATTAACACTGGCTTTAATAATGTGTAGTCATCATAAAGTGTTATCACATTTTATCACATTATATAATAAGCTAAAGCAAAATTCAAAAAATATTACAAAATGCAGCATTTATTACAAAATGGTTTTATTACATAAAGAAGTGAAAATGTTATTACATTTTGAACTGTTATTACATAATGCAGTGTTATTACAAAATGCGGCTCTACAGCCTAATCAAAAGTGATATCACAAATAGCAAAAACAGAATTACAAATTATTTAAATATGATGCTTTAAGTAAGTAACAAACCATGCAAGATATTTTGCTGAATATTTCAAAAGTGACATGTGAGAATACTCCTTAAAAAGAATAATATTCTGTATAATTCAGCTTTTCTAAACGTCTTTGAACACCGGGTATATAAGGCAGTACAAATTCACTTACAAGGACCACAACCTCAAATCGAGTGGAACAACTTTATTAAACGAGCGAGATGATGGCGGCGAATAATATTGGGATATGGTTTTGGGGCTTCGTAGGAGACGACGATGAGCTCTCGGGCTTTCATCCCCATTGACCTGAAAGATAGAAGGGATGAAAAAGGAAAGAAAGGTGGGAGGGAGGGGCACGAGGAGAGGCTGAGGAGAAGAACCAGGAGACCGGAAAGGACGTACGAGAGGTGTGGTCCTGCTCCCGAACCTCAGATAAATACTTTATCTCCATTTAAATCTGCTTCAGTTTAAGGGGCACATTCATAATGAAATCAGGATTAACTAATGATGAGTGATTTTGCCGGTTTATACAAAGGCTGATCCTTGATCCCTTAATTTTCTTCTCTACCCAGAATTCATCATGATCATGATTAATTATGATTATTCATGAAAATTCATGAACTCATGTTAACATGATGAAGTCATATATCAATTCATGATGAATTATGCATTGATTCATAAAATATACCCTTATTATAAAGCTTTACCAATTCGGCTACTACCAGCACCGCTTTTATTGTGCCCACCCAAGTTTCAATAATGTGCCATTTATGTGAATTGAACACATTAGGATTTCACGATGACGAGGAATCAAGTGTTATTCACCATGATTATGTTTCTGGCATTTTACTTATTACTTTTGCACTATACTTTTACATTATTTGTGCTTCATACAAGTCTGCTATACTTTTCAGTTCTCTGGGACCAATTGTGAAACTCTGACCTACAGAGAGACATTTGTGCGTCAGAGGCGCGGTGGCAGCTGTCCCTGTTACCTGCCACTGTCCTGACACAGCAAAGCCTTTCGGCATTCAAATAAACTGCACAGCTATTCACAGCCTCCAGTGCCAGGGCTAATGACACATACTGTTGGCATTGTTTGTTACTGTATACTGAGGCTGCATTCATTTCCTGAAGACATCGAATACCACAATAATCATTTCCATAACAGTAGCATACACACAAATTTAATGACTTGCATGCGTTTCAACATAACGTCTATATAGGCCTACTCGAGGTGTCAGCTGCTTCACCCTTTGGCACAGTGTCACCTTGTTGTTGTGTTTCCATGGTGATGCCTCTAGTTAATGAGGTAAAGCAGAGTTTGTATACAGTGTGTGTACAATGTCGTTATATGGGCCAATGCCAAGAGCCTAAAACTAAAAATAGGAATATAATATAATATGATATACTAATAAATACAATGAGGTCCATTGAGGTAGACTTTTGCAAGAGAGTGAAAGCGCATAATGTAACTTCATATTGACTTGTGTCAAAAATATAAAACTTGGAAACATTTTAGGCTTTATTTAGGTTTTTGAGTCTCCTTGCTGTATTCTGAAAATAACCCTAGGATTTAACTAGCCTGGCTAACAGCAGACTGCTGTGTGCGCTCGAATCATTTCAAACTGCACAGCAGCCTGGGGACCATGGCCAAAATCTTTGCACAGATTTGGGGAACAATCATAGAACGAGGAGGGACGGTAAGACGATGACGCGCTTTTCGACATATGGAAGCTTGTAGTTTGTTTAGGCATAAAAAAAAATATATATATTTACGGATCCAACATGACAGCAGCAGACGCGACGCCATCTTTCGATCAAGCTTTAGACCGTGTTCTAAATGGTTTAGCTCGAAAGTTTACAGCGGGTACGTCATACGTCATCTGATACGATGATATGATTGGCTATGGCTACGTGCAGACGCATGAGAGACATTCATAGTGCCCAATAAACGGCTCTGGACAATCGTAAACCACATGCTAATAGAGAAGAGAGTCTGACCACAGACATGATCAGAATAAGTTTGGTCTGGACTTCGGAGGAGCTTCATGGATTATTCTGTGTAAAGTATTTCAGGGTTTTGGCAGGCGTTTTGTGTGCGGAAATGGGAGCAGGACCAGGTAAATGGTTGTAATGTCAAAAAGTGAAAAAGAGAAACCATGCAGAGTTAAGAGTGCATTCGGCATGAGTGCATTAAATGTTTAACCAAATGGATATTTGTTGGAGCCCATTGATCTGATATCGACATTCAAGCTCCTAACTCTAGGACGTTACAATGGCCCTTTTTAGATAAAAATTATTGCATTTCTTCAGGTAATGTAATAATAATGAACAGCAACATTCAGTATGTTTGTTATTGTAGTTTTGTGCAACTGTGCATGCGCTGGGAAGGGCATAGGTTTGTCCCTTTGAGTGGATGAGAATGACATGTGCTGGTGGATTAACACAGGGGATCAATGGAACAGAGTGGCACATGCCGAGCCTGTGGCATCTGAATAACACAATGACCGCAATGAAGTGCAATAACTCTGTCCCAGTTTCCCATTGGAGTCATGTGACTCTGTACAGTCACATGACATGATGTATATGGAGACCTCTATATTTTAAATAGGACACCACTTGAATAGAAAACAGTGTTTGTGTAAGCCCTCAAGCTCTCTTGTTCTCTCCATTGTAAACGTTTTCAAATGTATTCAAGGACCCATGGTCCTGGTGACTACTTTTTGAAAACCTTTGCTACATTGTAGAACAATGAAATGGAAAATGGTTTAGAAAGCCAATATCATAAATGAAATTATATTAATAAAAGCCATAAGCGGCGATAAAGGCCCTCACCTAGGCAGATAACTCCCTCTCGCCCCACCTCACACTCGCCCTGGCCGCGCAGTCACCCAGCTCGCTACCGCTCAGGCTCCTGTCCATCCCCAGCCTCAAAGATCATACTGATCTTGCATTGGTTGCTTCACTGTCCAGGCCCACATCATTCAGAATGTGAGATAACATGTGTCTGGATGGCGCTGACAAAATATTAGCCCGTAAAAAAACCTTGATTAGTTTGTCAAAGTACCTGAGGAGCAAAAAGGCAGACAGTCCATTGGAATAAAACAAGAACAATACCAGCAACTCTGTTCATGATATAACATAGGTTTGATTGACTTATTGGATTGGTATGATGAATGATTTTACCACTATATTTCCTGCATTTCTGACAAAGTAACTTGTTTCAGTTTTCATAGTGTTGCAGTAGTGGATTGTCATTGGATTACTACGGGAATTGTTGAAATGGGGCAAACAGTTCACTAGGACACAAGTTTGTTTGACGTTTCTTGTCAGCATCACATACTGGAATCAACTAATGAGTTTCTGTAGGTGAACATTTCCAAAAGTGGAGGGTCCGTAAGTGTTGAAGAGGTGGCTTTAATCTGAGTTGGTTCGCGTGAATAGGAGCCATTTTTGATCACTGAGAAATCGCTAAAATTTCCGTCAACTGTGGCACTCTACTGGAAAAACATAACACATATATTGATATGATCAAAAAGCCATGGATGACTTTGAGCCTCACGTCTCTAGATGCTGGAAACTAACTGTGAGCTCATTCAGTGAAACGCCAAAGGACGAATTTGTTCAAATGCAACCTCAGCAAAAACGCTGACTCAGCATATTGAGATATGTTTCTGTTTTGTAAGGGGGCGTGGCCACAACAATGTTTTATTTGTTTTTCGTCACATGAAGAATGTCTGTGTTGAAGGCCATGACAAAGTTTATGTTGGATCGGCTTCCACTGAAGTAATGTATTTTCACTTTTGGCGCTCATGACCCATCTTTTATTAGGTTTTGGGCATGTTTATGGGATCAAAATCCAGTTTTAAGAGGAGCAAAGAAAGAAAAATAATAATATTTTTTGCAAAAACAATGTAGGAATTGTTGTTTCGGAAAGCTTCAACCTTTAACATGTGACTGTCGGGTCACTGGTCAAGTGACCATGTTGTGCGAGTATGTTGTGTGAGTATTGCATTGTAATATCAATAGACCTAATAATCATAAGAAACATGTGCCCAAACCAGGAATCATATCAGCTATAACATAGTTTATATTCTACAACAAAATAAAAATAAATTTTCCAAAAAAATACATTCTCAAACAACAGACTTAGAAACATTGACTGATAAAAGTTAATAACTGAAACTACTGTTTATAAAATTGCTTCCTAAACTGTTTTCCACATTTTCACCTTTTATGAGCACTTCGGGCCCTCAAACAGCGGATGTCTGCCCCCAGGTAAAATGAACAGCCCAATTCCTCCTATTTGGAAAAGCCTGATATATTTGAATCAATGGTGAATGAATTTACCCCCTTTCAGTCAGTCAGACACCCAAAGGATTTGTGCTCAATAAAGTGTGGCTGGCCTTTGAACCATGAAGGAAGTCCATCTGGAAAGAGTGTAGCCCCGAGGCGAAGTAGGTGCATAAACTGTACTTTTCAGTGGCTGTGAGTTAATTTCCACTTCCGAAATGGCACGTTCTCCCTTTTTGCGTGGTCCACACCATGACATGTTTGGGGGATTGGCTTGAATCAAAGTGCGAGACGCTGCTGTAAGGAGCTTCAGGAAAAGGTCAAAGTGCCTCGCGGGGAATATGTCTCACAGCCCCATCTGTGCCTGGCATTTAGAGAAAACGCGATGCTTCGAAAATTAGGTACCTCTTTGCTTTGTAGACTGAAGATTGAAGAAATGATTGTACACTGCAAGCCTATATCAGATGAGGCTCGTTTGCCAGTGCTTTAGTTTATGCCGATAGACTACTTAAAATAGGAGTTTAGATGTTAAATTAAACAAATAAATCACAGTTTAGGCTTTGTGCCCAAACCTATTCCGACTCATGGGTTGTTTCACTGACACGTAACCTTTCAGATATGGATTCCCACGTCTTAACAAACCTCATTTTCTGTACGTAATTGCGAAATATCACTTTTGGACTGCACTGCATGTACAAGTTGATCATGAGTAGGCTATTTCTGTGTGCACAAGATATGTTTCAATCCACAGACTCGCTCCCGCTCGTTTATATCAGCTGCGTGTACATTGATCCAGGGGGATTATGGGATGTCAAAAACACCAAATAAAATGCCTCCATGTTGACAGATACGCTAAGCTGTCTACATGTCCTACATACACTGGCTTCACAGACACAAGTCTCTCATGAAGCTTTAACTAGTCACACGTGCTCTTTGTTTATGTTCAATAATACGTTGGATACAATAATACAATATTAATAAGCACAGCTGTTAATGCTAAAGTATATGAGCACTATTTGTAAAGACTCCATAGACCATTATTACAAGTAAAGTGGCTTGTTCTCCTTTGTAGCATAGCTGTGTGTATATTCGGTTCAATAGATTCAATTCTTATGGTATGAAATCTTGTGCCAAATAAGATAAAGAAAGTTTGTATAAGAGTATACATTTACAGCATTTATGCACTCAACTGATTTTAATGTATTTATTTGTTTTATTTTATATTGTGAGGCCAGTTGTAATAACCCATACCCTGACCATTTAAACTCTTTCAACACACTTAACCCATACAGTTAGAGAGCTGTTTTGGTATAGGTGAGACCGGTGCTCATGCCGACAGATCCCACTTACATTACTCCAAAACAATTTGTGTGGACCTTTTTCACACCGTGTTTTGACATATTTGGACAAGGCCTTTTTACAGTCATCAAACTAAAAGGCGCACATTCACAGGGGAAAGGTTAGCACTTTAAATGTTCCCCGATCCCCGGCACACGTGTGGTAAAATACATCAGCGGAGTCCAACCCAGTCAGGATTAATCAACCTCCGTGACACAGACCTGGGGACCTACGCACATAAATCTGAATCAGTCCAGAAACTCAAACAAATAACTGCGCGCAGTGTGCCGCAGGAATTCTGGGGCCATTTGTGTGATGGACTACCAGAATGGGGTTTCAGAAAACCTTGAGAGAAGGAAATATTTAAAGTTGTATTCAAGTGCTAATAATGCCTCAATCCAGCTCCAAAAACTAACCTCACAATGAAACTGCAGTGATAAGGATATGGCACCACATTGGTACTACAAACCATTTCAAATGTTTTACAATTACACATACAGGGAGTAAATTATTGAAAAAAGCACTGCTTTGGTATTATTAGTTGTAGTTGCCGCAGTAACAGTTGCAGTAGCAGTAGCAGGCGTAATAGTAGTAGATAAAAGCTGTGGGGTATTCTTAAGAGGTGTTCATGGCTGTAGTGTGCACATTAAGAAATTCTAATTACAGTCTTTCACATACTGTCCATACTCTCTCTCTCTCTCTCTCTCTCTCGCTCTCTTCCTCTCTCTCTCTCTCTGTCCCTGTCTCTCTGTCCCTCTCTCTCTGTCCCCCCTCTCTCTCCTCCTCTCTCTCTCTCTCTCTCCCTCTCTCTCTGTCCCTGTCTCTCTCTGTCCCTCTCTCTTTCTCCTCCTCTCTCTCTCTCTCCTTCTCCCTCTCTCTCTGTCCCTGTCTCTCTCTGTCCCTCTCTCTTTCTCTGTCTCTCTCCATCTCTCTCTCTCTCTCCTTCTCCCTCTCTCTCTGTCCTTCTCTCTCTGTCCCTCTCTCTCCTTCTCCCTCTCTCTCTGTCCTCTCTCTCTGTCCCTCTCTCTCCTTCTCCCTCTCTCTCTGTCCTCTCTCTGTCCCTCTCTCTCTGTCCCTGTCTCTCTCTGTCCCTCTCTCTCTCTCTCTCTGTCTCTCTCCATCTCTCTCTCTCTGTCCTTCTTGCTCTCCCCTCTCTCTCTCCATCTCTCACTCGCTCTCTTTGTCCCTCTCCCCTCTCCCTCTCTCTCTCACTGGCTGTCTCTCTCTCTATGTCTCCCTCTCCCACTCGCTCTCCCCTCTCCCTCTCTCTCTCTCTTTGTCCCTCTCCCTTCTCCCTCTCTCTCTCTCTGGCTGTCTCTCTCTCTATGTCTCCCTCTCCCACTCGCTCTCCCCTCTCTCTTGCTACATTGACGGGGTGTCTGGATCCACAGCAGCCGCAGCAGAAACATTAGCCCCACAGCTGTTACAGTGCCATCACAAACTCATACAGCAGCGCAGGGCAGGGGTCAAACGCAACACACAGACTGTATTATCAGTCTGTGTCCAATTATGCATGCAAAATTTAGCGCCAGGGGAAAAAAAAAAACAACAACGTACAATTGCTTTTGAGGTTTATTCTGTAACTTAGATACATTTATGTACACTTTACCCCATTTCTGAACTTGCCATTATGGTACAATTGAGTGCAGACAAGCTTAAGTAGCCTGTCCAGTTCAAGCTACAATTATAATTAGGGCTGTCCATCGATTAACTTTTAAAATCGCGATTAATCACACTTGTGAAATTCGTGGTTATTTTTTCTCTAATAATTATATTCATTTTTAATACTTGTCCAACATAAAACACTTACATTTAAAGCATTTGATTATTGATTGCACATTTCATTAACCTATTCACAGTTTCATAATTATGGGCCCATCAACTTATAACCGGGATCTCTTCAGCCCTTTCTTGGTCGCTCGCCCAAGGCTCGATAAGTCACATTTTAGATACATTTTCTTTGGTGCTGAACATTTTGGACAGAATCTGCAAACTTTTAGGTTCATAAAGTAGAGGATAATGACAAAATTAAAATCATTTTTGTTGAAGTAGCATAATTAGACGAGCCTTTTTGATGCATAAGTAGCTCTTTGACGCTTTTATTTCATAAAAGTATCATCGTGTGAAAAGATTGGAGACTGGCTTACAATATATGTAATTAATACAAGTGCTTTGTCTTTCAAGTCACGTATGTGCTCAGAAGCGAGTTTGGTCAAAACATATGACCAGACATTTTAATGAATTCATTTAATTAATCGCGATTGATTATGTTTTCGATTAAGCGCAATTAATTTTGACAGCGCTAATTACAATATGACAAAGTTGTCTGGGGTTTAGTGATTTAGGTTTCCAGAGGTCAAATCTGATCAACTAAAGAGAAAACAAGACTTGTGAGAGACAATGTGCACACTGATTGACTGCATGTGATGGTGATCTATTTGGAGTAAAGAAGCCTCGGGTCTGGTCAGCACATTTTGTCCAAGCCTTGCTAGTCACACATGCAAAATATTCTCACCTTTTTCCTGCAGGGTTGCAATTCAGAAAAAAAACATCACCCTTTGCATAGCTAGAAGATAAGGCTCGATTTACACAACAATTTCCATGTACAGTATCTGGGCTTGAGGCTTACACATTTACAGTATATAGGCTGCTAAAATATGTACAGTAAGTTTAGTTCTTTTATTTCAAGACTATTTGCATAGATTCTCACTGAAGGCATTCATTTATGAATGAGATGGAATATTTTGAAATAGATTCTTCAAAATTGCTTTGGTTACTGCTTTGCACACTTTTGACATTTTCTCTGCTTCACAAGGATGTCATCAGAAAAGGTTTTCACTTCACAGACTGTCAAACCATTTGAGGTGACGACCTTAAGAAGCTCATTGAGAAAATGCCAAGAATAAAGGGTTGCCATTCTGAAGAAAAATTATAATAAGATAAAATATAATTTGAGTTATTTCAGCCTTTTTTGTTTCCTACAAAATCCCATGTGTTCATTCATAGTTTAATATCTTCATTGAGAATCGTACAATGTAAATAGTGTAAAATGAAGAAAAGCTGATACATGAAAAGTGTCAAACGTTTTACCAGTACTGTGTGTTATTTTCTTCCTATGGCGTGAAGGAAGATCGAAGGCAAGGATCTCCAACCAGCTCGGCAGCCTCTGCATGGCAGGTGGTCACGGTCACGCCAACCCAATAAACTGTAGGTGTGTAGATGTTGCAGTTCCAGTGATGGAGTCCTACATGTCTGTTGAGGGTTAGGACCATCACCAACTGCCATGAGACGGCTCGATGGAGAGTGAGATGTAAAAAGATGAGTTGTTTTGTTTTAGCCATATAAGATTCATCTGAAATTTAAACTTGAGTCAAATTCTCTGTGTTGGGGTATCACCTTTGTGACACACTTTCAGGGTTAAAATGCATCTAAATCACATAAATCACAATTGTCCTTAAAGTTTACGTAGCTCTCTGCCAATTTTGCAGGAAACTAGGGATATCTTGTGCTAAGGACTGAGGATGGTCTCGGAGATGTGTGCAATTATTTCATTATTTGATTTTTTACTGCTCATGATCAGTTTTCTGTTTCACAACCCTGAGGCGATTGGTGTGCAACTGTTATTTTTTCGCAGGTGGTAGTGAGGAGTAAAAACTGCCCCTCCTGCTCTGAGTAAAGCCGGGTCATGTTAGACCCTTTCCAAATAAATAACACTCCTGTCCTGATCTTTGACTGTGCACCTCGCTGAGCTGTGATTGTTTCAACCCTTTGCAGAGTAACATTACATAAAGCCCTCCGTCTCAACTGGCTTCCTCTTTATTTTCACAGCAAGATGAAATACAGGGACGTAAATCTCAGAGGAAAACCGCCTTCACAGACCCATAACAAGGGGATATAATACAAGCCATATTGTAACATCCCCTGTAGCTCGTGGCAGAAAATGTAGGGAATTGCAAGCTGGAAAAGCACACTGTTGACTCCGGCCAAATGAAATTAAGACCATTAGATTAGATATAAAGCCAGAGTTTATCAAAGCCCGGCCTTTTAACTATTCAATTACTTGAGGCCATCGAGATTATATCTGACCTTCCACATAGAGTTTGTCTTAATAAAAATAACCATGGTGAATTCTAGATGCGTGTTACAGAACAGATGTTTCAGCATGTTTGAATTCTGAATAATGTAACAAGTTACATAAATCAGCCAGAGCTTAAACAAGCTTGTCCCTGCAAACCATCTCCCTTTGGGCGCACAAATTCACTTTCTTTAACTTTTCCTTCATTTTGTTTGGATTGAGCTGCTCTGTTTTTTTTTTTACATGGATTGGCACATTAGTGATTTGATTTGGCGGATGTGATTTCTGACACAACCAGCCAAAGCGTGCTTAGCTTTGGCTCAAATCGGCAGCCTTCAGACACACAGACAGGCTTATCTTATTAGGCCCGAGCCTGGATGAAGTCCTGGCAAAGGGGTTGTAGTCTCCCCGTTGTCTTGTTAACCCCATATTTCTCTTTTTTTTCCAACCCCTATCATTTTTCCAGACTTGGTACAGCCACAATACATGCTTTAAGTTCAATATGGTTCTGCTGTTTATTGCTTTTGCTTCCATACAGTATAGCACAACTTCTATACTTCCACTAAATGCCCCTAATAGTCACACTAAACCGCAATACCTAGAAAAAACTAATTGTATCACGTGTGTACTCTTACACAATGATTCCAAGACCACAATTTTGCTCTTTCGGAAGAATCACATGCTCCTGACCTTTAGCTGTCTTCACTGACACACATATATTGAGTAACCCTTATCTACAGAGCAGGAGAAGCCAGCCCTGTCTGCCTGTCTGCACACTGGTCCGATGCACTTTCTGACCTCCAAACGGTGCCGTAAACACAGTTACGGGCCTGTGCCTGTCTCTGTGAGGAGCAGAGTGTCCTGCAGTCGACAGGCGCCGCCACGAGGGAGACGCCAGTGTTCAGGAATTATGGGAAATGGACAGTGTTATGTACAGACGGCAACTTGGAAAATAGATGAGGATGCAGCATTGGGAGATAAGAGTGTCTCCACATGTTAACTGTGACCAAGTGTGCTGTTTGTCTAAATTATGAGGATAACTCATGTCTATAAAGTATGCTGTTGATGGATTAGAAAATATTCCAAAAACTGTGCGCATTTAGCTTTTTCATTTGAGGGGAATATTTACTGTAATAGAAAGCAACCCTGACAACCATGTTATTGCATTACTGATACCATCAGCCACCTAGCATTATTAATCCACATAGAGATGACTCGGACTGAGGACAAAGCCAATGATACTAAATGTGCAGCAACATTGCCAGAAGTAGAATGAAACAGTAATATAAATTTAGCCCAAAAATTGACTTTTATGGCAATTTTGCAAGAATTTGAAGCTATAAGAATGATAAAAGAGGTGTATGTAAGTAAGCATTAGGTGAGACATTACCATTTGTTAAAGTTTGCTCGTCCTCCCTGTCTTTCCATTGCTATAAAGTCAACCTAAAACCTCGAGCTAAGTTACCCTTTGACTAAAACTAGGTGGAAATCTGGAGATGAGCCACTGTGCTCCGCAATGTCGCACACTGCTCCTGTCAGGTTGCCCAAAATAACACCATGACCGTACAGCCCATTCAACATTCCCTTAAACCCAAGCCCTTCAGGCACACTTCAGTGACACATGACCAAACTGTATCACCAAGAAATTAGCCCTGATTTCTCTCACCCTTCATTCAAACACATTCACCCATATGTTGTTGATTAGAACTTCATTATGGCTAGTCTTGCTCTCTACAGTGTCGCCGATTGCAGCAGCAGAACCTCGTCAGGAAACTACAGGACTAACAAGGCGATTTCGTCTCACTGTTTGAAAGACAATGTGTGGTCCAGCTTTGTTTTGGTGACGAAATTAGTCCAGCTGTGTATCCTAAACAACAGCTAATCGGGCACATTCTCCACAGCTAATGAACTGTTGCCGAATATCTCAGAAACATATTGCTCCACACTCAGGAGGAGGCCCCGCATATGCATTACATCACACCAGGCAAATATGTGCATGCATAGTTGTACCTTCATTGAAGATGTGCATGTACAGTATAGTTGAATTGTGGCTTGTCAACCTTGACGCCGTGACACTACTCAAGCTGAATGATGGTATGCTGTTAAAAATAAAATGCTGATTTACTGATGGATATTGTAAACTTGACAGCTTTAATTTTCCCAACACCAATTGACATGGATGAGATTTCTTACCCGTGGATTGGACACAAAAGCAGAATGCATTTGTGTACGTAAGTACGTGCTTTATTTGTCTTTGTACAAGCATACAACTAAATAGTGTTCAGGTGTTAGTCCTGAGCCGCTGTGATTGAGCCGCGCTGCCATTCTGGGCCAACCTGACCAGCATGTTTTTGGAGGTAGTGAAAACAGTAGCACCCAGAGGAAACCTGGCTGGCTGCCTTCAGTCTCCCCTGATTCTCTGAAACGGTGCACCACCTCCTGGGTTTGTACCTGTTTCAGAGCGTGGTGTCCTGCACTGGTCAACTCCTTCCTTTTCCTCCTGTGCAGCTCCCTCAGCTCCCTCCCCTCTACAACAGTCTTTCACCATCTTCTGGGAAGAGCTTAGCAGTTAATCTGTTTCATTCTCCAGTGAACGTCCGTTAGCCAGAACAATAGTAGGATAGAAGGCGTTAGCTGTGAGTCTTGCCCGGATATCTCCTCCTTTGTCCCTTCCTTGTTCCCTGTAGTGTCTCTTGTGACGCCTCTACTGTGCTGCAGGTGTGTGGGGCTCTTGGTGCCTCTTCAGTGTTTCAGATGAAGAAATGTGTAGGTCTCAAATGTCTTAGCCCATTAGCTAGCTGTTTGTTTACTTTTAAAAAGCTGCTTTCTTCATGACCATTATCCACCGAACCTCCACAAAAACAAGGCAAAGATGTACAAAAGCATCCAGTAAAACTATGTGGAGCACAGAAACCACTAATGCAGTTAGCAGTAAAAGAGAGAGGGAGGTTGCTACTTGTTACATGTCGCCAACCCCCACCAACTCACCACTGTCACTGTACAAACTCGGTATTATCTTGAAATCATCTAATTTGTGTTGTTGAAATGTACCTCCATCACTAAGCGCCCCTAACACTAATTTCTCATTGGTACAGATAGTTTATCAGGGTAATTATGTGGTGTCAGCTCCTCTAAAGCAGAGCTGCTATGGCCATATCTCGATGTTCGTTCTCGGGGGATTACTGCTGTCTGTCTGGGCCTCTGTGTTATCTCCATACCTCTCTCCGCTCCTTATCTATTGAGCATGAACCTGCAGAAAACAAGAGTTCGACACAGCCAAAGCACACGATAGTTGGAGGGCCAGACATCCAATGCAAAGAGATGAGCAGGGACAGAACAGTTGCCAAAAGCAAAATGGCGTTTTACAAGGAACATAATATGTGACAATAGAACAGACAGTTGCTTGTCTTAAAAGATGCTGCAGCAGAGGTGAAGCACTTGGGAAATACAATGAAGTAACCATTCCAACACAAGCAGGCCCTTTTAAAATGATCTTATGCAGCAAGAATGTAATATGGTTCAGTTTACATGAAAAGCTGAAGTGTACATTGTTTTTGTGGCGTAATTTTATATCCTTCCCAAATGATTGCCTTCCAAAAACTTGATTAATTTGATAAATTGTACTATTCATTGTATCACTTTGGCTTTCAAACATAGCCTTTCTACATGGTTGACCAACACACACTAACCATATTATTATGTGGAGACTCCATGGCCACAAAATCCCACCGCAGCTGACCCAGTGCCACAATTGTTTTAGCCTCCATTTAGTGAATTGAACATGTTCCCAGCCTAAAACAGCTCGAGCACAATGCCGGCTTGGAAAGGATTATTCAGTGCGGTGCCAGCTTTCTTTATATCAATTTGATGTAAAAACATCTTGGTGAAAGGGCTAAACAATGGACAATACTAGCTCCCGGTCTTCCCATTCACGGTCTGTAAATTTGCTGTCTGCTGAGGTACCTGTCACTCAAACTGCACTATGTGAAGCAACGCCTCCAAGCGTAAATTACATGTGCTCAACATTCATCGGCCAATCGGCTGACGCAAATGAAGTTTTGCAGTACATGGTCGGTCATGGTATAGGTCAGAAAATTCACACATCTTTATCCCATCGTTGCATTTTAGATTTGATTTTTAACCATGTTATTTCCTCAAAACTTATATAGTCCATTATCACTGTATACTAATTACCTTCGCTATTTGAAAGTCATTCAGTTTTAACTTTTCTCAAGGCTTTAGCTTATATTTTGAGCCGGATGCATTCCTCATACAACCTTGTCCGTTTGATCACACGATAACAACAATCTATCCTCCTCTTTGTCTCGACCCTCAACTTCTCCTTCTACAACTTCCTACCGTCTTTCATCTAATCAACCCCATTGAGTCATCTTAAGAAACTTTCTTGTATTATTCAAAGTAAAAAAAGCATGATCAAAGTCCATGGGTCAGCGTGAATGCCCCATCACTGCTGTTTCGGCTGCCTTTGCACGCTATCCGCTGCCTTTCCTGGTGTCCCTTATCAAATCCTTTATCTCCAACTTCAAACAAAAGTCACTCTCCCTCCCAAACAACATCTTCGAGAGGCTTCTACTTTTCCTCTTCTATTTTACCGTCAATGCACGGAAAGCAGATTATCGTCCGCGCGTCGCTTTGTTGCTGCACGGAGGGAATGGGGGTATTTGAGTTAGATTTGTAGATAATGTTGGAATCATCAGAATATCATGTCATGCAACAGTCTTTCATGGTTCCCGGAAGAGAAAATGTAAATGTGAGCTAAAAGTGCAGAAAGTATACGTACATGTTTCTTGTGTATGTGTTTTCAATTCCTGTATTTTTTTATGTAGCCTAAAGGATATAAATGTCAGTGTTAATGTTCAGACTAAACTGCACTTTGCCCAATGGTGCTATTATTTTAGGTGAATGAGCCATGTCAGTTGTCAATATGGACATACCCATAAACCCAAAATCATTTGTTTCGATGTCTTACTCTCCTTGTCGTAAAGTATAGAAGTAAGTTGTTGTCGGGATATTACTTTATTACATCATTTTGAAGTAACTGCAGACTTCCTTCACTGTAACCTCTCTGATGTTAAGGAATGCCACGATGCAGCGCTCTTATCTTCAGTCTTTTTGTGGGGAAGCTGACAGACCTTAGGCTCAGATCTGATAAAGTGTGCATTGTTTTGATTTGCTCAGAGCAGTGACTTGGGAGCGAGCCAGACTTGGACGTCACCCCCCATAGACGGACGACACGCTACAGCCACGTTATCTACTACTCTGTCACGCGTGTCCCCTCCTGGCACCGCACCTGCACCTGTCGCCATGGAGACCGCTCAACAGCTCTCACGCCAAGCCACCATATTTGTCTGTTTATGCCCCGTGAGTTTTGTTTACCGTTCTGTTGATCAAGGGAGAGACTGGAATCACTTTTTGATAGGGGTCCTCTTTAAACTCAGCCGTACATAGTAACATTTCACCCAAGTAAGAATAACTTTTCATGGGTGTTTTTGTGGTGGATAATACCTCCAAAAACATGTGTCTTTACTGTAAGCGAGCTTGTCTGTCCTCAGACTTGACCAGTAATTTTGTATGTGGCATTACCATATTGCGTCCATGGAGATGTTGCTGCTTTGCTTTGACTGCAGTCTTGACTTTGACTGTAATCTTAATGCAAAAGAGCATTGTCAGTGTCCTGTTAGGAGCTTGTTTGGTATCAGTGGTTTGGTATCTTGTTTGGTGTCAGTTTGTTCACAACGACAGTGGCAACATATACAGTAACACGGAATGTGTGGCTTTAATGGGTTTGCATGGAGATCAAAAAGAGCCATTAATGTATTTATTTGTATAATTCATTGTTTGCTTGTTTTTTAAATTGCATTAATTACATATAACCAGTTTATAGTCTAGTAAAAAAATCTGAAAAAGGGCTCCGTTAACACTTTTGAGGTTCCGGAATGTTAGGGGTTGGCAACCTTGTTTTTATGTTAATATAAGATGTTGGGATGTTTCATGAATATGCCACTCGCATATCGCGTTCGTTTGTTTTTTATTGAAGAAATAAGAAGAGAATGTTTACCAAAAAGTCGCACCTTCAGTCAGGCACTATCTGTCAGATAAAATGAAATATCTGCGATATTAAAATGGGTTTTCTCATGAAATGTGTACTGTATGTGTAGTTTGACATTATGTCACCTCACAGAAAATCTTTGCTTTATAGGTTTAAAAATATGAAGCAATGCATGGGAAAACAAAGCAGCTTCTGTTCCAAAGGAGGTACCAACACCGTAGGGGGCAGCAGTGGCCCACCGTCAAGTGTTCACCCCCATCATAAAGACACAAATACTGTGCGGTGTGTGTGGTTTTCATTATTGAAAGCTCAACCGTTTGACCATTCTCCAAAAATGTGAACATAGTTCCATGTATGTTTTAATGATAATTCCAGGTATATATATTAAAATAACACATTGCCAGTACAACTGCTGTAACAAAGCAAGATGCAGAAGCAAATCATGTGAGATGCACAGGTGGATATGGACGCCATGGGAGAATTCATCAAAACGCCCTAAAAGCTGATGAAACTTGTGACTAGAAATAAGTTCTATATTTCATGTATTAATTAAGAATAATCTTTTAATGCATTCTGTATTTATATTTTTTACTTAGAGTACCCATTGTTCAGATCAAATTCTTACACTGTGTTTATGCATAAACCTGTCGTGTGTGATGTGTGATCATTTGACTCTATATTTTGTCACAGCTACAACTGGTCAGAGGCAGATTATTGGTGATATTGTGCCAATGGCCGATCGACCACCTTCAGAAACAGCCTCAAACTAACACATTCAAACATCAGTACCACCGAAACAATGTTTGCGAGGAATGTTGGTCACAGAGTGTGAATATTTCTGAGGGGCAAAGCTTCTGTGCTGAATTCTCTTTTTATAGTATAATTAGAGTCAAATTCAAGTTCATGTAATTTCTTTATACATTAATGTATGAAGATTACATTTTGTACACAACTTTAGGTTGATTAACTCTATATACTGTGAGATTTTTTAAAGAAAATCTGGTACAATTTTGAAGATATTACAATTTCACTGAATACCAGTCATTTCAGTTATGGCGGCCATCTTGTTTCTTCAATCAATGAAACTCATATATTTTGTTTATTTCCAAACCTGTAAGGTCAAAATTTCCTGAGAGTTGATAGTATCACATCAAACTACACATACTATGCCAATTTCATGAGAAAATCTTATTTTATATTGAAGATATTTCATTTTATGTGACAACAGTACATGTGTGAAAATTAGCCATTTCGGTTATCATTCACCAATTAAATTTCATGTAATTTATTTATACATTAACCGATGAAGATGAAATGTTGCACACTGCATGAGGTTGATATAGTCTATATACAGTGTTAATTATTTCAGAAAATCTGGTATAATTATGAAGATACAACAATCGAACTGAGTATCAGCCAGTTCAGTTACAGCGGCCATCTTGTTTCCACTATGAGAAAACTGACATAATATGTTTATTTTTAAACCTATAAAGCAAAGATTTTCTGTGAGGTGACATAATGTCAAACTACACATACAGTACACATTTCATGAGAAAATCTTGTTTAATATTGCAGATATTTCATTTTATCTGACAGATAGTGCCTGACTGAAGGTGCGACTTTTTGGTAAACATTCTCTTCTTATTTCTTCAATAAAAAACAGACGAACACGATACGCGAGTGGCATATTCATGAAACATCCCAACATCTTATATTAACATAAAAACAAGGTTGCCAAGCCCTAACATTCCGGAACCACAAAAGTTACAATTTCAGATTTTCGTACTACAGTAGACTATTAGCAACAAAAGCTTCCATCAAAGTGTTGTCTCATCTGATCTTCCTATTCCAAGCTGTCATGTTTTGACTGAAGTTGCCCATGGACAGAACAACAGTATGTTCTTCATTGTTGGATTTAATTTTTTTTATTACATGGACAAAACTAATTTTTTTTAAATGATAGTTGGAACGCTTCTGACATGCTATGCTTTTGCCTAAATCAGAGACATATGCTGCACAGTGCGATGTGTGCGCGAGGAGTGTAAGCCAATGATCCTCACCTTCACAGGGAAACTGCTTTACAGTAATATTTACAGTCCTGCTCCCAATGTGGGTCATGTCAATGGAGAGCGCCGACACACATAAGGAGGCTGTTTATAAGAGCCCCTTCACTTTATATGAATGGCCAGGCAAAAGACATTTGTGCTCAAAGGGGATAGATCTGAGATTAGCTTTTATTAACATATATCTGCTTTTAAGTAGATATTTATATTAACATGGCACCACTGATGAGAAAGAATGTCCGACTACACAAGGGCTACATAAAGGAGGGCTCTTACTGTCTTATCGTTTATCAAAGTGCACATTCTGTTTTGCTATCACAACTTAAGGTCATAAAAAAGAAAGAAAAACTGTCCATGCTCAATATGGAAATACACACAAGCTATTTAAAAAAAAGTAAGGACGTTGAGTGGCTCATAGCATAAAAAAAATTGCATCCGAAACTTTATAGTCAGTAGTGTCATGGGATATCAGTAATACATGCGCTGGGTACAGTCTCTCACCTTACTGCTGTTTTAACTAGTTGACTAGTGTGTGAAGCAGAACAAAAAAAGAAATTCAATGACTAATGACAACATTGAAACCAAGTGACAATGCAAATAAATGTCTGCAATACTTCATTTGGAGTCGTCAGTGCATGAAGAATGAAACACAGACGCTATTCTAGGCGAGGTCACAAACTTTGCCATCAGAATCTTTAATACACACTGATTTTGCGGTCAGACTGACGATAAATTGCTGGTCTCAAGTGGTGGGTGGAGCCCCCCAAATTACCGTATTGTTGAAAAATTGCTTTAGTTTATAGTGAGCTTCATGATCATATTCTGATATTAACAGGGTCAAACTCCTAAATGTTTTTTATTCTAAGCAGGAAGTTGTAATTGAGAACTACTGCTAACTCATTCAGCATACCATTATAGTTGATGCAGGCTATTTGTCATTTTTATCCACACAATGCATTTAAAATCTACAATTGTTGCGTTATATTATATAGAGGTAAAATGATGTTGTTCTTGAGGAAATGTTTGGTCTTGTACAGAGAGATCATGGACCCAGTGACTGATATTAATGATCATTTTTGTAATTCATACATTTTCTTTTTAGATACGACTTGTGAAAGTGAAATGCTGTTGACAGGAAAAACTGGCTCCTGCCCCCCACTGGGTCCGGCGACATCATCACATTCTAGAACCTGCAACCCAGCAATACAAAAGAAGAGTTTTCCTGTCCTCTTGTTCATTAAAACATTGGCTCGTAGTATGAGTAGTGCCCTCTACGTAACTCCAGTGCCATGTTGTACCAGCCCAGATCGAGTTCCATATTAATACATTGAGCCGAGGAGACACTACTTCAGGGCATTCCTCGGACACCAGGCTCAGGAGTGGCTGGTCACATGATCGGTGTCCTCTTCATCCGCCGCCGTGCGACCGACAGGCTTCGCCGGCTCCCTGTGTGAAATATGAACTGTCCTGGACCAGAGCCATGCCGCGAGGGTTGGAGCGAGGATTCCTTGGATTGGCAGGAACATGGGTAATCAACATCTTGTAGTAAATAAATCATCGAAATAAAATGACATGTTTTGGTGACATATAGGTTATAATATAAGGATTTTGAATGACAGCACAGGGACACTCTGAATGGCCGTTGGACAAGGCAGAACAGGCTAATTAACAGAATATGCAAAAAGAATAGTTTACAAACTATATGCTATAATTAAATACACACATTTCTTCGAGGTAAAAAAAAAAAAGATAATAAAAACCTAGCTTCATAGTTGATTATAAATGTAATGTTTGTAAGAGACAGCTCATCATAACCCATGTCTGAGTGACAGTTATAAAAGAGTGCTTCACTTTAAATGCCCAGCCCCAGCAGCGAGGAAACCATGGGCAGCTCTGGGCCGTATCCCATTTCCTCACAACTTGTTGCCCTAGTGCTATATAAACTGTGGCATGTGGAGTTGACACTTGATCCTGACCAAAGGCACCGACAGAGAGATTCCCCGCACCTCCTGTGTTCCCCTGCTCTTTCAAGTGCCCTGTCCCCTCCTCGTAACGGGGCGGCCTAAACGGGACACCAGCCGACACGGGGCAGCAGCATAGGACCGGTGAATACATGCTCCGCTCAGTCATCGCCGTCCCCCCTAATGAGGCTCTCGAGGGAGCGTCTGCCATAGTGTCAAAGTGCTGCTGCAGAGTTGAGGCCCAGACTGCCCTGAGAGAACTGGATCATACCCGGACATGCTAATGACAGACAGACGACAAACAACGCACGATGTGGAGTTAGAGAGGTCTGTCGAAATGCTTAGACTCACGTATGACTAAAGCATGCTGTGTGTTTATTCAACCAAAGAATCTATGACGGAAACACCACCAGGACTGGACCAGAGCAGGATGTCCTCTGAGGGCATTGTCAGGACTAATCTTATTTACCAACATCTGAAAGAGAGTAATTCCTTTACATTCGCCAATAAATAATAAAAGTAATACAATGTGTCTTGACATATTATAGATTTAACTTTCATTCAATCACTGATACATTTCTAATTAATGCATATATTACTGTTAAGCATTGGGTCAATGTAGCAGATTTATGTGGAAATAATTTGATGAGTCTGTTTTGCGGAAAAGGTCAGTGGGCCGGTCCATGCAAATTTACCATCAGCACAAACAATCAGCCGCATTAACCGACGCCAAAACAAAGAGCTGCAGTTCTAAAACAGCCGGAGCCTGACATTTCCACTACGTTATGGAGTAATGAGGTCCACTGGCATCAATTATTTACCTTTATTGAGTAAAAGGAGTTTCCTCCATCTTTAATATGAGACCTGATGAGCTGACAGGCGCGGAAAGGTCGACAAGCTGCCATGAATTTATCATAACACAAACCTGGAGATCGATATCATGGGCTTCTGAGGACGTCCGCTAATGCACGTGCTCCGGTGAGGGAGCCCCAGAGACGAACCAGGAGGAAGTAGTAACTGGAAACAGAGCAACAATAAAAGGGGCCATCTTGGATTTGTTCCAGATGTGCTGCAGACAGTCTCCAGAAAAATATTTAAAAAAAACAATAGGAGTTGATCATATACTATCCCAGTGTATTCCCTCTCCTTTGTGGCACATTGATCTCTCAGTATGGTGAAGATGGCCTGACGCAAGAGGGGCTGAGTGGCTGCAGTGTCTGTGGATGCACATTTTCAGACATACATTGGTCTGGGATATCTGGCTGGAGGTTTTACCCTATGCTGCGAGAACTATAGTTAGTCACAGTGCTGCCGGAGCTGTACGTTTAAATTGAGATTGCTACTACAACCAAATATCAAATACGGGAATCCCCTGATTTAGGAGAAATGCTCTTTGGATTCACAAAGCTTTTATACTGCACCTTTATTGACTGGTGCATTGGGGCAGGTATTTGTATCTTTGATCTTGTTGTGATGTAGACTCTCAAATAGTAGATCAGTGGTACATGTAAAATCTGTTGGGTCACATGATGGTCAAATTAATTAACTGCATAACTGAAATGAATTGTCAAAAATTCAAATTGCATTTGTTATAAAAGTAAAATCATACTGTTGAATTTATCACCATTGCTCTATCGTTATTATTAGCTTCCGAAGTGCAGCAGACAGAATATACATTTAGTTTTAGTTTAGTTTATTAGTTTATTTGAGCAGTTAAAATTCTGCTCAAAAGGAGTGGGCTGAAGCAAAGCTTATAAGCGCCCACCCCCGACATCAATGAAATAAAAACAATTGATCAAATCACACAAGTACAGGGAGCATGTTACAAAGTACAAGACACAAGAGCAGGAACACAGCACACACACACACACACACACATCGTACCCCTCCGTGACCCAACTTTACCTGTTATAGTTACATTATCAATCCTACATTAAGCAACATCATACTTTGATTTTTTTTTTTTTTTTATTTGATTCACATCAGGAATGATGTGAATCACCTCTTATATCTCTTACATAACACTACAAGTGGCACCTAACTTTACTCCGACCACTCCGCTCTGAGCTGTGCACTCCCCCACTTTAAACAACAGGGCTCATGAACTCCTTAATCCCTTTGTGGAGTCTCTTCATGAGGATTAGGGACTGGGCATGAGAATAAGGCAGAAACCAGAGAGCGATCGTTATAGTTTCAACAAGAGGGTAAATTAAAAACAGACATATTTCCACAAAGACATTCGTCCTGGATGTTGTTTATGTTGTTGACAAACCTCCAATCCTCCTAATCCCAGTCAGTGAAATCTTACTCATTCTGACCCAAGGGACTTGTGCTTGTCTCCAGTGAGTCCAGCCAAACACTCTGCATTATTTATGACAGCAGCGCTTGTTTTTAGAACTCCTTTATAGTTGGTACCTCATCCCTGAACCAAAATAATGAGGAGCAGTAAATCTGGGTGTTGTCAGCAGCCACTTGAGCGGACAGGCCGAGCCCCGGTGACACTAGGTCCCGTTGGGCGTGTGATATGCTTTTCCTTTTGGACAGGTCGGATGGATTGGCCTCAAGGCCCATTTCACACCGGATTAGTTTCCATTTCAGCCCCTCCTGCTACTCTCCAGACGTGAGCGGAGGTTAAGTCCCATGTCTTTTGTAAAAGGGTCTTAAATGCAACGGAGGAGACCAAGTAAAGTTACATGCTGTACATTGGCAGGCCCTCCTTTTTCAAAGGCATATTTAGAGACACTCCAAACGGTCGAATGCCTCGTCATTATCTTAGATTACACACTCTTTTCCCTTATACTCTGTAAAGTTTGCACGCTCTCCAGTGTCTGGGGAGAACATGGGTAGCACTGGCGGGGGCTCCATGATTCAAAATCAGTGATGAATTTGTTCAATGAATATGTTAAGTTACGCGATAAGCAAACAGAACTGAGTAATCAAATTTGTAATGAGAACATGCAAATGAAGTAAGGAAATACTTGCAAATGTATTCCACAGTTGAGGGTGCACTGCATTTCACATGCAAAATGTTTTCAGTAGACATCTGTAGATACAAACCAGAGGTCTCTCACCAGTGAGTTTGTTCATCCAGATGTGGATTCAAATCAGTCATTCTGGTTTTGTACAAAACAAAATGGCTGTTTGTATCTGGGGAAATCATAACAGGAAAAGAGCAGGGGGACAATAATGGGCGCCGAAAGACGTTTGAAGGACACCCGGGGCCCAGACACTTCATTACCATCTGTGTTAGCGGCATGTGCTAATGACAGCGCCTTTACACCCAACATGCGACCACAGCAGAGCTATCGCAACATACACACAAAAATAATTCATTAAACATGTAATTTTTGCACATACACATACATATTTTGTGTAATCAGAACAATATTATGTCCACACTAATAATAATATGTTTTAATTATAAAGTACTTGAAAATAAACTCATTTACAAAGTGCTGAACAGCTTAAAAACGGGTTTGCTAAAATAAAGTTTAAAGTAAATTGATTTTGCCATTGATTTGCCACATTGATCTGTAAACACAGCAATTTGTGAACAATCCCACGTGCAATGTTATGATCAAACATTCTCTTTATCACATCATGAAAGTAAGAGTCAAAACTAGCGCAATGCATTTTTCTGGTGGTCAGCCCTATACAAATTTTGCCATCTGACAAAGCTCTATCCATGCAGAAACATACATTTGATGTGAGGGATGCATTGTGAGAGCTAGAAATGAGTTTGAGCAGCAGTTTATCCTCAAATAACTGACAGTCACGGCTCGGTAATGCATCTTTAAAATCATTACTTAAGATCAACATAAATATTTTAGATAAAAAGATGACAACATTTTGTTAAATTCTCCTCGGTGTATTGAGGAAAGGTGCAGATGCTGAATTAGCATCTGAGCATTGTGTGTTTTGGTAACTTAAATTCTTTCTAAAATCGCATCACCCCAGACCTCACACGCACCTTTAGACTATAGGGTCTTGAGTCTCTGAGGCTGCTGTATTTCTTGTCCAGTAACACTTCATCACAATGGGTTTTCACTCACACCACATTAGCCAGAGTTCGGTGACATAAATTAGGGGTGACATATGTGCGTTGGGGCTTATGGAGAAAACAAAGGATTTGTAGAAAACATTGTGAAATCAATTCTGCAGATATTATACGTAAATGTGCGTGACGGCTGCCAAAACCTTGCTATACAGTAAAGTCTTATAATGTGGGATGTGAGGACAGACAGGATGGCACAGCAGCAGTGGCATAGCGATTAGCACTCTCACCACAAGAAGAACTCGGGTTTCCGGGCTGGGTGGGGCTTTTCTGTGCGGAATTCCTTTTTTCCAGTCTGGACAAGTGTCACATGCTGCCAGCCGGAAAAGGCAATGGTTCAAACCCGACCGCCTTTGTTGTCTAGGCACATTCATACCTGTTAAAAATCATTAAAAAGTTACCTTGTCCGTTACTTCTTGCTGTTCTGTCATCTCGAGATCCGCCTCCTTCTCAGTGCCATGTGGATATGAGCCTTAATAGCCCAGGGGTCAGTGTGGTCAGCTTCATTAGACCAGAACTTAAACTTCAGCTTCAGCAAGGGCTCTCGACTTCCCCTCTGCTGCCCCGCCACTGTACGCTCTGCTGCATCACCTTTTGTTACCCCTTTTTCCATAACGCTCCTCTGCCCCTCTTCTCCACCTCTACCCCCGTGCGTCCCCTGCCACTCCAAAACACCTCACATCTCCTCTTCCCTTTCACCGTACACTTTCTTTTTCCCCTTCACTACCCCTGCTCTGCTCCTTTTCTGTCCTTTTTTTCTACCCCTCCACATCTTCTTCCTCTGCCCCTGGTGTGTTATGACTGAGAGGAAGCCTAGGCGGGACCTGTGTCAAATGTACTGTCGGCACTTTAAACAGGAAGAGGCCGGACACGGGCGAGTGGCAGCGAAGGGTCCCGCTGGGAAGAGTCCGCTCGGATTCTGCAGGAAACAAAAAGTCTCCTGCTCGCAAATAAATCTGGCAACGGAAGAGATCGAGCAGGAGCTATGTAAGGGCGGCAAATATAAGTGGTGTTATAATCTGCATTGAAAAAAACAAATATCCACAATGAATGTTGCTCTGTCATATTGTCTACATGTAGTCCTGAAGTACAGTACAGGCCAAAGGTTTGGACACACTTTTTATGTATTGGCTTTTCTTTACTTTCAACATTATTAACACACTATGATTCTCATTGAAGGCGTTAAACTATGAATGAACACATGGGATTATGAAGGAAACAAAAACAGGTGAAATAACTCCAAACATGTTTTATATTCTAAATTCTTCAAAATTGCCGCCCTTTATTCTTGGCATTTTCTCCATGAGCTTCATAAGGTCATAAGGTCGTCTTCTGAAAAAGGTTTTCAACATGTTTGAGAAGTCAAAACCATTTCTGGGCATCGTGAAGCTCACTGAGAAAATGTCAAAAGTGTAAAGCAGTAAATAAAGCGAGAGGTGGAAGAATTTACTGTATGTCAAAGTTTTATTTTTTTGGTTTAAAACACAATTCCGTGTTCACTCATAAATGAACGACTTCGGTGAGCATCTACCATGGAAACAGTTTTGAAATGAAAGGAAAAAACATTTAAAAAAAAGTGTGTCCAAACTTTTGGCCTGTACTGTATGTATGCTTATGTATTCAACATTTATACAAGTGTTGTGAAAAATACCTTTGGGGCTTCAAATACCTGAAAATCGCACCTTCCTTCTCCACCTGTACGGCAAAATGACTTTTGAGGCTTTATACAAATGTAGTGGAGTAAAAGTATCCTAACTTTTCAACAGTAATAATACTCATAGGCTACACATGCGAGACACAGTACATACCGATTTATCAAGTCTATGACCAATCGCCTGAACATATACAATCGGCTTATATGCCTTTGATGAACAAGTCTTTTATCAAACGTTACAATAAGTTCAAACATCTGCACAATATAAAACATATAAAAAACTTTTCTTTTTTCCCCCGCAGCTCACAAGGGGCTTGCAGAGAGGTGGGGAAGCAGCCAAGGCATACTAAAGCGCTCCGTGCTTTCAAACACATGTATTTTTGATTTATTTGGAGTGTAGCTGTATAGAACCCAGAGCACAAAAACACTAGCCAATACTTTTCTTACCCAAACTGAAAACACCTCCCTCCTCAGACTTCCCATCCAAAACGTGAATTTATGTTCAAGAAATCCGGATGTATAGTATATAAAAAGTGGAGTTGTAAAGACACCCCTGTATCCAGACTCTTAAGTGAGTGTCGAACTAGCACGGACATGCTGCTGAACAAAATCTACTATTAAATGATTGGCGGCGTTTACGGGACATTTTTGTAAGGTAACGCACCGCTTGCCTCTGATCATAGTTTCACGATGCAATTTTAGGATTAGTGGTCATCGGATCCGCAGATTATTTCAGATGGTGGCACGGATGATGTCACTCGGAGCAAAAGGGGAAAGCGGGGCTGTCCGGAGCGCACAAGGCGTTGCTTTGGACATTCTCCTAAGACCTGCCTGTTGCTCTGAAATATGGGAAGTATTATGTGACCTGAAGCTAACTGGAAAAAGCTGTGGAATTTGTCAACACGGATACACAGAAATGTCAAGTGATAGGGCCCGCTCTGTGCTGGGCCTTTTGGAGTCGGTGAGAGTTGAAACAAAAGAAGAACAGAGCCATATCAAACTCGTGCGTTGTTCCTCCGTTAAAATGGACTGGGATAAATAATATGTCAGATCTTAGATGGTGGGTGAAGAACATTCATGAAAATCGCTGGCACGTCCCGTAAACCCACAAGTGATTGAAGTAAGATGAGTTTACTTTCATGTAGTTTTAAGAGCTGCTTTTTTTGGAACCAAATCGTAAAACACAAACATTCTCTTTGTCCCAGTCCCTAATAGGTTGTCAGCAACAATGCATTTTATTTGAGTTACACAATTAACTAGAGAAGTTGAGTTACACAATTAACTACAAAAATTAGAAATAAAATTGTTGCTCTCAATGTACAAACCATGCCAGTCTAGTCCAGTCTGTTAGATGCTACTCTTTTGGGTTAGCTTAGCTTCCTTATATACTGTAGATCTATACAAAGGTTGAGTCCCATTTCAGAGCATCGCTTCAGCCAAACTTTGGACCTGGTGGTGATACTTGGTGTGAAAAGTTTGACAACGTACCTTTAGCCCTTAAAAAGGTACTTCAGTAAATGAACACCAGCTGAAATACTATGCCTCCGCTCCCTCTGTCCCCTCTCCTCCGGACAGACGGCATCTTCCGAGGTGAGCGCCGGGTTAAGTCGGCCGTGCCCAGGTGTCACACTTTACTTTCTTTCATTTCCTCAGCAGTGCCCTCGTGCTCTCCCCGCTTCACACCACACAGCCTCCTGACCGGGCCTGTGATGAGGACCAG
The DNA here is from genome assembly GCA_007210695.1 of Neogobius melanostomus. Taxonomy (NCBI): domain Eukaryota; kingdom Metazoa; phylum Chordata; class Actinopteri; order Gobiiformes; family Gobiidae; genus Neogobius; species Neogobius melanostomus. The sequence continues at coordinate 1,507,476 of VHKM01000159.1, forward strand.
ATGTGCTTCAGATGGTCGTCCTGAGAGGAAGAAGTGCGCGCTCCAACAGTCGGACATGTTCCAGGAAAAGGTAACGTCTGGGAGATAGTGTTCACGCTAGGAACTCAAATTTATGGGATTCTGAAGCGGGAGGTTTTATGCCGTATTAATGAAGTGCTGGTTTTATGACACAAACCTCGTAAACACCTGCATGATTCCTGGTGTTAACACGTTTTGTTATGCAATGTTCACATTCCTATAGCCATACAATGGTCTCGGTTTACTGTCTGCATATTCAAATCTGGAGGAAAAGTGTTTGTAGCCAGGTGACTTCATGAAAAAACTTGAAATAGCAAGAAAAAGCGGCTGCATTATGTATTTTGTGATCATTTCAACACATCTCAATCACTATCTTAGACTTTTGTTCCCCTCATTCTTTACACTGTATTACTGTATATTTGTTTAAGTCAATAAACTACAAAAGGTAATGCCAACACAAATGTATTCCAAGTGCTGGACAGTATGAGTGCATCCAATGACATATAACAAGAAATAAAAAACGAAATCGCTTCTGCTTCCAATATGGTTTGACGATAGATCTCTTTTGTTCCACACCGTTTCCAAATGAAAACAGCACATCTTCCATCACCCCCTGTGCTGTGTATTTAGTGATAAGCAGAGAGGGCCGTGTGCTGTGTCAGAGGATGTAATCTAGGGCTATGTTACGGCAACGCTCATTGCACCACATGGCAACAGCTGCGCCATGTCAGGAGCAGAGATTGGACAGATGTGCTGATGGTAAGTATGTGTGGACGAATCACAAATAGGAAGCTCTACATTTACGAGTCTGACATGATTGGAAATGTACGGGTTGGAACATGTATTTGGCATCTTCATCGACACTCAAACAAGCGTTTGATTAAGAAAACATGTTAAGATATTTACTATTTATAGTAGACATTTTCAAATATTATCGACTGGACTTGCTAGATGTAGCTTGAGACGGGTTTTTTTTTTTCCGGGAGCTTCTTCTTGCTCTTGTTGTCAGCTGTAAGACTGGTAAACACACAAGCCAGAGACTTATTTAAACTCTGGACACTCCTGAGACGAGAGGTCAGGGCTGCCATTACCACGTCTCATCTAACTCAAATTATATTTGTTTGTCATTCTAATCAGTGAAGCAGTTTTAGTGTAAGCAAGAAATAAATGGTAATGCTAGTTTTGATACTGCATTTGAAACTCTTGCTGGAAAATGGACGATTGAGAGCCTATAAACAAAATTTACAATTATCCATTTATTTGAAACAGCGGAACACAAGGGAGAGAAATCAATCACATGGTTTGTGACACGTTACACCAAAGTAGGTATATTTATTTTCATTTATCCATTTATTTGTCTGATATGGATGCATTACTGTAAGTGTTATATCAAAACTGCTAGTTTGCAACACTTATCCATTGGAAGCCTTTAGACACATTTAACAAAACGCATGAACAGAATATAAAAAGATAAGCTATATACGTTTTAACGTGCAAAGAAGAAAAGCACCAAATTTGTCTGAAAGTGCAGGGAAGAAGAAAACTTGTTTAATTCCACCCCCCCAATGATTATATGTAAAAAATATATAGGGCATACAGTGCATCCGGAAAATATTCATGCACCTTCACTTTTTTTTCTCAACAATCTACAAACATTACCCCAAAATGTTTGCTAATTTATTAAAAATAAAAAGGTTACATGGGGAGTGCACAGCTGTTTTCAGGTCTTTCCAGAAATGTCTCAGCCTGAGGTTCTGAGCAGTCTGGAGCAGGTTTTCATCCAGGATGTCATTAATCTGACTAGTGTCCCAGTTCCTGTCACTGAAAAACATCCCTGCAGCATAATGCTGCCACCACTATGCTTCACCATAGGTGGTATTTGACGGTGATGAGCGGTGCCTGGTTTCCTCCAGACTTGATGCTTGGCATTCAGGTCAAATAGATCTATCAGACCAGAGAATCTTGTTTCTCGTGGTCTAAGAGTTGTTTAGGTGCCTTTTGGCAAACTCCACCATAAAGGCCTGATTGCTGGAGAGCTGCAGACATGGTTAAGGTTCTCCCATTTCAAATAACAATGAAACAATTGTTCTGTCTCAGTCTGATCTGTGTCTCGATACAAACCTGTCCCGGAGGTCTACAGACAACTCCTTTGACTTCTGCTTGGTGTCTGCTCTGACATGCACTGTGGGACCTTGTATGTGGCATTATCAGTTTTATTGTAAACATTCAAGATTTTAATGTTAATTAGGCTAATACTAAATATTGGAATGGTCAGCAGATGGTGCCAGCCTCCATATAATATAAATACCCATCCTGGTTCACTCACACTTCCTCTTCCATGGTGTCTCCCGGCCGGTTGGGCTATGTTCAGGGTGAGCGTTGTGTTCCATGGGTCCAGGTAGATATTTCTCATTCATCCCCTCATCTTTATAATAATAATAATGCCTTGCACTTTACAAGCCTGTATTGCCAAGTTTCTCAAAGCGCCACACTGTCATCATTATTCATTCATGCCAGACTCGGTGGTGGTAAGCTACTATTGTAGCCACAGATGCCCTGGGGTAGACTGACGAAAGTGAGGCAACCAGTCTGTGCCATCGGCCCCTCCAACCGACCACCCGCTCACCTGCCCGCCGTTTAGTACAAACTGACTAAAATATGAAATAAAACAAGGTATTGGTTGCAAATACAACAAACAAGTATTCAGTTACTGACCTGGGCCTCCACAAATCATCTATAGTTTTATTCATCCTGCAACTTAGTCTTGAGGTTTGGAGAATGTAAAAATCTGCCCAAAATGCTACAACATAAGGTGCAATTAATAAGTAAAAACAATTACAAAATATACATGAAATAATAACGCCTGTGGCAGGGTATTTTTTGGCCAATGCCAAGATGCAAATTCGTCTTGATGTCTTTGATGGTGGGTAATAGAAGGACCCATAGGAACAAATAATAAAGAGATACTTGCGTGTCAGCCATACAGGGGACAAGCAGAAAGGTATTTTCAAAATGAATCCTAAACATGCCCCAATCAGATACAAATTATAGAAACATGATACAGTGATCCTTTCTATGACCTGAGACAAATCCAATTTTCTTCAGTGCAACTTGAAAGGCGGGTACAGGTGTGGCGCTGCATTGTCCGTCAGGAAATAATTTATCTGGTACATTCTTAACTTCACCTATGATTTACCAAATTACCCCAGCATCTTCTCAAATAACAGCTCCACTGTGAAATGCTATCTACTGTATAATGCAGTCCACCTTTATCAGTGCTGTCTCTCATATCAAGGCACGTCAAAGAATCCAGGCAAAAGGAGGGGAAAGAAAAACTAGGGGTAATTAATGGTTGTCGTGGGATACGGATGGGTTAGCAAAGCATTCCAGATGACACATAAATTGCAGTGTAATTTCAGAGGCTAAGGGCATCTTTTTTGTTGGAGCAAGTCTTCTCTTGTGCAGCGTGACAAATGAGATTCAAATAGCTATGAAGATGTATTATGTGAACCAGGGCAACAAGAACTAACACCATTTCATAGCCACATGATAAAATATAAGCAATTTTTTTTTTTATCCTGGGAGATTTTGTGGATCTGAAGTTTGGTCTCTAGAATCTGCCACTGGAATCTACCACTTTCTCTTTCTGAATCTAATTCAATTTCGGCTATCAACAAGTGCAAATAGTCCTTTTGAAATGTAACTCACAACACTATATATATTGAACCCCTCTATGGTGCACTGTGCATTTTCTCCCACATCTTCACCTCTTGGCAGTCCTCCAGGAATTTGCTGATTACGTGAATCTGAAACATGTATTTGGATCTATAAAAGCAAACAATGGGACCCTGCTGACTGGTTTGTTAACAAAGTCGGACACATGGTGTAACCCACTGCAGCACTGGTAAAATAAACACGTTGGGGGTTGGAGGGCATTTATGGTCACTGATTAGTCAAATGTGCCCACACTTTGTCCCAGAGTGGGCCTGTTTCCATGTTTGATTTAAGCCCAAACAGCTGCCGAGGTGGCGTGCACACAAACCAGACCTGTCACCAAACGCAATCACAACAGCCCGCCGAGATGGTGGGCGCACTTTCTTTCCCTTTTCACTGCCAAAAAAACCCAGCAGGTCCCTGTGACGATGTGAAGATCTATGAAAGTGATTCGGTCAAATGTGTTTCATGGTTCCACTGAAAGAGGCCCAGAAGAGTGCAGAGGGTTTAAATGATATGATTGTTGTAAAAGTATGGTGTGATTATTTTAGGAACCACTTGACTTTACATCACAGTGATAACACAATATGTTAGCATGATATCTAAAAGTGTATTATGGACATAGTAATATGCTAATTATGTGGTAACTGCTCATGGGCACAGGACACACACTTTTAAATTACATTATTGCATGGTATGACGAATCACAATAATATTCCGGGGAAGCAAATACATTATCTCTCATTATTTCTGTAAATATGCTATTTTCCAGACAAACCTGCCAAACCAAATATGCAAAAAAAAGGTAATAAAATATACTGTAGTCATCATATGTACAAACTGTGGGAACGACCTTGCGCCAAAACCTAGACAGCAGATAGCATCAACAAACAACAAGCATTAAATCATTTCTGGTAAACACATATGCCTGAAACAAACAACAAGCCCACGCTGATGTTGAAGGAAGCTGACATTTTCCCTATTTATATTAGGCTTACACTATTATTGTGACCAGGAGGTAAACAGTGCATAGTTTTGATGGAGAACAAGAGGTTGTGATACAACATGTCAAAACAACTTGTTGAAGTCTGTGCTTTATGTTGTAATATTGGCATTGAAGGTTCTGGCAGAGCTCTGCCTACCTCCCCTTCCTACTGCTGCTACTTTTGGTGATACATGTCTGCATGTGGATCCAAAAATGAACAAATAATAACAAATAAAAGCAACTTAAACCAGTTTTATTCCATGAACTTGTAAAGCCTTGGTGCTGGTGAAAGTAACTGTTGTTTATCATTGATGTGTTCTTTCCACTTTGCCACAAAAGTGTTTACCTGCCTGTAGGTCCACTCTACAGTATTTGTGAGATGATGTGATTAAGCATGCCAGCTCTCAAAGACAAGCATCATTTGTTATATTACCATGTTTGGCATTATGCACCTACAGCCTCTGGAGTTTGTAATCGTCATGCCAGTCCAGACTGGGAACCTTCATAACATACTTACGAGCATAAGTACTTGATGTACTGATTTTAACATGTGCCTTAGGCAAAACATGTGATGAAGTAAAAAAAACAACACAGCTATTTCAGGTCAACAACTGATCTGATTATGGATCCTATTTTATTCATGACCACCTTTTACAAAAGACATTTTCAAATCTGTTTCACTGTAGACTATTTTCCACTATGCTCCACTTTTGGGTGCTGCTGACCTTCCGTTTGTGAGTCATAGAACCATTTCATTTTCCCTCTGTCGGCTCTGACCTGTGCGCCTGACTCCAGCTCTGCCTCCATTTGTCAGGACCTGCCCCAGTCATCAGTCAATGTTAGCAGCTAATGGCTGTCAGCTCTCATTGTACAGGTACAGAGATCTAAGACCACCCAGTCTCATCTCTCACATGGGCCTATACTTGCCTCAAACATGCTCGACAGGTTCTCCATAACCAGACTGGATGGTCAAAGAATTATCATCAACAACCCATATCACACATTAATCAGAGTTTAACAGGTTTAGGAAAACTTGAGCTCAAGTTTAACATACTCAGTCCACGTTTCTTGCATGTATAGCCTCACAGTGAAATAAATAAATACATTTAAAGAAATTGGGAAACATATTACTCCTTTTAAAACGTGTACATTAAAGCATCTCTCACACAGCCTGTAACTGCACCATGTCAGCTCCTAATGGCTTAGCTGCTGTCACTTGCCTCCCTAGGGACAGGAAATGCTTTTCTTGATGCCTTCTTACAGCAATCTCTGCATATGTAATAGTCACATTATATCTATAGGATGTTATTCAAACCTTCAAACATGGAGACCACCATTTGACATAATCGGGCTCTTTATATCTTTTGCATAATAGTAAAGGACATTATATGAAAGATGCCATGCTCTCACGCAGGAGCCACAAAGAACTTAACTGTAGTTTTCAGTTTTTCCAAAGATTATTTTCCAATCCGATTCCCTAAAATCGAGGAGCGAAAGAATTATTTTTCGAGTCAAAGAAAAGAGACTTTATCGCTTGTGCATATCTATTTAGCTTTAAATACTGTACATGAACTGTATCATAGACTTAATATTGTGTTGGTATCACAGTGAGTTTAATGGCAGAGCTTGTAGCATGTGCAAAAGCATGCAGCTTCATGTATTATACTCCTTTATGACAGCAAACAAGACCTACACTAAAGTTGCTAATACTGTATGAAAAACAGCACACAAATTACGTTTCTATAATATAATACAACCATGTTTCGAGAATAACATAAAGACCACAAGCTATATTAAAAAACAAGATAGAATGCAATATGATTTGAGGAAATAATCCGCTTTTTTATGATAGTATCACGGATCTTCCTCGTGTCCTCAGGGGAATAATAATAATTTCCATGTCAATATAAAGTATAAAAATGCAAAACACCATGGCCATCTATGGTGTTTTGCATTTTGTATGGCTTACAAGAAAGGGGAATGAATATGTCCTGGGGCCTCCTCAGAGTGGATCATTTCTGTATGAGAACAGGCAGCATAAGCCACAGACACGACCATTTCCCACCGCTGCACTGAGAGGTTTATCAGACGCGGAAAACTCATGTAAACCATGGCACATGAAGGCAGCGGTCTCCTCCACAAGTCAGGAGGTATTCCCTCCTCTGTTATGAGTAGCAGAAGAGGAAAGACTTGGCTTCTTAAGGTAGCACACTGTGAACAAAAATACGTAATAATAATAATAAAACATAATTAATGTTAAAGTGCATATGACACATTAGACACAATTTTTGCTAAAACACAGTTAACACGTTTATATTTAAGATTTTGCTAAAGATTGTACCCAGTTTTCTTTAGTTTGACCTTTTTGTGATGTTTATGTTTTCACTTCCTTATTGGACACCGACAGGAAGTGACATCGAAGAAGGTAAACAATTTTAAACTGTTGTCATGCAACCATGTTAAGTCAATGGGAAATGAATGAGTAAAACTGCTATGGAATGTTACCTTCTTTTATGTCACTTCCTGTCAGCAGCTTAAAAATTCAAATAAAAATAACTATTAGCTGTAGTTTATTCAAAATAATGTAGATTTTATTTTTTTTAGGTAAATGGTCTCAACTTATATAGCGCTTTTCTACCTACATTAGGCACTCAAAGCGATTTACAGCAAGGATCCACTCACCCATTCATACACCAGTGTACGCAGACACTGGAGGTAACTAGGGTGAAGTGTCTTGCCCAAGGACACAACGACAGTGTGCATTTGCGGGAGCTGGGATTCGATCCCATGACCTTCCGATCACGAGACTACCCGCTCTACCACCTGCGCCACCGTCGCCCCATAGGAATTGTTTACATGTATGTTGATTTGATGAAATAAGAAGACAATGTTTAAGTGAGCCAGAAAAGAGCCAGGACGATGAGCTTGAGCTTGTGGTGCAAAGACAGGTGCATACGCTCTCCTGCTCTACCACTGAGCCACAGGGCAGCGCTCACATGTTTGTTTGTTTTTCGTTAAATGTAAACAAGATTGAAAATAGAATGAGGTGAGAAAGAGTTCTCCATAAAACTACAGAGTAGAATAATGCAGGGATTTGAGTGTTTGCGATTCATGTCTTCCACCTCTGGAGAGAGCTTTTCATCACGCTCTGATTCGCTGCACATGTAGAGCTTTCCTGCAGAAGGAAGGTTGAGCAGACATGCCATGTTTCTGTCATCACAGCATCACTCAGAGATCTGTGGAGCAGCTGTTGTGATGTGTCTGTGTCAGATATGACCTGCACAGATACCTGCACCGTACTCCACAGTTCCTCTGTTAAAGGTAGGCAAAATAGTGACAAGATATTTGATGTGCGGCGGTGGACATACACTCTGGATTTGTTCCAACCAAATGAGCCAAGGGAAATGACAAAGGAGCGATTGATAAAAGCTTTATCCCTCAAGAATTCTCAATATGTGCAGATGTATTGAGACCGACACTTAAAAGATCTCTCTTATTGGCTATTTAAACAAAAATGATTTGCTCTCAAAATATCATGATCACATTGTCAATCAGACTAATGAGACTGAGCAAGGAAAAGTCATTTAAACATAAAATACCAAAACCTAACACACACACATGTATGACGTATTCTAAGATGCGATGAAGTCCAGAACAGACCATTTCCGTCATCCTGAAGTGGAAGACAATCATTTACTTTGATAATTATCCTTTATTGCTTCTGCGGCAATGGGATTACACTACTGCCCTGCAGGCAAATAGACTGTTATTACTACGTACATTCAACCATACAGTGCAAAATCTTATTCCTTATTCAGCTATCATGGGAAATATGGTTCGCATGAGTGAAGTTTAAAAATATGGTGCGGGTACGTTTGCTGCTAATCACCTCATATCAGTGTTTTAGGAATGTGGTGATATGGCAGCACATAATGTACTCTTTACAGAGCAGTCTATTAATAATATACTGTAGGACACATTGATGTAGTCTAAGTGAGAGTCGAGACGTTTATAAGAATGAGGAAAGGTCAATGTGAACTAAATGTAAAAATGGGAAGGGACAGAAGTGGTTTTCTGGTCCAAACATTATTTTGGAGGAATAATAGGGAGAATAAGCCAAGGTACTGGACTAATATTGGTCTATACACTGCCTGGCCATAAGCTGAGTACCTGGCACGCGTATATTCCAAGATGATAATGCTGGGATTCATGGTGCTCACATTGTGAAAGAGTAGTTCAGGGAGCATGACACATCATTTTCACACATGGATTGGTAACCACAGAGTCCAGATCTTACTCCCATTGAGAATCTTAGGATGTGCTGGAGAGTGGTCACACTCTCCCATCATCAGTACAGGGTCTTGGTGAAAAATAAATGCAACACTGGATCTTTTGACATTGCAGAAGCTTATTGAAACAAAGCCACTGTGAATGTGGCTGTAATAGTAACCAGGGCAATAGAAATTGGTGCTCTAAGACTAAAAGTGTGACTCTGTGCAATAGGGAGGTGTGCAATACATTGTATCAAGTTCTTTTCCGCTGGTTGTCATAGTCCGTCTCACATGTTTATTGTCCATGTTCAGCTGTGTGTATATAGTCTGTAATATATAGTGTCTTTGTATAGTTTGTGTTTATATGTTTTTTGTAAACATCAACCTGCAAGGGTCTGCAGATGGAAATTAGCCCGAGACTAGAATCTGGCATAATTTGTTAAATGCTCTTTATTATGCATTGCTCCCCCTTTATCTTAAATTAAATAGATAAGTAAAATAAGTAAAACAAGCTAAAAGCAGTCCAACGCAATATTAGTGTGTGACCTTTTTTATTGTCTTGACTTTTCTTTGCTAGGCGGTGTAATATTAAATGCTCTTTCTATAGTTGCACCCATCAACAAGTAGTACTAAAATGTATTAACTAGTTATTTTATGAAGTTAAGTAAACAAACAGTAAGTAATCTATTACAACAACAATTATGTAAAAGTAAACTCTCACATTTTTTGCAAAATACCATAGGTCACATTGACATTGACCATGACACTACTGCCTGTCTTTTGAAGATTTCTTTTTGGTCCATATGGAAGATATAAAGATGATAAAACACAGCCATGGTCTTAGTTCAAATAGCACTGACGTTAAAAGTGTGGTCCGTTTGCCAGGTACACTGTCAGACGTGTCGGCCCTAACTCCGGGAATTAAAATAAGTGGCATTTCATTGGAGATAATAATGAGTTGCAAAGCATGGGGAGTCGCTGCCAGGTCTCTCGATAGATGCTATAAAAGTGATGCAGAGCAGAACTTACAGCTTTATGACAACACGCCTATAATGCAATAAGATTTATCAGGCCCAGTCACACGAGTCAGAGCGCGTCGAACGGGCGCTTTATAAATCTCAGCTTTTCCCAACTGTAGAGAGCCAAATTTATAACAACTACTTAGCAGTGAATAATAATGGATTCAGATTACAATAAAACGCATCTGACGTATTCTGCTTTTATGTTTTTTATGGCTTGCGTTTGCATGACCTCAGCCATGAAACAATGTTTTCTGTGCTCTCGATGACAGGGGCAGGGGTTACATAGAATTACAACTCGATCTAAGCATGTTCATTATTATAGTTTGCATGTTGGCTAAAGTATAATTATGACTTAGTTTAACGGATAAAACCTGTGGTAAGTTTTAATTATGATTTTATTTTAGTGAAGTGGCAATTTAATGAAGAAAAGTGGGGGAAACAATATTATTGCAATTTTATTGGTCCGTGACATACAGTAGATAGAGGGTTGGTTCTGACTCACTCATTTCTCATTGGTATAATATGGTTGGCACAGCAACAGTTTAAAATGTTTACCTCTACATATGTCACTTCCTGCCCATGCCCAACAAGGAAGTGAAATAATAAACCTTACAAAAAGGTCAAACCAGGGAAAACTAGGTGACACAATCTTAAAGGAACAGGCCACAGTTTTTCCATTCTGAGATATGTTCTTACCTGAGCTTAGACAAGTTGATACGTCCCTGTCTGGTCTTTGTGCGTGCCCATGGAAGAGTGTGGAAGCTTCCAACTTCACCCCCGTTTGGAGCTATAGGAATACATTGGGAGAGGCCAAATGCTAACAACATCTTTGGTCTTTTAGCGCACTGAGGGCACACAGTTCTTCCATACTGAGATATGTTCTTACCTGAGCTTAGACTAGTTGATACACACCTGTCTGGTCTTTGTACGTGCCCATGGAAGAGCATGGTAGCATCCAACTTCACCCCCGTTTGGAGCTATAGGAATACATTGGGAGAGGCCAAATGCTAACAACATCTTTGGTTGTTTGCATGACTGAGGGCACGCACAAAGACCAGACAGGTACGTATCAACTCGTCTAAGCTCAGGTAAGAACATATCTCAGTATGTAAAAACAGTAGCTTGTTCCTTTAAGTAAAGTTGTATTAACGGTGTTTTAGTTAATATTTTGTCTAATGCACATGTTTTGGGCATATTGGTCAGACCGGAATAAAAAGTATAATTGAAGTTACAGTATCAATGACTCCTAAAAGATTCAATTTTTTCAGGGGTTAATGCTTTATCCACTTGTATGATTAGATCAATTGGATTGAATATATTACATTATAAAATGTAAATTTGATTATAACAATATGTATAAAAGTATACAGTATACACTGATGGACACAGGGATCACCAGAGGGTTGAGGTTGGATGATGAAATTCTTGCATTTCACACAGTCACACTAAATCAATATTGTTTTTCCATCCTGAACTATTCTGTTCTACAGAGAATACAAAAATATTAAGTTCCAATCAGATTGACATCTTTTTATTTATAAACATAATAATAATAACCTCCTTATCCTTGTGTTAAAACTTTTAATTCCGTGCACAACTACAACACATATTTTAGGGGATTTCTATGACCTCACCCAAAACCAAATGTTCCCTAATGTTCTCAGTGACAGGAGGCCGGTGTTCTGGCTTCAAGCACATTTTGTAAATATAAGACATTCCTCTGAAGGATGTCTTAGCGTTTTATTGATTATACAGTAACAGACATCATCTTTCAACTTGTGCTTGAGAGGAGCCTGCAAAAGCCAGATGGAGAATTTGTTCAGACAGGCGTGACGTTGCTATGGAGGCAGTGTGCGGAGGTGCAGCCCCCTTTTGTTTGCATGGGGTGACCGCAAACACATGCTCCCGTTTAGGCCAGTTATTTGACACGGGGATGCATGTTTGATCAGTTGTCAAAACGCACATAGGAGATCTGCCTTAATCATGTCGTCTTCGGACATGTACGCATAATGTAATATAAACCATTTCATCCTGGGTCTTACTTTGTGCAGGGGGTTTACTTAAAGGAGTTATGATAAAAGAGGGCTTCCAAAGAGGAGCAAAGTATTTGGTGAACACACACAAAGATGTGGTGATGTGGCACAAAGAACTCTGAAACATAGGAAAAAATGCAACAGGTTATATTCCTTTATGTTCACACATTTTGGTAGTAGGTACTGTATATAGAAATGTGCTCATTTGTAAAGATTGGATGTTTGTTATTATGAATGAAATGATTCTAGCAGATGTGTGCACAAAACTCCCAAGAAATCATCAGGCAGGCTACTTTCTAAGAGCACAAATACATTTCAATTCCTAACATTGGATGAATATCTTTTTTCTTGTCTTGTCCTGCTACTGCTACTTTTGCTGATAACAATCTAGCGGGGATAGCTGCCTTGACTGCCTCTCCATCTCCCTCACAGCCTCAATGCTCATTCACACGACAGCTCCCAGCCAGGGCCCTGCCATCTTTGGGCTCTCATACATAAACATACTGTATAAGAGCCTACAGGTGTCTGCCAGTACTATAGCCCTGCCACTGCAATTTTTCTTTCCTAGTGTTGCACAACGGGATTAAAAATGCAATTCACTTAATCTGGCCTTGCGTTTTTATCTTCTGGATGCCCAAAACAAAGTTAATCCAAAGTGTAGAAATCAACCATTTAACACATGAATATGGTAAGAAATCTATTTATATGCAAATAGGACTGGCCCTACATCTGTCACACTTTGTTAGAGTGACTGCTGCTGGACCTACAAGAAAAAAAGAAAGGAAATTGTTCGGAGACTGTCATTAACGGAAGATTTGGTTTCACAATGCATAATCAATGGCATTCAGCATCATGATCCAGATCCAAAGAGGCAGTATGATCTAGGGTTCACACAGCTCGAATTCGAAGAACATTATATTAATATGATCTTGCTGCCCCCTAGTGGAGAGTCAAATTTAGGGCGCACCAACATAACTGGACTTCCATTGTCTGCTTTTCTCAATACACAAGCTAGAGGTCTCCTACCCTTTTTTTTTATACCCCTGAGCTGATTTATGAAATGAATAAAGAGTAACTGACATTAAGGCAGTGTACAATCTGCAATATTTAATCACAGAAGGAATTAGTTTTTCCTCTCAGTAATATCGTTTTTTTTTTTCAGATTGTGCTCAGTGTTTTTATACCTCAATCATTTAGTGCACAAAGAGAAAATAAAGATATAGATTGGTAAGGAACTGGTGGGAGACGTTTGATTGAGGCCTATATCTGGTAAAACCCTGATTTACAAGGTCATTATTTGAATCCTGTGTAGAAGCCATTTATCACATACTTTAACATTTTAATTCCAGGCTCAAAACGGTTTCCTTTGACTACGAGTATGACAATAGCGTTTTTCCCTTTTAACTGAATTGTGTGAACTGCGTGTGTGGCACAGACCAGACAGTGAAGGCTTAGTCGTAAACATGAAAATAAATGCTGTCGAGTCAAGAAAAGTACTTTCACCACCTTCTTTACTTAAAATGTATTTCATTCACTCCTCTGAAGAAAACTAAGTAAAAAACAAAACATTTTAAAACAAAAACACAGATACAGCATCAAAAAGGTGAGATGACCAACGCATTTCACAATTCACTGAGGAACTGCAAAAATAAAGACATTATATGACACTGAAACATTATTCTGTACATAATTTATGACAATTCAATACACTATTTCAGTCCATGCAGCGCGAGGCCACACGTTTCATTTCATTGGAGACTCTGAGTTCAGTCCAGTTTTTTGTGGGGTAAGTGACAACAGTGGCAGTTCATAGTATTCATCTTTATACTGTAGTAGAGTCACTTTGGCAATGAGAGCTGGTGAGTTAGTCGAGTTCCTTGTATCGAGCAAACATGGCATTGCGCACGGCTTGTTTATACTCGGCGTGACTATACACATGCGGCTTCTTCTTCTTTTTCTGCAAAACATAAAAGTGGTGTTACTTTGCTGCACAAAATCAAACTAATGAAAACTTATCACATAAAATAGCTGTACATTTGGCACTATAGGCCCAGTCCCATTTCTCTCACTTGCTCTGAGAACACTCGCTATGAGTTCCCTCCACAGTAGAGTACCCTCAATGAGGGAAGTGCAAGTGAAGAACTTCCCCTAAGAAATGGGACAATACTAGTATGCAAATTGGCGTCAGTGTTTTTCAACCTTTTTTGGGCCAAGGCACACTTTTTTCATTGGAAAAATCCCGAAGCACACCACCAGCTGAACATTTAAATAAAATTTAACTGTAGCCTATATTCACAACATAAAGTGGTTCTCATCAAAGTGTCTTGAATAGGAACACCGTATAGTGTCGCTAGCCACAGTGCCTCTGTCACCGCCACCTCTCGATCCATGAATACCTTATTCTCTTATCTCAAAAAATTAGCTACCTCCGGCCACTTACTGATATGCAAGAGTTTTATATGGTTACTCTGTCAATCACTAGACAGCACAGAGACTCCACCACGGCACATTATTTGCGGATAATATTTTTAGACCCACTAGGTGAAATTGGATAATTTCCCAAGGCACACCAGACAATATCTCACGGCACCAGTGGCGCCACAGGAGTCGGCCAGGGGTGCCGTGGCCACCCCTGGCCGACTCCTGGCACCCCACTGGCCAGTGTAATTGTAGTACTGTAGTATCAGTTATGAATTTATTGGATCATTAGTAACATAAAAATAAAAACAAGTATAGCAGTAGACGTTTCCTTAAGTCTTTCTGATACTTTTCTACAGGCCAGTTTACTACAACATAAATACAATTGTGAAATTATGGCTGATAGTTTGGTTTGCCACCCCAAGATTTAAGTGGCCCCATCTGGCCACCCTATGAACAATTCTGGAGGCGCCACTGTGCCGTGGCACACTAGTGGTTGAAAAACACTGCCTTATGTCACGCGCAACATCGACGTGTCTGATTTCACCCAGTCTAGTAGATAGCGGTAATACACAGTTTATACACATAAACTACGATAACAAGAAATACTATTTTCATTCACGTGTGAAATGCCGGTTCCGGCGTAGCTCTGCCTGTGTGTGTGCCATGTTGATTTATCTACGTTTGATAAATCTACGGAGTCAGTCCGCTGACGAAGCCTTTTGGATGAGAGGCGAAACGTTTGAGACTTCAATACTGATACAGAAGATGACTCAAGTACCTTCATTGAAGACAACGGAGAGGAAATATACAAAACACGCGTTCGTCGCGTCTTTGTGACGGTCGGGATGTTTCAGGTATGTTGTTTTGTTTAATTTTGGCACTGCTCAACTTAGCTGCCAACTACCATTGTGTCTAAAAACAAGACGGCCTACACATTCAGATTGTATATTTTCCATCCAGTCTATTGTTGCTTGAATCAGAGTCAGTAGATTGAGAACCTGGATAAGCACGAAACATCTGCATGTGCACCGGGGCGCACCGGGACGGCCGTCAGTGTATATTGACGGGCAGACTCTCGCGAAGCACTCGGCATTTTTACGAATGTCGTCAAATAGCGACTTTCAAACTCTAACTTAAAAGTCCATTGCATATACTGTACATCTAACGAACATATTCCAACACACTTCAGAATTTTTACAGGCTTATTTGCGTATATATTCTTACATTTGTAATTGTCACTTCCACCAGCAGCCGCCATCTTTATACTCCCTTGGCCGCAAGTCTGCTCCTGAGCTGACTTGCTGCAGATGGGCCTTTTCAAGGGGAGACAGCCACTTCCTCTTGCTCCCTAAAGTATTGGGACACCCTACCCCTCCGCGGGAACGCGCAAAATCTAGGGGAAGGGCTCAAATCTAGGGCTAAGGTTTGAATTGGGACAGGGCCTTAGAGTCAAGTAGAAAAGTTACACTATGACAGATTTGCTGATGTACAGAAATTAGGGTAGTGACAAGATTATTATTAATCCCATTTCATTACCTGTGCTGGTGCAGGCTCCGCTCCTAAACCTGGTCTTTCACTCAGTTGACCCTTTGCTTCCCTGAACATAAATAAAACGCACATAAATGATTAGCTTAAAGTTCCTTCCAAAATACTATCGTCATGTCTGCATTATGAACACCATAAGACAAGTCCTGACCTTGAGCTGCCGGCCCAGTTGTCTTGGTGCTGTGGCTGCGGCTGCGGCTGTGGCTTTCTCTTCTTTTGTTCTGGAGATTTAGTGACGGTCTGCGCAGTCAACTGAGGAGAATCATTTTTCATTTAGATTTTATACACACTGGGCAAGTTTACTCAAGCATCGTTTCCTAGGCATTTGAAAGAACATTACCAGACATCTTTAAATTAATTCATGATTATTATTTTTTTAAATTCCTGATTCATTATTTTTGACATCTTACTCAAGTAAAACCACCCAACATCGTTGACGTTTATGCATTCAGCCAATATCCACCCATTGTTCCATATTCACACTCAAAACACTGGCCAGACACCCGAGAGGTAAGGCGTATGTCACAGTGGAGGGCCTTGCCCAAGGACACAGCGTCAGTGCTCTTGTGTTGGAGCTGGGCTCTTGCAGCCTTTGGATTGGAGGATAAACATGACGTGGCCACTGCAGCACCATACTGCAATCTTTAGTATTCTTGTTCTACCAGGCAACACTAACCTCAGCATCATTGTTGAATCTAGAACTGCCATCTTCCTCTCTTGTCTCATCTGCCTCTGTCCTGTTTTTCCATTTACCCAATAACTTCTGGGGAGACAGTGGCGCAGTGGTTAGAACATTTGTACACAGAAACCAAGAGTCTGCAGATCGATCCCAGCTTCAACACTGTTGTTGTATCTTTGGGCAAGACCCTTCATCCTCCAGTAAAGGAATGAATGTGTGAATGTATACCGTAAATTTCGGACAATTAAGCGCATCTTACTAAAAGCCGCGCCAGCTAAATTTGCAGCCTTGTACACATACAGGCCGCACTCAAATACAAGCCACTGGTTTTCATAGTGTCGTGCATCTGCTCAGAGCGGCTCATGGCACAGATGAGGAGGAAGAGACACCTCATCCCGGAGAAAGGTACAGTTGCGAGCAGAGGGAGGACGGCAGGGACGGCAGTGATAAACACGTGACAAAGGCAGAAATGGCCAGTGTAGCCGACCTCAATGTGGAAGTGTAGAGGCCAACGCACACCAGAACGCAGCGCGCTGCTTCATGGCACTTCAGAAGCTTTTCTTAAACCGTGCGGGGCTTTACACACGTATTTATACATTTATCATAAATTAAAGAAGACACGTATGTCCGTGTTGTAAGAGAGAGAGCAAACATGGCTCTTTTTGTAGGTTAATAGTGAGTTGGTCGACAAACACGAGTTTAACATGCTTCCCCTGATGCCTGAGCCCTGACGATGGTTTCTCTGTCTCTGCCGCTTCTCTCGTCAATCCAAACAAAGTTCACGACGGTCTCCCTGTCTGTCATGGCCAGACCCGCCTCTGCAGGATGGTTAAAAGCCTGTGTTTTCCCCTGTGGCGCCGCGTCTGGATTCAGCAGAACCGTGGCGCTTGGTCCAGCGTCGCCACGCATCACCGCAACCTCGGTGTGCGTTCTCTCATAGAAAATAAAGGAGGCGGCTCTTTTGCCGCGCGTCAAGGCGTTTCGGTGCGTTGGGGCGAGCAAAGCCCTTTAGGCTAAAGTGAGCCTTCATCATTTTAAAAGTTACTCATCTACCGTTCCTTAGTCAAGAGCAGATTAGAAGTCCTGTCTCACTTTTGCGTTTACTGCTAGAGACGCCTCTAGTGCCTGTTGGCGGCTGTATATTGGCTGCACCGTCATGTTGGCCGCAGGGTTCAAAGCGTGGGGAAAAAGTAGCGGCGTATAGACCGGAAATTACGGCAAATTAAACGTGCTTTGACAGTCTGGAAAAGCGCTATATACGACAAAAACATGCAATTCTTTTTGTACCTGTTTTTCCTGGTTTTCTAGCGCCTCCAGCTCCTTCTTTGACCTTTTAATCTTGAGGTGAATCTCCATATTTTGCTGTGATGAAACACAAATATTAGAAACCACATCACACTTGAAGTAAAGAGTCAAATATGGCAGAAACCATACTTTGTGCAGGTCTGACAGCTGCTGGTGCCGTACGAGTGCGTCTTTGTTGGGGAACTGCCTCCTACAGAGCAGACAGGCCATCTTTTTCCAGTCGGTAAGCCGGTCCTCCTTCTCCGAGAGCTGCGAGCGTTTAGCTGCTTTAGGCTCCTCCTTGTCTTCCTCCATCTCTTCGTCACTTCCCGCTCCGTAGTCCGACACCAGCGCACCCAAAGAGCCCATGGAACGCTGGAAAAGTCACATCTCGCTAAAGGCACTTTGTTTGAGTCCAGACCGTTTTCATTTGTCTTATTTCGATCAGTTCAATGTACAGATCGGCTATGGTGATATGGTATCTTTTAGCTGCACAAAATAGAGGCTTCAAGACGAGAACAAAGCGCCTGGTGATTAGTTTGGAAATCATACCTTTGACTTCTCGTCTTTCTTAGCAGGAGCAAGGGGCATTTTAAACATCTCATCACTGCCTGTTACCTGAGCGTTTAACAAGATACGTCAATCCCAACTTCCAGTAAAATGGATAAAGTGACATTCCAGTTAGATCGCCCACCTTTCTCTCAAACACCGCAAAGCCAGCGTCCGCAGATTTGGACGGTCTACGATCATCGTCGCCCCTCATAGTGGCGACGGGGTTCGAACACTGTCCTTTTGGCGATTCTGAATCTTTGCCCACCGCTCCATATCTTTCATAATCTGGGGGAGAGGAAAAAAAAAAAAGATTATGAATCGATTATTAATGTTTTTCGCATTCAGCAGATCGATAATGCCAACTTTTACGATTTTGCCTACCCCTGCTTTAAAGTGAAATCTAAGACTATTTGAAACACCAGCACCCACATGACTTTACCTTGACTGCAGCCCGAGTTTTTAGCTTCTCCTCTGGTTTGTCCCTTTTGTCATCATCCTCCCTCTTTTCCTGCGTCTCTGTCATTGGGGCTGGCTCGGGCTCGGGCTCGGGCTCTACAGCGGGCTCGGGGGCGGGCCCTATGGGAGCCGCCACTGGCTCAGGTGTGGCATGTGAAGTATCGTGTGCAGGCGTGTCCGTTGTTTGCGCGGTGAGAGGGGGGAGGGGGATAAGGGGCGTATGCGTTATAGGGGTTGAATGAGGGTTTGGTGGTGGTTTTTTCATCTCCAGCGGGGCGTCTGCAGCGGGGTTGGACAGAATGGCCTGGTCCTCCATCGTCATGGCTACGGCATGTCCTGGATCGGTTGGCTGACCAGCAGGGACCGGGATGTAGGTTTTCAACACAGGGTCCCAGTAAAGGTACTCTTGGGTTTCAGCATTGTAGAAATACTAGAAAGGAATGATACATGGCTTGGAGTTACATGTCGGGTCCCCTCTTTAAAGTAACAAGGATATAACGGTTTAGTAATGAGGATCTGAGGGACAGCTCACGTCTTACCCTGGAGTTGGGGTCATAGTACAGTGTTGTCTCAGGATCATAGTAAAAGCCTGAAGTGGCGTCGTACAGGTAGTTGCTCACATCTGGCCCTTCTGAAACAAATAAAACCAAGGATACACTGATCAGAGCGAGCACTGCATAATCTTGCCCCGTTATGGCCCCGTGTGCTCACCGTAGATGTGCGGCTGTGACGGCTGATGGACTGGCTCAATTGGAGCATGAGCTGGAGTCTCACCGTAACCAACTCCCTGTAGAAAGAAACACAGAAACCAGGTTGATTCACTAAAGTCAAAATAAACGGGTCTAATCATAATTACAGTACATTTGTCAGATTGTTTCACCAGAAAAAGGCCAATACTATGTGAAATCAACTTGGTTTTAACCGTCTCATGTTAAATTGCCTGTGCTGTTTAGCATGTTTTCCCATTTCCATGATTATCGCTTATCAATGTGGACCACTTCCCTGATCATTGTAGCTGTTTAAAAGGACCACTATATAGTATGAATATAGGACCATTAACATAATTATGAATGTGATTTTGTCCAGAATAACTCAAACAACACTTTACTGAGTTTCCCTGGGTTTACCTATTTTTGTGTACGAAATTCATCATTGATAGTTGGGCACAGAACATGACATATATGAAGAGATAATGCTTCCCACGACTACTGCTGTGCCCCATACTGCACCAATGGGCCATGAGTAAGTAGTATTCCAATTATAAAATGTTACACTTTTTCATTTATTTTACGATGATTGACATTGATTGATGGGCAGGCATTATCCCACCAAACTGTATTTTACTTTACTAAAAGATGAAAAACTTGAAGCGCCTATGATCGGGTTAACTTAACTTACCTGGTTGACACTGGGATTCACTGGCATGGACATATCAGGCACGCCTGGCATAAAACCGCCTGAAGACAGAAAATCTAAATATGAGAAGCCATAAATAAAAATAAAAATAGCCTATTGAGTGTCAGAGGAGTCTTGCCTTGCATTTCTGTGGGCGCACTGACAGGCGGAGGCATGGGGGGCACGTACTGTGGAGGAGGCATGAACGACTGCTGCTGCACATGAAGAGGTGGTGGTGGCTGCTGAGGCGGAGGCTGCAGGGGAAAGTTAGAACGGTCAAAGTCAAATTTATTTATAAACAAAAATGTAAAACCGACCAGCCGACCAAAGTGCTCTTCATGTAGGGGGCCATTTGCTAAGCGTTTGCGCACGTCCAAAAACTATAGCGCGTACTGAAGTAGAGCAGAGAGCAAGTGCAGTTGAGAGTTGCGTCCCTAAAAAAATGTACCTCATGGGACCTAATGAATATGCAATACAGTGATTTTGTCAGAATGCGCAAAATGTGGGGCAGAGAAATTACTAATGATATGGTTTAGCGAGTACCGTCGTATTTATCACTACTTCGAGAAGTAAAACTTGCACAACATCACGTTCGAGAAGCAGGTGCAAACTTATGCACAGGACAGAATGGAGTTTGTGCACCAATCGAACGTTAAAATGTTTCCAAATGTTTTCATTTGGCTCATTTATAAAGATGATAATTGTGTTGATTTGACGGTGTAGTTATACAGTGCCTTGTGAAAGTACTAATACACCTTGAACTTTTGCACATTTTGTCATGTTTACAACCCTAAACGTAAAGATCTTATTTAGAATTTTTACTGAAATCTCACCCACAAGTAACAGACAACGGTGAAGTGAAAGCAAAATGATACATGATTCTGTTATTTTACAAATGGTCAGATGAGACAAAAATTTAACTTTTTGGCCCAAATACAAAACGTTATGTATGGAGCAAACCTAACACTGCTCATCGTCCTGAGTGCACCATCCCCAGTGTCAAATATGGTGGGGGGAGCATCATGCTATGGGGCTGCTTTTCCTCAGCGGGGACTGGAAAGATTGTAAGAATAGTTGGGAAGATGGATGGAGCCAAATACAGAGACATTTTGGAGGAAAACCTGCTGGAGTCAGTAAGAGAATTGAGGCTGGGGCGGAGATTCACCTTCCAGCAGGACAATGACCCTAAACACAAAGCTAAATCTACAATGGAATGGTTTAAAAACAAACATATTAATGTGTTAGAATGGCCCAGTCAAAGTCCTGACCTAAATCCTATTGAAAATATGTGGAAAGATCTGAAAACTGCTGTTCACAAACGCTCTCCTTCTAATTTGACAGAGCTTGAGTTGTTTTGTAAAGAGGAATCGGCTAAAATGTCAGTCTCTAGATGTGCAAACCTTGTAGAGTCAGAGCCTTGTAGGCGGCACGGTAGTACAGTGGTTAGCGCTCGTGCTTCACAGCTAGAAGGTCCGGGTTCGATTCCCACCAAGGCCGGGGTCATTCTGTGTGGAGTTTGCATGTTCTCCCCGTGTCTGCGTAGGTTTCCTCCGGGTACTCCGGTTTCCCCTACCACTAAAAACATGTACAATAGGCCAGGATGAATGAGAGTGTGTTTGAGAGTGCGCATGGGGGGCGATGGATGGAAATTAGCCCAAGGCTACAATCTGGTGTGGCTTGTTCATTAACTTGCACTGTCCCTACCAAATAAACCAATAAAACAATACCCCAGAAGACAAAGTATTAATTCATGCTGTATGAATACTTATGCACGCCCCACTTTTCGTTTTTTTATTTTTTGAAAAATAACAGAATTATGTATCATTTTGCTTTCACTTCACAGTTGTCTGTTACTTGTGTCTGAACTTTCAGTAAAAAATAAAAAAATAAAATCTTTACGTTTAGGGTTGTAAACATGACAAAATGTGCAAAGGTTCAAGGTGTATTAGTACTTTCGCAAGGCACTGTATAAAGAGAGCACCTATGACATTTGGGCCTTGGCTTCAGTCTGCCCCATGTCCTTTTAAAGTCCTTATGTATTGTCAATACGGCGTGCACAAACCTTCATAAGAAGGCACGCACTACTGTATGTTCCAATGTTCACCTGTTCCTTTCATGCCGGAGTGTCTCCAATGAGCGAGCAGTGTGTGCACGTTCCTTCCTGCTGTCCCGTTATACTGTTTCAAACCCTGTTTTTGAAAACCTCGTGTATGTGTCATTAGCGCAATGAAAAGACATAATGTGTGGGAGCATGTATGTTACAGAGTGGGAACGGGAGGCACGTGCACAAAAAACAGTTATTGATTTACAAAGACTAAATTTGATTTGAATGTGTTGTTTCTAAGTCTAAGCATCCATTTTAAAAAGTAGGGACTGGGAGCCTGACTTTCCAAATCAGTGCATTTGATTAACTGTGAAGTTAATCTGTTAACTCCACAATCAAAGCTCGACTTACCCACATCATGCCGGGCTGAGGAGGAGGATTAGCGGGGACTGATCCAGGGAAAGGGGGAGGATTGTTCCTGCATAAACATGAGATTATTCAAGGCCATTAAAGTACTGTAGTTATAACACACACATATAGAATTGAAGATGGTCATGGTCATGATTGTCAAAACTTACGTTGCTTGATTTTTTAAGGGTTTCGCAATTTCAACGTTAACTCTAAAACCATTAATATACAGCGGCTCAGGCTTGAAAAGCTCGACCAGACGTTTCAATTGCTGTAAAATACAAATCCAAAAAAATTACTTGTGCAATTTCATTTCCACCTGGGACAAAATCACATTAGTGTAAACATGAAGCATAACATGAATAGAGGTAAGCAAGTTCATTAAACTTCCATAACCGAGATGTTTTACCTCATGTGATTCCATGTCGACAAAGCACAAAAGCTTCTCTCCGGTTTTGGCCTTGACCAATCGAACGTTTCTTTCGTCCAGATAAGCATAAGGATCCAGAGCTTTCAGGACGGACTCCACTGTTGTATCTGGCTTCAAATATTTCATTATCATGGCTGTGGAGGACAATTTTAGAAAGAGAAAAAAATTATATATATATATATAATGAAGTGAATTAACATGTTCGATTAATAGATTAACCATTTAATTAAAACACAATAGGCTTTTCTATACAGGTCATTATTTATTTATTATCAGTATAATATTAGTTATTAGTTTCAAGACGGATTTTTTGTGAGAAGAATTAACTCGAAACAATTTACCAACTCTATAAAATTGTGGCCGTCCTTCCACCTAAACTGTACAGCAGTGGCTAACTGCTTTCCACCACAGAGTGAGGCAGTGAATGACTAAATGACCGAGTGCCAGAAAGGCCATGTCATGCCATTCTTAGCGCCCCACATACTTTTGCTGTCCCTGTAGTCTGGCTGTGGCTGATGGTGTAGTGGAGGCTGTTGGTGGGACCATGGCTCCTTGGGCAGCTCCTCCGGCTGCTGTTGGCCCTGCTGCTGCCAGGGCTCAGGAATCAGGTCTGAGCTGCGTTGCCATTGGTCTCTGTTGTCACTGTTGGGGGCCAAGCCTGCAGCAGAGCCGTTCAGAGCTCTTCTCAGCTCTTCTGACGGGTCGCTAGGCCTACTCAAGTGGGGCTTGGGGTCATGAGCTATGTGACGGTCCAAGTCCTATTAAAATGCAGACAAGGCCAATTTACTCAACTTTAGTCAGAAATTAATCTCCCATAACAATTAAAATAAAAGGGTAACAACATAACAAAAGCACAGCAAACTGACCTGGGGCCGTGGGTCACAGTCCTCTGGATGGATAAACTTCATTGATGCCGTACTAGAGCCAATCTTGAGGGATCCCTGAAATAAAGCAAGACAATTAATTATGAGATTTTAGGCAAGTGTCTAAAAGCAGTACTACCTACACCCAACATGCATCATATAAGCTGAGCGTTTTTGAGGCCTGACAACAGAATGGCCACTGAGCAAAAATCTCTCAAGAGGTTACGGTTATAAACCAGTGCTTTCATAAGGCAATTTTTTAACATCCTATTGTAGGATATTTTAAAAGGGGGGGTATTATGTTATACATACATATTCATCACTATCTTACACTGTGTTGGTTAGAAACACCACTTGGCCCATGTTGCTGTAGTGAAGCTATGGCGAGTTTTTACTTGGTGATGAAAGGATTAAGCTTAGCATTGGGAGGTGAGGAAAACATTTCCTGGGTACGTAGGACCTCAGAAGGCATGCTACTAAGAATAGCCTCTAAGGAAGATCCAAAGAAGATTACTGGAGGATGTGCGAGTGGGTCGAAACAAGCTCCGGCTTATGCTTCGGATAAGAGAACATTGCTATAAAGTCTATTTTGCATAATACCCCACTTTAAGAAAAATATTACAGGCAAAATTGCTGTTACCTAAATTAAATTCAATCACTTAAATAAACCTCTCGTTACACGCCGCAGGTTAAAGAGTTGGAATGTTTTCAAACGAAGTTTAGTCAGCTACATTACCGGGCACGTCACTCTTCCTCTGTATGGCATCAATGCCAAAAATTGTGAGTTCACCCTTCTTGATTCAAACCATACATTTTATTGCCCTGATGGCTTACCGTCCTTAAACTTTACTTAAACGGCCATAATTTCATTAAATTAGAGCTCTGTACTGAAAAAGCCATCTTTAGTTTACAGCTAAAGGTCACTGAGCTACAAATTATACCGGTAAAATAAGCCTACAAAGTGTAATAGTCACAACAATGGATATTCATGTTTACTAACTTACAAAAACTGAATACAGGTTGCGTTCCAGAACGGCAGAACCAGATCATCATAAGCCAGTTGTTTGTGAATATGACTTAAATGTGGAAATATCCAAGAACTACTACTGATCTCACTTGAAACTGAACACTAGGAGCGTTGATGACAAAAAGACAAAAGGATAGAATCGAGATTCTGTGAACTGAGAAAAAAAACAAAAACTTAAACTGTCATTCACACCTCTAGTCTGCCTCACAAAAGTACATTACAAAGTACCAAATACCTTGGCACATTGATTGTTTGCCTTTGACAATCCAAATCCATCTCGTCATTTTGAATAAAAAAAAAATCATATCAAACAACAACAATAAACAACAAACCAACACCTTAAGAACACCCCCAGTAAATCTTAGAAATGCAGAGCTGTTGATATCATATTCAAAGCTGTGGCTACAATAGCAGCTTACCACCACAGAGTATGGTGTGAATGAATAATTACTAGTGTGGCGCTTTGAGAAACTTGGTAACACAGACTTGAAAAGCACAATACAAGCTAGCTTGGTCGGGTTCAGGAAATTATGCAGAGGCTAAAGTAAACAATATCTCGATATGATCCACCAACAGTAACTGCTTGATAAGGGATTTATTTTAACACATTGGCCGCATGAAGGCTCAACAGCAAAAGCTTTGACTGAGAGCAACGCAACTCTAGGTATAAATCCTGACTCGGGTGGGGTCATCCTGTGCAGCATTTACATGTTCTCCTGGTGTCTGCACAGTATGCGTAGACTGATTTCTCTGATCATTCAAAATACAAACAGTAGAGTCCCCTCTGGGGCAAGAACTTCCCCACAAGAAACTGAATCACAGTGGAACCGTCCTGGTTAAGTGAAGGTCAAAATACATACAATAATCCAAAGGGAAGATTTTAAACCAATACTATTGCACACCTACTCAAGAAAGGCTAAATAAGAATGTTCCTTTGTTTTTTTTGGCAGAAGAATCTTTTTTATTTTATTGTTTAGGTTATTCCAAACAGACATTGAGCAAAAAGGCAAAGCCCACAAAATAAATATCTTCTTCTTGAGATGACCAGGCGTGTAACTCTTTCACAAGAGAAATTGTCACCATTTTTTGAGGCTACGCATAAAGCAAGTCTTTGCTATGTTCTCTTGACGTGGAAAATAATGTTCAATGACACACCATATGCCTGGAGCCAAAAGTGGCAAAAGAACTTCTGAACAAAAATTCTGAAGACGCATCTTCTAGACAACACAGCCCAACAACAACAAATTCTTCTCGATTGCGGAACCTAACTAGGCACAGACTAGACCCTACAGCAAAGAAGATCGGCAAAGTGTGAAAACCACAACATAAATATTGAAGTAGAGGCGTAATTCACTGAGGGGAAGGGGTCAGGGCACAACAACTCTGTCGAGAATATTTCAATGTCTACTATAATGAGCCAACACAGACAGGCCCATAAATTTGTTTTAATTGAAGTCAGCAATACATCTTTCACATTAGCAATTATTCAAGCAGTAATATTCTTTGATACAATTAAATAAACAATCTCCATAGGGTCCTATTACGTATAAAGCCCCCCTAGTTTAGCCTCTTAAAAACTTGTTCTCAAACGCATGAGATTCTTGTACAAGTTTAGAAGTTCACATTTCAATCTTCTGTCAAAAATAAAAACTTTTAAACTGCTGCTGCTGGAACAAAATCCTCAACTTTCCAAATCGAGGTTCAAAACTTTTACAAATTTCATTACTCAACAATCACATAATTGTTTCCATCCTGTTGCCGTGCTTTGACATCTGCATAACTGTCAGAAGACTCATAATTAGGTATTCTTCCAAAACCAGGCAGCCCCAACTGAGATTGTAAATACTTCAAAAAAATATACAGTATTTTGAATGCTACCAAACCAGCATTGATCAACATGAATAACTGTGCGAAAGCTTAGACAGTAATGAATCTTGCAGAAGTATTTTCACGACTATAGATCACATTAAACTAGCATCATTGCCATTAAATGGACAGCCAGCCAGTCAATTCAGTGGTGGTACCAAGCCACACCGTTTGAGGAAGACCCAACTGGTATATTAGGTAATGGTAAAACATCGACCTAAACACACTGTCGGCAGCTGGCCAGTAAAAAGGCGACAAATGGTGGTCAACTGGTTGATATGTATATAATAGTGATGCACAGGTTGGCCCGGTCGGATAATCCAATGATGACAAATGTCATCACAGCGTCAAATGTGTGCACAATGGCAACGTGCAGCCACCAGACAAAAGTGATGCATTGTTACTAACCTGAAGAGAACACCTTGACACTGCACACAGTAGGTTCATGCACGGGTAACTTTAGTTCCAAACTCCTGTCCAGTCTGACACGAAGTTGTGACTGATGTGGTGTAAAGGCGCATCAGAGTTTGTCCGTTTCATGCTTATCCCTACAGCTCAATAGACGCGCCATTTCTCCATAATAAACGTATGTTCACGCAGCACGCTCCCGTTCGTATGACAGCCAGCTGTACCGCGGCTCATGAGGGTTTATTTTTTGGTTTGCGTTGGCGAATTGAAGCCCATGTCTTTGATTTCCATTGGGTTGGATTGGGCAAGGCCAAGAAAAAACAACAACCCGTGCATCACTAGTAGACGTTTACGCATGATAAACTACATTGTACCAGTCTGACTATTTCAGTAGTTTGGGAGTTAAAATGAATTGTTAGTATATAGAACATGTCTCCACCCCCAGCTCGCCCTCCCCTAAAGCCATCTCAACCCCTCGTTTCCAGGTGGAGAGACCGCCTCGCTGAGTGATGAGGATGGGCCACCTTGTTGGACTCCATGATGTGGACAGCATCCTCGAGGTTTAAAAACTCCACAATGGCAGTATCGTAGCTGTAACCTGGGGACAGCATTTGAAATACAGATGGTCTTTGTTAGTCAAGTCCAGTAAAGACAGGTACGAAGACATAGAAGACAGACTTCGATCGATATGAGCACATCGATTTTTTTTTTTAACCAAGAAAAACATTTCTTTTTACATTTCAGATTTGCTTCTATACATATGTATATGTATATAACTTAACTTCTCAGGGCAGTTGCAGTGTATAAAGGGTATGCACATTTTACATCTACACCGAAATAGAACCTTCAACAGCCGCAAATTGAGTGGGCTTTCCACTGAATTTACTGTTGTTGCCGTGATGAAATGCTAACTGCCATGTTGTTGCTATGTTATGACATCACACGCATAACCTTTATTATGCATCTCTGAAGCAAAAAGAAATGTGTGCAATTTGTTTGTCCTTACCACAAACAGAACTTGCGCCTTGTAGCAATAACTACCAGAATGCTTACAAGTAAAAAATAAAAAAATAAAAAAGCACCAACACTGAAGAATTCATTTATGCTTAATTTCAGCAGCTAATCCTGAAAATGAATAGTTTCTGGAAGACCACGTTGACTTTGCTAAAACTTTCATTGCTTTGGTAAAACCACAATGTTGACACAAGGACCTCACAACAAGTGAGAATCCGCCATACTCCCCATGTCCACACAATACAAAAAGCAACATTAGAAATTAGGCGACTATAAGAATCGAATGTCGAATAGCGAAATATCGAGGTGTTATCGAATGAGCACTGAACACGGGAGTGCTCTGAAACAACGCCTACCTGGCACAACAGTCTTCATCTTCATTGCCTGAAGTGGAACACCATCCGGAGTACTCAAGGCTCTCAAAATCTACAACAAATGGTCAATTAGCAATAGCATTTTACACAAAGCCCTCCCCCCCAGCGTCATTAAAGAACGTACTTGCTCCATAGAGGCAGTTTTTGGAATACCCGAAATGGATACTGTATTGGAGGCCTGATCTTTGAATGTTGCACCACGGTAGTCTTGATCCTTTCACAGAAATGCGTTAAATGTCATAACCTTGCATTTGTCATTTGCACTAAATACAAGCACACCTATATATCTGTACACACCTGTGAAGCAGACTCAATAAACTTTGCAGGTGCAGTTGGCTTACTCTCACTGATCAGTTTGTCTGGTGTCAGAAACTCCTGAGGCTTGAAGTCAAATCCTCTTGATGCTGTTCGATAATCAATGTCCCTGTAGTCCTGGTCCCTTGGCGGTCCACTGCTGCAGCTTAAGTCTTTATTCATCTTGACCTGAGCAGGTTCAGGGTTGTGTGAGACTTCTTTGAAACCCTCAGATAACTTGAGCAGCTCGTGCGGAGGTTGAGGCTCCTCCATATTTGGTGCCGGCTGATCCCTGTCCTTGAGCCAAGGTTTGCTTTCATTTTCTCGATCAAGAGAGTCTTTAATTGGCTGTAAAAAATCGTGTGGGCCTTTTCTGCCTTGTAAGTCCATAGGAGGAAAGTCATCTCTGTGTGGAAAATTGAAATCTTTTGGTGGGTAATCCATTGACATCCGATCTCTTTCTGGAAAATGCAGAGGATCTCTAATACTTTCATCCCTGCCATACTGCATTGGGAATTTGGGTTCACTGGTGCCACCAAAACCTTTAGGAAAACTCACAAAAGGTTTTTTGTCCTTATTGCGTTTTTTCCATTCTTCAGCCAGAGTCATCTCCTCCCCGCATCGATAGTCAGTAAGTGGACTGTCCCCCCCCTCATCATTGGCTGGGCCCTCTGTAGTTTGGTTGGCACGGTCCTCTGGAGGCAGCTCTGATCTTCCTCTGTCAACAGGAGGGACAGGATCATTTCCAACCCTCGGTGGGGATCGGCTTCTTCCTCTGAAGTCAGACATTGGTCCGGGGCGGTCTCTAAAATCCATGTCGGAGTCAAATCCGCCTCTTGGATTAAACGGTGGCCCAGCTCGTCTGTCCATGTCCATCATCCTCCTCTCATGTGGAGGCATGTTCATGTCAAAGCCTTCACCAAAACGCATGCCGATTGGAGATCGGTCACGCTCCTCTCTAAATCTGTTGTTTCTGTCCATTCGATCCATAGGAAAGCCTCTCCTCCTATCATTGTGAAACGGTGGTCTGTCAAACTGAAAGTCGTCTTGGTCTCTGTGCACGTCCATAAATCTGCTTCCTGGTTCACGCGGAGGCATCTCTCTTCCATCCAAGTCATCAGGGTGTCTCTCAGGTCCTCCAAAACTGGTGTTCACAAATGTCTTCCTATAAGAAATTTCTACTTGTCTTGAAACATTAAAGTTGGACTCTTCATCACGCCTGAAAAATTCTCTTCCTCCCGGGCCTCCCATGTCTCGAGGGTCCATGTCATGCCCCCTCACTGGTGGTGGGCTATCCATTCTTCTCATGTCCATGGGTGGCATATCAAAATGTCTTGGACCCGTATGGCCCATTGGTCCCATGTTCATGCCACCCCTATCTCTAAAATCAGGCATGGGGTGATCCCTGCCCCCATACATGTCTTCTTGATGATCACTGGAATTTATGAAAACAAACAGTTAAAGAAAACATCAACATAAGTGACAGAAAACACATAGCATAAACACTACTTTCAGTAAGGCAAAATAAACAACACATTTTGTTCACCGAATGTGTGGTCCTCTCCATCGTCTAGGTCCGGGTCCAGGTCCAGGTCCATCCCACATCTCTGCAGCAAATGGTGGTCTGCAAATTGAAGGTGAAATCATTGATTTTCTATCAGTTATTTAAGCAAACAACCATATGCAAAGACAGGAGGAATAACATTTGAGTGCATATTTCGTGTTTATAAAGCACTAGTATGTCGCTAGCAAGGCCTTTAAAGCTACAATAGGCCACAATTCAATCAGAAATGATAATCCTTCACCAAGGTAACAAATGTTTGGAGACAAATGTTTATTATTTTTCTTTTATGTCGGGCTGGGAAACTAATCATTCACATTATACTTAAAAAAGGCTCAATAGGGTATCGGCACAGAAAGTGACGCAGCTGCTAGCATCTTAGCACAGCCCTTGAGCCGGTAGCTCTGCGCCATTGTTTTATCAAACACCATAACTCAGCAGATACACCAAACACATGCGGCTTTACAGAATTTCATTCATTAACGCATACCTCGTTTAGTCTTTAAGTCCAGTATCGACAGAAACGTAGCCTTATCTGTAGCTCGTTAACGCCGCAAAACAAAAATGAAGAGACGGAGGTACGTTCTTCTTCTTTGAATCATGATCGGTACAGTTCTGCGCTTCTGCCACACACTGGTGAAAAACAGTACTACTGCCACACGCTTGCATGCAGGACACTCGCATACGATTAAAAAATCATCATAAAAAAGGAAAACATTATTTACAGTAGTTAATAACGTTATTGTAAATTATGACAAAATACAGTGGGAACAGTAAGGAAAATAGCAGTTGCTTTTGCCTTAGCAATTAATACAACAGCCATCTGCAATCCAAATCCAAGCTGTAACAATCAGAATGAATGAGGAAAACACATAACAAAGGACCAGGATGGTTGAATTGAACTGACTTAGTAATAGACCTTAAGATTAGGCTTGTACCAGTTTGCTTGTCCAAAGACGACTGAATTGAGAGTGGTCAAAGGAGAAATGTCCTCAATTCAAACAAGTCAGTCCAGCTGATGACTTTGGAAAATTCTACAATGAACTCATGGACCATTGAGAGCCCATGTAAACATGAAGCATACAGTACCAGATTATGAAAGCTGCATATTCATGACATGTAACATAAGGCAAAACAAATACTGAAATGTTTTGCCTTTGTATCTGGTCAAATGGCAAAAAAACAAAGAGCAGAGTGAAAACTGTATGGAAGTGGGTTTACAGTGAACAATCATCCCTCGAAATGCATTACACATTTCGAGTTCCATGGTGGCCGCTTTCTGTTCAATGGTGGCTTCCTCCTTGTTGGCTTCATAGATAGCAGGTCAGCTACAAACAAAGACAAATTAGATTACATTACATTCTGAATCTCTCCATGAAATTAGGAGATAATTATGCTTAGAATAATTAGTAGTTGGCCTATATCAGATCACACTTAATGATTACAAGATGATCAGTAAGCCCTACATTACAATGAGAAAAGCACACCAACACCATTTTTTGAGGTAAAGGTGGGCTACTGATAAAACAGTTGGCCAACAGAATATATTTTGTTGTAGGAGTTGGGATACAAGGGTTTAGGATGGGTGACACAGACCTTTTCTTTTTTCAGTCCTTTTGTTGCACTGTTGCCAAGTAGGGTGACCACCTGTCCCTCTTTTGGGTGCACTGCACAGCCATTTAGACCTGTGTCATTCCGTCCCACCTATTTAGAAATATTTGATTTACATATATAATGACAAATTATCCACCAGTTTTTTGAGTCATTAAAGGATTTGTACCAAAATGAAGGCCTTAAATGTCACTGAAAAGCATTACAGACATTTCAAGTCGGCATTAAATCTCCATTTCATGATCTTTTATGCCACATTTACAATTACTTTTTACTAATTTGTTGAATGTCCAAATAAGACTCAATGCCTCTGCTTAATCTAATGTTTCCACATATTTAGAAATGATGCATAAATAAAGAAGTTAATTTAGCATAAAATGTACAATATTGTGTCTTGTGTGATTTTGGGCCAAAATAGCAAAGGAAACGCCTCAATGCTGATCTTCATATGATCTAAATTTGAGTCCAACTTTCACTAGGCTACTATTTGAGGTGGTCTCCCATGGTGGTCACACTCCTGTATACTGCAGCCAGGCCAGCACATCAGCCAGCGTCGCTTCTTCTGGTTCTGCTTTTAATGTAAGTAACCATGGATCTATAATAACCCATGATGCAGTTGTTGGCTACATGACAGATCAGTGATTTATTCTGTCATTTATTTAGCACAGGTGTTGTATAGAGCAATACCACCAACTAGCGGCTGGAAAGTGAATCACTTTATTAATCAATCAATCAATCAATCAATCAATGGTTTTGTATAGCCCAATATCACAACAGGAGTTGCCTCATAGGGCTGCACCGAACATTAAGGCAATAAAACAGAGCAGTAAATAAGACAATGTAAAGTTCAGGCGAATCAAGTCTCCAGGCAAACATAATGTTTTAGTTCAGTAAATAAAGATCCATAGTTTAGTGGTGTTTCAGAATTTTGCATGTTTCATAATGGTTGATTTTACAAGTTGTAGAGTTAATCCATGAATAACAAAGTCTAAGCCATCATGGCTGTCTAAATAATAAAATAACATTGGCTTCAAGGGTGGTTTTCCACAACCTCATCGAGTTTGCAATGAAGGCTCTTAGAGTCTTGTTGATGTTGTATAGCTCCAAGCATTCAATGATCCAAGTATGTGGCATTGAGTCGTAGGCTTTCTTGTAATCAATCCAGCCAGTGCTCAGGTTAGTGTGTCGGGTTCTACAGTCTCGAGCAACTGTTCTGTCTACCAGGTATATATATATATATATATATATATATATATATATATATATATATATACACACCTCTCCTGGATCCGCCACCTTAACGTGGTGGAGGGGTTTGTGCGCCCGAATGATCCTGGGGGCTATGTTGTCGGGGGCTTTGTGCCCCTGGTAGGGTCTCCCATGGCTCCCACGACCCGGCAGTGGACAAGTGGAAGAAAATGGATGGATGGATATATATTTTTATTTTTATTTTTAAGAAAAAAATGAAGTCAAGATTGTATTGCTCATTTTATTTAGCCACAAGCATTGGAACAACCAGTTGTTTGCTAAATATAGCTAAAGAGTTGGCCTTCATAAAATACACAACCATGAAAACAAACATTGGTAAATCACTTGGACTTTTTAATTAGAAGTGACAAGTTACACAATAACATCTAACATCACATTACAAATTAACATTTTAACTAGAATTCTACATGTAACTTTGTCAAATAAGACATAAAACACTAAAACCAACAAAGCAGCACAAGACGAAACAGAAAGCAAAGGAAAGTAGTCGCTCAAATATTTCAGACACCCGCGAGACTCAAGTGGTTGTATCTGAAACATTTGAGTAGCTATATCAACCTACTGCAACAAATATTAAGGCACTTCAACTGAAAAGAAAGAAAAACAAATTAATTACATGACTTGCTTGCATCTTAGATTGTTACTTTCTGCTGCTCTGATAACTAAACTGTAGGCCTCGGCATCCTATTTGCTTGACGTGTGATGTCTGACATATTGTACTAAGAAACATGAATACCTGGAAATAAAACTTCTTTGTATGTGAAACATCTGACAAAATTTTATCAAAGTCGATTTTGTCCTTTAACTGTCCAAAGTTCTAACTTGTGAAGCTGACATCTAGAAACATGTTGAGCATACAAACACCTCTACAATATATACAGTTAGTCAATGTCAATGGGTTTCACTAAAATACATTTTCGCTTAAACAGTGAAGGGCAAGGAAACCGGCAAAGGGCTACTTTTCAAATAGCTTTAAAGGGAATTATACACAAATCAACAAAACAAAACAAAACACTATCAGGTCAACCAACACAAGAGGCAAGATGACAGAACGCATGACGCTGTTGAAAAAAGTCAGCTCAGGTGAAAACAAACATGGCCTGGTATCAAGCCGAAAGTATCACTGGTGACAGCAGGTATGTGCTTGGCTGGCAATGGTTCAACTAATTCTTCCCTTTTGTTTTGTTTTGAACCTACTCTGCCTTTTTCTGCATTTGGACGGCGTCCCCATTGCATCCTGTCTGGGACGGCTGCTCGTCTGGTCTCGCTGCGAACACTGAGACAGTCTGTGTGTCCGAGGACTTTTCACTGAGAGCGGCCTTGATGCTGGCGGCCATACTCAGACCCCCCGCTCCTGCTCCGGTCAGGGGGGTGGGGGTGGGAGCATTGGGGTCAGCCACTGCCCCGGGACTAGCACCGGACTCACCCTCAGACGCACGAAGTCTCTTCATTAGGGTGGTCACTCGTACTGCTTTCTGCAACAAGTGGATACACACGCACAGGTAAAATCAGTGAGAGTTGTACTATATTTAGTGTTTTTCATTTAGACTTGCAAGATCGAAACACATTCTATACAAGGTCTAAACTTGAACTAAACACCTACATACTCAGGACTAAACTATGTCTTAAGTAGTTCTGATAAAGACCTTATATCCCAGAGTAGGGATTTTTTTTGTTAAATTGTCTTTAAATTGAACAAAGTCAAGAACTTCAGAAACAGGCAGAGGAAACTAAACTAAAGCGGAGAAAAAAATGATTTTAAATTGACTTCATAATATTGTTACCTAATGAAAAACATAGCTGGGGTTGTGTTTTAACGTTTGTCTCATTCATGCATATTTAATATCGAATGGCCTGAAAACAGCTGGCCTCTGAACCTGCTGATGTCCTGTGGTGGTGCTCCTTTGTGTTTTATGAAGAACAAGCAGATTCTCCGGTGATTTCAGGGCAGCTCTACTTTCATATACTCAGAGATTGGAACTGAACGACTTGTTTGCTTTCCTTACACGTTTTGAGTTATAAAACTTGAAACAAACTGACTCTAAAAACTGCGATGTTATTTTTGCGAGTTCATGTCTTACTTATATTATAACAGGCCAGCAAATTGCACTACAACACATTAGAACTACATTTCCCCATCAGGCACTTTTATTATACACATATATTATTTTATATGGGTATATAATACAGTGTATTTCAAAGCATATTACTGTAAATATATCAAAGGAAATCTCTATTTACTCTATAAAAAAAGGCTTTGTCTTTTTCGTCCCTCAACCAAGACTGTGCTTGCATATTTGGCCCCGCATATCAGAGCTTTAAGGCGTGCCCCGTTACTTTATGATGTTGTGGGCTACAAATCTAATCCGACAGCAACATTGTACCTTCCACTTGGCTTTGGCAAAGTTCTTCTCAATCTGAGCACAAACTCCATCCTTGATGTTTTTGTCAGAAGCCGCATTTCCTGAAATCCTGTGACGAGAAAGAGTTATTATAGAGTATTAAGTAAAGTTGAATGGGCATCAACCTCTTGAGTTAGTTAGTGTTACCCATGGCCAAAAGAGGTCAGTGTCCACTGCTCTGAATCATTTTGTATTCTTACCATTCATGGCTAATAGCTTCCTGCGCTGTGAGCCGCTGGTCCTGGTCTACCTCCATCAGAGAGGCCACTAAAGACTTGGCTGGAGAACAACAGGAGCAATTAACACACAGATGGGGCGGGGGGGATGGGGGGTGTAACAATAACAATGATTACACTCAATGAGCACTAACCAGAATCAGAAATGTCATCCCAATATGGAGAGTCAAATTCATAGTCTCCCGATAAAATTTTAATGAAGAGATTTTTGTCACGACTGTCCTCGTCTTCATCACCGTCATCATAAAATGGAGGATTCCCAGACAACCTGTTGATAAAAGACATGTTTAGCTCAACCCATCCAATGACCTCGATTTTACAACAATAATCTTAAACTTTTCATTTCTTTTAAACAATAACAGTAGCAACATGTAACCCTGGTAGAGACTGGGAGTTTGAGAATTTTTGTTTAAGTGAGAGATTGCAGATTGAAGTAATGAAACCATGATTCGGCCATATTAAATGTATTATTGACGAGATGTATAATAACCCCTTTTACTCTGCACTTCAGAACAACCCACACAATTTACTTAAAACCTGAATACGCCTTTTATTTATAATCCTGAACTTGTTTACATTTTACACAAATATCAAGACTTCAACATATCTTTAACTAAGGTATACTCGGTTCCCATAAAACAGGGGTTTGCAACATTCAGCATCAAAACAGCCACTTTGGCCCATTTCAAATCAAATGAAAGTCTCAAAGAGCCACAAGTGTTTTTATCAGCAAACAAAAAAAACATACATCATAATTATGTTGTTAGTATGATGATTAATGAAATAATGAAAAGTACACATTAAATGTAAAATCTTAGAAAGTGCATTCCTATCCAGAAGAAATTGAACAAATGCTTTACAAGCAGATCACTCGTATAACTGCACTTTATGGGTTTACTTTTTTGCCTTAAAGGCAAGACATTGTCGGTGAATGGGGATTTTTTTTTTTTTAGAGATATTGATTTGAAACTTTTGCTGTAGATTACTGACATAAATATGAGAAAAAAAACTGTATTGAAAATATTTGGTCATTTCATTTTATGCCTCAAAATTCCACAAATTTTCGGCAAGCTGAATAATGGATGGAGCCTGGTTTAAATGTATGGTTTTATTTTGTTGACATATTTGTTACAAAGACTTTTTCAGAGGGGATTTTGGATATCTAGTTTTGAAATAAGAATCAGAATAAGAATGACAACACAAGAGACACAGCAACGAACGGTTTGGCGGACTGGGTCCCACTGATCCCAGATGCTGATATAAATTTAAATTTGGATTTGTTTTTTGAAATTCAAAACTCAATAAATCAGGGTAGGAATTATAAAAATCCCTCCAGGACTGGAAAGTTTGAAGTCTGTAGCTGCTACTGATGTGGAGATACTGTCACCACGATGTGAGAAAAATTTATTTTAAGAAAATGGCTCTTGAAATGACAATTTTTCATATAAACCTATGGAGAAACATTGAGTCAGCGAATAACATGTTATTGTGAAGATGAGGTATTTTTGTTTTTCCCAGGTGAAAGTGTATAAGTTAAGAGAACAAAGTGGCCCAAAACCTGAAAAAAAAAAAAGGAGTTTTGCCTGCAGTGTGCCCCCTTAAAGATGCATGTGGCTCTTGAGATAATGATTGCTGCTTTTGGGACAAAATCTATAGTACCGGCCGGTACCCATTTCCAGATGATGAGCGAGGTTGGGTCAGGAGTCAGAAGTATTCAGCTGGGGGAGTTAGCCTATCGTACATGTTTAAGATTGATGAGGGAACAAGGAGCACCTCAGGCACTGTGTCATCAATGTCATTACAGCAGGCTACTACTTACAGTATATACATGATGACACCTATTGCCCAAAGGTCTACAGGCCGCCCATATCTCTGTCTCCCGACCATTTCAGGGGCTGAAACAATTCGAAAAATGTCAGTACAAATGACACACTGTAAGCTGCTGCAGGTTTGAAGTGAAACAGAACGTACAAAGATATTCTGGGGTACCACACGGGTCTCTGATCAATCCGTTCTCCAGCTTCGCCAACTGAAAGTCACTGATTACAATTTTGGAGTGCTTCAGTCGATTATAGTACACCAAATTCTCCAGCTACAAAAGAAAAATAGATAACTTCATGATCATCAGTGTCAGAAACATAACATTATGACCAAGTGAACAATACAGGCCATAGCGTGTGGATCACATTATTTTAACTTAATAATATAGAATAATATTGGCTTGTATGAGAGAAGTGTTACAAGTTTGTAGTGATTTATCCAAAGTGGCCCAGGAGAAGTACGGTAGTGACAACAGCAATGATTGTAGGGAGAAAAGCTCACGTAGTTCTTCAGACAATATGACAGCTTAAAAATCGTTATATTGCGAGAAATGTGTCAGTGTAAACAATGTGCTTGTCTGACCAATACATAGGCTAATCCCATCTTTTCGAATGGTATTTCATCTTGGTACATTCAATATTTTTGTCACCTTGAGATTTCTGTGGACGATTTTCAGGGAGTGCAGGTAGGAAACCGCTTCCAACACCTGCCTCATAACGTTGCTGGTATCTCGCTCCGAATAGTACCCTTGATCCAGAATCCAGTCAAAGACCTCTCTGCCTGTAGCACTGCACAAGTCACCGCCAAACGTGTCATAACAGAGCAAAAAAAAAAAAAATACAAGTATTTTTAGATTGGCAGTCGCTTTGCCTCCCATAATACTCACAGCTCCAGGAAGATGAAGTATTCTTTCTTGGTTTCGAAAGCGTCAACCAGCTGCAGGATGTTGTGATG
Source organism: Neogobius melanostomus (assembly GCA_007210695.1). NCBI lineage: Eukaryota > Metazoa > Chordata > Actinopteri > Gobiiformes > Gobiidae > Neogobius > Neogobius melanostomus. The sequence goes on from VHKM01000159.1 coordinate 1,546,433, forward strand.
TTTTACCCTTTTGACATGCAGGAAGAGAGTTAAATTAATCTATTGGTAGGCAAAGGCAAGAGAGCTCTCTATAGCATATAAAGTCACATTCCTTTGTGCATAGCATGGTAATAGCAACAGAAATAGATACCCCCAGTACTTATGCAGTGTTCCAGTAGCAATGTCGAAGTATTTTGGGGAAATGCTGTTGTTTTTTCCTCTCAAAGTTGACGACTTTTTTACATTAATCTTAGCGTATCGGGGTTGTTGTTTTTTTTAAATCTCACATTCACTTTTTTTATGGTTCATAAATTGCTACATTATTTTGTGACCAATGGAATAAACTTCTTTATATTATATTTGAGAAAACATCATCTGTCTTCACTTAGACTTAATTCTACAGGCTCCTTAGTGACCAAGTCAGGTCGCTCGCAGACTGCAATGATATGACTTATGTGTAATGAACAGTATAGAGCAGGCAGTATTGATGCTGACTAATACTTTCCAATATGTTTTGAAGCCTCAAGCAAGCTGTGGATATTGGAACAGGCAGGAAGCCGTCAGTCAGCGCTATCCGATTTTATGTATCATAACTAAACATGGATCTGTTCAAGGTTGTGTCTTTACGGCATTCTATATCAAAATTCAATATCAAATTCAATATCAAAATTCAATATAAAAAATTCAGACCAAAGCGACAGGATCCCTATACAGTACATGCATTTCCAATGACATCACACATAGTTCCGGCCGCCATTTTGAATTTTATGTGATTTAACCAAATGTACAGACGTAGTAGCTCTGTCTGTCGAGCTAGAGCAGGATTTACTAAAGATCTGCTTCACTCCTCAGACTAAATTAACACATCAAAGAGGAAACAGAAAACCTTTCTCTGTGATTTTTACAGTTTGTCATGTCAACAGAGTCTCAGTCTGAGTCAGTGTTTAAGCTGCTCAAGACGTTAGCATGCTACCGGTTAGCAACTGTCATCAACTGCCAATGGCTTCAACACGATAAACACATGTGTGTCTCACATCTATGAACACTGAGGAAATACTACAGTAACAGCTCCGCTCTGACCTCTGTCACATGTTGTATCCAAGGCTACAGTAGATGTTTGGAGTGTGGTTCAGGGCTTTCTCTACATGCCTTTCAGTCATGTGACTTTTGTTGTTATGGCTGCCATTTTGAACACCAAAGTAGAATTATGCAGTACTACAATATGTAACACTATCTCTACTCAGGATAGAAAAGAAAGACAACTGATTTAACTGATTCACTGGTTTCTTCACATAAGCGTGCGCTCTCTGGGGCCGTGTTTTTACTGTTACCTTCTTGAGCAATGGTTACAGGTTCATAAAAATTATACTGTCAATCAGTTGTCTTTCATTTTCATCCTGAGTAGAGAAATTGTTACATGTTGTAGTACTGCATAATTCTACTTCAGTATTCAAAATGGCCGCCATAACAACAAAAGTCACATGACTGAAAGGCAAGTATTCACTCTTTTTGACTACATTTTTAGATTGATCACAGTCACGAGGAAAGCTCTCCAAAAACAAAACTTTGCAATACATTAAGACCTACACACTGATATAAGCCCCTGCCCTCTTTGTAATGTTGTTGGAACTCATTTACTAACTTTGGCCCCGGAGAAGTGATCTGGTTAATTGAAATGTTGAACCTTACATTGTTTAGCTTCACAAATCTGCCATAATTCATCTTGTGGCTTTAACTCCTTATATAACACAATTATGCTTTTGTGATTGAAAGTGAAATAATCTTTGTTCATTGTTTGGGTTGTTATGAACAGGGTTTTGCCTCTCACTCTAAACGCTCCCTCATCACTTTGTTAAATGACAAAGTTGTTCTGCCTGGGTAGGGTCGCTGCAACCTCATGGAAACCATTCAAATAAAAGGCAAAGCATCTTCAATCTGCAATCCAAAAACAATTCAGTAAAGATAAAAAATTGAAAACCTTCTCCACAGTGGAAAAAGTCTTGCACCACTGACAGAAAAACAAACATGTGGATGATTACAGCGGTATTTTGTATTTACTATAAATGAGGTCACAACCATTGCCTTTTGCACCCCTGTAGATCCGGGCCTGGCAGATGGCAGACCAAACAGGAAAAAGTCAACTGTTTAGTTAAAGCCTCATCATGTGAGGGAATCAAAGACTGTCCTCTTATTTCTGAAAAGTGGATGCTGACAGTGTTGACGTTGGAAACGCTGTTATGTCTAAAATAAACCATGTTTTTTGAAGTCGCCGGTATTGGCACATATGGAGCATGAAACAACACTCACATCTTGAGGATCATTATCTCATTCTTGGCAGCTTTTCTCACTTTCCTTCCATCCTTTTTGTGAAACTTTTTACAGGTGTACATTTTCAAGGTAGTCCGATCCTTTGCCCGGAAGATCTCACAGAACTCCTCCCTAGAAAAAATGTGAACGGATTTTCGGTACATAATATAACATAATACATAACAAAGTCGTATCCTCCAACAATAAGCTTTGCACGACAAACAGGTGATAGATCTGATTGTTCCTCAATAGATCACTTACGACTTGACAGCTTGTCCCAGGTCATATTTGTCTGTGACTTCTGCGGGACTATTGTAATCCTTCTTCTCCCCGAGTGTTAAACAACCAAATGGCATGGCAGCTCGGGCCGGGGCCGCGAAAAACTCCACAGCACAACACAATCTGTGCAGAAAGATGGGAAAGAGAGGAAACGTTACTGCAGTGGGCATGGCAGACAAAGTGCATCTATAATGTATAAAGAATCCGGATCAAAGAACATACAGACTCTGCAGAGGACCAACATACAGTTTTGTGTCTGAGAGAGAAAAGTCATAGCATAAAATGCAATAGTCTTATAGTGAAGTAGGCAAGGCAAGGCAAGTTTATTTGTAGAGCGCAATTCATACACGAGGCAATTCAAAGTGCTTCACAGTTGCAGAAAGAGAAATTACAAGAAAACAGATAAAATCAATCAATAAAACATCAACATAAAGTTAATCAATGACAGTAAAAGGCAAGAGTGCAGATAAAATACTTTCAGTTTTCATATGCACGGGTAAAAAGAGCTGTTTTCAGCCTGGATTTGAACATTGTCAGAGTTGAGGCCTGTCTCACATCCTCATGAAGACTGTTCCAGATTTTAGCTGCATGAAACTGAAACGCAGCCTCACCGTGTTTATTATTGACTCTGGGAACCACCAGGAGACCCCTCCCTGAAGTTCTCAGGGCCCGAGATGGTTCATACGGCTCTAACATGTCAGAGATGTACTTTGGTGCTAAACCATGAAAAGACTTGTACACAAGCAGAGCTGTTTTAAATTCTATTCTCTGAGTGACAGGAAGCCAGTGCAGAGACCGGAGCACTGGACTAATGTGGTCGTATTTCCTGTTCTTGTCAGGACTCGAGCAGCAGCGTTCTGGATGTTCTGCAGCTCTAACAGCTTGTTTAGAAAGGCCAGTGAGCAGGCCGTTACAGTAGTCTAACCTGCTGGAGACAAATGCATGGATGAGTCTCTCTAAGTCTGGTTTTGACACTATTCCTCTGATCTTAGCAATGTTTTTCAGATGGTAAAAAGCTGATGACGTTATTGCTTTGATGTGGCTGTTTAAGTTCAGGTCTGAGTCCATGATTGTGTCTCGCCTATAGGACACGTTAACAGGTATCAGACAAACAACAACTTAGTGGTAAAGATTTGAGTTACACCAAAGAAAATGAATGAGAAAATACAAACAACACACATTGAAACTTTTGGTGGACATTACAGTATTCACTTAAATATAAGAAACATTTACTGCAGGTTTCTTTCATTTAACATTTTATATTAATATTAATTTATATTTTCATGTTTTATGTTTTATGTTTTGTTGGTATACCAGATACAAATATTTATTTCAAAGGGGATGTTGGATATCTTATTTAGTCTTTGAAAAAAAAAAAAAAAGTTGTTACTGGGAGAAAAAACATCAAATCAGGCCAGGAGTTACGTATTGAAAAACCCTTCTCTGAAAAAAAAGAAAAGAAAAAAAGAACGTAAACAAGTCGCCTACATGTCTGGTGTCTGTAGTCTGTAGTTGTTACTTAAAGATGAGATTGTGTCACCACAATGTGTTAATAAATATATAGGGAAATGTTGAATCGGTGCCACAATTAAACTCCTTGTGAGACAGGACACATTGGCACGATGCACACTGTCTCACACCCATGTTGCTCTTCCTGAATGGTCGGACATCAATACACCACAAAGCCAGTGGGAAGCAACTACTGTATGATATAACACACATAAATCATCAAAATAATCCATGATATCACCAAAAGAGTGGCGTCGAATGAAAAATACATTTAATGATAAACATACAGTACTGTAGCTGGACTTGGAGAGCACCTGCAGTGAGTCAGCCCAGCACTGCAACACATTATTCAAGAGACTCAGGTGGACTTGACCCATCGCTTCAGTTTAATGCACTGTAAAGGACTGGAAGAGCTTACTGACAAAAAAAAAAAAAGTGTTATGTAAAATCTATGTATGCCACCAAGTGTTCTGTTCAGTATAATGTGCTTCTGGGAACAATGTAGCCTTGGACTCACTGCTTATTTTGGGGTGTTGTTTGGCCAGACACAAATTACTTTCAATTCTAAACACAGAACAAATGCACACAAAATAATCTGTGTAATGGACCAGATAAAAGGCAGGGACAAAGGTGTTAAAAAATGAGAAAATGACATAATTTAATAATCTCCAAAATGAATTAACAAAGGCTCACAAAAATAAGGCAAACTATAACTGACAAAAATCTGGGCCCAACTTAACAGAGCAGTAACTGAACTCTGGCAACCAAAAACTGACTGGCAACAAAGAAACAAGGCTGCTTAAATAGGGGTGGAGTAAACCATAACGTAATCAGAGGGAGGCATAGCACAAAATACTAAACTTAGCAAAATCATCATAACAAACAAGCAAAGCTAACAAAACTACCATTTAGCCAAAATGAAAGTGCATAAAAAGGTAAGTTCAAACAAAAGGAATAACAGAATAAACTTCAGTTCACTGTAACTTGGTACACTCCAAGGTTAAGATGGCCCCAGCCCCTCCAGCCAGTCTTTGCAGCACCTTAAACAAGACAAGTGTAAGTAAACAATTCAAACCAAAATTAACTGAAGTGTCCAAATAAAGAAGTAATTCAAATTAACATAATGTGCAGTGTCATTTCTAACTTATAAGTAAATTATGAAACAATACTAACACAAAATTGTGGTGGTGGTAGTAGAGGCACCCACCACAATCTGCCTCCAAGTCAATATTCAACCAGATTTTTGTTTACTTTTCCTATGCTTCTTTGCGAATGAAACGCAACTGGATTGACTTGAAACCAACCAGAATGGAGCTCGACGGCCCGCCTTTAAACTGCTGTCGCCCCAGAAGTGAAATATCCCCTAATTTTCCCACACCCCTCAAAAGGCCTGTACTGTAATGCATTGCCTGTGACAAACTACTGAGAATGCACTTAATCTCCAACATGTACTCAAACACACATATCTTCCTGCACTGCTCAGATTTGTGACGAGGTTATGAGGCTAAACTGTTGCGGTGGAACAAAAGATACAACTAAAGCCGCTGGATATTCTCGGGCACAGAAGCTGTAGGCCGTGTGAATGTAAACAGTGATTGTTGGCAGTTCCTTCAGTGGATGTTGTGGATGTGGAGAGTGGGAGGATGTGAGTGAGGCGCTGTCTGGAGCAGGAGCCAGGACTCTGTCACTACCACGGGGTATGGATGCTAACAAGGAGCGCTAGAACTAGCATCTAAAAAAACATATATGGTAAGATATAGCAAAAAGTTTAAAAATGGAATCCCCTTTTTATTATATTAAATCTTATGCACAAAAACAATGTCCAATGTGCTACACTCTGGAGTGGAAAAAAAACAAACTCAATACGAGTAGGTTATAATTGTGTGGTATTTTACCTTCTGACAAATGACTGTACTTACTGTAGCTTTTATTATTTTTAAACTAATAAAAGCCCTTATAAGGACTGGTGTTGAAAATTAGCCCAGTATTAGTGATACCAGCATTGGATTGTCCCATTGATAATATGTGTGTGTATCTGTCTCTACTAAATAAATCATAAATTTAAAAAATAAATAAAATAAAAACTAAGATTATTATTAACCTCTTAACCCCCCCCCCAGAACTGAGCACATTTTCTCCAGTTCAGCTTCTAGAAAAAAAAGAGTCAAAATGGCAATAATAATGAAACGAAAACGAGGAACAAAAAAGTGACAAAAAAGCAATGAAAACACCACAAAAGAGTGACAGAAAAGTGATCAAAAACACACACAAAAAGTGATGAAAAGGCGACAAAAGAGCCACAAAAGAGCGACAAAGAAGTGACAAAAAGTGCTGAAAATGTGGCAAAATTAACAAAAAGATCTATTTAAAAAAATGAGGTGTTACACTGGCCTATAGGCTGAAATCTTTTAGATTTGGGTGAAGCTGAACTGGAGAAAATGCACTTGGTTATAATAAGATAAGCCTTTATGGGGGGCAAGTGTGGGAACTGAAGGTTATTAAGATACACATAAAAGCGCAATACAAGTTTTGACTTGGTACATTGAATGCATACTAAGATCCAGTTCTACCAGCACCATACAAATCATTAACCTTAAAGGGCTAACATTTCGCTTCCTCATTGGGAATGGTACAAGACGTGATATAAAAAAAGAGGTTGTCACTTTACCAAAGAGATGTGAGCAAGTCCCAGTTCTGTCCTTGAAGTGTGGAATTCTGCCACTTCTTTTTTTCTTAACTTTCCTACTACTTGTGTACCACGGGCAATTCCAATACTCTAAATATTAACTAGAAAAACATGAAAGCCTGATATGCACATACGGGCTTATTCTATTCTGCTGGACACTTACTCCATTGTTCTTTCTACATGTGCAGGTGCGTGGCAAATGATATTCCAATGGATTAGTTGGTGACAAACAAGAAAACAGCAGTGTGCTAAAACTCTTGTTACGCAACCAGCAGCTCCCGACCACATGTCATCACAGACCATCTCCTGTCAGCATCAAAAGAAACAAACAGGCTTTTTGTTTTGTTTTTTACGAAGGAGATATTTGCCCAAAAGCATCCTGAAATGCTCCTAGGAATGCATTTGAATTAAAACAGCTTTCTTATTTGGCACCTGGCTTCGATTGTAGTCAACAATGTCTGGAGTATGGCTGCAGAATCATCAACCAGTGCCAGTGTCTATTTTAGGACAGAACTCTGTGTGACTAGAACCACACAGGAACCAGGGAAACTAAATTTAGTCCAGAAAACTGCAGAGAGACTTTTTAGCAGCTTCACGCCTTGTGTCAGGTCCATCAGTCCATCTTTGTCCATTTCGTTTTTTCAGAGTATATGCACATTTTCGATGTTTCCTGAGAACAAATAAAAATAAAGAATCAAATGCATCTTAAACAAATAGCATGGCTTTTTAAATAAGAGAAAGTAAAGAATAAACTGTCAAATAAACTCTTAATTCTGTAAAAAAATAGTGTACAGGGTAGTTTTGGCATGAATGAACAAACAGGATTTGGATTTTAAGGTAAAAACGTAACAATGCTGATTTCAAAAGTTATGCACAACAAAAAAATCCACTTTTTAAATGGACATAATAGGCCTAGGGTTCTCTTCTACCATTATTTATTTGTCCAATTGCATAGAATAAAATGTAATTATTACTACAAAAGAGGAAAAAGGTGAAGTGCCTTTATTTCTGACAAGCATTCTAAAATTCTAACCATTTAAAAATACCTATATGCAAAAAATGATTTATGTCAGCTGCATATCAAAAATGTATTTATGCTCAGATTAATGTTTAGTTTAGGTTTAGGTTTAATATTGATTCAAAACAACTACTGATTTTTTGACAAACCACTAGCTACAAGCAAAAAATAAATTCAATATTTGTTAGCACAGAAAATCATCTTCATTAATATCCTTAAATGGTTGTACTTTGCATTACAATAACATCATGGCAACGGGACGGAAACGAGCTTGGTAAGTAAGTGTTAACTAAGATTCATGCATAGTAATTACTTATGGAAATATACTATTTCCTGGTAATCCGGCCACCAAACCTGAAGACTGTAATTGATCACAAAACACAGTTAATATTTTGTGATAATATTAAGAAAACAAGGCCGGAAAACGCATTCATACCCTATTCGTAGTTATGCTTTGCAATTTCCATCCTATTGATTTGTTATGAGTTTGCTGTAAAGTTACTTATTAATGTTTGACATACGTTTTTTACCTCCCCTTCCCCAAATTCACCGACATTGCAAAAAACAACAAAAGGGCAGGCCCCTGCTGAAATAACATCCACACATGTTTCCAAACTACCAACAGATGTAACACAGAAAGCATTCAGTGTTTTTTCCCCCACCACATACATCAATTCCTCAGTCTCCATCTGTCTCTGCCTCACCCCGCTGCACAATCTGATAAATTCACGCCGATTCCCCCTCTTGTTAAATAGTTTCCCTGTATTCACAGAGATAAAAGATTTTCCTCTTCACCACCGGCAGAAAAAAGATTCACATACTTGAATAGTGCTGAATCAGTCGTCTTTATCTCTGCCTTTTTAAACCATCTTAATGAAGTGCTCCACATAGACGGGCAGGCACAGATGGCTCATGTTGCGAGTGCATTTGGAAAACATTACAAAACATTACTACTACATTATCAACTTGAAAATCATCAAGTTTCAACATTGCGTTATGAAATTTGATATTGTTAGTCAGACACTCTTGAGAGTTTCTTAAAATGCCTATAAAAATCTGAAATATTGCCTAATGCACTTTCATGTATTGTGTATTGTATTACACTGTTACGTATGTGTCACATCACGTACCAATGATTTTAAAAATCTGAAATATTGAAAGTGTTACACCCAAATTGTCATGTGACCTCTGTCAAAATAACACTGTTCAGCCTTGGCAATTTTCCAAGTACTAAGCACAATCCAGTGTAATGTTTTTTCGCCAATGCCAAGCCTCAATAAACGAGTTTGGGTTACCTCAGGAAGGAACTATTATAGTCAGACATTATCTGCTGTGGTGTAAAGTGGAGTACGTTTGTGCTGTGCCATCTGGATGTGCCACACAATAGATGCACAATTCACTTTTTGAAAAGGAGGTTACAGAATAAATCTCTGAGTTCCCTGTTTGCAAAAAAAATAATGGAATGACAGTGCAAAATGTGCTACAGTGAAAAGCAGTAAATAAAATAGCACAATAGCAAGATATTGTTTGTCAGTTCCTGCAGGGTTTACCATATATTCAGGATTTTTTCTATTCTTGGTTATATATGGTTAATTCTGGTTATAATATTGCATGATATCCTACTTCATATAAGTAACATTCGAAGTTCATGACCTGAACCCACAACGCTGAGGTCAGCAGCCCTATAACCACTCGAACACTGCTGCCCCATGCATGCGTGTTCTTAAAGTGGTCTTCCTGGTCCTGGATGTGTATCAAATGCAAAGTATGAACTGAAACTTGAATTTAAACACATGATTATCCAATCATATCACAATCACATTACTTGCTGCAAAAAAAAAACACAGTTAAATATCTTAAATGTTGCACGGTTGCACCCCATGATTAGACCATCTTGCTGCAATTATTGTGTCAAGACCAAATTTCTTAAATATTGCGTGACATGTTTTGTGTTTCTCACATTTTTTCTTAGTTTTATGGGATACTGATAGCGGTAAAAGTTGAAATTGTTTTGTTAAGCTCTCAATCACTCAGGAGTAAAGGTTTTCAAAGTGGTCAACTGGATTGGGCCGTTTAAGTTGTACAGTCGTTTTACTTCTCTTCTTCATGCTCATCTGCTCAGCTTCTGGTAATCAAGCCGTAGGTCTATAGCTCACTCGCAAAGTAGACTTTACTATCTTGCTTCCTATTTCCAATGCGAAAGTAAAATAATACACATCCCAGAAGATGTCATGCCATAAAAACAGGTTTACATTCTTGTCAGCAGTAGTCTAACAACATATCTGTTGTATTCAACACCATACTGCAGACACCCCACAGGAGCAACAGTTTTGGAGATGCTCTGACCCAGTTGTATAGACGTCACCTTTGAGCCGTCGTCAGACTCCCTCAAGTCCTCAAGCTAGCCCAATTTGCATGCCTCTGGCGCAACAACTTTGGGGACAAAACCTTGGCTTACAGTCTGCTCTCAAACATTGATTAATTTATCTGCAATAATCCCTTCCCTTGTTAGTGGTCATAATGTTATAAAATACCTGACTGGTGTAAATGATACCTGCTGTTGTTTTTTGGGGCATATTAGGCTAGTTAACACTGCCACTAATAGGTTACATTAGCTAATACTGACCAGTTGCACCTGCCAACAACAAAGTACAAGTAACACCTTTGTTTCCATGGCAACACTGCATTCACCATTGTCACTAGATGTTAAGCAAGAAAACAGTCCGTTATAGACTCTAGTCACAGAGGTGAAAAACGCAGTTACATGTTGGGATTAAGTTGGGGGGGTTATGTGTTTTTGGAGACCACTTGTCTTCCTAAATCTTTCTGCCGCGTTCTACAAGTGTGATGCAGTGATTTGTATCCTCGGTACAGATTCTATGCCACATGCCTTCTGCTTTGGGCTGACATAAACAAATTCACTATGTAGGATTTTGGGTACATAAAGGAGATATTTAGAAATATACTGGCTATGAAGACGAATAATTCAAACAATTGTTTATGTTTAGACAAGTGAAAACGTTTGGATATTCAAATCGGGGTTCAAAGCCAGCGCACTTCCAAAGATGATGATCAGGGATGGCAACTCATATTGTCAATGCCAAATTTATTAACAAATCAATTTACATGTGTTCATTGGTCTCGTGTGGCGCAAACATTTCCATTGTCCCAGCAATTCAAAACATATCATCATATCTTATGAATGGCCGAAACAGGAAAAAGTGACATGAGTGAAACACATGTAAAAAGTGAAAAGACTTTCCACTTCAGTGTGTATACTGTTCAATGGATTTCGAATGTTGATTTCACCCCCACTTCAAATTTTAGCACTGAAGTCATGCTTCTTGATTCTCATGCCCGGTCGCTGTGTACAGCCAAGCCCATTCACTTTCTCAACAGAGTGAAGAGAAATCTGACTCCTTCCCACTAATGTTCTCTTCTTCCTAAATCAATCCTTTCAGACATCTTTTGAAAATGGAAATTATGCATAGCTTTGTTTCTCAACACTTGAAATCTACATTTCAAACGAAGATTTTTCCTTGTTATGACATGTAGTTTTGGGGATTTTTGAAATCGAATGAGTGAATTTGAATGGTGGTTTTGTTTTTAAATAGGTTCAACTCCTGCCCATTGACCAGTATCTAAAGACCATATTCCGCCTAAGACTGGATTTTCATTCATAATGGGTTGTTTTCTCACATGATGTGCTGCTTCTTGATGAAATAATCTATTTTATTGGTCAGGGTCAAGTGAATTTTCTTCAAAGACATAGCGTGTTGGCAGACGGCCTTGTACTCATGCCAACTCCCGTAAACAGCCCCTGCCTAATGCGTCATTTGTACCTGCTGTCATGTTTAGCAGCCGGCTTTCTGAACATATACAGCCTAAACTTAGGAGATCTCCATCACACTTTTAGATGGGATAAGCCTTCATGTCTTCTTTAGCACTCGTTGCTGTCACACTCCGCTGTTCATCACCATTGCCAAAGCCCCGACCAGCTTCTTCTGATGTTGTTTTGTTTCCATGGCGACCGGAGCTACATTATATTCGCACTGTGGTACTGTCGGTATCGCTCAACACCAAAAACACTGCATGCATGTATGAAAAGCATGTATGGGCGAGGTTATAGTGACTGTCTCCTATACAGTGCACCATTATGTGACCAATTCAGCAAAGTTATGTTGAAATGTTTTAGTACTATGGTCATGCGAAAGTCTAATGACAAGATATTCACTACAATATTAAGATTTGTTGTTATGTGGGCTATATATTTATTGCATGAGTGCATGTGTTTTTGTGTTTGTCTACCAGTCAAGCATGTCTAAATTTGGCCAATTTCAACACAATATATTCAAAGTCAGACTAAGGAAAGTAAAATTTGACAAAACAATTAATCGCCAGTATATGAATTTATGTATTATATGTATTTTGGAACACATCCCTCGAAGTAAAAAGTTAGGATACCGATGCACTGGCTAGCCCTTTAACTGTGTATATGTATATCATTCCACACCAATGTATTGTTTATGTCACAGAAAATCAAAATCCACAACATATAACAATCATATGTTGTGGATTCCAATTCCATAGTGGGCTAATAAATGTGTGTGTATATTGTCACGAATTATTTCATAATCCGAAATGCCAAATAACATTTTAATTGTATCTATTATCAATCATGGTGATTGATATATCTATTATATGATACATCTATTGATATATCTATTATATGATACATCTATTGATTATATCTATTATATGTTTCCCAAAGCAAAACATCTGAAGAAATAAGCTAATTATGACAGGTACTGGCAGGAAGTCTATTCTCCATACCACTTTTTCTTAAGACAGAAAAAGATATGGAAATAGTCTATGACACACACTTTATCAACTAAATCCATGCAAATTGCCAAACAAAAGTCCAAATTGAAAACAGGAGCAAACATCTATGCAAACACCCAGCATGCAGCAGTCCAACTCCACAAGTTAATTCCAGACATTATTAGAAAGCCTGTGATTAGGCTCTCGGGTTTCTTTGACGTTTGGGAGGTAACCGTCTTGTCAATTCAAATACTTCATTTACGCATAGCTGCTCCGACCGAAAAGTGTCAGTCTACTGAATGGGATAGACTATTGTACCAATGCCGCAAAAGTTTTCTCTCCAATTCGTGTCGACCGCTTCAAACGGCAGAGCGCGCGACTGAAGCGATGCTCACCGATCCGCACACTTCATCACTACACCTTTTTAAGTCAATAAACGGGCTACTGTAGAAAGCGCGGCGCCCACTTACCTTTAATGAAGTCAAAAGGTAACAAACTGCTGCCAATATTTCAGGTTTTTCGCCCTTTTTCTTCTTCTTCTCTTCTTCTTTTTTTATTTTTTTTTACGTTTCCTTGGCTGACTGCTGGTTTTTACATCCGCTGCGATATGACACAGATTTTAAGATCTCATTTCCAGGAGCAGAAGTCAGCTCGTTCACGGGTGTATTACGTGAGCGGGTGATGGAAACAGCGGCTGATGGTGAAGCAGGATGGAGGGGAGCAGCGCGCGCGCGTGTGTGTGTCCGTCCGTGAGCCGCCGCTGTCTGCCGCACTGTATGTGTTTATGCGTAAAAAAAAAAATGTTTGGTGAGCCGCTTGAAAGGAGTTTTGACAGAGAGTGAACCTGTGAACGTCTGCGCTGTTACCGCGGCGTGCAAGTGTCCCATCAAAACAAAGTGTGTGTTGTTAGCAAAGTCCCACCGGAAGTTAACCCATCGACAAAATTCCACTTTTTAAACAGATTTTGGTTTTGCTTGTTAAATATGTTATTGGACACGCTGCTGATTTTTCCACCGTGAACTCTGCGCCTGAAAATCTGGTGCTGGGATTACAGTTGGCATGAGTTTGGGAGAATGAATTTCACATACAAAATAGTTCACTGCAGTAATGAGGCAGTCAGGTTTTTAGGACTTTTATAGGCTATTTTGTTTACTTTTAGGGTCTTTTATGTGGCGCACTATAGACATTATGGAAGGAGCATCATCTCAATATTTCGCCCTGCATACATTTCTTATTTGTAGCCTACCTTAAATCTTTTTATTTATTTTTTATTTTTGTGTGTGTATCTGGCCTGTTTTTCAGTGCATTTAGCTTTACACTGACTCCAAACATCAATTAGGGCCACAAAATATTGTAAAGAATTGTAGCCAACTTTTTGCCACTTTTTAATGAACAACCTGTTTACCTTAATAAATCCGTTCTGTAGTCCCTCTGGGGGTAATACAAGTGTTAATGTGATGATTGGGGGGTCTTTCATTATCCCCCGGTGTGTCTGGCCAAAAAAAGCACAATTGCAACTTTCCTGCCTCCGGGTCGGCGGCCCAATACACACTAATGGGATCACGAAGAAGAAGCTAACAGGCCAACGGGCAAAGCTAACAGTGGGCTAGCGCCACTTAAACTGTCTTTACAGCCAAGTTTGAGTGAAAAAAATTATGTCCATTGTGTAATTGGATGTACAATATCCCTCTCTCCCTTTGTCTTTTCTGTCAGCGTAGTATTTACTCTCACGGACAATTAATGAGTAAATAAAAGCAACATGCTACGACACCTGCAGTGGCGCTTATGGCCTCTAGGGGCATGAGTTACTTAGTTCTACTTTAAATTCCTGCATTGTTCAATTTCTACAAACTATATCTCGTCTTTGATTGACTTTCTTTTGTTAATGTTGTTGTTGTTGTTGTTGTTGTTGGCTAATGACCAAACTTTATAAATGAAAAAATTGTAAAGGTTAGGAAAACGTGAGTTGTAATAATAATTAGGAACAAAAGTGGATTCAGTGTGATTTCTTTCAATATGCTCAGGTGAATCATTTTTTTCTTCTTATAGTAATCAATCAAAAGATCAGTTATAACCACTTAGAATACAAATGTTATATCTTTTTCATAATTGAATTGTGAAAGGAAAAAAAAAAGAGAAAGACTGAAATAGAAATTTAAAAGAAAAATCCATATTAAAAATCACACGCCATGTTCAAGAGATTCATTTTGTCCTGATTGATTGCACTGTATAACTTCTATTCCCATCCATCCTCATTTATGCAGTCGACTCACATGTTGTTTGACCTTCACCAGTCCCACTACTATTTAAAAACGCAACAGATCACCAGTGGATAATACCCTCCTAATCTCCAGTCTCGATCGCTTAATATTCACTAGTCTGCTATTAAAGTCTATTGCTAAAATTGTCCACTTGTTCGCTGCTCGCTTCCCGCTCCTGTCATAGCATACGCAAAAAGTGAACGTGCGTCACAGGAGCTTGCAGGCAGTTCCACCCTGCGCTTCTCTCCGCTGAAAAAAAAAAAAAAAGAATACTCAATGCTCTCTTCTTTTTGCTCATCCTTATGTTACCATGGCTGCGTCTGCTTAATCCAAGTCTATCAATGGACCACACTGACTTTGCCCAACCCACCTTTTATTAGCAACAAAAAAAAAGAGCTTACTCTTCTCATGTGCTCTCAAGTACAAGAGGACCAAGAGAAAGCTGCTATGAAAAAATGACAATGATGTATGTAAAGGTTCTTTGTATTCAATCAAGGTAGATACATTAAAACTTTTATGAACATTTATTTATTTATTTACATGGTCTTTAAAACGAGCTTATGGTCTGCAGAATGTTATGTTGGTTCATACAGCCGGTCAACAAACAACTGAATTCTCTATGTTCGCACTGCTCCAGCTTTTGAGCCCTGCAAACCATCATGGACTCACTCTCCATATCCTATGATACGACTTTGGTCAAATCACTATTACAGACTTTATGAGAGCCCCTCCCTGCACTGTACAGTATATTAAAATATATAACATATTTGAACATATTTTGAAAAAGAGTGACCATCTGGATACCTGATGCAAAATATACCACATTTGCTTTGATGTTTACTGTTTGCATGTGTGCTGTGTGTTTGTAATTATAGTCTACTTAGCTAAAAAACAACAACTTAAAAAAAACTACAAACAACTACAAAAAAAACTGCAACAACAAAGAAACAGCACTTTTACATTAAGAAAACTGCTGCGCCAAAGTATGATTTATTCAATGTATTTACATTTCTTTTTAATTTTCAACACTTGTGTATCTTGTGCTTTTAAAAGATGAGTCAACTTTAGCTTAACTTAGTTGTCATAGAAACCGGAGCGGTAGACTTGTGAGGTCGGAGTGGATGGGAACCTTTGGTGAAAGAAGGAATGCTTCAGCAGCAGCACAGACCTTGAGATCACTGCAGCACTTTCACATAAACGAACACGAAGGGCTGAGGTGTGCTGCAGTGAGTAGGAAAAAAACATCATGATCAGTGGAAGAGGAATACTTTGAGTGTTCTAATGTGAAAGGATGCTGTCTTTACCATTTGGAGATACAGGGGTACATTTGCAGGTCATGATTAATATGGGCCTTCCTGCATTAGGTTTTATCTGCAGCTTCCTCCCTACAGAGATGTGCAAGTGTTTGATGAATTTGTGAAGCTAGGGTTAGGCTAACTACAATAGTAAATACTTAAAAATAACATAGCACTTAATTACAGATCATAATTATTTCTTTATGAGATTTCCCAAGTACCTATCTGTTTAAGTGGTTTATTGTTTGGACACTTCAGCAATAAAGTGGAGAGGAAAAAACTGACAACTGTCCCAGCTGGGACTTGAACCCACATAGCTGCAACTGTTAGGGAAATAACAAAAGTGCTCAAGAGGATTGGTGAAGAATAGGCAGCAGTCAGGATGTCTTATGCAGGAGAAGTTTATTTGCCATCGTTACGGGACCCGGAGAAATGAACTCAAGACATTGCGCTAGTCCTACCATTCAAGTCTGTCTATGCTTCCACAGAAGAGGGATAAATACCGTCTAAGAACGTCATACTGACACGCAAGCAAAACATTCAGTGGCTGATAGTGGCCGCCTGAGCGCCACAATCAGGGCTATGACAGAGATAGTACGACTGTACAGCTTGACCCAGTATGATAAATAGCGATTTAATGTTATCTTCTAACAGCAACCAGCCCATTTCCCTAAACATACGCAGTAACAAGACCCTTTGTCAACATGCTGCACATTATATTGTTTTGGCTAGAATCAGAAGTACCCAAGTTAAGTGTACCTTCTTGCAGCTTAAACACATGTTTGATCAAGTAAAAGCACGTTCCTACTTACAAATTCCACATAGTGGCATAATTATGTTCGGTCACTCAGGTATTGTGTGAGTACTTTAATTTTGAAGTAATACTCAACTTTGAGAGCAACATTTTGCACCTCTTCTACTCACCAGTTATAGGTAGCTCTTTCATGCTGCACTAGACTATACTGTAGTTGATTATTGCCCTCATAGTAATTATAGATACAGTTTTGTTTTTTGACTTCGATTTGGGGCTGGTGCCAGTGTCACAGATGATCCACTCGCACATCGAGCTGAACATTTGGTGCTCTTTGAGGTTACCATGGCGACCGCATCACGGCTCAAACCGGATGTCCATAACTTTGATCAGCTGCGTGACCTGAGTTTCTGCGTGTCCTGAAAACGTTTGTTATCATTCAAATTGCCTGGATGACGTATGGGAAAAAACTGTGTTCAAACCTCCTCAAGGGTTAATGAGTCAGTAATCTTAGTTTTATGTGTCTATCTGCAAGTGAATTAATGAATGAATGAATGATGGATGGAAGGAAGGAAATACAAGTCCTTTTTCCCTGACTAAAATTTGTACAAAGAATAAAACTTAAACTTTTAAATTGCTACAATACGTCTAACTAAGCTGTATGACCCCTTAACGTTGCCTAAAACAAAGAAATAAATATAGTTTTGAAGTTTTCTATCCAAAATTAACTGGTCACCCTTACCTGCACTGGGAGCAGAACACAGTGCTTTATGCTAATTTAGGGGTTTACAAGAGCTGCCTCATAGCCAGTGAATTTAAGAAACACCAAGAACATTTTCTCCCCTGCTCACAACTACAGCAACTACAGCTATAAGCTGCAAGTGCAACAGATCGTCTTACAGTGTGTGTGTTAATTAACCAGCCTTTATACAGCAAATATTTTCACAAATTGCTTTGTGTCTTAATCAAAACACTTCACATACACTGCGTTCACAGTTATTATGCAAATGATATTTCAGTGTCAAAAAGGTAAAAAAAAAAAAAAAAAGGGTTTCAATGAAACTCATGGATGGTATTGTGTCTCAGGGCTCTTTGAATCACTGCCATTAATCTCAGATGCCTGTGATGATTACTACTGAAAAAGGACGTTCCACATAATTAAGCAGACCACCATTTTCAAGCAATATAGGAAAGAAAAAGAATCTCTCTGCTGATGAAAAGCGTGAAATAGTTGAGTGCCTTGGACTAGGTATGAAAAACTTCAATACTTCACGAAAGATCAAGCGTAATCATGGTACTGTTAAGAAATGTGTGGCTGATTGAGAGCACACACGGGTTTGTGCAGATAAAGGCACAATGAGGGCGGTTTCTGCCAGACAAATACATCAGATTAAGAGAGCAGCTGCTACAAAGCAACAAACAAGCTGCTGGTGCCTCTGGAGTCTCCCAAACATCAAGGTGTAGGACTCTCCTAAACTGTTCATTGAATGCTGATGAGCAGAAATGGCTGCAGTGGCTCAAAAATACAGAGAATCATTTTCAAACAGTCTTGTTCACTGATGAGTGCCATGTAACCCTGGATGGTCCAGATGGATGGAGTAGTGGATGGTTGGTGAATGGCCACCATGTCTCAACAAGGCTGTGAAGTCAGCAAGGAGGGGGCGGAGTCATTTTTGACCTGGAATCATGGGGAGAGAGCTGGTTGGCCCCTTTATTTTAAGGTGTGAAAATAAACCTCTGAAAAATATGTGGAGTTTCTGACTGACCACTTTCTTCCATGGTACAAAAAGAAGAGCCGTGCTTTCCCTAACAAAATGATCTTCATGCATGACAACGCACCATGTCATATTGTAAAGAATACCTCTGCATCATTGGCTGCTATGGGCATAAAAGGAGAGAAACTCATGATGTGGACCCCATCCTCCCCTGACCTCAACCCTATTGAGAACCTTTGGAGCCTCCTCAAGCAAACATCTATGAGGGCGGGAGGCAGTTCACATCCAAACAGCAGCTCTGGGAGGCTATTTTGACATTTTGACAAAGACACGTTTAATAGATGCAAGAATTTCGAAAATGCTATCAAATAGGGGTCCTATGTTAAAATATAACTTGACATGTTAAGATGTTTTTGATTGAAATAGCTTTTGATTTCAGTAAATATGACCTCCTAATGCTGCAAATTCAACAAATGTCCATTTTCAGTTCTTTACAACCTATAAAATGTATTGAAACTCTGTTGTGCATAATAATTCTGAACAGTACATTGTGGGTTGTTTACTATATATATTTTTTTTAAAATGCTATCGGGAGGTTTTTTCAATCACATTCATATCATCCTCTAACAGTTAAAGACTTGAAAATGATGCTGACTGTCATTTGAGTTGACAATTTAGAAAATCTGAGAAAAATATAATTTGCATAATAACTGTGAATGCAGTGTAGGCAGAACAAAATCAAGCTTTGTTTAGCATTAAGTAAATGAGAGCTTTATTTTTTATTTATTTGTTTATTTGGTCAGGAGTGCATGTTAATGACCATACATGGGTCTCATTAGTGTTGGGGAGTAACTAAATACATGTATTTAGAATACATGTATTTACACATCTCATTTTGAGTAACTGTATTCTGGTAAAGTTACTCTTTCAGTTGAGTTACTTTCCAAATATTACATTTTTAGCTCCACATTGCACAACATTATTAAGAAAGAACCTTTAATGTTGGCCTGTTGATCCTCCTAAAATAAAATGACGATTTAAAACGCCTTATGCCACAGTTCATACAAACACTGCTCTGCACTGCACTGAATCAGCTTATGATCAGGTCAGTTAGGTAAAGCTCTAACACACAGCCTGAAGTAAAGCTGCCTTAGAAGAAACACTGCTGTGGGAAGTACGGTACACTGAGCACTATCCTCTTCTTCTTCTTACTGCAAACGTTGTCTTATTATGATACAATATTTATTTTATCTGTAGTCTATTCATTACTATTCACATGGTGTCTCCTGTCCCACTCCCCCTCGGGAGTGCCTGTCTAGATCGAACGGAGGAACCCGGCTGAACGGAGGAACCCTGCCTTCTGGATTGACAACAAGGACTGGACGGTCTGCGATCTTGGCCCGCCTGCTGAGGGACTCCCATCGGCCCTGGGTCTCTATAGCCTGTCCGTCCATGGGAGTGGATCTCTCCTTCTGTGGTTCTCCCCAAGGTTTCTCGTTTCTCCCACCGGGTATTTGAGTTTTCCTTGCCTTGCTGGAGAGTCTAAGGACAGGGGACACCCTCGCCCCTCGTTGCCACCCACTGACGCTTATTTGGACATTATGTTTGCCTGGATACTTGATTCACCTGAACTTTACATTGTCTTATTTACTGCTCTGTTTTATTGCCTTAATGTTCGGTGCAGCCCTATGAGGCAACTCCTGTTGTGATATTGGGCTATACAAAACCATTGATTGATTGATTGACTCATATGCATCACATGATGCTGTGATCTGCTGCTCCTGTGCACTTGCCAAGAGTGTTTTTGAGTTCCTAATTAATGGTAAGTGAGTTCAAACAGGTGTTCCAACTATTGTAGTGTTCATGTTTGTAATTATTTGCCATATTTATTCATAGATATAATGATAATCAATGTGAAAGTATTCTAAAACAATTAAAAGATTAGACAAAGTAACGGAACATGTTACAAAAATTTAAGGCAAGTGTTCAGTATTCAGTAACTAAATACAATTTCAAAGTATTCTCCCCAACAATGGGTTTCATGCATGTAAACACGCCACACCAAATCCTTAGCCTTGGGCTAAGTTGCATCCATTGTCCCCCAGTCGCACGCTCAAACATCCTGGCCTATTGTACATGTTTTTAGTGGTAGGGGAAACTGGAGTACCCGGAGGAAACCTATGCAGACAGAATAGAACGGGGTAAACATGCAAAGAAAGGCCCCATCAGGGATAGAACCCAGGACCTTCTAGCTGTGAAGCACGAGCACTAACAAAAAAACATTAGAACATGGAACGTATGTTTGTTCAACATAACTTATGTTCAACATAACTTGATCTATACCATGCCTTTGCTCAACTTTTTCAACTTTTTTCTTTTCATTGAGGGCCACACGCTGACTGTCATTGCAGCAAATTAGTGAAATGACTGCATTAATCAGATGCTGCAGTACACCTTTATTGAGGTTTGGTACCTGCCCCGGTCTGTCTTACACCAAAAGGTTTCTTATAGACCTGGTGCTGTATAGGCAAACATTTTGATGAAATGGCCTCACTGGGTTTTGCTCTCATCTTGGGACCAAGACGGTCGCAATTTGGAGATGCAATACTCAAATAGATAATAATAATAATAATAATAATAATAATTATAATTATAATAATTATATTATTATTATTATTATTATTATTATAAGATCATAAATAACAATACTATAGAAGCAGGTGTGTCACTGGAAGTTTGGACACTCCCTGCCAAATAGCTAAATCAAAGCTTAATTAGAACTGAAAAACAGTTCCAATTAAGAGTCCACGTATGGGCCTAGTCCTACCATCACAATTGCTCTTCGTGTAGAACAGTGAGAGGTTTATGGGCTTACTCTATGTGAACTACAGAAAACATTTTAACACAAGTACCTGTTAAAATCTTCACCTGAGAGCACTTGTACTTTACTGTATACATTCACTTACTGAAAGGGTCACTCTGCTGCGCGCGGGTCACCTCCCTCCCAGACTGAAGCGCATCAACACTGCGAGAAAGGACTGAAATACTGCATTATATCTGAGCCATATTGTGCTCATTTGTTAGTCATGTTTTAATTTTGCACACATTTCCTCCAAGTCCGATCTACTGAGAATTCACATCGACTCACACGAAAACTAATTTCTATGTAGCGCTAATAAGTAATACGTGTTCTTGGCGGAATGCTTGCTGAGATGAGTTACTTGCTTGTATAATAAGTAGATTATATCGAAAGAAAGGGAAGAGAAGTACATGCTGGGAGTATGTGCCAGCAGTGGAGTATTCACTTTGAGGCATATACCGTATAATAATCTTGAATAAATAATGAGACAGTGCATCGCTGTGTGTTGCCCCAACACTTGGATGGATGTAGTGTTGCAACGCACATCCCAAATTCATCTATCGCCAGCCAAAGAAACTCATATACATCATGAATAGATTATAACGCACACACAAAGGCATGCATTTTGCTAATTCTTCCCATGAATCTCCATGCCTTCCTACACACTTGCTATCCAATGGTAGTTTCCATAGCAACAGGCGTACAAACCACAACAGGCTTTGGGACGACAAAACACCAATCTCTCTCTCTGTCCTCTGTCTCTCTGTCTCTCTCTCTCTCTCCTCTCTCTCTCCTCTCTCTTTCTCTCTTTAATAATTAGGTCCAAAATACACCGGGATTCAGTCATTTCCATCACTGTGTGTCCCAGATCGACCCAAATGGCCTGTTTTACTGTTGCTTGTGTACTGTAGAGGGTTAAGCTTCAGAGTCTTGAGCCATGCAACAGATGGATGAGGTCAGCGACACCAAAAAAAACAACAACACACATTTGTGTTTAGAAGCTGTAAATGTCAAACTGCTGTTGGGGGTCAAAAGGTTAGAAGACAAGAAGTGCATACAAAATCTGTGTTTAAGAACAGGCAACAGTTTCGGTGCAAAGTTTACATCATGTTTAGAATTAGCCAACTGAGGGGACACGGACAGTTTATAGCCAAGAAGAACTTTGTTTTGAACTGTGGCTCTACAGGGCATATGCAGCATGAAGCTAATAAATAAATGAGCAGGATCCCAGAATTGTGGCTGTGTATATGTTTTAGATTCAGAATGTGTTTTCATGTCCCTCAGTAGAAACATCAAAGTCATCTCAGATTTGAGAAAGGCATGTCCTCAGTAACCTTGTGCTGCAAGCTGATTTGTAGCTGGAACAGAATTTTCCATCTCACGTAATGTTGGAAGACTCTGCTGATACATTCAGGCTCAGATTCCCAGGTGTTTCGGACCAATCACGTGGCGGTTTTTCGTGACTGGGCAGGTTTTATACAGCCGACAACATCAACCTAACCTGGTCTTACCATACCCTCGTACTCATTTCGTACAGAGGGTCTGGAACATCACAATTGAGCTCCGTTTTCAGGTGGGAGGGATGAACTCCTTTGAAACGATTGGATCTGTTTTCAAACTACAACCAGCAAATCCGGTGCAAATGCGTAACGTCACCTACAACACCCGCCTTCCCCGCTCGCTGAATGGTAGGTTGGAATTCAACAAATGTAACGCAGCCACTGAGATCAGGCCCAGACGTACTGTATGTAGGGAAAAGATAATTGATCGGAGTTCAGCGCCGGCTCCAGAACAAACCGACTGAGGGTGCATTCAAGTTTCAAAAGGGTGCAAATAGAGTTTCTCGCCATTAAAATACATTGTGATGCCATTAAAATTGAGGGGGCAAACATTTCAAAATGAGGTTGCAATGCACCCTCTTGCACCCTCGTAGATCTGGGCCTGTCGGAGTTTACGTATGGCAAAGGCCAGGCTAACAACAACCACTTTCATTGGTACCAATTGACAACAAAACAAAATTAAAAAAACATGAAGTATTACACATGTAACATTTTGTAAAACTAAATATTGTGAATTGCTTTGATTTGAGACTAGCTGTGATTGGCTAAAACGGGTGCGCTTCATCCTCCGTGCTCTGTAATAGAGCTCAACAGTCCCACCCACTTCCAGTCACGTCCAGACGCATAAAATCATAATTTTGTAGAAAAATTTAAATATTAAAGCAGATCTAAGTAACTCATGCCCCTAGAGGCCATACGCGCCATTGCAGGTGTCGTAGCATGTTGCGTTTTTTTACTCATTGTCTGTGAGAGTAAATACTATGCTGACAGAAAAATCAAAGGGAGAGAGGATTATTGTTCATTGTGCCACAACCCTTACACAATTGAGATATTTTTTCATTCAAACTTGGCTGTAAATACTGCTAAAGTGGCAATAGCCCACAGTTAGCTTTGCCCGTCAGCCTGTTAGCTTCTACTTCATGATTTCATTAGTGTGTTCTCTGTCTCCAGCTCGGTGCAGGGTTAGCCTGGCCTTAGCCATCCGTAAACTCCGGTCAATTATATTTTCCCTGCACGTACTCTGTGCGAAACGAGTACGAGGGTATGGTAAAACCAGGCTAGTGCAGGGTAAGTTGCAAGGGTGGTTTTCTAGCCAGAGAAACCAGGGGGAGATGAAAGACCCCCCAATAATTCCATTGACACATGTATTACCCCCAGAGGGACTGTGAAAAAGATGTATTAGGGTAAACAAGTTACTTAGTTCTGCTTTAAGAGTTTAAAAGAATGACTAGCTGGGCAATGGTCGGTCCATTGTGCAGATTTTTTACAAGATTTAGACAAGTTTTGGACACATCTTCAATTTAACCTTGTGTGTTTTATGTCCACGAGTTAGCACATTACTGATTAGCCAGCGTTGTGCTTTTAAACTCTTAATATTTAAAATTTTCAAAAAATTTATTCTAGAAATGAATGGGATTTGTTTGTTTTTTTAACCAGAAGTGGGTGGGACCGTTGAGCACTATATCAATCAATCCAATCAATCAATCAATCAATCAAGCAATCAATCAGTCAGTCAGTCAGTCAATCAAATTGTATTTGTATAGCAACTTACAACAGCCAGAAGGTGCCCAGGGCGCTTTCCAGTATTAAAAAATCAATATGGCTTTTGCCAGATTAGGTCCTCAGTTGTCTTAGCAAAAATGTTTTCATTCTGCTACCACTACTTTGTACCTGCATGAAGTGATTGTTTTTTTGTTTTTCCCACAATCGCTGTAAAATTCTGACTATAAAATCCATGCAATCAATGTCTTTGTCAGAGCTTATTTGAAATCTACAATTTAAAATCATACTTAATCAAATTGAATGTACTTAAAACTCTGCCTTGTGTGTAGAATGGCTAAAATTTGCTAAAGTGTCCAAGCTGCTCGTCTCGTCTGGTCACAAGTGTGAAAGAAAACCTGTCAGGCTCTGCCAGTGGAGGAGTGTGATTATTACAGTCTGAACAAGCCAAGTCCACTGCAGACACTACAATTACAGAGTTACAGACAAGAACAAAGGAACAATTTGATCTTAGTGCTTTTAGCTCTGTGAGCTCTTAAAAATCACACACTTCTCAATGATGTATTCAGCCTTTATATAGAGCAATGATGAAATGACCAATTTAAAAGCTATTTGAAAACTGTGGGAAACTTTCTGTCTAATGTTTTGGTGAAGTAAAGCAAAGTGTCTTTTTCAGATTTCCTTCTTTATATTATTTTTGTAGTTTATTTTATTTTGGGGTGAATATTAATATTTATGTGATCTGTTTTTCTTATTTTTTTCCTTAGTTTTGTAAAACAATTATTAGTGAGGGAATGTTAATTGAAGTAAATTTTGTAGCAAATTTAGCTCTGGTCTGCTGGTGGTTCCCATGAGTACAGACTAAATGCGCCTCATTTACTGGTGGGCCCTCTAACTCCGTAGAGATGCTCTTGCCAATTCGAGTGCTCACTACCTGGAAATCTTTACCAATTGAGACTTCAATTGGTATTTTTGAGTCAAAATTAAACAATTAAACAAAATTAGCCTATTAGCTTATGACTAGTTTCGACAAACTCATTGATATTTTAATGCCACTTTAAATGTTAAACTTTGCAGTTTGTATGCTAGGGTGTAATATATATTAAGTTGAATAAAATAGGGAAAATAAAAAATGTTTTAATTAATGTTTTTATTTCATATATAATGCAACAAAAATGATTTCAGTTTAGAAAATAATTGAGTTGCTACTATCTTTACTATCAAGGTGGTAGCAACTCAACAGTCTTTACATTTTTGTGATATTTTTGACAGTGAGAACCACTGGACAACTTTTCTATAACTGTCTCCAGCTCCACCTTTCACTTGGAGCAGTGAACAGTGAGTCAGAATCTCCTCTGTCAGCGTCACCCCAAAATACCTGCATCAAAACTAGTGCCCTCAAACTCAGGCTGCAGTCAGAGAGAGGAACACAACAACACCAACTGGCACACCAATAAAGCATCAGAATTTGTAATAAATTTACAGAGGCTCATCGCGTTCTTCATCAGGAATGGGCTTCAGCCTGGAGTCAATGAAACAAAAGCTGATTAATCATCATACCTATCCATCTATCCATCCATACCCATCCATCTATACCTATCCATGCATGCACCCATCCATATATCTACACATCCATCCACCCACACATCCATCCATGCATCTACCAATCCATTCATCTATCCATTCATCTACCCTTCCATCCATCGATCTACCCATCCACCCATCTACCCATCCATCTACACATCCATCCACCCATCTACCCATCCATCTACACATCCATCCACCCATCTACCTATCCATCCTTCTATCCATCCATCTTCACATCCATTCACCCACCCATCCATCCACCCATCTACCCATCCATCCATCCATCCATCCACCCATCCATCTATCTATCTACATATCCATCCATCTACCCATCATCTATCCATCTACCCATCCCTACATCTTCTCTATTTCTATCTACCAAATATGCTTTATCTCTCATATCCATTGATCTATGTCTAACACAACATATTCAAAAGTAGTCTTGTCACTATTTTGTTTATGTGTACTTTTTGGTTATGTAATAATTGCAAGCATTCTTTTTCATTACATATGAATGAGGAGGGTCTGTTACAGTCTGTCTGCATGCAATCCACAAAACTGCTTAGCACTATCATCACAAGATGAGAGAAAAAAATCTAACAAGTACAGAAGCTGTGTGCGTGCCATGGCCTTGTGCCGTCTTGAGCGTTTTTCAATGCTCGGAAAATTGTGTGTTTCGCCTTTGAATGTTCTAATGATCCATCTGGAGATATTCACTGACACAGGAACAAACACTACACTTGTGTCCATCTGCGACCCCCAGCCCAGCTCCTCAACCGCGCTCCCAAAGACACAACGCATCCCAGAACGCTTCTATTCATTCAACCAGAGACGTGCAGGCTCAAGGATAGACACACATTACATTTGTTGCATCCACCATATTGCAGTCAGAAAGCAAACACTGATGAAATGTTTGGGTGCCTTTCAACAACCAAGAAAGAAGTCACCATGAACATGGGGAAAACAATGCACAATTGATGCACTTAATTTATTTTAAAGTCATACTGTGGAACAGTTTATGTATTGCTACATGTCACAAGAGCAACTGAACAACAAGTCAGAGATATGCTCCTAATGATTGACAGCAGCTTGTCACAATAACATTAATAACAATAACCATAATTGTCACACGGATATGATTTAGCATGTAACAGGGGAAAATAACTTAGTTCAAATTAGGGAGTTTTATTCCCCACCACCACATTAACGTGGTGGTGGGGTTTGAGCGGGTTTGACGGGTCAGACAAAGAGCGGTTCAGAAGCCCCTTATGAGAGACCAACAGGCCCGCTTAGAACCATGAGGCCGTCCTTCTGTGGACCCACCACCTGCAGGAGGAGCCATAGGGGCTGGTATCCCCTGTTATTTGAGCAGCTCCAACGGCTGCCCCCACGACCCAGCAACGGACAAGTGGAAGAAAAGGGATGGATGGATAGATGTATGGATGGATGGATGGATGGATGGATGGAGTTTTATTCTGAACACAGACAAAAAATAATCTTATAATAAGGACAACTAACATTGTCACAACCTGCCCGCACATGACACACTTGCCAATAACTATTTGTTGCAATAAGATTAAAGATTAACCTGTTACTTGCTGTCCCTTGAACAGGACTTTAGAGTTAGGAACATTAAGTGTGATGTAAGTTGTGTTTTACTCACACAGATCTTACGCATATTTTTTAGAAACTAGAAGGTCTTGGCAAATGAGGCATCCCACTGGCATATAGGCTGTAAGCTCTCCAGTCAATAAGCTTTGAGATTTGGG
Organism: Neogobius melanostomus; assembly: GCA_007210695.1. Lineage (NCBI taxonomy): Eukaryota > Metazoa > Chordata > Actinopteri > Gobiiformes > Gobiidae > Neogobius > Neogobius melanostomus. Next base: position 1,574,329 of record VHKM01000159.1, read on the forward strand.
TATACATAATTGAAGAAAATCACTCTAACCCTATCTCTAAGGTGGTAGTTAAAAGGCTAAGATTAAAGGAGGAGAGGTTGACTTCAATTCAAGGCTTTAAGCTTTAATTTAATGTGTGACTCTTGTCGGGTGTTCTGGAGTCTGGAAAATAAAGTGAGACAACCAGTCCCTCCCCTACTCCCACCACAGTTTGGGAACCACTGCTCAACACCAAACAAATGCATGAACACGTTTAGTAAGCCATGGATGCCATGTTAAAAACAGATCATTGTCCTTCTATTCAACTTTTAACCAGAAGACGTCATGATGGTTTGAGAGAGGAGCCCACAAGTCTGTACAGAGCCCCTGGCAGCGCTCACAGCTTCAGGCATTTTCACATGAGCTGCAGCAATACAGTCATCCATAGTCCTACCAGGCAGCAATCTAGTGCCATGATTCCCCCACCCCACCCCCCATTCATTCTTTGTATTTACTTACTTTATTCATTTGCTTTTGTAGCCTGAGGATAACCTAATTTACAGTTTACAGTTTTTCTCCATTGGTTTGGCTCATTTCTTGACACAGAAATTACATTCTCAAAACTCTAAGATCATTTGGCAAAACAGTCGTAAGTTCAGCACAACACTATAGCTCACTCAGCAAAAGCTCATATCTCTCCCAAAACAGTTCACTCATGCTTCAAAACTACATTTCCTTCTCATTTAAATAGTCTATGCCCCCAAAATGGCAAAGATCCTTCTCAATTGCTTTGGACGTTCTCAACACTCTTGGTGCTTTTGCCAAAATAACGTGGATGGTTCGGCACAACACCATGGTTCACCTGCAAAAGATCATATCTCTCCCAAAACAGTTCACTCGTGTCAAAACTAAATTTCCTTCTCATTTAAACAGTCAGTGCCCCCAAAATGCTTTGTCCCTTTGGCCTTGTGTAAGCACTGCAAGTCTAAATGTTTAGATGTTTTGTCACTATGGCAGAGGACCATTGAAATGTCCCTCCTGTCCACCTTTCAGTCTTAGCCCAATCCTTGATTGACAATTACTGTAACTTTTTTGTCTAGCTAACAGAAACTGAAAAAACAAAAACAAAGACATAGGATTTGAGGGTAAGAGTAGCCTCCAAGGTTTGACATCACACATTGCACTCATACTGCCAAGGAAATTGTAACCATTATCATTCACACAAATAAAGTAACTTCCATACATCAGAGTAAAAAGAAAATGTATTCAGCATAACATACTGTAACATAACACACAAACAAAAACAATGAGCATTATATGCAACCTACAGTGCTTCGTTAGTCAAGTTTCACCTGACTGTTACGGTAAAGCTGTTTTTTCCTGTTCAAACAGTGACATTTTTTGTTGTGGCCCAAACTGGCTCTAGCTCTCACAGTCCCTCCTGTGTATTCACATTGTTCAAAGAATGTAATTACATGCACATTTCACACCCATATACAGCATTGAGTGGTGACAAAGTGAAGCAGGGGCGGGGCCACCCCTAAGATAAATTTCACTAATTTAGATTAGACTTCTATCATCCATTGCTCAATAAAACTTTAGGTGAAGACAATACAGCAAGGTCTGTGTTTCGCTGTGTTTGTAACATACTCTGAGGTGGCAAAAATAAATGTATTCTACAACACCAAAAAATCAGGTACCCCAGCTTTAATTGATGTAATAAATGTATCAAATGTTCCAATTGATTCATATATGGTATTCATGTTATTGTGTTCTTGACTAATTTTGACAGTTGAACAGACTATTGTGCATGTGATGACTTATACAATGAAATGACGCTGACACGTTTTGGAGCGAACAACCATTAGACTGAGAATCAACAATCAGTTTAGATCAACAAGATCTATTCACTCGGAAATTGTGCTAATTGCAGGCTACATGTACTTAACCATTTGCAAGATGTACTGAGACATTGAGACATGGACTTAGACATTTGCAATTTGATGAAATTAATGAGAAATTCAATTCTGTTGTGAACAATTGCAACGTAGTTTGGAGACTTGTCCATGTTTTTTGAGAATGTCATTTCTGTTTCAAGAAATGAGCCAAACCAATGGAGAAAAACTGTAATAAAGTACATTTTGTTATGTTGACCTCTTCACATCCCACATTCAGGAAGAAAGTGAAAAATTAATAAGTATAACATGAAATACATACAACAAACAAACAATAATAAAAAATAGCTGTTTCAGTTAAATTATTGTTACATGTCATACTCAATTAATTTTCCATTGCAAACTATACAAGTAATACTTATTGTAAAAATCCAATATATGATTTCATACACAATTTGACACTCTCTAAAATAACACTGTGTAGCAGAAGTACATTTTTCCTATCCAGTTCATCATGGCTCACGCAACAACTGTCCTGTGAGAATTGTTCGTTCATATTGCAGGCTGCTCTTTCAGAGAACTTCAGCACATAAAAGCCTAAAATATTCATACACGTATAAACTCGCAGGACAACAAAAGGAATTTTAGACCAAACTTCTCTACTACTTCTTTGCTGGAGCACACTTCCTTCCTGACTCCAGACTCACTGCATGATGAATGTGAAGAAGAGGCGGCAGCAAGCTGAAAATATCTACTGTATAATGTGTACCGATGATGGTAAAACTTGTAAATTAGGATTTGGACTGAGAGAGCTTGTTCATTTATTCATGATCGCTCAATCAGAACATCATGCCTCATAAAGAACACAGTGGAAACATTTTTCGGCAATTCACTACTTCACTTTCACCAGTTTTACTGTTAATGAACTTGAATATAAGGGGTATCTAGGTCAGTGACCTGTGCATGGATAAGTGCTGGAATCCGTGCTGTTATGCTGAATATAATACAGCAGTTCAAACTGTGGTACAGGGGTGTGACTACCTTTGGGATAGCCGTAGTTTAGTCCTATTTTAGACCTGGTTTTAACGACTCAAAAAGGCAAACATTTCCTAAAGGTGGTATATGATGTAAAAGGTTGAGAATGAGTACCGCTGTCTTTTTTTGTGCAAATTGTGGCCTGCTCTAAAATTGGGTCTGATAAGCCTATAAACAGAGCATATTGAAACTTAAAGCTATGCCCATAATAGTTCATGCACAAATCAGGAAAAAACAAACAAATAGTGTGTAGGTTTTCCCCGAATAAGAAGAATTGCACATACAGTATTAGACAAGGCAAATGCTGTTACTTTGTAAAAATCCTAAAACGCAATCAAATTAAGCAATTAAATAAATTATGTTTTATTGAAGTTGTTGAAGACAATGTATTCATCCTCTGTTCTCCTTAATTAGTCCAAATGTCTCAGATTTAGGCTGAACACCAGTTTAGTTTGTTATAGAAACCTTTCACTTTACTTAACAAACATAAAGAATTTATTTATTGCATAACAAAGACTTCCTTCGTAATCTCTTTTTTAATGCAGCCTGATTCTGATGTTTAGATTTTTATCATATAGTCTAGTACCAAATCAATAAACATTGGTCACTTAGCATTACTCTTACAATCTTACAGTAGCCTATCCTAAAATACAGCAAAAATGAACTTAAAGCCTTATAGAAAACATAACACGTATGTACACAAACTAAAATCATTGCATGTAAAACTTGTAAGATGTCGTAGGTGTTCATTACACTGGAGTCATGAATGGACACCTATTGCAGCAGATGACTACTGAGTTTGTTGAAATGATTACAGTGTTTGTGTAACACTTGTTTGTGCAGCCCAGCCTTTCTGCAGCAACAGCCCAGTCTGAAAAAAAAACCTGCCACTGGCGCCCTCTAGTGCTAGATCACAACATTTGATTTTGTAAAGTCATCAGTAAGTGCAGTTTCTCATTTGACTCAAACTCCCCTTGAAAAATGTTCCTAGTAAAAAAATAAAAAAGTTATCCCTTTGTTAAAATATGTACATCTAAAACGAGGAAGGAGAGAAAAGAAGGAGGAAAAACACATCCATTTCTTTCATCAGGGCATACATGTCATTAATAATGTCAGTAATGTGCCAAGTGAGGCAATGCGTTAAATGCCAGTTCATTCTTGTACATGTCTCTGTTGTGCACTAAACCATACACTGTAATCTGGCAATGCAAGGCTGAGAAGTTTTATGTGCAACAACAAAACCACAATTTCAAAATGTTAACCTTGTGCCAACACCCACAGCACCCCAGTTATCTTCCAAGACTGTCATCTAGCCGTGATTCTTAGCTAGTGACAGGCTAAGACTCAAAGTAGGAGAAACTGACTCTACAGAAAATTAAAAAAACAATAAAAATCTGGCATTATTCAATGAGCTTTATCTTCCGCAGGCCTGCACTAGCATTATTGAATAAACCGATTTGCTGGGATTGTAGAAGTCATGTAGGTTTTAACCATGGGATTTGGGAACATTTTGCTTCCTGTTTGGATTAGCAGCATGAGAAGCAACCAAAATTGTAAACATAAACAACTTTCACGTCATGTAAAATGTCTGTGTAAGCTCTCAGTCGTACAGAAGTTGTCCATCCTGGATGAAGTTTCTTCGGTCATCATGTGTACTCTGGAAGGGTAGGACGTTTGCCTCTCATCCAAAAGGCTTCATCAGTGATACTATCGCTTTCAGCCGACAGGTGGACTACATACTGTATATAGAGGACTGGGTTGGCCGAGTCCCTGAGCTCGTCCTAGCTTGAAAGGTGAAACGTCCTACACTGCAACTAAAGAGAACAGACGATCACTCAAGAACCTTCATCTTTTGTAACTATGAATAAATCGGTAATTATGAATTATCAGTAAAACCAATATTTCATTTGAAAATGTTTACCACAAGACACATATAAGTCAAGTATAAGATATAATTGCATACTCTACCTTTAAAAACTCAAGTCCAGATTAACGTTATTGAACCATATTTGTGTCGTGTAATAATTTATGACAATGCATTCATTGAAATCTGGATGTTTTTTTTTTCTCTTTCCAAAAGTTGCCCCAATAAAAATCCATATCTATTTACAATATCTCATAGCAACAGCACAATACATTCATTTTGTCCTTTAAAACATGTGTGCATAGATCAACAGAAATCTCTTGTAAATGTACCAATAATTAGTCTCTTCCCCAGTAGTGACTTTGGCACATCAAAAAATCATGTTCTCAGATTGAGAGCAAGAACCAGTATTTCTATATCATTTACAAGACATTTTTGTAAAAAACATTTATCAAAAATAAAAATCCTCTGGCTATTCAAATAAGGAATAAGGTGCCATATTCCACCGTGTCTATCTAACCAGACTCCAACATCCGCAGATTAACAGTAGATATTTGGGAAAGCATCTGACATAAACACTGGAGGCCTATAGTGTCGTGATATGGCTCATGATCTAAGATGGAAAACAACTTGACAAAATCCACTAATGGCGATTGTTATCAAATAAACCTGCAATATTAATCCTATAGCTTTAAGTGCTTTCAACTGACAACAAACATACCAGTGTGATTGAGTAACATCACCATTTTATGACTCTGTTTTGAGAAAATTGTTCCACTTTGGACTCTTTGTGCCAGTTTTTGTTTCATCAGGATAGGCCCAGTAATTACAGAGACATTACCCCTAAACCAAAGCATCAGTAGAATATGACAATTTAAAGGCCTATTATACCACAGAAGTCTGCGCTTTAGGATGTCACAGTGCCATTGGAAAACCAGTAGTTTCACAATCTTCAGTCCTCGTTTTGACTGTGCCTGTCCGAGTCCCGGTCTGAATCCTCCAGTTCGTCAGCGGAGTCGTTCAAGGGGGGTAGGGTCTGGGTTGGTCCAGGTTGACGTATGTAATCTTCAGGTTGATGTAATGCTCCCCTTCCAGGCCGGACAGGATCTGCTGCACCTCCGTCACCAGGCTGTGAAAGGAGGGCCTGTGGTCGGGCTCTGGGTCCCAGCACATCAACATCAGGGTGTATCTGAAATTAAAGGTGGAAATGTATATGTATGAATTTTGATTTACTTGAGATATTCTTTTTTTTTTTTTTTCATGAAGATATTAAGCTCTCAAACCTGTCTGTCATCACAATTATTTCTGTTTTATGTAGTCAATTTACCATGTTGAATCTATCTGGTAGATGTACAAGGAATGGAACAGGTAGAGGAGCCTTCCATTGGATAAATACCGAAATAATGCTGTTTGTGCATTTTGTGTAAATTCTAACAACTACAAAACTGGTTCCACTTCTTGAGACAGGAGAGGCCATACTTGCCTGGCTAGATTATCTCTGTCAACTCAACTGCTAAACATTTACCTCATTGTCCCACAGCTCTGTAGCCTTCACTGATTACAAGAGATAGCAGCCATTCTGTTAAAATAATACCAACTCACTCTGGCTCAAGTAGCGAAGACTGATATGCAGCAAAACAAGTATTACTTACAATGTATCAGGGCAGAACTGGGGCTGGGGAAGCCTTCGTCCCCTTAACAGGTAATGTGTGATATCATAGGGGTCCACATCTGGATATGGGCTGGCACCTCTAGTCAACAACTCCCACATCAGGATACCATACGACCACTGCAACACAAAAAAGGAATGGATTTTGAATTTTTGGATTGGATCAGCATTCTGAACCAACTGAAGTCGTGAAGGCTTTGCTGAGACCTGTGTACAATGCATTACAGTAGTCTAAACGAGCTGCGATGAAAGCATGGATTAAAATTTAAATCAAGATAAAACAAGTTTGACTTTTGGCAAGTTTCCGCAGATGAAAAAAGCTGGACTTCACAACAGCACTGATCTGGGCATCCAGCTTCAGAGCAGAGTCCATCTTCACTCCCTGGTTTGTTGCAATGGGGCTCACGGTGTGGGATAAAGAGCCCGGCTCAACACGAGTGACATCAGTTAATCATGCTAAAACTCACCACGTCAGATTTCGTTGTAAACTTTTGCGTCTGCAGACTTTCAATGGCCATCCACTTCACTGGTAACTTCACCCTCTTGTGATCCTGAATACTGTAGTACTCTTTATCATAGATGTCTCTTGCCATGCCAAAATCAGCAACTTTTACTGTGAAGGTTTCATCCAGCCTGGACATTAAAGATATAATACAAACATTGTAAAATACTCCAATTTGTGCCACGAAAAAAACGTTACAAGAAAAGTATGTGACATCATCCTCACTTACATGCAATTTCGTGCAGCTAGGTCTCTATGAACAAACTTCTTTTGGGCCAAATACTCCATGCCTTTTGCCACTTGTAGCCCAAACCCAATCAGATCTTTCACCGTTGGATTCTGTAGAACGTAAATTAATAAGACTGATTTTGGAATTATATGAAAAGTGCCATTGTCTTCAGTACACAGTGTATTCCTCACCCTTTTCTCAGAGCGGATGAAGTGACGCACATCTCCGTGTTTCATATACGGCAGCACCACCAGGGGGAGCCCTTCCTTCGGAAGCATAATGCCCAGCAGAGACAGGATGTTGGGGTGATGGAAGGCTTTCATTATAATGCCCTCTCGGAGGAACTGGTCCACTTCTCTGGGATCTGAAATTCCTAATCAAACAATAAACAGACAGCATTACACAGACAGGGTTGAGCTCAATTATACCTATTGCTATTGCTTCAGATCAGATACAAGGATACATACTGTTGAGCGATTTAACAGCACAGTGGGTCTCCTGCTTGTTGCTGTCAATCAAATATCCATGATAGACTGTGCCAAAGTGTCCTGGATTTAAAATAAGAGCAGAAATGTATACATTAAATTATTACCTAAGACTGATTCGGTATTGTGATCAGTGTTGCCACAGATTACTTGAAAAAGTAATATATTACTGATTACTCCTTTGAAAAGTAACTTAGTTACTTTACTGATTACTTGATTTTAAAAGTAACTAAATCAGATTACAGGTTACTTTATTAGTTACATTCATCTGTATCCACCGTCACAACACACTAATAACAAAGCCTTTTAACAACACTCAATTTATTGGAAGTGCATTTTAACTGTAACATCAGCAAAGCTGACACAGACTCAGAAAAGTGACGCATTTCCATCTCTCTCCATTAGTGGCTGAAACATTACTTGTCACATTATGTTACGTCACTCGCCGAGATGCAAAAAGAAATGAATTTTTTTCCAAAGGAAAATGACTAAATAGTAACTCACAGTGATTTGGAAAAGTAACTCAAATCTGATTACTTGTTTGGAAATAGTAACGCGTTAGATTACTACTGGCATCACTGATTGTGATATTAGCTTGTTGCACGATGTAGCTAGGGCCTGGGGGCCACATCGTGCAACAACACATCAATAAATGAAGGCGCCACTTGAAGACATTACTCCCCAGTCACGCTGATAAGCTGCTTGAGTTTCTTCAATGAAAACGTGCTGAATATCGCCAACAATCATCCCGCTTTGTGAAAGCGTGAGCCGGGGGTTTGTGTGTGCACCGGCGTCAGTGCAACTGCAGCCCGCACCTCAAAGTCGAGGGGATCCCCGGTAATTTAGGGGAAATAATGCACATTAACTGTCCACATTTAACTGTTAAGAGATCCCACAGTGCTGTGCTGCTACTCGTGTGCTCTAAATTGGTGTTTATTTGGTGAAGATTGGTCAAATACTCGCGTATGGTCATAAAATGGCACAGCGCGGGCAGGATCAACACTTCAGCATCCTGCCCGTTCGACTCGTTCTCCTGGACAGTGGGAGACACAAAGCTAAACTTTCTCGGCAAACTGCTGCTGTTTAATGACAGTACACATCGGGAACAACACTGAAGAAAGGCTCGAGAAGAGCTGTGCGAAAGAGGCGCGCGCCCGGACAGACACAACGAGCGCGGTAAGACCAATAAATACACTCAAGAGCATACGCGCCGCCACGGGTAGGCCTGTTATCCGTGTCTCACGGGTCTGCATCATTCAGTGTTCACTGCCTCTCCCAGGACAGGGGCGGCTGCAGGACCTAGCGCGCACACCTGACTGTGCAGAGTGCTGCGTCGTGCATGCGCTCTGCTTCTTAAACTGTGTCCCCGACCTGCGCCTTATCTCATAGCGCTGTTTGTGCCCGGTACGGATCAGAATCAAGTTGGTGATCATTGATCAATAGTGGAAAACTTATTTTTAACCCAAAGACGCAGATGTGTCGACAGAGACGCGTCCAGAGAACACAACAGGCTGCCCACAAACGTCAGAAAAAACTTTCCTGGCAGGTCCATGCGGGGCAGTGAGAGGGAAGTGTGCATTAAAGAAGGTGCAGGGGGTGGAGGGGATGGGCGGCAGCCGGTGTGGGGGATGGGGTTTGGGTGTGTGTATGTGTGTGTGTGTGTGTGTGTGTGTGTGTGTGTGTGTGTGTGTGTGTGTGTGTGTGTGTGTGTGGTGTGTGTGTGTGTGTGTGTGTGTGTGTGTGGAGGGGGCGAAATGTTTTCTTCTTCCTTAGGGGGGCGCCGCATAAAAAATTGAGAAGCACGTCTAACCTGAAGTTGTGAGCGCCAGTACTTCCTGTCTGTATTCATTTCCTAAGGAGATTAGCTATAATAATATGATTATTATACCCACTGGAATAATAATCATATTTTCTAAAGATTACTTGGTGGACAGTGAGTTTCAGGTAGATGATCATGATCATGATAAAAATAAATACCTATAAAAATGTAAGTATAGACAAGACGATTGTTTTTATGCAGATTAGTTTATATTTGTGGCACTATTTCAAATTGTATAACGCATGAAATTAATGTTAGCCTTTAGCTTCAAAACAAACTCATCGACCTTTATAAACAGAGATGTCTCTTCCACTGAAATATTTACATCTTACAGCAACTCGTTAACATGCAGGAAATGATCATCTACCAGGAACTCACTGTCCATCACAGGAAATCTTTAGGAAATGTGATTATTCAAACGGATCTAATCTAATCTTAGCATCGCCATGTTGTGAAATGATGCAAAAATTATTGAAAAGCATCCCCATAGATGCAGTGTGTCTTGAATTGTGACAGCATTGTGTCAAAACAACTAACTTTAATGCATGCCCATATGTCATATTGAACCTAGACCATGTGGGGCTTTCTGTTTGGAGTTTACATGTCACTTGAGAGCCCCCCACACAGGAAATAATCTCTTATTCAGTTTACATGTTAGTGGTCCGTATGCTGTGCCTGAGCATTCATGAGCATGCAGTATCATTTGGTAAATCAAATGTAAAATGTATTTATACAGCACAGTTATATACAAATGATACTGTCCTAAAGCGCTGCACAAAACGGTGAATAACAGGAAGTTAAACATGTCTGACTCTGCATGTGTTAAAAGCCAGTGCAATAGAAATGGTTATTCTCATGTTAATTTTAAGATGGATAGAATTGTAACATAAAGTATTGCCACACACCTTTGCCAATGATCTGGTCAGTCTCCATTCTGAGCATCTCTGCCGGAATGAGCACGTCTTTGACCTCTTCCAGCAACTCAGAGCTCAGACTGACCATAGAGATGTTGTCCCGCGGATTCAGAGGAGCGGCCAGGTGATCGTAGCTCGCGGCGTACAATAAACCCTGAAATGCCATCCCGGATCCGGATGTCTGACTGGACAGGTCCACTGCAGCACAGGAAGAATATAATTTCAGCTGTCAACTCTTGACGTTTGAGAAGTTAGTGATGACAGTTAGCAAATAGTGAAAAGACACAGAAATACCTCGTCTGTAGTCACCTGTTGGGGAGAAATCATTGTTGCTGCCCATTCGGCTCCGGGAAATCATTGTTGACAAGCGATTCTCAAATTTAGCTAAAATCATAGCAATACAATATATTACAAGGCAATTATAAAAAGTAACTCAAACTGAAATCGTTACAAAATTAAGTTCATTACCTCTCTTTTTCTTTCTCAAATGGATCATCACAGCTAATGCGAGGCCAGCTCCCATGGCCAAAGCAGCAACTATTCCCAGAACAACACCGGCGATCACTGTGCTGTTGTTTCCTTCACTGATAAGCACAGTCCCAACATCAAACGCCTCCCCATTCACAAACACCTGCAGAGCAATAACAGCGCTGAATAGTTTTCAGTTTCATGTATGAATAATGTTCAGTTTGATTCAAAAGGTAAATATATTGTGTGAAATGTAAAACTGGGTGTGATGGTGCTTTTATTAATTCATAAGAGACCATATACAACAGTTTCAACAGTGCAATACCAATGCCCGTCATTGGTGATGCCCGGTAGTTGTAACTGTATTTAGTGTGTACTTTTAATCTTACATTGACTGGCAGCCCCTCGGTAGGAATTATGACTCCTTTGGGAATCCTGCAGGTCAGCTCATTAGACAGAACCTGGACGTGACAGTCCACTCCTCCAATAGTCATAATGATCTTCATGCAGGTGTTCAACTTGTCGTGCTACAAGGAAGAAAAACAAAAAGAAACATTTTTTTATGACCACATACATATAGGTTTAAAAATAGCTTTATTCCTAGTGCAGTGTCAGTGCTGAATAGGCACTACATGTACTATACTGGGTATGATCTAACCTTAGGGCACTCTCTCTCATAATAATAATTAAAATAATGATTATTTTACATGATTTTACATTTTCTTGTTTTATGTGCATTTTGTTTGCCTATGTATTGTATTGCAATGCCTACTCTCAACTGCAAACCAATTCTACCTACGGGTATAAATACATTTACCTTCCTACATACATACATATCGCGATACAATATTTTTTGCAATATATTGTGCAGCTCTAATTTGAATATTGTAGAAAATTACAGAAAAAGAACTTAGATAAACTAGATAAACAAAAGCAGGTGAGTTAATAAGTGTTACAATTTTACCACTGAGCCACACATAATACTATAAACAGATTCTTTGATTCATCACAAAGTGTTTCGTAGATTTAGATTTTCCAATCCATAGACCTTATACCTAGTTGTCATAGAAAGTCAAGTTAAGAACATACATGTAGCGAAACCTCCGTGTCTCCCGGTTTTAGTAGTAGCACGTGGTCGTCGGTCTCAAAGGGGATGACTTTGGCGTCGGGATGATAGTCGAAATCCCCGCTCCAGAGGTCACTCTTCCTGTCCATGTGAACAGACAGCACCCCCGAGTCAGACTTATCCTTAGGATCCTTAGGAAACACAGGAGCGCTGCACTCCATATGAGAGGCATTCACTGGACCACTGCACTCCTGCAATAAGCACAAGCACAGAGCAATAACGTGGAATATCCTGTCAGCTTTCTCTTCTGGGATCAACACAAATTAACAGCCACCTAACAGTCATGAGTCAATTGTATAGTTTAGTTCAGATTCATTGTCATATAGAAGGCCCATTCTGCAAATATTTCTGGTTTGTGACAACTTCAAATAGCACACTGACTTTTGTGTTGGATTTCCATTTTCATTATTATTAAAAAGTAATTAGTATTCAGAATAGGTTCATGTTATGTGGCTTACACTCAACTAAAAATAACCCATAAGCTGAATAAAGAACATACTTGTTGAAGAAATGATTTATGCAGAGAAGTGTTCAGCGACTTGTACTGGATGACTGTTTTGTGAGCGGAGTTCAGGTTCAGGCCTTTGATCCACAGTTTGGACCCACTGTTGAACACAGATTTATTATATAAATCATAATAACACATCAGTGGCAAAATGAACTAATTCTAACGCTTATGTTACTTGGTGCCTTCAAGCCTCTCAAGGCTGGCATGCAACAAAAGTGAAAAACCAGAGATTTAAAACACAGTATATCTTGTCTAGACAGACAATTTAAAGGTGCGTCAGTGTCGGAGGTCAGGAGGGAGAAGGCCTGGTTCTGGGGGGCAGAGCGGCAGAAAGTTCCACTCCCTGTGGTGACCAGTCGGGTAGAGGGTGGGAGTGCAAAGGAGTGGAGAGAATGAGCAGACGTGGCCATATAAAGAAGGTCAGACAGGTATGGAGGGGCATGGTTTATGATTCTTTTTTTCTTTATTAGGATCCCCATTACCACTTTGTGAGCTGCTAGTCTTGGGAGCAGAATTTTGTATTGGGGGTGATTTGAGATGCAAATGTGCTCTAGATAATAGGAAACCTACCTTTTGAAACTGCAGTGAGGAAGTACGGACGTTATGGACGGATTTTTCCTGTAGTCAAACTGTTTGGATGAATTCACTTTGAACTGATCAATGAGCACTTTCACTGAGACCTTTCCAACAGTCGACGCTGCCGCAGTTTGGCACATGATCAAAGACTTGGACTCAGTTTCATCCTTTGCACTGAAGTAAAAAATAATCAACATTCATTACTGTACATTTGTGTTTCTAAAAATGGTGAACTACTCGTGCTTAAACAAGCGCGTTACAAACTGCCTTGCACAAGGACACAGTGATAGCATGCATTGTCAGTAATGAGGATGGAACTGCCATCCTTCACTGAATATCAGCTATCCAAATTAAACAGTTTTTGACAAAATAATGACATGATATATTTACCTTTTGATGTCACAAGGTTTGTCTCCAAAAATAACTTGTTGTTTGTTTCCACAATTCAAATGGCTGCCTCTCAGTGTAACCAGCGTCCCTCCAAACATGGGCCCATAGTTTGGTGCGACTTCAGTTAATGTTGGTACCTGTTTAGAGAAAGTAAATTTATGTTGATTTTACATGTGAAAATGTAATTTCGTTTCATACTGAACACTCTTCTCACCACGAAAGAGAAGCCCGACATTTGAGTGTGGCCTTGGATGGAGTAACGTATCGGCCCTGACTCCTCACGCACATGGAGAGTAATGTTTACGTTACTCATAGGACTGTGTTTGTGGATCTTGCATACCAGTCTGTTTTATGGACCAAAAGGACATGAATGAGTCAAGACAACTGTGGTGACAACTGTGCAGGAGTTGTTTTAATAAAGAGATAAAGTTAAAAAAAAAAAAAAAGCTATGACCATTTAAGATTTCCCAAGTGTTTTCAAATTTAAAAATAAGAAGCTGTGGTTTAAAGAGGGGGTATTATGCTTTTTTCAATCACATAGCACCAGTCTATAGCATACTACAATGATGACGTAACCTTCTGTTGGTCTGTATATGCAGTAAATTAAAATAACTGCCTTGAGTAAAATTGCTCTCTCAAAATGGCTGTACTGAACGTCTTGAAATAGGCCTCTGTCTCTTTAAGAAGCTTTCCGACACGCCCCCTTCAGCACACTGCTGTGGCATTTAAACAACACTACTGTGCGGGGAGGGGCCTCTGCTGAGCTGAGGAGCAGTGGTTGGTGGCTTGGCTGGTGACGAAAGGTCCAGAGGCGTCTCCAGGAGGTGGGGGCATTCCTAGGAGGACTGAGGCATAGCTACACCTAAAATGGCTGCCGTCTAAGTTTTTACTGATTACTCAAAAATATGTGAATGAGCCAAGGCAACACTCCAGGCATGTGTTTAATGAGGGAATGACATAATAACATGATATAAAGCTTGAAAAAGTCGATTTTACATAATACCCCCCTTTAAGAGTTGAATTAGATAACGCAAAGACACCGCAGTTAGATATGTCTTCATCTCAAAGAGCAGAGTCACTCTTTGAAGGGAAGTAAAACATGGCCAATAAGCCTTTTAAGAAGTTCCACTTAAATAACCTAAATCATTCTAAATAGGGGAAGAAGGTATGGAAGAAGGAATGCTAAAACTAAAGGCCAAAGGAAAGACAATGAATGAATAGCATATGCTATTCATTCAGGAACAAGGGATATTGAGGGATAAAAACAAATTAATTACAATAATTACCAGTACTATTGTTTTTACACTTTTAGGTACCATGTTTACTGTGCTGTAAAGGGAAGTGCTAAAAAATCACTCAGTTTTGCTGAAAAAATCTTTTGAGGAAAAAAAAAAAAAGGATAATCAACTCTACAAACCCACAATGCCATTTTCAAAACCTTGTAAACAGCAAGTGTCTCTTACTTTATAATTTACTACTCACTGTGTACTGCTGCTCTGCCCCTGCAGTACGATGCAGGGGCTGTCCAACCCCACAGTGATGCTATGTGTTTGGTCAGTGATGCTCAGAGCTGGTTGGGTCAGAAAGTCCCATCCACACAGTGTCAGTTCTGTCTCTCCACCAGCAGGGGCCACTTTGGGGTAAAACTGTAAGAAAAAACAAAAAACAAAAGCCTCGTACACACAGTAGTATTTCAAAGTGCATTGGATTTATGTTGTGTTTTTTCCTAAACACTGAAGTACTGTACATTCACGTGCATCAATCATACACTTACACTAACATTCACGATTCAACTTGTTTGATTTGTGATTCAGTTAATTTTACTTAGATGGAAGACAATCTCAGAATAACTAATGCTGCAAATAGTAAAACTAATTCTAACTTGGTGCATTAGTAAAAATATGAATATTTACATGAAGAATTGAACACAATGCGGTTACATTAATCATTCACGTACGTTTTATTTAAAATGACATGACCAAAATAAAATGCAAGAAGTAACATGGCATTATTATGGGAAAAAGACGTATTAAAATAATCGGTCTAAGGGTTTTTTAATCAATTTCAGGCCATTCAAAGGAAAATCGATTCAAATCGATTAATCGATTAATTAAACCCAGCCCTTTATTGATCTCACAAATTGAGAAATTCACTTGTTGCACAAGAGGAGCATTAACCTTTTCACACACAGCAGCCACTTTTTAGGTCTCGTGGTGTCAGTAAATACTCAAACAACTACTAGTACCGTCATCGATATCGGTGGCAATAAAGCTGGATCAGTGCATCTCTAGTTTCCTCTAGTCACTCCGGCTTCGCTCATCCTGCAGATATGTATTCCACTAGTCCTGAACAATGACCAGCTCAAGGCACAAATGAGCTACTGTGCTTACATGGCAACATTTGTATGAGGTGTGTTCTTCATAAATAGAGTTATCTAAGACAGCAATCAAGAAATCACTGTGCAGCTTTGCTTTATAAACCGTGCCATAAAAGAGGACCTACCTGAGTGATAATGGGTGGGCATGCGTCATTGCTCCACTGTGAGCTGCACTCGTGTTGTCGTGAGCAGACTCCAGAACACCAGCCACAGTTCATGAAGACAGGAGCCGTCAGACACTTTGAACAAGTGACGAAGTGGGCACAGCCGGGGCCAGTGGAGGGAACTTTGAACAACTGCACACATAAAACAGACATAATATCAATTTATGCCCCAAAGAGTATCTTAAATTAGATACAGAGTTGGTTTATTGATTAAGTAGGACTGTGATATTATGGGTTGAATTTGCCATGGTTCATTAAATATTGTATATCACAAATTGCCACCAATGTCAAAATGACAAACAATGTAGGGAAACGCTGTGAAGTGATGACAGCTTTTGTACATGGGAGTGAAAGCAAACGCTGACTGTAACAAATGTGTGTCTTTGAAGAATTCAGAAAAGTACCTTGTTTCCAACTACAAACAGAAGGGAGTCCTCTGCCACAGCTGCAGTCCTCGAGACCTGAGTCTCTCCCAGAGAATAGTTTGCATAAACTGTGGGACTGGTCAGTGTCAGAATAATCTGAAACACAAACACAGGCTGCATCACAAGATCTGTTTTATCACACAGGCAACAAGCAAACGTTTTTTAGTAGTGTCAAAGATGTTGCTTATTATGTCAATTACATCAGCGGCCTATTACCACCAAAAAACCTTGCTAAAATAAAAAACATAGTGTCTAAACCAGATTTGGAGAGATTAATTCATGTGTATGTCTCCAGACGGTTAGACTATTGTAACGGTCTGTTCACTGGCTTTTCCAAACAAGCTGTTAGACAACTGCAGTATATTTAAAATGCTGCAGCTTGAGTCCTGACCAGAACCAGGAAATATGATCATATTAGTCCAGTGCTCTGGTCTCTGCACTGGCTTCCTGTCACTCAGAGAATAGACTTTAAAATAGCTCTGCTTGTTACAAGTCTCTTCATGGTCGGGCACCAAAGTACATCTCTGACATGTTAAAGCCGTATGACCCACCTCGGGCCTTGAGTGTACCCCAGGGAGGGGTCTCCAGGTGGTTCCCAGAGTCACGATTAAACACGGTGAGGCTGTATGTCAGGTTCATGCAGCAAAGGTCTGGAACAGCCTTCGTGAGAACGTAAAACAGGCCTCAACTGTTGTTTAAGTCCAGGCTGAAAGCACACTTATTTACTGCTGCCAATGGTAACTGATTGTATTTTAACTAATTTTAATATATAATTTTAATATATACATGATATTTGTATTTTTTATTATATTTTCATGAGTTGTATTGATTGAATTGTTTTAGTATGTTTTTATTGTGTTTATGTGTTTTTGGTGCTGCTGTGAGGCCCATTGAGTTGCCTTGTGCATGAAATGTGCTATATGAATAAATTTGCCTTGACTGAAATGAATCTAATTCTGCTTTATTATCAATTCTACAACATGTAAATGCAAAGAATCTAAAGGTTGTTTCCCTTAATCCATTGATGCAAAATACAATAGTTAACAGAGCAATATTAAATACATAATACTGTAGGGGGCAGCAAAGGGATGAAAGGGGAGAGTTCAGCTTCCTAACAGCCTGGCGGATGTTAGTCAGTTGGATCTGTCACTGATCGAGACTCTGCAGTCTTCTCCATGTGCCAGGACTGAAGAAGCTGTGAGATGAGTGTGGTATCTCCCACTGAAATAACCCTGTCCATGGTAAAGCCAGTCAAATGGGCCCTGTCCAGATCATTGTTGAGCCAATAACACAGTCCACAATGTTCAACGAAGGTACTTGAGTCATCTTCTGTACTTGGTAGTTGAGGTCTCCAAACGTTTCGCCTCTCATCCAAAAGGCTTCGTCAGTGAACAAGGTTTCCCTCAGCAAGCAGCGTAGATAAAGACCAGTTGGGAGGAGTTGGCTCCTCCCTCTACTAACAGCTACTCTCACCTGTGGGTAAACACCTTTGAAGTAGAGCGTCTGTAACGACCTGCTCCCCCCAGTATCGGTCAGCCCTGTCCTATTCATAGATGATCACTGCTAATTACCTGCCTATTGTTCTATTGTTAGCTGAGGTATCGTCTTCTTGGACTGGCCGTGCTCTGTCCGTTTTCCTCGAAGCAGATTGGAGTAAAAAGAAGAAAGATTAAATCTTAGCCCACCATTTCGGTTCATGGAGGGATTTTCTTTTCTGACAAAAATAGCTTCTTTTACTCCTCTTTCAAACCAACGTTCTTCTTTAGCTAGAATTTTGACCTCCCCGTCCTCAAAAGAGTGATTGGAGGCTTTAAGGTGAAGGTGCACAGCCGACTGAGGGCCGCTTGTGCTTTCTCTTCGGTGTTGATAAAGTCTCTTCTGTAAGACTTGTTTGGTTTCTCCAATATAATGTTCTTTGCATTCTTCTTCTTTGCATCGAATAGAATAAACCAAATTGCTTTGTTTGTGGCTCGGCGTTTTGTCTTTGGGATGAACTAATTTTTGTCTCAGTGTGTTCACAGGTTTGTGGTACACTGGAATCCTGTGCTGCTTCGGGGAAAACGGACAGAGCACGGCCAGTCCAAGAAGACGATACCTCAGCTAACAATAGAACAATAGGCAGGTAATTAGCAGTGATCAGCCATGAATAGGACAGGGCTGACCGATACTGGGGGGAGCAGGTCGTTACAGACGCTCTACTTCAAAGGTGTTTACCCACAGGTGAGAGTAGCTGTTAGTAGAGGGGAGGAGCCAACTCCTCCCAACTGGTCTTTATCTACGCTGCTTGCTGAGGGAAACCTTGTTCACTGACGAAGCCTTTGGATGAGAGGCGAAACGTTTGGAGACCTCAACTACCAAGTACAGAAGATGACTCAAGTACCTTCGTTGAAGATGGACAACTCCTGTACGACTGAGAATTTACACAGACAGTCCACAATGCTTGATATCCAAAAACATACGATGGCCTCTACAAATAGGGACAAGCGTGTTGTGTGGATTAGCTACTGGTCTGGCTCAGATATCTCCTCTGTTTACTCTCCGTTTTCTGTCACACTATCTTTTAATGAGGGACTTTGTTTGCCTTTAAAATTGTCATTTTGCTAAATCAGGTCGAGCAAAGACTGTGCTTTCCAATGCACAAAGACACAACAAACACCACAAAAACATCCTAAAACATTCAGATGTATAAAGAAGCCAAACAAACACACAATTCACGAGAAAAAAAGAACCAAAGAGACCAAAACCCACAATGTTTTGGGAGAGTGAAGCCTAAGTCTGTAAGCATGCGATGCCACGGTAAAATGATAACATTATATAATGATATTCTGACCTGTAACATTCTTCCGTCAGATGTCCCAAAGTGTCCCAGAGTGAGTTGTTCGTGCGTGGTGATGAGAACAGCTGTGAACAGGACGTCCCGCATATCACTGTTAAACACATCCAGTCTGTAAAACGGCTGGGCCACCATTGTAGGCATTATATGGCAGGTAGTTTTATCAGCGTTCTGGAAAATAAATTAAGAATAAAATAAACTCTGCTTTTAGACACTATAACAAGTAACATGTGCGAGCAACATTTTAAAGCAGCCAAAAGGATTGTAATTCATTTACAACGGAAGTGTGGGCCTCCAGTCATGTCAACATGCTGTGAACGGGGCCATAAAACTACAGTCACTACGGCTTCAATAGGTTTACTTTAAAGTCTCATCTCTACAGGCATCAGAGGCTATACAGCAGGCTCTCTGTACAATGCATTTCAGTGTAGTGGGTGTATGTTTTGAAATTGCATGACTCAACCTGTGAATACCTTTCCAAGAGATTGGTGGACTCCATAAATAATGTGTGTATGTTGTTTTTTATCATGAATGTTTCAAATAATATCATGGAGATAAGAACACAACTGCTAAGCTAAAGCAAAAAAGAGAGGAAAAATCTGTTTAAACTAAAACATGTATTTGTGAAAAACCAGGCTGAAAATCGTGTTGGTCTAACCATGTTTAGGAAAATAGTGACATGACTCATCACATTTAAAATGTTGATATAACACAAATCAGAACGTGGTAAAGTTAAGGTAAACATTCCAGTGCACAGTAATGGGAGTCCTGCCTCAGCATGTCCCTGTCCCATTTGAAACTTCCAAGCCCGTTTCATCCTTGCGGTCACTCAAAATGGTTAATATAACAGATTATACAAACATAACTTTTTTTTAAATGTCTGCAAATACAAATAAATAATTAACTCTTCTCTGCATAGTTCTTTTTTTTTTACCCTGGATTAAAAGTATTGACATTTAAATTGACTGTATAGCGCTTTGCGTATGATAAAGTTGACAGTAAAGCTACAAATAACTGTATAAGGCTTTTAACACGGCCTCAGCTGTGCATATACTGAATACAAACTTGAACACCAGCTCATTTCCTCTCTCTTCTCCCAGGCTCTGATATGCTTTTTTGGCCCATCTCTGGCAACTGGCCTCTGTTTGAATTCCTTGGCTTTATCAGAAGGATTTATTACTGGTATTTGCGAGCACACATTCTGGAGGTGTGTGTAGTCCATGAGAGCTCAAAGGACACAGTCTGTGCGTGCAGTTCAAGGAAGAGACACACCTCTGTAATATTTGACCCTGGAGTTAATGGCAAACTTACAGAGCTATGATGCAGTTTCATCATAGCTCAGACGCACTGAATTTTGGTCGATTAACACTATGCTGGTGAATTAATTTCAACAAAATGATTGACCAGAATAAGACTGAAACTGTTAAACGGTGTCTTTACTACAGGTCAGTGTTCTGAGTCACCTGCCCCTCCCTGGTCTGTGAACACTCATGCACACCCTGATTACTCTTTATCCAAATCTACTTGCGTTTTGGGCACTACCGTTACCAATGTCTCATTATTGAAATGTTCAATTTTGTAAGAAATAACATGCATGTATGGCAATTATTTTATGACGTCTCAAGGAGTGAATAGGGTTTTTATGGTTGACCCGAACTAGTCCAGTTTAATATACTTCTATTTCTATTCTATATATTTTATTTATTTTCATTACGTTTATGACCATTTACACAACTTGTTTTGCAGAATATAATGTCACACCAACTAAAATACTTTAATGGTAAGTAATCTCATAGCAAATGGATTGGAAATGCAATATATCCTTAATTACACATAATGAATGAATGTGAAAGTGAATGTTGTGTTAATTAGCATTGTCATTGTATCACACCTCAAACCCAAAGCAACAAGCTCAGAACAGTGAATGAACACTCACTTCATGGGGGCAGTTTTCACATGTCTGGAAGTGGCACAGTCCCCTGGACAGCTGCTCGCTTCCGCCGGAGCAGCAGGACTCCACTCCCTTCTCTATGGCTTGATTCACTTTTTTTAGTGAGAAGACACACAGCATAGAGCCTCTATTGGTCTGTCCCGTCTCACTAACATGCGCAAACACCCCAAACAGCACTTTTTCCTCCTTATCCAAACCCAACTTCTCAGCCAGATCCTTTCCAATTTGGCCGTAGTAGGCAGCTTGCAGTCCATTGTACATCACTTCCTTTGTGGTTGCTCTTCTTCTCCGTTTCGGGTCATAAAGACATCCGATCACGACCTCTGTATACATGCACACATCATGGACACCGACCGGCAGACGACCGAGGCGCGTTTGGAAAGACGAGTTGCTTTTGGATGGATCTTCCCTTTGCAACGACAGAAAGTAGACAAAATCCTCAGTGGCAAAGCTGTAGATGTAATCAATTTTATACAACTGTCTTAAATGGGAAAGCACTGTCAGTCCACTCATATCTAACTCAAAACCATCTTCAGTAGAAAGTGGTCTCAAAACGGAAATAGACCTTCTTGGATACTTTTCTGTCACATTTTTATTGACTGTATTTGCCACAAAGAAATAAGAGGTGTGACCAACTTCGACAATAGTCATTGTTGTCCCAAGCGGACTGGCAACGCAGTCCGGACAATGAGATGGAGTGTTTTGAGATTTTTTGAAGAGACACGTAGGCATATTCTGCGGATTTAAATAGTCAATAATGTAACAAATCCCATGTTGAGTACTCCCACAAACGTACAAATAAGGAAACAAGGAAGATCCAGCAGGATCAATAAGCAAAACTTCATTGTCTGTGTCCACTTGTTCTTCTGAGTCCATTTCAATTTCACACAGGTTGCACGTCTGACAATCCGAACTCCCAACGGGACCAGTCTTCACATCCCAAATTCTCTGCAAGTCACTATCAATGCCTTCAATGACATTTTGGGATCCAAGATAAATTTGCTTTTGTTCTGTGTTTACAACTATATTTTGAATGGGCTTTTCTGTTTGGTAGTAAGAGAGGTTTGGATAGTTTATGCTGAAATCCTCCTCTGGGCGTTCGGCATGGGGACATTGGTGCTCTCCCAGGGCACTTTGTAATATCCATAGTGTAATCCATAATACGGTGGCCCACTCGATCATCTCCAAGCCAGTCAGTAGGGGGTGTGTTAATGTTACCTACAAGAAACTGTCTTCGTTGAAAACATTATGGACAATCAGCACGGACTGTGGAGGAAACATAAAAGACGCGTGAGTTAAATATATCTGTTTTAAAGTGAATATAGACAAAACAAAATTAATGTAATTCGAAGCCTGCAGGTTAATGAGCTCAACAAAGTTCCTCAGGGGGAAAAAAATGTCCAATCCCTTTGTTGCATAATGTTATTGAGTCCTGGGGCAAGACAATTCAAACATCTTTCCTGTGGGCTATGTTTACGAAAAATGTGACCCTTCACTACTATTACTACTACTACTACTGCTATTACTACAACAACTACCAACACCCACAAATGTCCTACAACTGCATCATTATCAAATGCTACACTTACCACCAAACTTGACATTCAAACTCCCCATTGCATGTATCCTGCCACAAGAATGTTCTCTGACCAAATGTACCTGCAGTATTTAGCTTTTGCCACTGACTTTGGTGTGTGCAAGTGAGTACAGATGGCTTAAAAGCTATGATTGAGATAAGTTATTGAAAGTGAGAACAAAATCTGGGGCATGACGGGACCTGTTGAAGCCCGTGGAGTAACTATGGAAATGTTCAGGTACTAAGAGAATGAGGAAGCCTTAAGTAAACACAAAATGTTTACTACGGTCTGTGGGTGCAGATCATGCGCAGGCTGATCAGACTTACAAGTTTGTTCATTCATAGGAAAAAACAAAGTGATAATGCTGCGTAAAAAGTGTGACAAATCTATAACGCAAGAGTGAGATAATCATTAATGAAAAGATTTGATACAGTGTGATTACAAAAAAAAACTTCCCTTGGTTGTAAAGAGACAGGTAAACGCGCCATAAAAGTAGCTAAAGATCGCACACGCTTTTTCTCGTCCATTCTTATCTATTCTCAAACGTTTGACAAAAATCCGAAGACTCACCTGAAGCGCGCCGAGGGACTCCCACTGGCACAGATTACGCACTGACACCACTGACACGCACCGCTCAGCGTCAAGTTTCCGACCACATGTTCACCGGATATTGCTTATTCGTTTTCATAATAAAGTTCCTATGATGATTTTATTGTGGGATGTACACTTTGAATGGAAAATGTTACGTTAGGTCCAAACCTAATAGTCTGGACAAGATGGACAAAGCTCCCACTAAAATTATTGAACGAGGGCAAATGGGATTTGCATTGTTACAACAATTTATTTTTGCGCATATTGCGTAAACCAACTTTACATAGGCTACTCTAATGTAGACACATTGCAAATGGTTTCTCTCTGTCCTTTACGGGTCAAGCTTATGAATTTTACAGTAGTTTTATTTTGACTCTTAAATTGTGTGTATTGTCGGACTCTTGACCGCATTGACACCCTGGTGTCCTCTGCGCGAGCCGCGCCTGCAACAAGGAAGTAAGAAAGAGAGGAAAAGTTGCGAAATTCATTTTTGAACGTCCCAAAAATATCTCAGTGGTTTCCTCTCTAAAAGCTAAATCATGTTTCCGCAACAAACTATCTGTGACTTATCTGAACTCGCCGGGTGGAAACTCTTATTTTTTAATATTGCGGGGAATAGCCTCTGGGGGTTTGCCAAAAGTGCGTCGCTTTAAAATGAAGAAGCAAAACTATGGGAGGAATGTCCTGGTCCTGGCAGATCATTTTGAGTTCAGGATCATCAATAATCCTGTAGTAGCAGCTCATATACAATTTATATTGTGGCCCTCTTTCCCTAAAAAGTAAATGAATAAAAAGTTAAACTTTTACTTATAATTCAAAGGTCAAGACGACGTTGAGTAATTTATGATGCGGGCTACCAGACAGTATTGCAACATTTACAAGATTTTGTGGGGAAAGGATAGGGTATGTCATTTGAAACCTTTTCCACATCCTCTGTTTGACCTGGCTGCGCTCTGCAAAAGATGGCTTTAAAACGGTTATAATTTCAACAGACTAAAGCTCTGATATTGCTCTTAACCTTACAGGATATGTTTCACATATCCACTTTTCTCAGTCAGCTACTTTATCAGAGGTGGGCAAACTGAAGCCTGGGGCCAACAGAGCAGCTTGATCAGTACAAACAAGGTCAGTGAGATGTTTCCACAAGGGCACAATGACCAGGTGTAATGCCATAGCAGGGATCAAACCACTTTTGAGTGGACTGGTGTCTTTGCCTGTAATGGAACAAAAATGTAAATAATTATAATGCATTAGTCTTAAATTGAGCTCGAAGTTACTTTACAATTGTGGGCATCAGTCATTCACTCACTCCATATTTGGTGATGGTAAACTACGGATGTAGCCACAGCTGCCCTGGGGTAGATTTATGGAAGAGAGGGTGCCAATCTGCACCATCAGCCCCTCACTTACACACTGCATTCATCCAGGCTTCCTGGTGTTCCTTGGTGGTCTCCCAAGTACCAACCAGGCCCTACCCTGCTTAGGTTCCAGAAGTATATAGCCTACAGGCCATATACTTCTTCTGGTGTCTTCTGTAGGGCCTACAGAAAGCCAGTGTCTTGCAAAGGCCAAGTGCATAATAACCCCCTTGCCCAAACAAAATCGTACTATTGATAACGATAAAGTGCATTATACACCAGTACAATCTGAGTTAATTATTTTAAAATGTATCTCATTTGTGTCTGAAAGTCAATAGATCCATGTGCTCATTCGATAGGCTAAACTAACTCTTATATTGTCATGAATCATTCTTGACAACTTCCAGTGACTTCTGGACTTTAGCTTTCGTGACGTCTCCAGTGGGGCGTAATATTATCAGTCTCCACGGAAAAGTCAACAATGAGTCAAAATCTTCAAACTCACACTTTGGGTGGGGCCAGAAACAGTCTATGATGAATGAATGAATGAACTAAACTACGTCTTGGGCTCTAGTCTGTCAAAAAGTACAGTCAACCTAAAACTTGTCCTGTAATACTCGGTTTATTTAGGCTCAAGTACCTTTGCAACTTCATCCCGTCCCATCCCAGCCAACAAATGGCTTCATCCTGTTAGAGAGTTTAGTTTTATGAAATAGTTTCCTATAGTCTTTCTCAATCATTTCACACCACCTAATAAAACGAGGATCACCTAATTTCTCTAACCTGGGTGTAAACCATATGTTAAAAACAACAACAACAACAACAAAACACCTCAACATCAAAGCAAATATGAAACTAACACAACTTAAGTGAATAAAGTCCATGCAGATGGCCATGACCCTGAGTAACGCCCGAAAAGCTCTTGGTAAATATTAGCATGTGCTGCCCTCTTGTGGTCACTCACTATATTGTGGCGATTACTGAAAAGACTGCCTTTTTCAGAAACGAAAGTGAAATACGGTAAATGCAGAGTAGTCTTCGGGTCGGGTCATTTCTCTGAAGGGCCACCTGCTTTGCCTATATCGCTAAAAGTACTGGTCAAAATGGCAAATATCGATGAAGATTTTTACTCTCGGCAACTGTGAGTATAGCACTAATTGTTGATATGCATACTGTAGGCACGAGTACACGTGTTTTCTTGCGACTGTTGCAGGTATGTCCTGGGACACGAAGCCATGCACCGGATGGGCACCGCCAATGTGCTCATTGCTGGGATTCGGGGTCTCGGAGTGGAGATAGCCAAAAATGTGATTCTGTCCGGTGTCAAATCTGTGACTGTCCAGGACGAAGGAGTGACCCTGTGGACTGACCTCTCCTCACAGGTATCGCAATGAAACACAGAGGAATTAAGGCTTAGAAATAATAAAAGTAATATTTTATCATTGCATGCATAAGTCACAAAAGCCAAAGCAGAAATATGACATTCCTTTTGGTTTCTTTTCTAGTTTAGACCAGAGCATTAAAGTTGGGCTGCGAGTTTCCTTTTGAATTCTTTCGTTTTCATCATGACTAAGCAAACAGGATTCTACCAACACTACTACAACAATATTATATATAGTATTATAGTGTATTAGGCCTATATTGTATTGTTGTTGTTGTTTTATTGTGTCCCTCTGTCTCTTTGGACCCTGCGCCCATAATAAAGTTAAATTGAATTGAAAATTGACATTGAATAACCTGAATGTTAATGTGATTTATTTTATTATATTTTTTCAGTTTTTCTTGAATGAGTCGAGTATTGGTCAAAACCGTGCCCAGGCTTCGCTGCGGCACTTGAGTGCCCTGAACCCTCATGTTCAGTTGTCTTCTCACACTGGACCACTTGACCAGGACCTCCTCATGCAATTTCAGGTTATTTACTTATTCAGATTTATTACTACTACTGATGTGAGATAGGGGTGTGGCTCATTAGAAAGAGCATTTACGATTGAATTTCAAAGTGTCCGGTTTTAAATCCAGGTATGTGCAAAATATTTAAAGTAAAAAATGCTTGAAAGGAGACGTGAGGAGTGTGTGAATACAAGACAGACTACAAACAAATGCATGAAGAGCAGATTGCATTAAAGTTGAAATACAACCAACGCAACACACATGTCGTCAATAACACTGGACAAAACGTTGTACTTTAATCATTATTTGTTATCTTTTCATAATTTTAAGGTCCACGTCTGTATTTCCATTCAAACTTTGACATACTGTCCCCTTTTTGGTTGGACTGTTACTGCACCCTATGAGCACAATCCAGTCCAATGAGTGATAGTGGACCAAGTCTGGCAGACCGACAAATATGTACATGCTCTTAAATACTTGAGCCATCTCTGGTGGAACCCTAGCTGTGAAAACCTTTGAACACACCTCTGCATAGTAAAGTACATACTGTATAATATCAATGTCCTTCTTCAGGTGGTCGTGCTCACTGATTCTTCCTTGGATGACCAGAAGAGGTTTGGGGACTTCTGTCATTCTAAAGGCATTAAATTCATTGTTGCAGACACAAAAGGACTCTGCGGGTGAGGAGAAACACAATCATGATTTGATTTATGTCGTGCACGTGGCCGACTTGTATTTCTCTCTTTGTTTTCTTTGTAGCCAGTTGTTTTGTGACTTTGGTGAGGCTTTTGAAGTGCTGGACCAGGATGGAGAGGCACCTGAATCTGCACTCATTCAAAAAATCTCCCAGGTATCAAAATGTAGTACAATAATTCACTAATGATGCAATGAGTGATGATAATTCATGTTTCCTTCCTTCATTTGTTACCTCGTTGAAAAATGAGCTAACAGTCTCAATCAATCAATGTTGTGGGTCCTCAGTAGTTACACAATGCTGTTTTATGTCGAACAGGCAACACAAAGGCAAGATGAAAGACTGGACTTACTCTTATATAAAGTTAGAAACATCAGTGTAGTCATTTTGTAATCAGAGACCAATAACTCACATTGTCGAGCCTTTACAAAACAGTTTGAAACAGAAATCGCTTCAGATAAGTGCATTTATTCCATGTGCCAATGCCTAAATTAAATCTGAAACCATTTGACACTGAACTGAAACTAGCGTTGACAAAACTGCTGTGGTGTTTTAGGGGAATCCTGGAGTGGTGGTCTGCAGCGATGACCAGAGACATGGATTCCAGGATGGCTCCAGAGTGATTTTCTCTGAAGTTCAGGGGATGACAGAGCTCAACAGCCTCGGCCCCGTGGAAATCAAAGAGCGTGGTCCGTTTTCATGAAATTTACTGCTAAAGCTTTAAACCCATAATGACAAGTATTATATTAGCAATAGGAAATGAAGAAAAGACAATTAAACACTTTATTCACAACATGCGATATTTATCTTTTGATTACATTGGACAAAAAGCCTAATATCTTTTTGATCTTCACTGCCATTGTGGGTGTATTAGTACAATAGCCGTATGAGAAGTAGTAGTAGCAGCGATTTCTTTTACACATACTGTATTTTCTGGACTATAAGTCACACTTTCTTTTTCATAGTTTGGCTTGGGGGGCAACTTATATATAATATCACATGTTTGTTATTTTGTACACTGACAGCCGCTAGAGGGCGCTCTAGGCTTGTGTACCAATATCTGCTACTCCTGTACCACTGAAGATTTAAAAAGCGGTAATGGAGCAGCAGAAAGAAAGTTTGGAGTGAGCGAGAAACTTGTGAGGCACTGGCGAAAAGCAAAGGTTACTCTTACTCTCTTACTGCAATGAAGAAAACAAAAGAAGCAAATTGCGGGCTAAAAGCTAGATGGCCACAGCTAGAGTTCGCAAATGAGAGCGTGAACAACGTGATTCCGGGAGAGGCTTGTCAACGGTGCAGTTACGCCGTAGTTGCTAAGGCTGGTGTGACTTGTACTCCGGAGCGACTTATATATGTTTTTTTTCTTCTTCATTTTTTGGCTGGTGCGACTTACAGTCCGGAAAATACGGTACACAAACAGTTTTCATTTTTGTGAGAATATTAAAAGCCTGTATTTTTTTGCGTTTTAGGCTCTTATTCCTTCAGTATCGGAGACACCTCAACATTCTCCAAGTACGAACGCGGCGGTATTGTGACCGAAGTGAAGCAGCCGTGCACAATCCACTTTGTAAGCATCAACATTTGAGCATCGATTCTTCCCATCAAGCGACAAACACAATAAACTGCTTTCCTTTCAGAAAGCACTGAGCGAGACCCTTACACTGGACCCGGAGCTACTGATAACAAACGACTTTGGGAAAATAGACAGGCACAAGACGCTGCACCTGGCCTTTCAAGCTCTGCACGAGTTTGTGAAAAATCAACAGCGGCTTCCACGGCCGCACTCTCAGGTCAGCAGTTGTATATCACATGCTTTTATTGGCTAATACTCTTTCTGCAGCATTAGATAAAGGTGTAGTAGATAATAACTTTCAATGGAATATATCGATTATCCCAGTCACTACATTTTTTGTGTCAGCGTGCCTGAGTAATTACAATATGAAAAGTACAACATGAGGTTTTTATTGTAACCTTAAGTCATATTTTCAAATTTCATGTTTATGTGTGCATTATTATTATTATTATTATTATTATTATTATTATTATTATTATTATTATTATTCGAGGAAAGCTTAAGATTTGTTTTTGTCCTAATGAGCAGTAATCTTTCCTTGTCCACAGGCAGATGCAGACATTATTCTTGATACTGTGAAAGAATTGAACAAAGAGGTGAAACTTGAAAGACTGGATGAAGCTGCTGTGAAACAGTTTTCCTTCACAGCTCAAGGTGAGCTGGCTCCAGTCAACGCTTTCATCGGAGGCCTGGCCGCACAGGAAGTCATCAAGGTATCTCAAAGCATCCCGTGTTTATGTGGTCTTTGGACGCATTGGTTTTCAACTTTAACTTTATATTGGGCAGCATTACGGACTGTAAAGCATGTTTGGTATAATATGAATGAATTATGTATAATGCATTGTGTAGTAATAGTAGTAGTAGTAGTAGTAGTAGTGCTGTAATTTTGTAATTGTAAGATGTAATTTTCTTTTCTTCTTTTGACCTTAAAAGTAAGTAAATTGTAAATACAGACAGTTGTGGAAAAAACAAACCTTTACTTAATTCCTCTCTTATTGTTGGCAAACAAAAAAGTTGAGTAAGCCATTTAAACATTTATGTATTACTAAACAAATAATACAGGTTCAAGTTTTTCCAAACTATTTTTGTAATTTTTCCCCTTGTTTTTTAGGCTTGCAGTAGAAAGTTTACCCCTTTAAAACAGTGGTTCTACTTTGATTCACTGGAGTGTCTTCCTGAAGAGGATATCCACGTAGAAGACGGCCTGTTTGCTTTAGTATGTACCTGGCAACCATAATAAATAAAACAGTTAATTACTATTCTTAATTGTAAAATAAAATCATATTTTTATTTTGCAGAACGGCACCAGATATGACGGACAAATTGCAGTGTTTGGCTCAAAATTCCAGGAGAAATTGGGGAGGCAGAAGTATTTTCTGGTAGGTACAGCAGGGGGCGCTCCATGCATTTGTAAACGACACAAAGCTCCTCTATATCTGTGGTTCTCAAATGTTGCTGTCTGACTGTATGACAGTGACGTGCAGTGAGGTTTGTTGCTGGTGAGGCACATGCTATTGACTCAATATAAAGTAAACAAAAATGCAACTTGCTGTCTCTGGTAATTGTCTTACTTATAAATAGCATTCAATAGCAACACATTTAAACATAAAATACATTCTCACGATATTGCAAATAAAAATTAAAAGACAACATTATGAACGTGACCGGGACTCGTACCCCGCCCGTCCAAATTATGAGTTATTGACAAACCTGATACGCCACGCGGGCGGTGCGTGATAGCGTCGACATGTTCAGTACAAAGACTTGTCTACATCATTTCATCCATAAAATGTCAGTCTAATTAGTTTTTCCTTTTACGTACTCCTTTACGTTTAAATTGCCTCTCCTAAACCGTGCAGAATAATAAAACAGACTGTTTTTTTCACGTGTAGTCCACATGTTTTGTAGAAATGTGTAGTGCTGACACAGTGCCCCCTCGTATCGTCAGGGCAGTGCATTGGAGGCGAGCCTCACTTCGGGACTATCAAAACGCGGTTTAAAGTCAAATGAACAGGTTAAACAAGTCGTTCTTATGCCTGATTCTTTAACCAGGTGATAGAAAACCAACGCGCCCATCAAAAACCCATTTACAAATGTATTTTACTTTTAGGGGGCGAAAAAAGCCCTTAGTTTAGTTTAGTTTAGTTTATTTATTTGTTTGAGCAGTTAACCTGCTCAAAGGGAGTGGGCTGAAGCCAAAGGCTTATAAGCGCCCACCCCAAAATAAAAATAGTAACATTACATTTAATATTTACAAGGTAGCAAATCATAAACAAAGGAACATAGGGCAAAGTAACAATAAATGATGAAGAATAAAACAAAAACAACAGCAAAATAAAGAACAAAAGAATGTGCTACTTTTATGTTATAAAGGTGCATTCATACATA
The DNA here is from genome assembly GCA_007210695.1 of Neogobius melanostomus. Taxonomy (NCBI): domain Eukaryota; kingdom Metazoa; phylum Chordata; class Actinopteri; order Gobiiformes; family Gobiidae; genus Neogobius; species Neogobius melanostomus. Next base: position 1,605,588 of record VHKM01000159.1, read on the forward strand.
TTATACTCTGAGATCTTGCTACTTCCCAGTTGTCATTACTATCCTCAATATAATTTAATTTGGGTTTAATTATCATTAATTATCATTATTAAAGGTGCATTAATACATATTATATTCTGAGATCTTGCTACTTCCCAGTTGTCAATACCATCCTTAATATAATTTAATTCGGGTTTATTTATTTATGTTTTGTTTATTTATTTATTTCGGGTTTATTTATCATTATTATTATATTTGTTTTGTTTGCCCTGAATGGGACGGAGCGCTGAGGGAATGAGCCGAGCTCAAGTGTGTGCGGGACGCTGGAGGCTCGCCACATCTCCACCCGCTTTATACGATATCGACAACTGATGAAACATTTGGGCATTTTTTAACCACGAGATTGATTAAAATCGTAGAAAATCCCAATCATTTTAAGAGAAGGGACTTGTTTTTATAAAGTTTATTGTATTTTTTAATTTTTGTTTTTTTCCATGATGACTGGTGAGGCCTGGCCTCACCTGCCTCCCCTGACCGCACGTCACTGCTGTATGAATGCCTGTTCTGAAACTCACTGGGAATCATTTATGTTGGAATTAGTTTACTATAAGGTTTAGACCCAAGTTAGCACTACTTTTGGTTCAGGTCCTAGACTTTTCATGTTTAGGTCTATCGTCATTCTTATTTTATCAACGCTTGTTCATCATGAGTTTAAATTTGTGTTAGTCCCCTTTCAGGCTTAGTTTTGTTTATTAGATTACACCTGTAAGGCCAAATGTTTTCCAGCGCAGACAGCTTGGGAGCCGCTGCTGTATGCGTCTCTCTTTCATGTGGTCTGGTGTTGATGATGGCACATGCAGGAAGCGCCTGTAATATAGGTGGTATTTCCTGACTCACTGACCTCTGCCTCAAAACTCCAAACCCTTTCCCTGTTTCCTTTTGCAACTATTATCTTTATTGTGGTGGCGTTTGTTTCCTTGACACTGCCTGCCCATGTGCTCAGCGTAACACTGCACAAATATCTGAGAAAATGTCGCTTTATAAACTAAGTCATATTCTTGTCTGTGTGTTTTAGGTAGGAGCGGGTGCTATTGGGTGTGAACTGTTGAAAAACTTTGCCCTGATTGGACTGGGAGCCGGAGAAGAGGGTCATGTCACCGTTACAGATATGGACTACATCGAGAGGTCTAACTTGAATCGGCAGTTCCTCTTTAGATCTCACGATATTGGGGTGAGAACCAAAAAAATAACACTCACAGCAGTGGTTTCAACAGGTTTATGACAGATCTTAGTTCTATTTTCAGAGAACCAAAGCCAGAGGTTTTACGTAACTTCTCCCCACTGAAATTTGAGATTAAAATGACAATTTAAGTTCAAAACAGGACTATACCATACATCATCAATACACTGAATTGGATTTACTCACTCATGTAAGCTTGTTTCATGGCTTTAACAATTTGCTGAATGTCTCTCCCTTTCACAATTACTCTGCTGTTTGATTAGAAGAACAGTGAGCTCGTGCTTCACAGCTACAAGGTCTCGAGTTCAGTTTCTGTGTGGAGCTTGCATGTTCTCCCCGTGTCTCCAGAGCTAAATTAGGTCCATGTTTGCATTAACCAGTAACATAGGGCCTCAAAAAAGGTTTTAATGGTCTAATGGCCAAAACAAAGTGGTATTGGGTCCAAGGTTTGAGAACCATGAACCTACGTACAGGGGAAAAATGGAAAAAATCTCTTAGTGGCTCCTGCCTGACCCCTTTAAGTGGAGGGGTGAAAGTTCGTCCCTAATAGCTCATGTCAGGTCGAACACAGTCCATCCGTGTCAGTGCGCGATCTGCTGAGTAGAACTATTGGGAAGGCCTGAAACCTAGTCTATCAGAGAAGAGATCTCTTAAACAAGGACTTGCATAACATGCAATTAGCACACAGTTTGTTTGGAAACTGTGCCGATAACTCAACTCAATAAACAGTCTTCCACATGAAGGGTCAGGACCCAAACGTGGCTCATGGGGAGGCTGAATGCAATAAGCAAGAAGTGTGTGAAGAGTGAGTAGAGACATTGAGCAAACTGTCCAAGTTGGTTGAAGTCAATGTTGAGCTCTGTGACACTTTAAGTGGCAAAAAAGTTGTGAAATACATTTAGTAGTGTGGGGTATATCCCAAAGGCTCTTCTCCGTTTAAGCAGCTGTAGCAACTCACATTGGGTATTATTTGAGTGAAATATTTGGAAAATATAGCTGTCAATAATAAATAATTTTGGACAGTTTTCCACAGTTAGACCAGCTGACAGTAATTATAAAGTCTAATTTCTGTTATAAAAATGTTTTATTCATTTGTTCTTTTTTATTCATTATAGAAACCCAAATCGGAGGTTGCAGCCAGAGCAGTGAAAGCCATGAATCCAGAGATGAACATCACGGCCCACCAGAACCGCCTGGCCTCTGAGAGCGAACAGGTTTATGACTACCACTTCTTCAGTGGACTCGATGGAGCTGCTGCAGCTTTGGACAATGTGGAAGCCAGTAAGATTGATGTATTGTATATATACTGCATTGCAAGTCTTAACTTTAACATTGGCAACTGGACAAATGTCTGTTATAGGCATCAATTTACTTTCACTTACTTTGATCTCTGGTGACATGTTTTATGACCTTTTTTTTCACTATTTAATTTCATTCCGATGAGGAGTGAAAGAGAGTGAGAGAGTGACATTTTAGAGTAAAACATGTTTTAAAGATGAGCAATTGTAAGGCATTCAAAAGCATGATTTAATTTAGGCTGGTATAAATTACCAATCGACCAATGAGAAAGAGGTTGACGTCAAGCTGATGTGTATAAAATGAAATTATCTCTGTTTTATAACATAAGATGTGCAACTTATGGGAGTGAGGAGTTCACTTGTTGAGGATGGTCTTATTGTAATGAAATACATTAGGTACAGTTGCAGGAAAATGTGTGTGAACGCTTTGGAATTTCTCACATTTCTGCCTAAATTGGTCATAAAATGTGGTGTGATCTTCATCAAAATCATAAGAATGAATAAACAGTGTCTGCTTAAACTAATATCACCCAAACATTTACATTTACCATATTTTTATTGGCCATAACAGGTGAACATTCACAGGACAGGGAGGAATAAGTAAGTACACCGCCTGAATCTCGCTGAACTGCAGCAGTTTTGTAAAGTCCAAGATTCATCCTGATCATTGTGAGCGTCTAATCTGCAACTACAGAAAAGCAGTTATTGCTACAAAAGAAGGGTCAGCCAGCTATTATACAGGGGTTCACTCACTTATTCCTTGGTGTTGTGAATGTCTCAGGTCTTTCTGCAAAATATCTTGATAAACTTGTATCCTCACAGTGAAGTATGGTGCAGGGAGAATCATGGTGTGGGGCTGTTTTGTTGCCTCAGGGCCTGGATAACGTGATAACAGCAATAAAAAAATTAATTCACAAGTTTATCAAGATATTTTGCAGAAAAACCTGAGACATTCACAACAGTGTGGAATAAGTGCGTGATCCCTTGTATTAAATAGCTGGTTGACCCTTTTGTAGCAATAACTGCTTTTCTGTAGGTGCAGATTAGACGCTCAGGATGAATTTTGGACCATTCCTCTTTAGAAAACTGCTGCAGTTCAGTGAGATTCCTAGGTTCACTTCCTTTTTCCTCCCTGTCCTGTGAATGTTTATATATTCATTCATATTACATATATTATTAAATATTATAACATATAATTGTTTGGGTGGTATTAGTTTAAACAGACACTGTTTATTCATTCTTATGATTTTGATGAAGATCAGACCACATTTTATGATCAATTTAGACAGAAATGTGAGAAATTCCATACAGAAATTCACATACATTTTCCTCCCACTGTACATAAAGTTTGCATGCAATCAAAACACATTTACAATCCATATAATTATTGGAAATATGTTATTTTATACTACCCTTGATCCATTGTACTGTCCAAATTTAGTACAATGTAATGTGCTAAGAAACAATCTGTTATAACTTGTACCTATGTTCTACGTGCCACAGACATAGGCGTCCAGTAAAAGAGATTCTTAATGTCAGTAGGACTTTCCTGGTTAAATAAAGGTCAAAAAGCAAAGCAAGACAGAACAAAAAACCCATACATTGAACAATGTGTATTAGTAGTTTGGAGGTACATTATAATAAGACATAAGACCTTCTCTCTGATCCTTAGAGAAGGTTAGTTAGGACACTTGTGAGACAGGTTGGTTTTACTCAATTGATACTGTGTCTAGTTACATTATGTACCTTCAAACTACTAAAACACATTACTCCATCGTGGCGTACGACTACGACTTAGGTACAAATATTACACATTGTTACACACCACATTATATTGTACTAAATTTAGCTGATACAATGTAACAAGGGTAGTGTAAATTGAAGTGTTACCTAATCATTTTAAATAAAGCATGAATATGAACATTTTTTAAATTAAAAATTATTGAAATTGTTTGCACCCGTCTTTTTAAGGGGCCTATCTGGATTCCCGTTGTGTGGAGCATAAGAAGCCCATGCTGGAGGGAGGTACTCTGGGCAGTAAAGGCCACACTCTGGTTGTTGTGCCTCATCTTACTGAGTCTTATGGACCAGCAAAGTCCAGCTCTAAAAAGGAAATCCCACTGTGCACCCTCAAAAACTTCCCTCATCGCATTGAGCACACACTACAGGTATTGTATGAAGTAGGTAGAGGAACTGGCTCCAGTGGAGCAGTTTAGCATGGGTTAGTTCTTTCATAATCAATGGGAACTAAGTGTCCACTTTTGGACACCTTGGCTCTTTGTATTTTTATCAGTGTCATCCAATTTTATATTTATTTAAAAGGAACAAGTTTGTACATTCATCATGTGATACACTAAATATATATAGCCAAGGCAAATTTGCAATGTCTTTCCCCAGAAGGGCTTTTACAGAACAAACACATGAACATTAATTGAGATCACAAAGACATCCAAATTCCAAACCTTGATACAGTTTAAGATCAGAGGTTAAGGAGTAGCACAGATTATTGCCGAATTATTGGGCTGTCTGTGCGATTAATGTTTTTCTCAAAGGCACCAAAAGATGATGCAAATTTCTCCACTTATTTACGTTATGTTTGCTATTTATATATATTGTCCACTTGAGGATCATTTGCCAACTTATGCTTTACATTTTTGTTTATTTTTCAGTGGGCCAGAGACCAGTTTGAGGGACTCTACAAGCACACCCCCGAAAATGTGATGATGTATCTGAGGTTAGAAAGATTAATATGTGAATATAAATCCCTTATATTCAAATGAGCACAGCTTTACCCAGTCTGTGGTTAATCTGCACACGCTCTTGTATAACTTTACAATGCACTTTCACATTCCTGGCTAATTACAAAAGCTCAATGAAGTGTGGGACCTCATTATTGTGTTTTATTAGTGCACAACAAAACACATGTGACTGCTTCAGGCAATAACACACCAAATGAAAAACAAAGCACTTTCCTTCTTCACATCTTTTGTAATTAACAGTCAAATATAATGTAATCCTTAATTTGAAAATATAGTTACATTTAGGCCTTCGTTTTGTAATTTGAATTGAAGCGGTAAAAAGATTGTCAAGTAGCACGGTCAACGTACTGATGCATTTAACTAGAGTGCTTCATTGGGTTAGCTCAACTTGTTTACTATTTCAGTCAAGTGTATAAGTGAAACTATACATCTTGAGATTCCTAATATTTATTGTTTGTAATTAACATATATTACTCAGACAGTTTCTATTTTTTTAATTTATACATGTTTTATCTTTAATCTGAGTTGCTCTCTCAGTCTACTCAAAGGTGAAACACAAAATGCTTTGCTAACCTCAACTCACGTAAAGGCCCAGACCGTATTGAGTCTGCCTTTGATTATCGGAGCCCTGTTAATCCAGGCATCGCGTGGTGTTATATCTGTGTTTATTTTGGTGAGATTTAGATGTAATCCCTCCAATTGTTAAATGCTTAGCCGCTTTTTTAAAACCCTGAATAGGCCAGGACGGTACAAAGGAGATCATCAATACATTACACTCTATATATTTTGAGTCCCGCGTGTTGAATTTGGGTAAAGAACCAGAACCAATTTGTTATGGTTTCCTTTGACCCGGCTCATTGTTCTGTTCAGACACGCTGCATGCTTTGAAGGTAGATTTCTATTTGGCTGCTATATATGACACGTACAATAACACCAAATCCCAGTCTTTTGTTACATATACACAGTAGCATTGGCCACAACACAGTGCACGCTTCCTCCTTTGAATCGTGAGTAATCTTTCTAGAGTCAGTGGAATCTCCCCCATGACTCAACAATGACTGAAATGCTACACCTTTATTCTAAACATGTTACCAATTAATAATTTGCTTCTATCCTTATTAGGAATTATAGAGTGAAGAATAGGGTTTTCAAATTTCATGTACCTTTGTCAACAGCAAGGAGGCGTAATGACATTCATGGCTAGTCACAGTTTGACCTATCATGCATAGACCATCAATAAACTTATTTTGATTAGAGCATATCAATTTTGTTGATGTTTAATTGTTTAGATTAAGCATTTGCATTGGGATGGATTCTCTACAATATATCTTTCTTACTTTGTTATTACCTTTTCTTCTTCAGCCAATGTCAAAATGATGCTTTCATTTTGAAATAGTTCTTAGCTAACCACTAACTTTCTTTATGTTTTCCAGAGACAATAACTTTATGAGTCGAACTCTTGGTCGTGGAGATGTGGAAGCGCTGCAGATCTTCTCTGAGGTTTGGGGCAGCCTAGTGGACCTGTCCTCTGGGGGCAGCCGTCCCAGAAACTGGGAGGACTGTGTGCACTGGGCCCGACTCAAATGGGAGACACTGTTCAACAATGACATCCGGCAGCTCCTGTACTGTTTCCCTCCGATGAGGTATGGCATAATAAAGGCTGTCCGAGTGGGGAGAACTGAGGTACTGGGCTGCTTTTCGAGGAATTTTTTCATCTCTTTCCCCGGAGCTGGTACTTTGTTGTCAGATCAGGAACTCTTTGGTGACGTCGTGTTTGAAGTTGAAAATGTGTATGTATCTTAGGCATGTGCATGTAAATCAGTGGATTTAGCAGTTATCCATAAATATTTATTAAAAATGCAGAATCCGGCTGCTAATTTTAAACCAGTTAGTTCCGTGAGTGAAGAAGGACTGGGGTCGTTTCAGGGACTGTCCCCATCGGTGCGAAAACGCCGAATGTCGCTGCGGACTGGGATTGACACCTGGATGGACAGAAGAACTTGAGATTGTGCAACTCGACTCTTGGAAACGTGGGGACTAGATACAAATCTCTGCGGGTTTGAAATCATCCGAAGCATGCAGACAGAGTGATGTCACATGTTCCTGTAATACCTTGGGATAGACGGGACACAGTGGAGTAGACAGGAGGAGAAGGGGGGCAGGGGTTGTGGTGTGGGGGGGTTGTGCACAGATCGATGTCAGTGCAAACAGACCCTCAGTGACCTCCATTCCCTTTTTCAAATTCCTCGATGTCTTCGTCTCAGCGTTCATGATGAGCGTTGGATACTGTGTGAATCGCGAGCATTTAGCCATGCGTGAAGGCTTTGCAAATGGTATATACTTATAGAAAACATGAGAAAATTATCTTGTAATGACTAAAGACGATGATTCATTCATTGGTGCCAACAATAAGCTCATATGTTTTTTAATGTATTTGCTAAAACCGTGAGAGTGACGTCTAAGTTCTCTCATGACCTTGCTTACTAATTTTTGCGCATGTAGTTGTTTCCCTATGTCTATATATTACATTAGCTCATAGTATGCCTTAAAATGTCAAAACCTCACACCGACAGTTGGTTGCGGTTTTGTTCCTGTTTTTCAGCTGTAGTTCCTTCTACCTCCGACACTATTTACAGTTGTTTTGAAACTAAGTATCTCCCAACTGCAGACTTTAGAGGAACCGCGTGATCTCTGAGGTCAGTAACGGTCTCAACTGAACCAGACCAATGCCATGATGCAAAATGGCAGGTTCTATGTGGAAGTAGATGAACTGGTGATAACGCTTTACAACGTGGATATCAATACAATAGTGACGTAGTGTCTGCTTTTAGGAACATGGCATTTAGCAGTATCTATGTGTTGTGTTGTAGTGTAATAAGCAATATGTGATGCACTTTTCCCAACGTTACCGATAAGAACAGTATTTCAATGACCCAGCTTGAGACAGTTAGCCCTTTGAGTCGTCCACTTTTTCCTTTTGGCTGCAGTCTGAGTCCACCGCAGTGAAAAATGCCACACTCTGGGACTCTCTCCTCGGCAGCATGTGGCCCATTTGGTCACATCAAAGCCCCGGGTCCCTTTGTTCCTTTATCACACACACAGATGATGAAGACTACACTGCGTTGATAACAGAAGATGTCTGCCTGCACTGCCTGTAGTCACCTGCCGAGCCCCTATCTGATCATGTCCCGTTAACACGATTAGGCACAATTCAATAAAGATTAGGCTTTTCTTACAGGCATTTTTAGAACATTGTGAAAGAGAGGAGGGGCATTTGGTTTTAACTGATTTCCTCTTGTGACCTCAGAAGATAAAGCAAAAATACTAAAAATGTCATATTCCATAATTATTTTTTACTGTGTGCCTTCAATCTTTAAACTATATATTTTTCTAACTGCATTCAAACATCTGCATTGCGTTGTTTGTAATCTTACGGTACATACGTATTGTGAACAGATTTTCTCTTTCTTTGTTTAGCTAACCAGCCACGGCCTTCCTTTTTGGTCTGGGACCAAGAGATGCCCTCATCCACTCACTTTTAACCCTGGCAATGTGAGTAATGAAGGGTCCAAATGTGTTCTTATCTTTAGAAACTCTTAAATCACATCTATCTTGTATGAAAACAGATCTGTATAATGTTATCATTGATGTGAATGTGGGCTATTTACACTGTAGCACTGAAACTTATCTGCCCCCAACAATTTCCTTGGGAGCAGTCCATATCACATAAAGTCTTTGCATTCACCATAGGGTCATTTCTTTAGCCTAAACAACTGCAATATTGAAACAGAACATGATAAAGGTAGGATGTGGGTATTTACTGAAAAACACAGTAAAAGAGACTAAACAAAACCTATACTGTATGTCTGCTTCATGAAAATGTAAAATGTAGAAAACATTATGTATCAGATATCAGACACAATGAAGAAACTAGACCATTGTATTTGTAGCTAGTAATTTGTAGCTTAAATAGTTTGCAACTAGAAAGCATAAAAATCTGCTTTTGCTTATTGCATGTGCAGTGTTTCATTCTTCATTCTTTTCCATATTATCTCGACACTGATATTTTAGGTGACACATATGGATTATATTGTGGCTGCTGCTAACCTGTATGGACAGACCTATGGCATCAGTGGCTCCACAGACCGAGCAATGATCAGAGGACTCTTGGACAGGGTCCCTGTGCCCCAGTTCACCCCCCAGAGCTTGACGATCCCAGTCACTGATGAGGAGATGGAGGAGAGCGAGAGCGACGAAGCCGGTGGGTTCAATTCACAGAAGGCCAGATTCAATTGTTTATCACCCACCTGTTCTTACCATCAGATTGAAATACAGTTTGTCACAATAAAGTATTGATCTTGGTTCACACCTGGTACAAAAATGATAAACAGTAGTGCAAATTGTAAATTCATTTCTATTTCACTCTTTAACCTAACTTGATTACTTTCATTAACATTGGTGTAATTTTCTTGCAGATAAAGAAAAACTGGAGGAGCTGACACAGCAGCTGTCGTCTCCGTCTCTGAAAGCCTCGATCATGGAGATGTTGCCTGTGGACTTTGAGAAGGTCAGTCAGGTCCATGGTTCCTCTGTGTTTCCTCAGACAGAGCGGCGGCTGGGCCTTAGCAGGGAACCAACTCCTCTGTTGGGATGTCCTGTGTGGGGCTTCCTTTCTCTTCCTCTCTGTTGGTTCAGTTCTTCACTGACCCAAAGCCGTGACTTTCACAAGACAAGGGATAAAGACTGCCTTCTGCTTTTGAGGCTTCAGTGAAAATATATTCCTGTTTCTGTTTGCTCAATAGCCACTTTTAATTGGCTTCTGTGTTTTAGTACAAATGTAATATGCATATATATCAGATTTTGTATGTGTGTATCATTACAACTTTGTCAGTCACTTGTAAAAGATCATTTCAATAATGCTGCTCTTAATACGTAGTAACAGTTAGAGAAAATCTTGCAAATAGAACATCAAAGAACAAAGAATGCTTGGACGTGGGCGATATTTACTATTTGGTTTAAATTGAAAAAAGTGACCTTGAAATGAAAATTGATAGTGATCAGTATGAGGGGGCACAAATTATTTGAATTACATGTTTTCCCCCTCGTACTGATCACCATCAAGTTTCATTTTAAGGTCACTTTTATAAAAATTTAAACCAAACAGTAAATATGGCTTTTACTAAAATAGTTTGTGCGATAGACTAAATTAAACTGAATGCTTTTTATCTACGGCTGAGACAGTAAATTTAGGACATGCATGTAATCACGCCACCCTGGATTGTGTGGGCTTATTTTTATTCAGTGTCCGACATTCACACTCACAGACATCTCTCATTCATCCGGAACCAGAGGGGGTCCTATTGTACATGTTTTTAGTGGTAGGGGAAACCTGCGCAGACCATTTGTACCCATCCCCTGGGTGCCGTGGGCTGGAGCACTCGAGGGTGAGTGCTCGGTGGTTCATTTGGGGAGAGCATGGACACTGAGAGAAATGTCAGGCAGGGCCATTCTGAATAAAGTCTATAAGGCCCTTTTGATGCGAGCTAGATGAGGTCCCGGTTAAAGCATCTGTGTGAGGTAACCCAGCGCCGGATCAGGTGACATCTTGAGGCTACTATGATCCCTCATTCGTTCCAAACTTGGTGTCTGTGCGGTGGGCAGAGGAATGTGTGTAGGTGGGTTTAAGTTGGATCAGGTTAAAGCTTGAAGCGTCCGCACAGCCCCATCCTCTCTCTCTCACCCCCACAGTCTTTGAGTAGTCGTGGCAGTAGAAGCTTGACAGCACCATAGACACATCTTTCACAAATCTTCTGATGTGCCGAGTGTTGTATGATGTCAGATGTTAGTCAGATGGTAAAGCCTTTTGGCTCCCATTTCAAAGAATAATGTTCTGTTCAAGAAACAGACTATTCTGAAAGGCTTGTATTAAGTTTGGGTAAATGAGACGAAGTTAGATCAAATCATAATTGTATTAATAGTAATTAAAATTAAAATTCCTGTTTCTGTCAATTGTTGTATAAATAGTGGATTTTTTTGGGTGGGTTTATGTATTCTGAATTCCTGAGGATGAATGTTTGTGCCTTCTAGTATGGTTGGGATGTGTCACACGTTTTGACATAATTTGTGTGTCTTTATTTCTTCTCCATCAGGACAATGACAGTAATTTCCACATGGACTACATCACAGCTGCCTCCAACCTGCGCGCCGAAAACTACGACATCCCAGCAGTGGATCGACACGAGGTTAGTCACGTTAGCACCGTTGCATTCTCTAGAAAGCAAATACTTTCAGTGTTAGTTTAAAAAAAAAAAATCAAGAATCAAGACTTAGTCAGTTAATACTTTTTATAAGGCAATGAAATGCAAATGCGGTCATCTCAGTACTAATCTTTTTCGTCATCAGAATAATAACGTATAAAAAAAAGTTTGACAAAACATATTAGATGACAAGATTAACACTGATTCCAGATCAAAGAGCAGATTTTCAGTGTTGTAGAAATTAAAACCAGCCCGGAGCGCGCCTCCTCCTCTTCACCCACCTGCCCCGCAGCCACAATAACAGACGCTCACCTATTGTCACTGGAGCTGAACTAATCACAGCACTTTACCTGTCGCCTGGGACCTGACACCTGAGCCCGGCCACTGCAGCCACAGACGCACCGCACGGGACAGGGCAAGACATAGGGGGTCATTAAGAGGGGGGTGTCGGGAGTAGGACTGAAATGAGGGCCACTAAAGAGGGTTTACACTGGGACAATATGTGTGCCTAATGTACCATGATGACAAATCTTGACCTAGGGCTCACATTTGGTTAAGCAACTACTGACATGAACAGTTTTTAGGGCCCTTAGCTTTTCATAAATGTATTACAAATTGTCTTAAAACTACTACATTTCTCCGTCTCCCTCCTCAGAGTAAGCGGATCGCGGGCAGGATCATCCCAGCCATAGCTACCACCACAGCAGCTGTGTCGGGCCTCATGTGTCTGGAGCTGTACAAACTGTTGCAGGGACATCAGAGCATCACCTCCTACAGGACCGCCTTCGTCAACCTGGCCGTCATGTACTTCGTCATGTCACTGCCGAGCCGAGCCAAGCCATTCACTGTGAGTTGTATATGCACAGTCAATCCATAGAGGCTATAGCACCTGTCTTAATACTGTAATTGACCCCCTTAGTTTTTCTGCTCCTCTAGTTGTAATGCAAAGTGACAGACTCCTACTGTGTTCACTTATGAATTTAGATGGTGTACTTAAGATATACACGAGTGGAGTCCCTTGATGCTGTGTATCCTTCCTGTGAGGCTGTAGAGCATTAGGGCATGAATGAGGGCAGTGAGAGCGAGAGGCCACTGTTCACTGTCATGGTCTGTACAAGTTAGACCTGCTAAACTCCACAGGGTTGAGGCGCGAGCTAAAAAAAATCGAATGCAAATAGACCCACATCTGCTTCTGTGTTTGCACCGGTTAGGCCGATTTATGGGTTTAAATGTGATACTCTCACTCTGTTTTGTGGGTGCACTGCTGAATAAGGTATTTTTATTATATTATTACTGCATATTATCAAATTGCTATATGCCATGAATTATGACATATACTGTATGAACATGATCAAAATCCATTTGTTGCCAGCAGGTAGCATCATCCATTAGCTAAAACGTTTTTTCAGTAAATACATTCACCCATTTTGATACTTGCCATCCAAACCCTAAACCCATCATAGACTGTATATTTCCCCAAGAGGTTTCTCAAATAGTGTGAATGTGCATGCGGCAATCAGACCAGTTTTAAAACATCAGCACTGTTCACATGTATTTCTAACCTGCCATTATTTCTGCCTCATATCACAAATTACAACTGTAGAGGGCATAGAAAGAGATTGGTACTATATTAATTTCCCCTAGTATTTCTAAGTTCAGATGACACACCTTTCTCTGTTTCTTCTGGCTTCAAACTGCCCTGGTAATAATAAATAGCATTTCCCCCTAACAATTTAACTCTATCAGAACCACGACCAAACCAGGCCAAAGCTAGTCAGGGCTAAATCTGGATGGAACAAAGACCAAACCTGGACTAAACCAGCCATATCTATAATGCTCATTCAGCAGTCACTCCCAGCTGACCCTATCATTGCCGCAGTCTTGTCTGCAGCTGCAGCTCTTTTGGTTGTAACCCAAGTTGAAACCAGAGCTGCAGTGTGTCTCATAGCCCTTGTCCAAGTGCCCTCACTTGGTGACCCCCACCGACCCCTGTCTGTCATAGCGTCAACACCCAGAGGGGAGCCTCACTCTGGAAACAAGGGAAACTCTGGGCTCTGCGTCTACCCCAAGAGGTAAATTGCTAAAGGTGGAATATTGTAAACAAATGAAAAATCACCAATTTGACATTATTAACGCATAAAGGATGCATTGTGACAAAGTTACCAAAACTACATGACCTCAACAGTTTCAGAAGCAGTGTATTTTGTCATTTGCTCTATATTTCTGCTAATAAATTTTAAGTGCATACAGTTTGCATGCATTGGTCATTATGTAAAAGTGACTGAATACCACATAAGTCTGCTGCGTGGATAGGGGTAGCTGGTAGTATTTTCTATCAGAGCACTGCATAGTTGCGGCTTGTAAAAAAAACGCTGGCCTCCGCACTGCATTGCCCAAGTCCAATGGAATGAATGCACTCAGTCATTAAGTGTGGCCATAATATCTTGCATCACGGCAGCTGCAGGACGTGTGTGCATGTGCAACTGTTGAATCGTTTTGCCACAATTTCCAGAGCTGCATGGGCAGTCGGAGAGAGTGAGGTTTTCAGCGAATGGTTTTGAGTGTTCATCCATTCAATAGAGAAACCAGAGCAGAGGGAATGTAGAGAGAAAAACTACTTAGTCAATACTTTGGGAGGGGTCACTATGAAAAGAGATTTCCCAAAATGTAGAAATGGCAAAGAAACATATTGCCTAATATAGTTGCATATTTGAAGGAACAAACAGCTACATGATTTCTATGGTTTAATTGCCAAACTATGGACTTGTGGACACTTATAATAGTAGAACCATTAAAGTTATCTGTCAAAGTATAATTAAAAAAGATAATACTGATAATACTTTTACCCCTATAATGTGCCGATAGTGTCATGTTTGTGACTTATTTGACTGACACAGTTGTGAAATGTTTATGAGAAAAAGAAGGCTTGTGCTCACTGAACATTTTAAGAGTTTAAGATGACTTATAAAAGTATAAAAATAGCACTAAAGGGAAAGTCTTTAATATCAGTTTGAACTTGTCAACTCAAATGCCAGATTACATTTTATTGGTCTGCATATGTGAGGCTATGAAATCTCTTCCATCTAGTATACTCTGCCGTATCAAGGGGTCTAACTTTCTTAAATAATCACTTAAAGTTATCCTATACTGGGTTCGCTGCTAGTTCATAAATATCACATAACAGCGATCAAATTCACCATGTTTGAGCCGGCCCACCCAAAGTTGCCCGCTTCTATAGAAAACTCTGCAAGCTTCAAACAAAATTATACAACAGAAACCCTCCCGTCGTAAAAATCTAACTCGTTTGTTTTCGAGCCTTTTTCTCCCTAAGAACATCCCCTGACGTTCTCCCGCTGCTGTCCTCAGTAAGGACTCAACAATGTCAACAAATGCAGGGCTGCCCTTGTCTGTTTTCACCGCAGCAGCGTTTTGTATAAATTCTCGTGTTTATGTTTTGCAATTTGAGGCCAAGGACAGATCATTGTGGGCAGTGGGGATGCATGGAAATAGCAGGGTGAGATTTACTCAAATACCCACATAAACTCTATTTTAGAAGTTTGACTTGGAGTAGCATGAAGTTAGTGTTGTATATTTTGTTACTTCTTAGATACAGTGATTTTTATTTCATTTCTTTTCTTTTTTTTTTGGCTGGATTATTGCTGTTGCTCTGCTCTTGAGCAAGGCACTTGAGCCACATTTTTGTGTGAATGTGTTGCTGTTTGACTGGTAGTTGAAGTGGTGTCATTTAATCTCATGTGTGCAGCACTAAGGGTACTAAGGGTAAGTATCTCAGTTTGAGATGGGCTTGGTTCAAATTGTTGTTTGGATATAATTTGTCATTTATGTTGAGCTTAAGTATTTGCCCTTGGCCACACCAACTTTTCTCACTTGTTTTTTATTTTCTGGACACTAACCCACTTTGGTTCAAATTCCTCCTACTGATATGTGTTTTTCTTTTTCGTTTTGTCTTTTTTAAGACAAACCACTGCCTGCTCCATGGAATGGGAGACCAGTGGGTGTGCTCTAACTGTAGGGGAGTTTCTGCAGAGTTCTGTTGAGTACAAACCTTTAAACATCCAGGGAGTGTGATGTAGACTCGTCCCTGGTCACTGCAGACTGGCCCAGCTCTGTGCCCTCCACATGGGGATATAGGCTGGAGCTGTGGGACTTGGAGCTTTGCCCACTGCTTCCACATGTGCTGCCTGAGTGTGACCTCGAGAGTGTAGTTCAACAGGACGCTCAAGGATTTTCGAAGAACGCGCTGAGATTAATGAGTGTTGCTGCAGCTGTAACTGAGCTGTGGCCTCCCCCCAAAGACAAAGGAACAGGAGGATACTTTCAACTTGATATGAACGCTGATTTACCCTTCGCCTCACCCCAAATCTAAAACATTGCAATATTATTTTGCTGACTTTCTGACAAATTTTTCACTCCCAAAACAAAGAGACTCCAAAAGCCCTAAACATTTTGCTAGTTCACCTCTATATCTATTTCACCTGGATCTTCTATTTTTGGCAATGTTTATCTACATTTATCTACATTTTATCTGAGCTTATCGTATATACTATGTACAACTTACTTTTATTTGGAATTATTTATTTATTTATTATTTTAAATTACATCTCTCCACAAAAGAAAAAGTAAGTAGTAAAGTAAGAAACACTGAGTCAGGCATCACAACCAGAAGAATGGCAGTTCGATCCCAGCACCAACAACTTATTGTCTTGGTGTCCAATGAATGGTTATGTTTTCTTGAGCCGATTTCATGTATGAAATTTGATTCTAATCTAATGAACAGTGTCTGATACAGTATTAAATATAAATGACTTTACATATATATTTTAACACTACTTACTTGAATTGATTTGCACTGTATTGATGCTAAATCCAATAAGCAACAAATATCCCAAAAGTCTGTTCTCATTCAAATAATTTCAAAGAGGAGTCATTCCAGATTCATATTATTGCGCTGATGTTATTTGCAGTGTACTATCAATATGTCTTTAACCAGGTTAGTTCTCCAGCATTTCTTTGTCAGTCCACACAATGGAGGGGCACTCTTTCTGCTGCTGCACGTGTCCTCCATTCACTGAACTGGGCCTGGACTTGAGTCTTGAGTCTCAAATCCCTGACACTTTTATATACCCAACCTTCTCTCCCTCTCCCTTTCAGCGTTTAATCGAATTAGCAGAGTTAGCCTCAAAGCTCCTGATCTTAAAGCAGCCTTTCAAAGGTCAGTCATCACACTGGCTACATGCTAATTGTTTGCAGAAATGATGCCTATTCTCTTCCTCCTCCGGAAACACAGTATTGAAACCAGATTGTGTTGAGAGCATTTTAACTTTGGTGGGAACAAGGAGTGGACGGAGAAACCTCCTGGACATCCAAAGCGCATAGGAACCTTTGTCTACTACAATCCATGTATATCATGTTGTCGAAGTAATGGTCCATTATCTCTGAGACAAATGTTTGAATCCAATCCCTCCAACAGTTTTAGATAGTTTTAGATAGTTGGAGAGCTTTAGATAGATAGATAGATAGATAGATAGATAGATAGATAAACGGGAGGCAACCTCCCTCTTTCTCGGTACAGCTGAATTTTTTTGCCTTTTTCTGTGAACTACATTTGTAGTTTCTGTGTTCCACATTGTTTTACTGGATACTTTTGTGCGTCTTTGCCGTGTTTTTGTGGAGTCCGGTGGATTTTTTACTGCAGAGAGTCCATAATGGTCCTGAAGAAAGCAGCTTTTTAAAAGTAAACAAACAGCTAGCTTATGAGCTAAACCCATTTGAGACCTACACATTTCTTCTTCTAAAACACTGAGGAGGCACCAAGAGCCCCCCATGCTGATCAGATTGACCCACAGTGGCAGCGCGGCTCAGTCACAGTGACTCAGAACTAACACCTGAACACTATTTTATTGTACGCTTGTACAATGACAAATAAAGCACTTACTTATTTGTAGACAGAATGGTAAGTCTACAGTGTATATCACCCAAATAATCAATGCCTTTGCTTAATTTTGAGTATCTCAAAATTCAGCTTTTTTCACCTCCAACTATGATGAATGATGATTTAAATTCTAAACCATCTGAACAACAACCATTCATTGGCTGAACAAGTAAATGTTTTGGAAGCTGAGGGACACATATAATTGCAAACCAAACATCTGCCACAGGAGTAGCAGAGGCTTAGGAACAACAAAGGGCTGGCGTTACTTCACATGTGGTTATATCAGGGTCCTGCAGAAGGAATGAGGTGAACACGATCCCAAATCCTCTCTCTCCTTTGGGACTGCCATTGTTGTACCCTGTAACTCTAAACTTATACATGAACAGAGCCAGTGGGTAATAAGTAATCTGTGGTCCACTCAGACGCCTTGTGCCTTCTGATGCTGCTGTGGACTTTTATCAGCGGCATTGTGTTTTTGTTGTTTTGTTTGACACGTTAGTTCCTCGTACATCAATGTCCTTCCCCATTGCTATTTGTACACAACAACATGCTGCCGATGACTTTATATGGAACAATAGCTCTATGATAAATAGTTAAGGCGTGACACAAGCCAGAGACATGTGCGAATGGTTCAAGTAAATGATCTAATAGCCAAAACTATCTCTGTAAAATATTATAGAGGTGATAAATTCTCTATACATGAAGAACAGAATTCTTGTAAAATAAAGTGAATTAGATTAATCGCGATGGCCACTTTGTACCAACTTTTAATACAAACTTATAGCAGCTTTTGTTTTCAAGACACACATTTGGATCATTATCACATATCCTGTACATCTTTATACCATATACTAATTTACCTGCTTTTTACAACGCAAATGTTCTTCACGCATGGACTGTCGACAATTAAAATCAATTAAGCTTCGCGGCAGTCGCAACACTATCACCAGCTGCAATGGAAACACACATAAAACCAGATTATTGGGCTGAACAGTACCTCCAAATGTGCTTATTCAAAGACACCAGATGTTTATATCCGCTCTGTGGGGAGTTAGTGATGTCATTTTGTTATCTCTGAATGAATGCGTGGAAGTGTTTAAATCTGCATGTTTAACACATAAGTGCATGTTTATCATGTTTATCGATATTAAACAGACAGAAACCAAATGAATCCTTTCATGCATCTACTGTATTAGACTGCATATAATATTTTGAGCGCAATATTAGGTGATGCAATATTCATATCGCTAGAAGCCACAATATATTGCAATATAACTGCCGTCTTCCGTTTTTGCCATTACAGTTTAAATTTAACAGAACGCTGTGTTGAAATCAGTAAGATGTTAATATTGGCAAAAATATTCTCAGCATAATATTCAGGTTAATATAGTCTCATACCGTACAGTAAGACTGTACCCCTGGCTAATTTTAACTTTATGCAGGTTACACCTAATCTTGCCTACAAGCTTCAATACAAGATTGAAACTTGTATTGCTTGCCGACAACAACAATTTATTGGATACGAATAAAAACGTAAACAATTTTGATGCTGCTACATACAGTACTTACAAACTTACTAACCTACATACTTACAAACACACATAACAATCAAAACTAATATTTGATGGATTTGCGATCTGTTGCTTTGAGACTTGGCTGCGATTGTTGAAAACGAGATGCGATTGATCTAATCAGTAGCAAATACTGTGCCAAAAGTTTGTCCTCTCCCCGGACGATTTAAGCAGGAGCGAACCTAGATTGATATGCAGAGGATATTGGCACTGTAATATCAGGTTACAGTTACACCATATTCAACCATTATATTCATGTTTAGCTATTTCTCTAACACATAAAGTGAGCCCTTCTCCTTCATTCTTTTTAAATACCAGGGAATAACATTATAAGGGAATAACATTTAAGAATAGCGGCATGGTGACACAGTGTTTGTATTTCCCAGCAATAACGGTTCGATCCTTGGACGGGGTCTTTCCGTGTGGAGTTTGCATGTTACATACAGTAGTAGCTTACCACCAAATCCCCTACACTGTGTGAAGAGCTTTGGGTGACTTATGTCATGTGAAAAGCGCTTTACAAATAAGCTTCCATTCCAAGAATAGCGCTCAATTCTGCAAGCTCATTGTAAATATTAATGGTGTTAAAATATTCTAAAATAGATTTTGTTTACATTGGAACTTTCTACATGTAAACTATTACTGAGTTTGTGCCATTTTGATCCTCCAAGGACATCCCTGAGGTTTTGATTTCCAACTGATCTGAATGTGGGACCCAGTTGTTGGTTTTTTTAATGTTTTTTATGGTGACTTAAAATTCACAGCCTAAGTTCGAAATGAATTTGCTTCTTAGTTATTGTGCTATTGAAGAGAACACAACTGTTTTTATGTTCTTCCTAGTAACCTTTCACAATCATTCAACGAAATGAATTAAATTCTAGCACCATCTTGCACGCTCCACATTGGGCATCCCTGCGGTAGATTCACTGAAGACTTAAAACTATAATGCATCAGATCTGTCATAGCAGCTGCAAACCAGAGTTTAAATTACAAATAAACCATTGGTTTATAATTTATGATCTGTTGACGCTACTATCAACCTCAGTATTGAAATGTAAAGTCCTTGCCCCTTCACTGGAGCTGGGACATTTGTTTTACAGGCTGCTACTTGTCTTGTCCCATTTGTGAGTGCAGCGTTTTATTGACTCAGCCCTCCTCGTGCCTCGGGTCATCCTCAGTGCTGCTACTATCTCCACATTTGAAAGACAATCACACAGACAGTGTGTTTACTGTTTTACACATCAATGGCTGTCTTTCAGGAGCACTTTTAGGCCGTGTGTCAAACTCAGCACTCTCTTGAGAGTGTCTCCTGTGGCTTGTTTACACTATCGTCTAGCCATGACAACTTTACTGTATGAAGAGGTTACAATTACACTGTATATTTTAGCGAGTTTGAACATTGTCAAATGTAAATACATTGTTACATATATTTTGTAAATCACATATCACACAAAATCTGTCAATCAGTCACCAGTGCATTTATTGGAAATAATTACACATGTTACATTTGGCAACATGTCTCAAAAACTCTGGACAAAAGAGCACCAAAAGTGATATTATATTGACCTTACAGTTTGAATACTATTGTGAGCCCTAATATTATGAAATTACATTCCCTCTGCCATTGTTTGTTCCCTTCCTCCTTGCTGGGTCCACTGTGCCTCCTCAGCTAATTGCAGTGTGTTGTGTTGAGTCGAACAGTTGGAGATCCAGGCCATCTGTCTGTAGGTTTCCCTCAAAGACAGTGGTGATCAATAGTGATCAGGTAGCAGATGACACTCCCCATCACACTAAAGGGCATCCTAACCGGGACGGGGCTGAGGACCAAAAGGAGAGGGGCTTAGACCAAAACAACAGCTAACATGTTTATGACAACCAGCCCATATGGAGATAAAGGGCTTTTCATTGCTAACACACAGTCAATATTCTGGCTAAATCATTTCATTTACTTACAATTACAATTTAGGGCTTAAATAATAATGTAGTAGGACCAAAACAAAAAGTGGGGCCTAGATTACTAATTATCACTGGCAATGCCAACACTAGAGTTACATGCATCGTTACATCTGAAATTAAAAAGCGGGTTACAGTTTTCCCAGCTGTTGTTTTTGGAAGGTGCCACTTTTGTTGCTTTATGTGAAAAGAGAAAAATAGTTGCATGGACATTACATTGTAGTTATTTATGGTTTGTTTCATGCTCAGTTCATGGGTAGCACAGTTATAGAATAAGAGGAAACCTTTTTTACTAAACAGTGGGCTGTACATGACTTCTTTCTGTGTTTATTTATTGTTGACTCACAAAGCCTATGACAATATTGTACCAAACATCAGAAAGCCATGAGGAAAAGGTTTAGTTGGGTACAGTAGCATTACTAAACTAAAAGTACTGCATTATAGTACAAATTGTATAAGTATATTCCAGTCAGTACATACTAGTCATGGTCACAGTTATAAAGAAGTGCGTAGATGTGAAAAACACATGCACTCCGTCCCATTTTTCCACAGACAACAGCAATTTAGTTCTAGCCTCACATATTACAGTACTGGGTGATGAAAACGCTCGGTAAAAGACTTACAGCCTACATGGAAACACACAAATGAATTTTCCACGCAAAGCCTCAAATTGAAATAGCACAAATGGCCCCCTTTAAAACTACTGTTCTCAAGAATATATATTACCCATTAAATTACATATCAAAGTATGCAGACTACAGTAAGGTTTATATACTAACCAGATGGCTTACAAAAAGGAAAGGGAGATTGGGATGAGACCATGATCTAACGGACCACATAGCCGTGTGGCCGTGTGGCTAAAACTCTTTAAAAAGAAGAGCTAGTTGTCTTTGAAGAACCAGCCTCACAGAATGGGGCTGTAAAAGTGTTTCCACTGTTGGGATGTTCGCCAGAAAATTGGGAGTTTAGCAAGAAGGTTTTTCTACTTCTTCTTCCTGCTGCTATTGTACCATAGATCAAGATTTGAAGTTGACATTTTATGCCTTTATGCCCTATCAGGACCAGTAGCCCGACTTCCTGCACTCCACTGCCTTTCCTTGTAGTGTCATGGACTATTTTAGGCCTCCATCAATCATGCAACTCCATTACCACAAGGCTGTATTGTTTTTCAAATCCTGTGTTATGAACAAGAGATAATAAGTGTAAAAATAGCTCAATATCTAAATATGTGCAATTTTGTTTTGTCATTTGTGTTTAGGGAAGAATCTCAAACAGGAAGTGGGTTATCTGTCTATACAGCCGTTTTGTCCGTATACACAAAGGCAAACTCTGTTGTGTTGTGACGTATAGGTACTCGATGTGTTTCCATCTTGGCAAGGCGTTCAAATATAAATAAGTTTATAGCCTCAGAGAGAAGTAGATCAAACCAGAAATGCCAGTTTCCTTATTATAAAGTCAATTGAATCAAATGTTTTTAAAGGGAAGTTCCAAAACGTTCTGTGTATTTTGCAAATCATTAAGCCATTTTTTGTTTTTACAGCCACTAACGTATAACAAAACAAAGAAATTACGCAGTGATTTGTCCGGTCTTTATGTGAGATGCTGTTCCTGTACAACCAACAACTCACTGTGTAAAAAATATGAACCTTTAAAAAGACACGTTTTTCACAATGGAGTGGGGGACATGACCACAGCTTATTTCCCCCCCAAGACTTCAGACACAGAGATGTGGTGGCTGCGGTAAACCAAAGCCCATGATACCGCCAGTCAGTTTGGAGACAGAAATGTGGACTGTAAGAAACCCATATCAGACTGTTGTCGGTAATTACTCTGGATGACTTATTTTCCCATTTTAAGCAGTACTTCATTGATGGGTCTGCACTTTATTAAGAGATCAATTCAAAGATTTTTATTGTCAATTCATTTGACAATGAATTGAGATGTCTCGTCCTTGTTGTGGAGCGGGGGGTGGGGAGTGAGTGAGGGCAGGGAAGGGAGGGAGTTCAGGATGCTCTTTATAGTTCCTCTTCCTCTGTAGAAGTTGCACATAAGGGAGGCTGGGACTCTGGCTCTTCTCAACTTGCGAAGAAAGTAGAGACGCTGAATACTTTTCTTGACCAGTGATGTAGTGTGCAATGCTCCAGGAGAGGTTCTCTGTGATGTGCACACCCAGGAACTTAGTGCTGGTCACCCACTCCACAGCAGCACACAGCATTGTTAGAGGAGCATGCTGGACCCACACTCTTCAAAAGTCCAAAACAATCTCTTTTGACTTCTCCACATTGGAGAGAGATTGTTCTGTGTGCACCACATGGCCAGACTGCTCACCTCACTCCTATAGTTTGACTCGTCTCTGTTGCTGATGAGACCCACCACTGTTGTGTCGTCTGCAAACTTGATGAAGAGGTTTGAGCCGTACTTTGGAGCGCAGTCATGGGTCAGCAGAGTGAACAGGAGGGGGCTCAGCCGCTCTTGCCGCCGACACGTACAGCCTGTGATCTCCCCGTCAGAAAGTCCAGCAGCCAGTTGCACAGTGATGTGTTGATCCCCAGGTGGAGCAGTTTGTGTATTAAGCTGCTAAAGTCTAAAAACAGCATTCTAACATAGAGTCCTTTGTTTCAAGGGAGGAGGGCTGAATGAAGCGCAGTTGAGATGGCATCTTCAGTTGAGCGATTGGATTGATAAGCAAACTGGGTGGGTTGGAGAACAGACTTGGCGAGCCGCTCGAAGCACTTCATAAGAATTGGAGTGAGTGCTACTGGGCGGTAGTCATTAAAGCAGGAGGGTGGTGACTTCTTTGGTACCGGAATGATGGTAGTTGCTTTGAGGCACGTTGGAACAACAGCCTGCTGCAGAGATGTGTTAAAAATGTCTGTGAAGACTTCAGTGAGTTCATCTTTCAACCTTTCAGTACACGACCTGGCATGTTGTCTGGACCCGACGCTTTGTGTACGTTGATCCTGCTCAGAGATCTTCTCACACTCCCTGGAGATAGCAAGAGATCAAGAATCCATCCATTCCCCGTTCCCCTATCTCTAAGGCCACCCGGCGGAGGAAACTCATTTTGACCGCTGGTATCCGGGATTTTGTTCTGTTGGTCATGACCCAGAGCTCATGACCATAGGTGAAGGTTGGAACGTAGATTGACCAGTAAATCGGGAGCTTCACCTTTTTCACCACAACAGTCCTCCGATACAGTGATGCTGAAGACCAGTCTGTCGGTCAATATCACACTCCACCGGAGATCAAGGTTAATGAATGAATTTAACATACAACCCTAATAACCCGCTCAACAAGTCAGGGAGCTGCTCCAAAAAAAATAGTATTGTAGTTCATGAATGAAAAATGGACCTTGTCTTTTTGCTTTTGCATGTTTTGTTGATGAACGTCTGTAGGTCAAGAGTACCAACATTTTCTGTATCTACTTCATCAATTAATTGTATTGCATGTAGCGACAACATCTGGGCGTTTTTTTGTCTGAGGGCCGGTGTGCAAACTATAATCATTCCTGACATATCAAGATTACATTATGCTATTAGACAGTTTTTCTCTCCAATCCACAAAAGCACGTACTTCATCAATCATACTTTACATTGCATTTTACTCCTGTGGCAAATGCTTTGATAATTATTTCCATCGGGCAGTTTTCAGTTCTCACTTACTCTTTCCTCTTTCCTGCTGTAGAGCTCAATAACTGACGTCACCACACGCAACGCACATAGGCAACTATCTGGGACAGTCAGTTATTTTCATACTAACACAGAGGCAACAGTGAAGGCCTACAGTGCTTTGTATGAAAAGAGCATCTGCACACAATAGAGGCCTGGCATGAGACCACTACAGCTGTCCAACAATGACTCTGCAAGACCGTATTGTGCTACAGTTTAGGAATACGTTGATGGTTTACTGTAGAATTGTGTGAAAGCTTAATGAACACAATTTTAGCATCAGGGTTTTTAATGCTCAGGTGTATTTGTTTTATTCAATTTCACGACAAGGTAAATTATAATGCCACGATGATATAAGTAATTTGTAAACTTCAGCTAAATAAATTGCATAACCAACATAAAAAACCCACACACCTAGCAGCCTTCTTCACGCGCCACTAGCCCTTATGTGGACAATAGTGAATTTCCCAAACTATGTCACCCGTTTAGCAGCTTGTACACACAGGGTTCGTCTGGACAGGAGGGGTTCTGCGAGGATCAAATCTTGGCTCGAGATGTGAATACCAAAAGCTTTGGCTAAACCTGGCTCCAATTATCTGTGCTCCAGCAGCCAAGGGGAACTTCAGACTACCCCTCTCTATCCAGCGCTTAAAACCGAGTGGCTATGTGGAGACACTCTTCTGCTGGAGTCTGTCAGCCTGTCGGGGTATTGTCTCTATCTTTACACTCAGACAAGTAATGCTTTGAAAAGGGATTTTGACAAACAGTGCTTTAGAAAATACAAAATTGTGCGTGATATGTTCAAAAACCTCTACATTCAGTTAAAGACCAAATGATTAATATTGGAGCGAAGCCAGATCATTGTTTAGATCCAGAACTGTTCATGGGAAAGTGTGACATTTTGCAATATAGACAGTTTTTTGTAAATTCTAAATCACATACTGTATAAGACTTAGGTAGTTTAGTGGAAAGAACATCTCGCACAGAAAAAATTGATCTTTGATGTTGTGGTTTGTGAGAGAAAGGAAGGGCTGGTGCCTTGCCAAGGGTCTATCTCTATTTCAGGAGCGATTCATGTTCAAGAAGAGTTTTAGAGAACACCATTTTTTTATATTAGTTGGAAATTAATTACCATTTTTAGTCAGGGGACTCTTTGTTCTAGTCGCACATGTGGTTCATGGTGTATTTTGCCTGCACGTGCTGTCATGGTATAACCTACTTATTCATCTTATTGGCACTTTCTGAGTAATAACTGATGGTGCAGAATGTCAGCTCCCTGTGTTGTGTCTTTGTGTGAAGGTCAAAGGTTGATGTCTTGAGAATAAAGCCTCTGCAGTGGTGAGTCTGAAAGCCAGATCTCGTGAGGCAGGGGTATGACACAGGGGTGACGATCATCTGCCTCGAGGCTGATGATCCCAGTGTGTTTCTTTCCAGAAAACTGTGTATACTAGACTGCGAGACGTTACTGAAAGAAATCTTGTTTGCGTATTCACATGTTGTATAGGACTCGTTTATATCATGTAGTGCTGCCCTACGTTTGAACCAACAGTTTCCAGCGTCATTCTCAATGATCTGATTGTGAGAACCAGCATCATTATGTCTTGCCATTTTATTGTGACATACTTTAGCTTTTTTTTTATTTAGTAGACATCAACAGTGCATACATTATTTACAACAGTGGAGAAGAAAGTATTGAGCATATTTATACAGTTCTACAAAGATGAGGGGAACGACGAGACAATAGACAATACATAGAACACTGGTGGGAGTTTACAATAGGGAGAGAGGAGTTGTTCTATTTATATCTATATATGAATAAATGCATACGTTTTTATTTGTTTATTTATAATTATAATTATCACAATGATTAATTTTCCCTTCACAATATGGTAATAGGGGTATAAAAGGAGAGGGGTATAAAATATAACAAAGGACAGGAAAGAGAGGAGAGAGATGGAGAGAGAATAAAGAATGAAAAAAAAAACACTGACATACTTATACAGTGAATATAATCTATTCCATATTTTATGTTTTAGGCATATTTCACATTCATTTAAAAATGTGTATTAAAACCAGTCAAAACTATGACAAAATTCAATAAATAAGTAGCATATCATTTATATGCACCTGGTTTGATAGTAAGAAATTACATAAAATGTCGCGTGTATGAACTGATCATATCCTTGTGTCTGTGTTGCAAACTAATTGCATTATTTCTGACAAATGTTAGGATTACAATTAATTGCAATTTATGTTTTTAAATTCATCCCATTTTAAAACGTCAATCTGTTTGTAATTTGCAATACCTCCCAAAGATAGAAATATGTTTAAATATTCCCCCAAATTGTTCAGCTCCATTCAGGACCTTTTCACTCTGTATATCACTTTGCGGATGTGCTTATCTGATCATATCGTATCATGTTCCAGCTTTTGACGGTTTTCTCCTAGTTTTAACACCATCTTGGTCACATCCTTCACAGTGAGGGGGGCTACATCTGTCAGCGATGTTAAACTATACGTCCGTGTGTGCTGTGTCTATCTCCAGGTCGCAGGAAAGAAGTTCACACTGTGGGACAACTTCCTGGTTGAAGGCAGACGCAGGGGTGGACAGGAAATGACCTTGGAAGAGCTGATCCAGTTCGTTAAGGTATTTCTTTCTCTCCGGATGGAAACTTTCTGTAGAGAGTCAGAGTTACCGAGTGCAAGTTTGATGTGCTTTGCCAATAACTGCTCCCTACCTACCAGTGAAACACAATAGACATTGTTTTAAAATGAGCACTTAACACCTTGTAGTCATACAGTGGAGCGATCGACAGTGCCAGCCAGTCCTAAAAAACATCCTTATCTACCATGTAAATGATATAGGTTAAACATACAATTGCATTTTACCCTTATGCAAATGGGCAGCTAAACTTAATTATAAAGGCACGTGTGCTCATGAATAATAAGTCTACATGGAGTCAGAAGTACTTTTTCTCTGCATGCCTATCCCTAGACTAGATAAATGACCCGATAAACCTGTGCAAAATCAATAAACATTCAAAAGGAGACAATTTATTGATTCAAGCACAATGGCAAAAGAAAAAGCAGATCAATCAGAAATGTGATATGAACTAATGTTTGCAAAATGTTCCCAATTTGAAATAAATAGAAAAAGATACTTAGATGAATGGATCTAAACTTTTGGATAAAGCATTGCTCATATGACAAAAAAACAAACAAACATGTAGTAGCATTGCCACAGCCTCGATAAATACAATGTTCGAGGGATAAGTGCACTCAGTCACATTGGCGTGAAGAGTGTCCATGTAAACACCATTTTGTGGATTAGCACCACCATGCTGAATTTGTTTATGTGGGCTTATAAATTCAATACTATGCCTTTTCATTCAGATTCATTCTTTGTAGATCAGATTCAATTTGACGTCTGAAAACATTTTATAGTGCCACTGAGGGCTCGCCGGACTGTAGAGGAATCCACATAGTGCCCAGGTTTTGTTGGACTTCTCAAAGGCCAGTGTTCCTGTGTTTGTTTATGGACACACTGAGGTGCTTCCTGAGCTGCTCGTTGTTGAGGTCATAGGGTATTCACAGTGCCAACTCTCATCACGTGTCTAAAAGTTATACGATCATCTCAGTGTGATTTTGTTACGTAGATATTTTCTGCTTTTTGACTGACAGGAACAATGTAACCTGGAGGTGTGCAGTCTCTTCCATGGGACGTCTAGGATTTACAACAGCGAGCAGGACAGGCTCAATCTACGGTAACTACCACTTTATTTTACACCCTCACTGGAGAATTTTTGTGTGACTCTAACCTGACTATGTAGTTTCTTGCAACAACAAATGCTAAATACACCTTGCTTTGCCAAGATACTTCTGCTCCTAATATGAGGTTCAGACAGTCATATACAGGTCAACCAATGAAAACTGGACTAACTAAAAACTCAAATTAACCTTTACTAATTTTGTACTGACTCAGGATGAACAGTTTTGGAAAGATAATTGTGAATGTTCTGTAATGATTGTTATTATATTTGCAATTTGAACACACTGCCATCTATGTTTTAAAGTTAATTGTGGATAAATTAAGCTTGGTTAAAATCATTATAACATTTGAGCAAAGACTGAAACCTAAACTGCTAAACTAATACAAGAATCACACTTTTCAGAACATGTTTGTTGAACTTTCTTAACTTCAGGGTCAGCAGGATTTGCACATAATAGAAGACCATGTGTTTACATTTGCAGATGATTATATATTTCTTACTACTCGCTTTTGCAATTGGAGAATTGCGACTATTTGCAATTTATTTACAATGAATCTTGCAGCCCTAATAATGACAGAGTGATGCTCAGGTTGGCATCTGAATGACCACATGTGCCAACTTTAGCAGTGCACATGCACTGCCTCCCAGAGAGCAGCATCCTTTTGTTTGTTGTGGAGGTTAATGGCAGGATGAGGGCGTTTCCTTTGTTGACACGCTCACACTATGCATCACTACACGCCGACGATTGAGGCCCGCTGCTGCTCAGGTTTCTCTGTTTGTTGAGAAGCCAAAGATTTTAAAGGGTTGAACGAGAGCTTAAGTTATTTTCCCTCCTAATGTGGCGAAGGAGATGCTGTTGGGACTTGCAGCACATTAAAGCGCACATGGCTTATGCCATAGGGGAAATGAAGTGGTATCGTACAGCGAATCTTCACAGCGAATGAGTCAGACCGAGATATGAACCTCACGGCTTCTCTTTTCATCCAGTAAAAAGGGAAGACTCCAATAAATCTGGCTTTTATAGGTAATAATGCAGAGTGATGTTTGAATGTTTCCATATTAGTCATTTAATTCTGCATCTTACCGTCAGAGTGAGGGCCTTGTTTTAGAGTAGATTTTTGTCATTTGTAAGTTAAAATGAAAAATAAACTCAAAAACTTTAGTAAAACTCCTTAATTTCAGATACGATAAAACTGTAAATGACTAATGTCTGCTGTAGTATACGTTGAGTGCAATTGAAAGCATTTGAATGTGATTATCCCTGGATGATGAGCCTGAAACGTATATAGTATCATTATTACTATTGTGTCTAATTGTGTCTGAATTAATGCAAAGGTAAAGAAGCACAGCATACAATTTAACAGGACCAACTAGCTCGTCTACTGAAAACCTGTTTAAGCAATAATAATTTGTTCCTGTAATTAAATTTGATTGTATAAAGCGCTGTTAGTTTTACTTCCCTCTCCATGCCCCCAGCTCATAGTACTTGTGAATATCCGACTACACAGGAAGCCGGTGCTTGTGGGCATTTGACATGTAGGACCAGCTGTCCACATGACCACCACCCCCTCAAACACCCGTCTCTCTTCTCCTGTGGCTTCATCTGCTGCGGTCCCCAGAGAGGAGCTCTGTGCAGATATCACAGTAAAAACAAAGACGGTTCATCTGGAGCCCGCACTGTGGGTTTGGTCAATCTGCAGCGGATGTGTCTGTGTTACCCGTTTAGACAAAAAACTAACAATGAGGGTATCACGCAGAGTTACCAGTGCCCTGTGGGTATTTGTGAGTGTTGGTGAATCTAAACAATTCAAGCAATATTCCCTTGGGCTGTGAGGTCAGTCGCAAACAGAACGAAATCACAATTTGAGTGGTTGCGGTGAGGTCTTCTTGCGAACCGTGTAAACCCACTATAGCCCTGTACTTAGTTTAAACCTTCAGAAATGCACTGGTTCTTGTTTAGCAGAACCTTTTTCAGTTGTCTCTCATTGTTAAGGCAGCAAATGATATGATTAAATGTGCACTGAGAAGAACCAAATCTTTGCATTTGAACATACTGTTACTCCGAGCCCAACTGTAATGCTTTCTCATTTTGATATTTTGAGGAACTTTATCTGAAAACTGGCTTTCTTTGTAAGCTTAAAGGTCATGACATACAAAGGTCACCCTGTGTGTTAATATACCACTGTTACTTTCACGATTGTTTAAATGACTTTATCGCTTATTCGCAGTGTGTCTGAGCTGATAAAGAACGTGACCAAGACAGATATTCCTCCTCACAAGAAGATGCTGGAGCTGTTCCCATCCTTCACTGAGGATGAGGACTGTGAGTTGGTCCCCCGCATCCTGTACCTCCTGCTGTGAAGAGACCTCAAAATAAGGGAGCATAAAGCGTGTGCCATTTTACTTACCGCACTGCCCTTCTTGGCATAGCAAATGTTTATGAACAAGATTCCCGCTTCTTCTGCCATGTTATTACTTTGTTTTAGGAGTGATGGTTGATCTTTATTATTATTATTATTATTATTATTATTATTGTTTTAAAACATTCTGTTGACCTTTTTAAAAGTGCAATATGTGCAATATGCCATATACATTGTGCTTTCAGAGTGGTTTATCAAGGTACAAGAATGCACAAAATATAGATTAGAGAATAAGGTATAATGTGAAAACACTATAATTGTGTCATGGCTCTGAACATACCTCAAACAAATTTTATAATTCAGAGGCAAATGCTCTTTTAAAACCACAACATACTCTTTCTTTCGCTGTCCAAATGAGCTTTTAAAAGTAATAATTCGGTCTTTTACTCAGTGTAGATACATCAAAATAGTGATCTGAATCCAGATCGATGTGGATTCAGATCACTATTTTGCTTTTATCCATATGGTCAAGCAGAGAAAAACAGTACAGTGATTTTACTCTCCCACTTGTCGTAGCTATCTGGACACAGCTGTTTCAACCTAATCCTCCTCGCAAATGCAGCCCTTCCCTTCATATAAATATAGGGATAGAAATATCAACACAACTTTCACCTGTCCTCGCGTAGCTCTTGTGCCTGTGCTGCCAATGCAAACTGCCTCACATTACAACTCACTCGACACTTGCACTAGTATATTTATGACTTCTGTTTTTGGATGCCATTGGAGTACAAATGTCTGCGCTTGGGAGATATAGTGTTATGTTTTTTTCATTCTATAATGAATAAATGTGTAAAGAGAAGAGGTGTTCTGTGTTTGTGGATTTAAAATAGATATGTTCTCTTTTAGCATCGCACTGCTTGTATCTGGAGTTTTACAATTAACTAGGGGTACGAGAATTAAGAATTACACCAATTAGTTATTATACAGTATCATGTATATTAGCCACCTGCCTTCATGCTCTATAGTTAGTTATTCGAGGTAGTTTACAGTAGTTTGACTGTTTACTAATACTTCCCATGCACCTCTTGGCACTAGTTCACCTCTTTTCATTCCACAGCCACTTTTGACACTAATTATAGGGCAATATTACAGATTCTCTGTTTTTTCTTTGACCTGCAGATATTAATTTATATTCCGATTGTTTTATAATAACGCCCGCCCAGCCACCTACCCAGATTATGTTTTGTGTAAAATAAAAGACAGTGGAGAATATCTGGACTTCAGGAAAGACACAGCCCCACCGCCCCCCTTTACCCTGACAGACTCTCCCACCCCCATCTCCATCGTGGACTCCTTCCGTTTTCTGGGCACCACCATCACCCAGGACCTCAAATGAGAGCCGACTATCAGCTCCCTCATCAAGAAAGCCCAGCAGAGGATGTTCTTCCTGCGGCAGCTGAGGAAACTTAAGCTGCCGACCAAGATGCTGGTGCAGTTCTACACGGCCATCATCGAGTCCATCCTCACCTCCTCCATCACCGTGTGGTACCCCGGCGCTACAGACCGGGACAAGCATCAGCTGCAGCGCATTGTGCGTGCTGCTGGGAAGGTGATTGGCTGTGGGCTCCTACCTCTCCAAGACCTGTTCACATCCTGACCCGGAGGCGTGTGGGTTAGATCACAGCTGACCCTTCTCACCCTGGACATGGACTAGTCACCCCCTCAGGCAGGAGGCTACGGTCCATACAGATCCATACCTCTCGCCACAAGAACAGATTTTTCCCCTCCGCCATCAGACTCATGAACGATAACAAGACCCAATAACTCATGTTACTGATTCAAGAACATTATAACCTGTTCCAGCCATTTGCACTGCTCTATTACACTATATGGTACGTATGTCCACACTTAAATCTGCTGCTATCACTTAATATACATAAAATACACTTGCGCTGTTATTCTGTCAATTGTTGTTGTCGTTACCATAGTTTATTTTAATCTTCTTACGCATGCCCTTATAGTTATAGTGGTTTAGTTTATTATTTATCTAAGTTATGCGTTATGTTTTTTGTTTCATGTTGCACGATCGACCAAAAATAATCATTCCTAGTTGTGAACTTGTTTATAACAATGGCAATAAATACTATTCTGATAGCCCACAATCATTAATGAATAATTAATTATTCAAGACACAAATCAGAAAAAAAACAGTGAACTTACATAAATAAATCTTTATTATTTTAGCTAAAGAACAAATAAAACATTTTCCTTCATTTCAAATATATCCAATAATATCATTGCATATAATTGGTTGCCTGCTGCCGGTCTTCATCAGCGCGGTGAACTTGTGGAAGTCTGATTCTGTCTGATGCAGTCCCGTGTGCGACTGGTGAAAGAATGGCTTCAGTCCCTGTAGTCCCACTGGGCAGGACAGCCTTTTGGACGCCTCTGTCTGCCTGTCCTTGACACAGTCCACCGGTCTGCTCCTCATCTCCACACCTTTAGTTATCCCATTCAACTTTCTCCGTATGTTCCCCAGTATGTCTTTAGCCAATCTCCGTCCCACAGTTGGCTTCAGTTCGGCTGGTTCTGGACTCTCCGGAAGGTCCAACCAGTTTTTAATCAAGTCCGCAAAACTATTGTCCCCCAAGACTAAAGGCTGTCTGTTTCGGCTGCGGCTCAACAGCGACGTAGTCCAGTCTGACTCCTCAGGGTTGCACGAGTTAAACGAAGTCCATTTTTCCAAACAAGCGTCCGAGGTGGACTTCGGTCGGATTCTCCCATTTACAGAGACACGATTTGTTCTAAGACATGCAGAAGAGGAAACTCGAACGTTCCTGGTCCTCCTCAGCACAACTCCTTCATCGTGCCACGAATCCTCGGAAAACCCAGAGTCAAAATCCACGCTTTTTTCACTAGGAGATCCTTGGCCTAATCTTTCATGCTCCCGTTCGTCTTCCTCCTCAAGCGGACTGGCCAGACAGCACGCAGAGTCATATGTGCTGGATTCGCTGGTCTCTGAAACCCTGAGTCTGGAGGATTGGTTTTGTTGCTGTTGTTGTTTGCAAAATCTCGTCACGGCAAAGGTTCGGCCACAGGGTTCACTCAGTGGCCTGGGGCGGTTTAGCTGCGTGCGGTCCTGCAGTGACTTCTTCATGTACTGCATCTGGTCACGCAGGCAATCTGGAGATTCTCCTAAACACAGCTATACCAAAAGAGACACACGTTAGTCCGATTTTTAAGATTTCAGCAACTTTTGAGACAAACAAAAGCTCATCATTATCAATGTTTTTAGTCATAATATAACTCAACCAAACGAATGCGGTAGTGGTATTAGTTGTCCTGTAGTGAGAGCTAGTGTTATAAAGGCAGTAAAAGGCAGAGATACTGGCGGTACAGTTTCAGCAGTAGTTTTATTACAGAGAAAACAGGCTGTGGTTAACTCCTTTAGTGACTTTTCCAACACTCATCATGCCTTGGCGTGTCTGACACAGTGGCTGGAGCTGCTGAGTGCAGAAGTAGGCCAAAGATTTTTACAAGATTAGATCATCACCTCGATGGGCATTTTGCAAACAGAACTACTAGGAAGCGGGAGTATAAGGAGGACTCAAAATGCTCATTTTAATGTCAATTCAAATAGTACAAATGAAGAGTAAAAGTGGCGGTTGTAATCAAGGGCACCATAAGGGAGTGGAAGGTTAGGACGATTCTAAGGGCCCAGAAGAACAGCCCTTTTTATACAGGTTAAATGTGCTAGGACCCTTCATGCACTCGATGTGTATTCTGCCCGTTTTGACTAACAAACTGGGTATTATTATTGGGTTAAATCTTCTATGAAAAAATGTAGGGGGCCCAGAAATGTTTGCCTCCATAGGGCCCAGAATTTCTAGCGGCACCCCTGGTTGTACTGGACAATAGGCCTACTGCTGCTGGTGGTGCTGCTGCTGCTACAAGTAATACAGATGATGCTATTTGTTTTGCATTACTGGCACTATAGTTACCAGCAAGGAACTTATCAGTGGTTGCTAGAACAAGATACAGTAAAAAGCCAACCTAAATGATCGTCTCTTTTTATGAAGTTGAAAAGTTACACCAGCAAGCTTTATTTAGTCATATTTAGTAGAAAGACAGAAACAGGATGCACAGTCAGTGAAAAATGGGGAACTCCGATGGTCTCCATAGGTTTAGACAAAGCAAAGCTGATTTGTGGAGGAGTGCTGCTGGAGCGCATATCCTCTCTGGACCCCTACAGGATGTTGCCGCTCCGAATTATAAAAACGGAAATGACTCCAGTGCGTAGGAATTACAAAATATTCAACAGCTTTATAATAAAACCCAACCTCCTAAAAGCACTGTGGATTGCTATGACATATGTTGTAGTAGTTGTAGTTTAGGGGTTTCTCTAAGTTGCCATGGTGTTATCACAGCTGCAGGCGCTAAACCATTTGGGCGCTTGAAAAGGACTTAATCTTTCTAAAAGTCGCGTCCACAGCGGGGCATTGTTGTGCGTCTCTGCACCATTTGAAATAACATGCTTCTACTTGACTGCCTTCACACAACACGTGGTATACCAAACTGTAGGCATTTGGCAAGACAAAACTGGGGATCATTGGGTCTAATAATCTAACAAATAAAACTGACTTACCATTATGTCCAAATTGGTGTCCAAACGTCCAAAGAAGGGAAGTTTTGGATCAACTTTTCGTGCTGCAAAAGAAGAGAAAAGGCTATTAGAAAGGCTGTAATTACCGTAATAGACTGAACGCGTGCGGTGGATCATCAAAAAAAAAAAAAAAATCTACTGTACTCACCTCTGCATTTGGAGGCGAAATACTTCAAAAATGGCTCACATCAAGATACGTTTTGTAAAGTACAGTGCATCTATTGTGAGTGGTCTCTCTGAGTTGCATCTATGAGTGGTATCTACTCTGAATCACACACGATCCTGTCACTGGACTTTAACGATGCTGAGCTCTGTGCCTCAGCCAATCAGCGCGCAGCTCAAAAAAAGATCCAGCCAATCGAGGTCCGCGTGAAACAAGAGACCTCCTCGTGCGCATAGAGGTTCCTCCCGGAGCAAAACATCTGTCTGGGGCAAACTTGTTTCTAGCTCTCACAGTCACTCCTGTGTATTCACATTGTTCAAAGTGAAGCAGGGGCGGCCAGTCCACCCCCAAGATAAATTCCACTAATTTAGATTAGACGTCTATCATCCATTGCTCAATACAACTTTAAGTGAAGACAATACAACAAGGTCTGTGTTTTGCTGTGTTTGCAACATACTCTGAGGTGGCAAAAATAAATGTATTCTACAACACACAAAAATAATGTACCCCATCTTTAAATGTGTCTAAATGAGTTAGGGGGGAAAAACTATCATAGGAATAGGATAACCCTAACCAGGATGATCTATACTATATACCCTAATCCCAACCATAAGGATAGATGTATATACTGTGTATCAACTATCCTAAGGGGAAAAATGTCGCCTCCGGGGATCCCATGTGGGACATCTACCTGACGCCACCTGGTGGAGTGTTAGGGCCGGTCCTGACAACTTGTTAGCGCCTCCTCACGCCCTCATGAAAGTCAATAGGATTTGCATAAAGGCCTGTATTTGGTCTTTTATGCACTTCTACATGAAAACAAAGTCTATCAATTGATCTGACGACTCTGCAACATTTGCATATTTAACCTCTTTAGATACTGATAACGCTGTTTGCAATTCAGCCAAAGTGCTGCAGAGGCATAGCACCCGTTCATTTTAAATAGACCCGTCATCCAATATGAGATGTTTAAGCACATCACCGTTTTGTTTAAAATGTCATTTTCAGGGAGCCAATTTTTGACAAATGTGTGCCACTTTTTTACTTACTGAAAGTTTATTTATAGTATTTTTTTTAACTTTGCCTATTTGAAACAAGTGTATTGTCAAAAGACCAGAATAAAAGCTATGTAGGTTAGAAAATAGGCAGGTATTGCATGTGGGCCACTACAAAGGAAAAGGGCGACAAAAAAGCAAAATATACAACAATTTTTGCAATCATGTGATCGTATGTTTATTTACAATGAACAAACTTGAATTTGACCACCATCGTACTGTTACCATTCATTCATTTGTATCTTGTCTGTGCTGCATCTCAAACTGACGTGTGACTAATGTGAACCCAAGTGGAATAGAAATAGCCCTAATTCACACTATATGAACATAGCATGTCTAAAGAACGAGTGTAAACGGATATATCAAGGCACAAACATGTTAAAACACTTGTAAAATGAGAGAAACAAACTGTATACGGAACAAAATGTTAGAGACAGATCCACTTAATAGAAATCTTGCTGATATATTAAAAGTGACACATAACAAGTTTATTTTTCTGAAGTAGGAATGTTTTTTGTTTTATATCGTGAGAGGAGAGAGGATTTTATTCTGCTCAAGGGAGCTCTCATGCAGAACAATGCACTATTGTACAACCGCGATTATTGGTTCAGTGTAAACATTGTACAAAAGACATTTTCATTGTGTGTCCCTTTGTCATTCTCCATGCTTTTTTTCTTCACTAAAAAATAAAATAAAATGTGCAGCTTGATGAAAAATGGCAACATTAAGTCAATATAAGTTAATGTGATATAAAAAAGCGACTTCTAAAATCTACTCTTATTGACAAAAAGGGAAATAAAATAAGGTACAATAATCTAGTTAAAAACAACATTATACCGATTTAAACATGTACTGAAGGCTCTTTATCTTTGATTTAAAAGGATACAATTACTGAATCATCTTGACTGCCAATAGTTGGATATGCAAATAAAATAGATTTTCTATATCGAGTGCTGATGTGAATCGGTGGCTTTTTGTCCAGTCAGGGGCTTCTTTGTCAAATAATTATTTACAGGCACTCAATATAAAGCCAAGCCCTGACCAAATATATTACATATTTAAACATAACATACCAAGACAAAAGTGTGTGGAGTTTGTGAAACATGTGTTGGTTGAATTGGCTAAAATTTCCCCCTCGCAGAGTCAAGTCTGTTATGGTTTTCATTATGAAAAGCAGTAATCGTCTCATGGCTCTTGCAGTCTCATGCAGTCCGTGTGCCAAGTATTGTCCTGCAAGACGCAAAGAAGCAAGAAAAGGTGTTAGTCCCCGTGAGCATGGCACATTCCAAACAGTGCATAGCCCAGCGGCACTAACATACGTACCTTCAGAAGAGGCCGCAGTCTTTGAGGTTGTTCTTGATGATGACGTCGGTGACTGCGTCAAACACGAACTGCACGTTCTTGGTGTCAGTGGCGCAGGTGAAGTGAGTGTAGATTTCCTTCGTGTCCTTTTTCTTGTTCAGGTCCTCGAACTTGGTCTGGATGTAGCTGGCCGCTTCGTCAAACTTGTTGGCTCCTGTTTGAAATCAAAGTTCAAATGCTTCAGTACAAATTGCCATCATCATTACTCTAGTACTGTGCATGTTCCTTTTATATGAGCAAACACTTTCATAATTACTACATAATTACAAATTATTAAAATGTTTGTGCACTGGTAAAAAACTAAACCATTCAAAATAAGCATTAACCTCTTACCCCCACGTTTTACTTTGAATACAATATTAGCTATTTTGAGGCGGTGTCACCTTAGTAGTGAGTACAAATATGGGCATTGTCTTCACCTGCGTACTCGGGGAAGCAGATTGTGAGTGGGCTGCGGGTGATCTTCTCCTCGAACAGGTCCTTCTTGTTGAGGAAGAGGATGATTGACGTCTCCGTGAACCACTTATTGTTACAAATGGAGTCAAACAGCTTCATGCTCTCGTGCATACGATTCTATAAGAGACAGGGGCACGGCTTATAAATAGACATGTCAAGATTAGTACGGTTTATTTCACATGTAGCTTTGGCAACTGCAGTAGTCCATCCATCCATCCATCCATTTTCTTCCACTTTTCCGTTGCCGGGTCATGGGGGCAGTTGTTGGAGCTGCCCAAATCACATTGCACCAGCCTCTATGGCTCCTCCTGCAGGTGGTGGGTCCACAGAAGGACGGCCTCATGGTTCTAACCGCGCCTGTTGGTCTCTCATAAGAGGCTTCTGAACCGCTCTTTGTCTGACCTGTCACTTAGGACCTGTTTGCCATGGGAGACCCTACCAGGGGCACGAAGCCCCCGACAGAGCTCCCAGGATCATTCGGGCGCTCAAACACCTCCACCACGTTAAGATGGCGGTTCCAGGAGGGGCAGTAGTCAAAACATAATCTTTTGTTGCCATTTTGTTAAATGACTGCAGCCCTTGGAACCCATCTCCAGATCTTGAGAACAGGGTCATGGTCGGGGCTGGAGAAGTAACCTACTGTATAGTTGTAGTCCCTTAAGATGTTCTGCATTATTATTATTATAGGAATGCACTGATCCAATACTGGTATCGGATATCGGAGCCGATACTGATATACGATACCGGGTATCGGCTACAAATAAACGATCCTGAACCGATAGCAGTTTTGGCTCTCACCGCCTTAACACAACTTTTACCACCTAAATCTCAGTGAATATGGGCATGATGTATGCAGTTTTGAAGCTCAGAACCAGGGGAATTCGTTGAGTAGGTTTTAATCTCTGCCGCAAATGCGGCGGTTAGCGTCAGTATGCTAAAGCTAGCGGAAGCATGCTAATGCAAAAACTAATCAAGGCTGGATCAAAAACTATGATGGAAATACCGACAGTAGACTAATAAAATAAAATAACCACTCTTGAAGCCAAGTGTTTGTATTTCAGTTTAAGAAATAACTGATCTAACATATTTGTAATGATCGGATCACTTCATGTAAGTTGTTTATATTAATGTAACCTAAGGCCTGTCATAGAGCTACCCAAGGATATTAAGTGTAGAAAGGTCCAGTAATCCTTGTTTAATGTTTATCCATTAGTTTAGGATCATAAGGATATAAATAATGATCATGATAATAAAATATGACTTTATGGATATTATGGTGCTATGTGATTTGGGCAACTCCAACAGCTGCCCCATGACCCGGCAACGGACATGTGGAAGAAAATGGATGGATGGACTTTATTGATCTTAAAGAGTCAATTCAAATTTTCACTGCGAGAAAGCCACTTTTAAGAAAGTCTCTTGGTATCTGTAAATATCGGATATCGGCAGATACTCAAAGCCCAGTATCGGTCTTGGTAGCAAAAAAGATGGATCGGTGCATCTCTAATTTATTCTAAAAAAATGTCTGTTAAGGCAGCAAGAACTCTGCCCGAACACATTTCGTTGCTTGCTACACTATTAACTCATGTTCAGCCTGACTGGCGCCTGCACCTTTCCACCAGGGGCAGTGTTGTTTCATATTTGACAAAGGGGGGTGGTCTTGGTCTGTTCTCTGGAGCTTTACATTCAGAAGAGGTTTGGACAAGAGCGTAAAAAGGTTTATATTGAACAATGGGTCAGGATAATTTTTATTACGTAATTTCCTATACATGGATCATTAAAGTCCATTGGTTTGGTTTTTAGCACCTAGAGATTCCCATCATTAGGCCATAATAAACATCTAGATGGAAATTAAAACCAACCACACGGTTTGTCATAATCGGAATTTATGAAGTTACTAAAAACATAAAAAAAAAAAAATCATTAATCCAGGAACCTCAAGAAATATTCTAGCACAAGTACACACTGAGCAAGAAAAATAGTATGGAGCCATTGATGGAAGCAACTTTTTGACTTAAGAATTGCAGCATATTTTTTTTACTATCTGTAATTTGGAAATATGGGACTGGACAGCTATAGAGAACCAAAAAAAAAGTACATTTTCGGAACTAAGACAAAGTAAAGATAACCCCTAGCAGCAATTTCTAATGGCCCCAAGTATTTTCCAACATCACGGTTAATGGCTTTTCAGCATTTTCAAGACCTACCATCTCCTCGTCCTCAGCCAGCACGAGGTCATAAGCACTCAAAGCCACGCAGAAGATAATGGCTGTAACTCCCTCAAAACAGTGGATCCACTTCTTTCTCTCCGAGCGCTGGCCTCCCACATCAAACATCCTGCAGGCAAAAACCAACACAAACGCATTCAGGTCAGCACAGCGGACGGATAAAAGACTTAGAATGGACAGAGAGAGGAGGCCTTTTTAGGACAAATCACAAGATTGAAAAAGAAAGTTCGAGTGTCATGCTGTCCCTCGATGTGCATTAAGATTTCATAAGGGAGCGCTCACAATGGTGGAGTGGACAGGAGTAGGCTGCTCAGTTTTGTCCAGGAAACTGATGTGTATCTGCGCAAGTAAAAGTGCTGCCACAGGACTATAGTATTAGTAGTTACACAGCTCTAGTCGTAGAACTACAAGTGCTGCTACTTCTAGAGCGCTTTACCATTAACATTATCTTTCGATATCGATAGAAATATATCATACCAATGCGCATTGAGTTGCCTTGTGTACGAAATGCGCGGTATAAATAAAGTTGCCTTGCCAAAGATATCATGTAAAATGTATGGTTATAAAAGAATAATGGACGTAGGAAACAGCTGTAGGATGTTCTACAGTAAAACGTTCACCGGTGCCAGCCCAAAATGTTAGTCTAGAGCCCTGAAGACTCATTTGTGTTTAACCAACTTCAGGCTTGAAATATTAAAATTATTATTTTTGATATAATATGGCCTTCGGCATTACAGAACGTATTGTAGCTTTCGTCCTATTGATCTACTTGGTGTAATGGATTATTCATGACAAACAACAAGCTGGTGTCAAAAGATAAATAGCAGGAATCTGGAAAAAGGTCACAATCTGCCACAGAGGGTCAAGAGCCAGCGTGCTGTTTGTTCGGCTCCCAAACCTGGATAAACAAACAGGGACGCATCAGGAGGGGGCAGGTCAAGCCAAATACTCAGGTCACAGAGAACTGCATTGGTATCAAGTTCATAGGGTGCTCAGGGCGGTTATTTGACTACTTACTAACATAAAGGCATTAAGGGACCTACAGAATGTGTGTTCATTACTGCCTCAGCTGGAGCTCGAAAAGGGCCAGGGAAAAATGTATGCAGGACCTATTGTTCCATATAGGCAATGGAGAGTAACATGAGTAACACTCTTATAAAGCTAAATTATTTAATACAATTATTTTGTTGGATAAGTGAATACAGTATAAAGATAGCCAAGACCATTTTAGTTACAGATATGCCAATTTAGTTTTGTATTATATAAAGCATAGACAAAGTTCTTTACTTAGATAATGCGCCTGCACAAACTCACAAATGCTTTATATCAAATGTAATTCCACAACATTTCTGTCTGTTTCACATCATGTTTGAATAAATAACTTGTACATCCCATTCCAATATTGCGTTGTAATGTTTTGCTTTTTCAGTGCTGCCGAAACCCGTAATTTATCTTATACCGTATACAAACCATTATTTAATTTCACGCTCTCTTAGCCATGTTTGCACAAGCAATTCATTCATGCAATCTTTCCTTATAAATCACTCTGCTATGCTGTGGCAGGCTGCATTTGTGCACTTTGGTAAAGTGATTGTGGCGTCGGCTGAAAGAGAGGAGTCTCACTTGAAGTGCAGTTCTTTGAAGGTGAAGTGCGTCTCTACAATGCCAGTGGTTTTGACCCGGGTCCTCAGGACGTCCTGCTGCGTTGGGATGTAATCTGCTTTGGCTATCCTCTCCAGGTCGTTCAGGTAACTGCAGACACAAAACAGTTTAACAGAAGGGTTTTAGAGCGTAACAAATTATACTGATAACAATATAGAACTATTGCATTGTAGCAAAGGTTTTCAAAAAGTGTTATTGTGAATGTAACGAGTTAAAACTGGCCAAGGGTAAACGACAGGGGGGAGTGCTTTAATCCAGTGTGCTGACCAGTCAAACCACAGAGCTGAAAAAGCCTTTTTTATTATTATTTCAGATGACTATGTTTTGAAACTTTTACTCTGGAAAAGTAGAAAATACTTTGCAATTATAAGCCACAAAATATGGAAATCTTGCATTTCATGTACGAAATTATTCTTAATTCGCTGGAGAAAGATGGCATTTATGTGGAGGAGTATGTGTCAAGAAAATATCACCAAGAACCATGTATTATATTTTGGCAGGAACACACGCAAAAATTGTGCATCAGTTCCCTCATAGCGAAAGCTCACCTCATGATGCAACATCCACAGACTGCGCTGAGGCTTAAACAAATATCATATTAAAAGGTTTACTTGACTGAATGAAGTGTAAACAGAGTGCAGTAATTAACATCTAGAAGAGATAACAGCCTGTTCTTCCTTGTTCGAGCTAGCCTCAGTCTGTGCTCTGCTATCCCTGCCCTGTTCTGGGACAGACTGTTGGTCAGTGGGGGAGTGTTTCAGACATCTTCCACACACGCACACACACACACACACACACACACACGCACACACGCACACACGCACACGCACACGCACACACCAACTCCTCTCCCCACTCCGAGTCCAAAACCAACAGAGAGAGCGGGGACCGGCCAACCACGGCTTCACAGGCAGATACCACATTTCATAATAAACAGTGTTGGTTTCAAATGAGC
This sequence comes from Neogobius melanostomus, assembly GCA_007210695.1. NCBI lineage: Eukaryota > Metazoa > Chordata > Actinopteri > Gobiiformes > Gobiidae > Neogobius > Neogobius melanostomus. Next base: position 1,648,940 of record VHKM01000159.1, read on the forward strand.
AGAATGACACCACACAGCAAAAGTCACAGCATTTTAGATCAATATGAAGGTTACAGCTAAGGCAAATAAACAGCAGGGTTGGAATAACATCATCCATTAATTTAGTACTACCTATCAGCACTATTCCAGCTCAAGTTTTTCCAATTGTTTTTCCTATTGTGGCCAAATTACAATATAAGCTGTATGCTCGCAACGTTTGTGGTAGTTTGTGGTAGTAGCTTAGCGCTTTCTGTGTCGAGTTCTCCCCGTGTCTGCGTAGGTTTCCTCAGGGTACTATCGTTTCCCTTACCACTAAAACGTGAACAATAGCTCCTGTCAGCTGTCGCCCACTGGGTTAGGGTTGGTCAAGTATGGCTTTGCAAGAGAAGGTACTTTTTACTTAAGGTTTGATAATTCTAAACAATGATAACCCTGATAACTAACATCTTAAAGTGAGGGCAGCTGCAGATTCCAAACCTGAACAAAGGAGTGGTTGCCTGGTTAAAACCTGCTTAATGCATCCAGTTGAATGTAGCACTGAACACAATTTGCAGTTTTTCATAACTTTTAATTTTAATGCTCCATATTTCAAAAGGCAGACTTTACTGTTTTATTAGACTAAAATATTAAGGCACTAAACCTGGAAAGAGCGTCACTAAATGAGAGTTATTGAGTAATTTCTTGGTCTGTTCTGATCCTTCAGGATGAATGATGGTCTGACTGCTCCATCAGATCTTTCCGCTGTGACAGTTATATACTGTATATAACCTACCGCCTTCATGAAACCAGATTAGATACTGAAGAAATCAATTCACAAAGCAGCCAAGTAAGATTTCTACTTTTAACTTGTTCAAATGTTGTCTTTAATTAATGCAAAATATCTTGATAAACTTGTGAATTAATTTTTCTATTGATGATAGCCTGTTGTCCAGGCCCTGAAGCAACAAAACAGCCCCGCACTATGATTCTCCTTGCATTCATCCATTTTTCCTCCACACATGACGTTGTGTGTTCTGCCCAAACTATTCAACCTTGGTTTGCAAAGAGCACTGATGGACACAAAGCCGAATAGTTTGGGAGGAACACACAACGTCATGTGTGGAGGAAAAATGGATCAGCACATCAACATCAAAACCCTGTGCTCACTGTGAAGTATGGTGCAGGGGAATCATGGTGTTTTGTTGCCTCAGGGCCTGGACAAGTGTGCTATCATCATAGAAAAATGTATTCACAATTTATCAAGATTTTTGCAGAAAAACCTGACATTCACAACAGCAAGTACACCCCCGTATTAAATAGCTGGCTGATCCTTCTTTTGCAGCAATAACTGCTTTCCTGTAGTTGCATATTAGACGCTCACAACGATCAGGATGAGTCTTGGACCATTCCTCTTTACAAAACTACTTGAGTTCAGTGAGATTCAGGCGGTGCACTCACTTATTCCTCCCTCTCCTGTGAATGTTCACATTTTGTCATATTTTTAATGGCCATAACTAGGGCTGTCACGGTATGAACATTTTACCTCACGGATATTGTGATCAAAATTATCACGGTTTTCGGTATCATCGCGGTATTTTTTTTAATGTGTGTTAATAAGTTCAGAAAGCATTGATAGTCCTTCACAAACTGAAATAGTTTCAAAAAAGTGTAAAAGTGTTTGATATATTTAAAAATACAGACAAGCCATATCAAAGTGCAACTTTTCACATCAAAGTAAATGAACGATAACTATGAATTGGTGATTGTTTGGAGGGTATTAAATGTACTATTTATAGCGCCAGAACCGTGTTACAACATTTTAAACTAGATAAACCCTCTATATCAGGAATATTGTTCTCAGTTTGTGTCCTTCCAGTTTGCTTTCGCTCTGCAGATTTGGGAAATGCCATCAGACAGTAATCATTGTTAAATTCATAAAATGCGGCGAGAGTGAATCCATTATATTGGCGACCAACTTTTATCTGCCCTCCAGGAGCCCTGTAACGCATTGTGCCATTTCAATATGGAGGTATCCGCGACACAGCTTATATGCTGGCGGTGGCGCTGCGGCTGCACTATGGGGCGACTCGTTACCTCAACCCAAAGTCCCCACATCATGCATTTCTGCTAAAACGCTAACTAACTAACTTCAGCAGATGAGACGGCAGCCGGTGATGCTCACTTTGTCTACACCGCGGGCGCGGTAATCCACCGAGATAATATAATCTTTCCAAAACAAGACGGTAATTATTACCGTCAACATTTTTACCGCTACACCGGTAACCGTGACATCCTAGCCATAACATGTGAATGTTTGGGTGGTATTAGTTTCAAACAGACACCGTTTAATCATTCTTGTGATTTTAATAAACATCAGACCACATTTAATAACAAATTTAGGCAGAAATGTGAGAAATTCCACACGGTGTACATGCACTTTTTTTAAACCTCATTTTAATGCATTTCCATTTCAGGTGGGGGATGAGGGTGTTATGTTGATTTGAGCTATATTTAATAATGTGAAGAAGCAGCAGCTTGAGATGCAGATGGAGGAAATACACCACGAAGAACAGCTGTGCGTTTTCCCACACAGCTGAATTACCATTTATATTGGCACCACTCTATTAGATGTACACAGAAGACTGGTCCATATTGATTGACACCCATATAGTCAACATTGTACCACTGAATTTACACCACAGAACGCACCGACAGCTGTAGAATTAGCAAAAGGAAGGGAGCGCTGGGAAGAAAAGATCACGTCAGGTCTGCACTGGTGGGAGTATGAGTGAATGCTGCTGTATACTAAGAAGGATAACAATATTAAGGCTGCATAATGTTAGGAAATTAAATGAGGTTTATGTGATAGCAACGGCTCAAGCAAAAATATCCGTATTCACAAACAAGTACAGTAGGCTACATCTTTGCTATCTTTGCAAAACGTAGTTTATTTGAGAAAAACAGATAACTACCATTAATTGTTATTAACCCCCGCCTTAAACGAGCACATTTTCTCCAGTTCAACTTTACCCAAATCTAAAAGCTTCAAGTAAAAAAAGTGTCAAAATATCGCTAAAACAAGGACGAACACGCAAAACAAAAAAGTGGTGAGAAAGCAACAAAAATTTCATGAAAAAGCAACAAAAAAGGCGACAGAAACGCATCAAAGAAGCAACAAAAATATGACAAAAAGCAACAACAACATGAGGAACAATCAGATCAGTTTTGTAGGTCTTAGCTTTCAAATGAGGCGTTACACTGGCCTTTATAGACTGTAAATTCCTAGCCTGGTGAGACCAGAATGATACCCCTCTATGTGTTTTTATACAGAGGGGGATCAGTCTACTGTAAAGTGCTTTGGGTGTCTTGAAAAGCGCTATATAAATCCAAGAGGAGATGATTATTATTAATATTGTTAGACCCCAGCATCATAGTAAAGTAGCTATATCGTGCATTATTAAGTGTCCTTGCACAGCGGTTCACACTCACTATGCAGCGGAGTCGTTGAGCTGGTACTCTCGGGAGCGGGTGAAGCAGCTCTGGATCCCAGAGTCGGCCCACAGTCGGCGGATCACGTTGGCCAAGTCGTCAGGGAGGATGTCTTTCTCCTCTGCTGTAGTAGCGGCCAGGACAAACAGCTGCCGGGCATCGTCCTGAGAGAGAGAAAAGAGGATTACAAAAAATAAATAAATAAATCAGGCCAAGAACAACAAACGAGTATAATATAATGTTGTCTCAAATATTTCACACCAACTTCAGGCGAGTATCACCCAAGTCGAGCTAGGCTTTCAAACCTCAAATTAGTCAATTTTGTTATGCAGCAAACTCATACTAAAATATATATAACTCTACACTGATTACCCTACAGTAATACATAAAAAACAAACATGTCTGACATAAGCATTCAGACCCTATACAACTGTACTCATTTATGGTTGTGTTCCGTAGTGGAAAATGAGAGCCATTCAAAACATGTATAAAATTGACTCCATATTAAGTTTGTTTGTGATTGCTTCCATTAGATTTGGTAAGCAGTGGTTTGCAAATGAATGATCAAAGGAATACAAGGTCCCACGTCGAGTTACGCTGCACAAAGAACACAGCAATCCTTCCGCAAAATGCAAGTTGACAGTTTCTCTCCATTCTCCCTGTTACTGCTAATTAATTTCCTCCGCGCGGCTTTCACAATAACATGAATATGATTTATTTCCGTCTTCAGTGTGTCTGTACTTGTAAGCTTTTCCCCCCTTCTTTTTCTTTCTAGTTCAGCCTGCATTAATTCAAATGGCACACGATAAGCAAATCACTGCACTAATCACTGAGAGGAGGATCAAAGGAACTGGATATTTTGGGGGCTTTAGCTTTGCAGAATGTCATCAAATGCCCCAATAGGATATAAATGGCAAGTACATGCATTGTTTTGGGTTCGCAGGGACTTTGTTTTGTGTGTAGTCGGTCTCCAAAAGGTGCTGTGTTCCTTCAAGGTTATACAAATAATAAATCAGGTTGAGCTCATTTTTGAGCCTTTGCCACATGTTTTTGAATCAAACATTAGAATAGGGTTCGGGAAAATCCACAGTTACCATGGAGATCCGCCATGTTTGCAGCTGTTCGCATACATTTTCCATAGACTAACATTAACTAAAAACAGTGTAAAAAGTGGAGGGAAAAAAAAGTGGAACAACTCCGTTAGCTGCTGAGTTACTGCTGGTAAATACATCTAACTCACTGTGTTTTAATGTAAACAATAACTCCAGTATTGTAACTTTATAATCTCCATTTGTTTATAAATGAAGCTTGAGCGCAAATTCAACCTGGAGACGTACCTACAGCCTTCACTCATCTTTCACGGCTGCCTTCACCAGCATCCAATCACGGCCCCATCGCAAGCGCGCTTTCGCATCAGCAATCAGCGCAGCGCTGTCCCGCTCAGCCATTCACAGTCCAGGATCCCCTTCATAAGCTCCCCGGTCAGTCACTCGGAGTTTCACAGCGTGCAGCGACCCTCCTCCGCCCCTCCTCCTCCCGGGCTTTGCCCGTCACATCAACGCGCATTGGGTCCCGTTATACCACCACCACCAGGTCCAGGCTCCGGGGGAAGATGCGGCCATCATCATCAACGCCATGCAGTCCGTATCGTTCGGCCATCTTCCGCCGGGCTCTGAGCCCCAATCTCAATTAAGTTTAATAAACTTTCTAACGCAACACGTCTCTGTGAGTCTTTTCAGGTTGAATTGCTGTTAATCCCATGATGCTTAGCGATAAGACATCACATTCCCAAACTCTATAATGAGTCTTTGGTGCTGGTGGGGTCTGCAAGAGAGCATCGGACAAAAGGGTCTTTTAGCATTCAGTACTAATAGTTAACTGTATCTAAAATGGTTGTATCCCAAAATTCATCCACCACTGGAGAGACTTTTGTTGAGAAAGTTCAGTTTTGGGCAATCACATGTTTGCAAAGGAGGGGTCTCTCCAATCGAAGACAGTTTCTATTGGCTTCTATTTTACATTGTCAATATTTAGGTTCAGGTGAATTTACTGGTTTAGTTGTTATGACGGATTGCAGACTCGCACATAACAAATAGCACCATCTGACAATACCAAGTGTCTGCTTAAAGAGCTTGGTTACCTTGTCTATCTTAGTATCTTACCCATTACATTTAATATGACAAGGCTATCTTTACAATTGTTGTTTTTAGTTCTTAACTAAATGAAATGTCCAATCAGAAAGCCCCCATGCGTTGGATTGTTCGATCCAAGGGCTAATGCCAGTGGTCAAAAAGCCAAAATATATGACAGGATACGGCAACTCTGTTTTCCTGCATTTTTAAAGTGCCATTTGAAAACAGCAAGTGCACAGGCCATACCTTAAGTAAACCTACAATATAATTCATTCATCTTTTAAAAGGTGGAAATTGACTGACGTGCTTTACTGCTCCCTCTCCGCTTTCCAGCAAACACAGTAATTACAAACACCTACCAGTCCGCATTAGAGCAGTTTAACCATGCTTACATCAACTGCTGTGTCTCTGTCTCCACTTTACTAAGACGAATGAGAAGACCAATGAACTGTGAGCTCACTTTGTCCAGGAGCTGCAGCTATTGCGACAATAGGCAACTGGACAAAATTATCACTTCCTGCCAAAAAGACAAAAAACAAAAACGGCAGTAAATCTTCAGGTTACTACATTCACCCTGACTTTACTTCGGGATCACCGCAGTGTATTCATTGTGCCGTTATTTCAATTCACTCCGTTATTTTGCCCATTCTGTTCCTTTTCATTCTGTTATCAAGGCTTGTGACTAGGGTAACCAGACGTCCTGAGAAACTTGAGACAGTCCCGAAATCCAGGCTTTGTCCCAGATGCTGAATCTAGCCCAAATCTATTAACACATTATTACTGCAGCAGTAAAATGGAGTGTGACTGGAAAATGAGTTATCAGCATTCTGTTTGACTCATCATTCAAACCAGTGCAGATCGCCAACTCTTCCAGAGCAGTAGGCGACCATCTGCAAATGCTAGAGCTCGGCCTACAGCGCATGTTGTAGGCTGAGCTATACTTACTATGGGGTAAGTATAGTACCCCGAAGAAACCCACCAAGACAGAGGGAGAACATGTGAACTCCACTCAGAAGGGTCTGCCTTTCGAGTTGGGGAACTGAACTGAACTGGACACCTACTTGTCTGGCAGGGTCACTGTAGTCGATCTTGAGCGATCCCATTGCTCGGACGATGGCCATGATGGACTGGATGGTGTTACTGTAGACCACAGCTCTGTACTGCTTACACTCATCTTCTGAGTAACCGTCTTCATGGATGATCCTGAAAGCCATGAGAAATACGCTCAGGTTTGGGACGTGACAAAACTCAATACTGTTGAATTCTAATCTAGACCACCTCGTCTCAATGTTTTTCAGTGCTTAAAACAAGGTGATGATAATAAAGGACTGGATGCAAAAGTTTGGGAAATAACAGAACTAGTGCACATTTTAAACATGTCCAGGAATAAGTAAGTAACATTTATTTATATAGCATCTTTCACAGACAGAAAAGCCACAAAGTGCTTCACAACACAATTAAGAGCAATTAACAATTCGTCAGCCTCTTACGCATTACTGTCTAATACATTCTTTGGCCAAATTAAGATTTTTGTATCTTCTGCATCTTTACGTATCACTGTACATTTCCACAGCTAATTTGAAGGTTTTTTTACACTAAAGAAGCATCGTCTTAGTCATCTTTATTAAGAATCCAAAGTGTAATCATTTTCTCGAAAACCGTAAAAGGTGCACGAGCAACTTTTTTTAAATGTAAAAATAATAATTAATGACTTAATTAATTTGACCTGTCAGTGACCTTTCAAGCTAATCGTCCATACAGCTGTTGCGCCACTGAAATAACTGTTTTTCAAATCAAAAGTTGCATAGTGCACCTTTAAAATATTACTTGCACAACTATTTATTTATTCATATAATGCCATCAATATACAACATATAGAACATTTAAAAACTTGCGTCTATACTTAATTTGTTCATAAATTCATACATTGATAAAACCTGAATGTTCGTTCAGTGACAATATAATAGAGATTTTGGTGCAAGGGCAGGTCATACGGTTCAAACAGAGGACATTATGAGGATAAATATGTACAGTTATTATTTACAAAGCAACACCTGTTTAATGGATCCTGACACTTGGCTCAGTCATGCACCAGGAGATCTGTAGGGTCTAAGGAGCACATTGTTGACTTGAACTAGTTTTTTAATTTAAAAAAAAGTCCTGAAACGTGGGGCATTCTCTTATAGTGAGGGATGCCGTTCCAGATGTTACAGTCCCTGACTGAAAGAACAGTCTGGCCTAAGGTGGTCCGTCTGAAGAGCACTCCACAGTCTCCTTGAACCATAGACCGAGTGGCTCTGCCAGAAGATGATTTCAGTTTTATTAATTCCCTTAATGGCGATGGTGCAAGTCCACTGAGTATTTTATAAACCGACCAATAGGTATTGACGTATTCAAAATGTTCAAAGTTCAGAACTATGCAAGAAGGTTGACTAAGTGAGAGAAGACAATGATAAACTAAAATGACACAAGAACCATATGACATCTTTGTACTGTGCTGCTTCCACCAATTTCTAAAGCTTATAATCAAATATGTATCACTATTTATATATAAATAAGCCAACGCATTTACTCAGTCTAATTGACTGAGGCTTAGGTTTGAATCTTTGCACGAAACAAAGAAAGTACTAAAATGTCAATGTGGAAAAGCTCTCCGATGGAAAACCAATCCCCAGCCTTTGTTGTGAAAAGTGCTGTGTCTCCACTATCCCCATGTCTGGAGGCAGCGGTTTGATGCTACAGTGACTGGTAAATGCCCATTGTTCTCTGCCACCGTATCCTCCGCTGATTTCAAAGCATCTGCAGTATCACTACATGGAGCGGGCGGTGAGTCAGCTAAGTGTCGCTAATGTACAATCACAAGTGTGTTTCCGGTCTCCAGATCCGATCATGCAGATTTCATGAGGCTCGAAGGAAGTGCAGACGGGGCACTTCCAAGCTCCCAAAACCGGCCTGCTTATTATACAATCAAACATCGAGCAAAAGACAGAAATGGCATTTAATGTAGCTCCACTATGACAGTATCCATTTTTATTGAAAGTACAAGTTTGTTCAGGTTTGTTTAGGCAAGATTTAGGTCAAAATGTTCGGAGACTTTAAATGGCTCTCAGTGGTTCAGTAGAATTCACCATCATGGGGAAGACTGCTGACCTGACAGTTGTGCAGAAACCTATAATTGACACCCTCCATAAGGAGGGAAAAGGATCAAAAGGAAATAGCAAAAGTTGGAGGTTCTCAAAGTGCTGTGTCAAAGCACATTAATACAAAGTTAAGTGGAAGGAAAACGTGTGGAAGAAAAGGTGCACAATCCGCAGGGATGACCACAGTCTGGAGCGGATTGTCAGGAAAAGGCCATTGAAAAATGTTGGGGATCTTCACAAGGAGTGGACTGAGGCTGGAGTCAGTGCATTAAGCCACCACACGCAGACGGATCCTGGACATGGACTTCAGATGTCGTATTCCTCTTGTTAAGCTGCTCCTGAACTACAACGTCAGAAGCGTCTTGTGTGGGCTAAAGAACGAAAGACCTGGGGCCTCATTTATCAAGCTTGCTGCGCACAAAATGAGGCCAAAACTTTGCGTAGCCGCTCCTCTGCGCAAAATATGGTATTTATAGAAAACAAACTGAATGTGAAACATTGCGCTCCTCCACGCAAACGATATAGCTCCCGTACGAGGTACGCACTTTTCAGAAACACTGCTGAGAGACGGGGAGAGGCGAGGGAAGCAGCGAGGGGAGGACATTTGAGGAAGTCATGTTTGGTCACTTTTGAAATAGTTCATTTGAACTTTATTTTCAACAGAAATGACAAAGATCAGAATGAAATGAGCAACTTAATACGATATTTGTGAAAAACGACTTGTTGCATATACGTGCACGCTCGTGAACGCTCGTACCTGTGCGCGTATGTGCACTGATGCTGAAGCCTTTTAAACGGGAAGCAGGAATGATCCCGCTGTACTGTGCTTTAATTGACTCATCTCTGGACACAAGTCTGACCAACTGGGTTTAGGTCCAAAGCTCGGGTCACATGCCCTTCAGACATGAGGCCGTCTTTGCACAGTGCACACCGGCACCGCGGCTCCACTGCGCGCTCCCTCCTCAGACACCACGGACACTGACCTCTCCTCACTCACACCACCCGGACAGACAGCTCTGCTTCTGCGTGCGCAATGGTTTGGATGAATGAAATGCCCCACAGTTGATAGTGTTTTTATTGGCAAACCCAAACCTTCCTATTGGCAAATACAGCCGACACTTAAGGCTCTTCTTTATGTTCAAAACATGTGTTTTGAAAAGTTTTATTGATGGAATAAACAGAAAGATGCCAATACGTGTGATCAGAGAAGCAGATCTCACTCTTCATTAAAACTCCTCGAACTGCTGCAGCGTCAGCCCCTCCCTCTCTGTCTCTCGCCTTCGGTTAAACCACTCATTACCGCCTCATGTTTAGGGAAATCTCATTCATAAGTCACTTTGCATTGCCTTTTATGGTCAAATGGAGGCGGGCAGAGGGCGTGTCGTGATGTCCGCAGCTTTCTGCTGCACGTGTGATCAGCGAAGGAAAGATTGCGGTCATGTGTGCGTACCCGTGCATACGCAGGGTTTTATAAATCGGAAACAAACTTTGCGTACAAAATTGTTTGTGCTTTTGCTACGCACTTTCAAAGTCAGAGTCTCACGCACAGTTTGATAAATGAGACCCCTGGTCCAAAGTTCTCTTTTCTGCTGAGAGCAAATTTGCATCTCATTTGGAAACCAAGGTGCCAGAGTCTGGAGGACGAAAGGAGAAGCACACAATCCAAGATGCTTGAAGGCCAATGTGTGTGTCTGTGATGATTTGGGGAGCCATGTCTTCTGCTGGTGTTGGTCCAAGTCTGTGCTTTATTAAGTACAGAGTCAACGCAACCGTCTACCAGGAGATTTTAGAGCACTTCATGCTTCCTTCAGCAGACAAGCTTTATGAAGACGCTGACTTCATTTTCCAGCAGGACTTGGCACAACAAGTACCAAAACCTGGTTAAATGACCATCAGATTATGGTGCTTGATTGGTCAGCAAACTCATCTGACCTGAACCCCATAGAACACCGAACAATACAGAGGAGCTTAAGGCCACTATTGAAGCATCCTGGTCTTCACATTCGCTTCCTGGTTAAGATGGCAATTGTGTCTGGCTTTGCGTCTGCTGCCTCTCCGCTTAGTTGGTTACTTGTTGGGATGACATTTTGTTATATCCAGCCTGTCAACTAAAAACTGTGTCACGGCTGTCATCTGCTATGATCGCAAAGCGCTTTTTTGGCATTGACGCACATATGAAGAAACTATGTGTGACCAGGGCAAGGTACGAGGAGTTTTTCCCTCCACCTTTCGAATGCGCTGTGCCATCACCCGAGTACCTGCTGGTAGCGAAGCGTCGTGCCAGGAGAAGGAAGAGAGGATCGCGGGCTGGCGTACAATCCAGGTGGAGGAAACCGCGGGGGCTTTCGTCTTGGGCCGCTGTGAAGCACGTTGTGATTTTATCTGTGAAAGGTGCCATATAAATAAAGTTTCTTCTTCTTCCATAACACCTCAGCAGTGCCACAGGCTGATAGCCTCCATGCCACGCCGCATTTAGGCAGTAATTCAAGCAAAAGGGGCCCAAACTTAGTACTAAGTACATATACATATAGTTTTCAGAGGGCCCACATTTCTCTGTTTAAAATCTTTTTTTTTATTACATATAATATTCTAATTTTCTGAAATTTAGATTTGGGTTTTTTACAAGCTGTAAGCAATACTTTAAAATACTTTCATAATTTTCAAAATTAAAACAAATAAAGGCTTGACATATGTCACTTTGCATGCCATGAGTCTATATCATATATTAGTTTCACATTTTAAGTTGTATTACAGAAATAAATGAACTTTTTCACGATATTCTAATTTTCCAAGTTCACCTGTACTGTACAATGCATTTTTTTTTTTTTTTTTATTTGTTTATTTGGTCGGGACAGTGCATGTTAATGAACATACATGGGTCTCATGCATGTAAACAAGCCACACCGGATTGTAGCCTTGGGCTAATTTGCATCCGTTGTCCCCCATGCTCACTCTCAAACACACTCTCATTCATCCTGGCCTATTGTACATGTTTTAGTGGTAGGGGAAACCGGAGTACCCGGAGGAAACCTACGCAGACACGGGGAGAACATGCAAACTCCACACAGAAAGGCCCCGTCCTGGTGGGAATCGAACCCCGGACCTTCTAGCTGTGAAGCAAGAGCGCTAACCGCTGTACTACCGTGCCGCCCTAAGTCACATTGGCCCCTCGGAGGTGGTGCCCTACGCGCAGCACTGTTCCCCTACTACTAAAAACAAGTAGGCCAGGGTGAATGATGTGTGCGAGTGAATGGTGGTGGTCAGAGGGACCGTTTGCGCAGGCGTGTGCAGTCAAGCTTCTGTCAGTCATTCTACCCCAGGGGAAACTAAAGCTACACACGCAGCCTACCACCACTTTATGTGGCGTGAATGAAGAACAAATCCCCTACACTGTGTGAAGCGCTTTGGGTGACTTGTGTCATGTGAAAAGCACGATACAAATGGGCTTCCATTCCATAATGGCTCACTGCAAAAGTGGTTAGTTAATTATAATGCAAAAATGGTAAAATACTGGCACGATGATGAGTAATGTTGTGCAAAGCCGCTGTGCTAGCAGTGATTCTGCGTCACAGCTCGACTATCTGTATCTATGCAATAGTTTATAACTTGCCAAAAGAAAGGAAAAACACACTATTTTCCATAGTCATAAAAAATGAATTGAACGCCTGACTTGCCCAGAGGAATGTGAATAATTAAGGTATGATCCTGTGTCTGCCAGCATGTTCTGTTCAGCTGAAGATTTAAACTTCTCAAACATAATTTTGCTCTCAACAATATTTAAGAATCACAATATATGTCCTTTAACTGTTGTCTTTATGACTAAATTGTATTGCTTGGGCACAACATTTACGATGTGATTGCTTAGACACAGATCAACCATTTGTGTAAAAAAAAACTATCATTTCCATAACCTTCTTCTGGTTTAATGGCACGACAACTTACTTCATCTGCTTGACAATGGTGCTCTTCCCAGACTCTCCTGCACCTGTGAAAGAAGGAATACATTTTAATGCCATTGGTAATAAGAGGCGATATACAACAAAATAGCCTAGAGCACGATTTTGACTTTATCGTGATTTATGTGCACTTACTATGTTTATATAGTCTTAAATAGGAACAATCGTTATCTGCTCTTTCTGAAAGATCAAACTTCTCAGTTATTGGTTTAAACCCCGTCACTCACTCTGCATGATGAGCATTAAAATGAGAAGCACTGACTCACGAAATGACAATCTATCCAAATTGGTATCATCAATTTTTACCATACATCATATTGCTAATCATTTTAAATCAGCTTGTACACAATAGTATTCAAAAAGGAAGTGAAAAGTAAAAATGCCAAGTAACTGTGGGGGGGATGATGTGAGGACTTACACAGTTGACAGTCTACATTCAATAATTTACCCCAAGAAGTTTAGAAATGAGCTTCAGAAGTTCCTGGTCATTTTAGGACGAAACGAAGTAGCCCTCACAACTCACGAGGCCGAAATTAAAAATAGAGTGATTATCTTTAATAATTAAATCATAGTGCATTAGTGCCAGGGCAGACAGAAAGCCTGCAAAACTTCTAAGACCTTGAGATTCTTAATACTGTCTTGAGCTCCAGAGTGTTCTTTATTGTGCTTGGGGTCCAGAGCACTCCGGTCACCACCTGTCCCACCATTTGACCTCTCCGTCTCACAGCTCTGCCACTCTGCCATCAGCCTGTCCAGGGCAGAGAGAGAGAGCGAGAGAGCGAGAGAGAGCTGGATCTCTCTGCAGAGTGCTGTCCTCCTCCTGTCAGAGCCAATCACATCCGCACACCACAGGCAAGAGGGAGCGAGAGGGAGAAGGTGGGAGACGTGTCTAAGCTCTCTACTAGCCTGCAAGAAGCCACCGATGTTCTGCACAGATAGACGACTCGGACAGTACACGGGGCTATTTGCAAGACTGCACTATAGGGGAACATCATCGTTACGTCGACAATTCTGCTAACAAGCTTGAAACATTCATATGGTAGTCTACAAAAGGAGCAATGTGGTGTAGTTTGAACCTGGAAAAACGGTTCTGAAAATGTCTGCAGTGTCTGGAGTAAAACACTCAACAGCTCACAACACAAGCAAAATAGCCAATACGCAAGTTTCAAACCCATTTAAGAAAGGGACGCCTAAAATGTGCCATAAGGAGCAGTTCATTGGGCAAGCGGAAACTGCGCTTCAACATATTTCGTAAACCAACATGAACTTTTGAGGCGGAGAAATCAACAGTCGGTTTTGAAGCAGCTTCCAGTAAAATGCAGGTGAACATCGATTTTAGAGCAGTTACGTCTGTGGACTCGATGTCAAGTTGGTCTCTGCATCCCACGGGCAAGTTTCACCAGTCGGACCCGTTTACCTGTGAGGATGGCTCTATTGTGCGGACCGTCATATTCAGGTCTATTTATTTATTGAAAAGCCTTTTCTGTAACTTCCTCTTCTGCCAGAATAATAATTTAAAAAAATCCTACTACAACTCGTAACAAAAGAAATGCTATTGGCTCAGAATATCAATATCAATGTATTTAACTGTCCTATTTAAAATGAGAAGTGGGCGATGACAGAAGAGCGCCAGGCTCTCAGTGGGCGCCCTGCATGAAGGTCACCTCTCTGCTGCCTCTGAATAAAACTCTGCCATTAATATTTCAGGCCTAAAGGGACCACATCTCCATCCTACAGGTATTTTAGGACAAGGCGATTAATGAATACAAGGGCTCTTCACGGAGATGATGGTTGCTATAGAAACAACACGCTACAGAGAGAAATATTTTAATGTTTTGTGGCCATTACTGTGGCCATTATTTCAGAGTTCAAAAGAGGGTCAGAAACCAAAAGCAAAGACACACATTTTATATGAGTGAAATTTTACTTTAGGTACGGGATGCACTGAGTTGGTCAAATAGATCATTGGGGAAAATGTTTAAAAAAATTCAAAAAAATTGCCTTGTCTTTTGATGTCAGATCAGCCGAATGAAACAAGTGTGTCTGTAATTACATAGACGGGAAAAAAGAAAATGATTGTCTTCACTGACAACAAAAACACTTCTTCCTTCATGAGCTAAATGCAATAGAAGTAATTTGGCACAAGCACAGATGTTACAAAACAGAAGTGGAAATTCAACTAATGAAAATAAGACACTGTAACAACAACTATGGTTAATGTACACAAGTCCAGATCTGTCATCTCTTCACAGTTTTCAATGTCTCACATTGTGTTTCCAGTCCAAATGATTAATGATAACAAACTGTAGCCTATTAATTTGACCCGGAGTAGTTGTTCATTTCGCTGCACATGCCGATCAGCACCAAGCACGTCTCTAACTGTATAATGGGACAACAGAGAGTCCCGGCAGGACGCTAACGGCGCTTTGTGTGCTTAGAAGAAATGAGAGTCATATTGATTTTTCTCAAGCGTGGCCCATGGGGCTCAAATATTTAAAGGCCACGCGATATGACCCGCAAGCTCAGATGATCAAACATTACACATTTCATTTATATAAGCTTTTTCGGTCCTGCTGTCAAGGGAGATACCTTCGGAGTCGCGATCCGGTCCAACCGACTGAAGGACAGCTTTATCAACATGGTTGTCAGGAAGATGAACTCTCCCCCTTCCCGCCCTACGCTGCAGCCAATTGTGTACAGATAGTTGTATAATAAACCTATCGTCTTGTTTTACGTTTTGTTTTTGAGAGTGTGGAACTATTTTGATTCTCTGTGCGCTTTACATGGGGGAGGAGTTAACTCTATGTAAAAGTAGTATACAAAATGGTTTCTAATCAATCAGTGAAAACACAGTAAAATCAGATCACAATTTTAGCAGCTACAATTACAACTGTCACCTGTTACTCTACACCTGTGGTTACAATGACTCGCCTGTCTCCTGTTGGTACTGGAGAATACATTTTAAGTTGTAGCAAGAAAAAAACAAAAAACAAAAAAAAACAAACGTACTCTTTCCAGAGAGGAATTCTTTTGATTCCACTGAGATACAATATGCCTCCTGGAGACTGGCAGTCCTTGCATCTCCCGTATTATGAGGAAAAATAATGTATCACTATTTCCTACTTTCTTAGAGCACAACTTCGATTTATGACCACGTTCACACAGCGGATATAAAACTGAAATAAGCTACCTCTAAAACTTCTGAGAGCTCACACTTTGCGGTGACTGGTTATATATTTTTTTCATTCACCCGTCAATAGGAGGAGTGTGGGCAGATGAAATGTAGACTGGCAGATCATCACAGGGTCATATCCTCCTCCTCCTCCTCATACAATAAAATGTTGCTGTATTGCACATCCATTTTATATAGCATTTTAAACCGCTGTGCTGTTTCCCCTCAGTTCAACTCTCGTCTCTATTTAGGTTTCCATTACACAAACAAGTCTCACCAGTCAGAGAACATCTATGACACTGACAAAACAGTCATATTTGCTCCACGTCTTTCTGGTGGCTAATTATAGTTTGACCAAAAGAGGTTATGTACATTTCCATTACATAGTGCTCCTTTTCTAATCTAGTAAGAGTTATTTATTTCTTTGCTTTTTTCTTTTCTAACGATACACAATTTACTCCCAATCCGCAAGAACATGCCCACCATCTGCTACCACCATTGGCACATCATCAACATTGAATCAAGAATCAAAGAGCGTGTAAAAGGAGGTTAGATAGAACAAAAATAACACTGCACTCTGATCCATAGGCTTTAATTATGAGCCCATGGGGGTCAGAAAAAAAGTCACACTCAAACTGTCTGAGAAATCGGAGGAAAGATGTGAGGCCGCGGTGGCAGAGTGCAAAATTAATCCCGACGGAGACAAACAAGCTTTATACAGCAGTTCGTAAGTGTCAGGCAGAGTGATTTCTCAGGGGAATAGGACTTTAGAGGGAGGGGGGAAAGAGATGAAGCGTTTATTAAGTTTGCTTATTAGGGTCAAAATCGAAGGTTAAGTTATTACAAAAGGCAATAAAATGCAAGAGGCATCTGGGCGATAGAGTTTTTTTCAAATATTGATTGATCTTTTTCGTTATAATGAAATGTGGCTTACGTGTGGTTCATGATATAGCCATTTAATAAACCTACACGTGAAGTGCAAATGGAATTTCCAATCCAGCGCAATGAAAACAAAAATAGTCTCCATTTTATCGCTCAAAGTTCTAGCTCCAAGCTTCAAACAATGAGCTGTTACTGGCACAGGATTGGCTTCTGACCAGGCAATTTAAAAGAACCATACTACTACTTATGACTGACCATAGATTTGCATACAATTACATTTAAAAAAAAAGAGCAATGCCACAGATATATCCAATAATAATGCAGTTTTGGGCTGGACAAGGTATTGACATTGCATTTGATTATTATTATATTATTGATTATCGCATTTGCAAGACGATATGTAGTATGTATTTAAATGCCTCATAACTGTACAATGTTCAACAGCCTGCTGATCGTTTAAAGCAAGCATTACTAAGCAAGGGGTGATATCCATGAGCTAAAAATAATGTTTTACAGCCAACATCTAATCAATCCATAACAGACTCTTGAATGTTCTCGCCCCATTAATGACCCAGTTAGTATAATTACTCCCAAGACGCTGCACTAATTAAGGCATAACAAGCAACTGCAAGCAAACTGAAACTGTTATGCTTCACAAATCAACGGCAACACGCAAGAAACGCTATAGACATGGTCACATCACAGTGGCCCATGCATAAGCCATAACAGTGACAGTCAAAGCTTAAAGTGCAATTAGCTCATTAGATAAGTGTTTGTTCAAAAGAATAAAATGTGGTTAAGACCCGTTACTGTGCCTACTTTTGTACTCATATGTTGTATGGGATATATACTGCATATCCAAGAAGGTCAAGCTTATGTGGTCTATTAACTCTATAGCACATGTCCCATTAGAAAATGTCACTTCAACAGAACAGCAAAACCAGTTTGACTTTCGTTCAAACTGGTAATTTCATAGCAGCGTGCTCCAGGTGAGAGGGGAGAACAAGTACATACATGCTCCAGACGCTGCAGTGAGAACAACCAGATAATCCCAATCACTCACTACCTTTACATAAAGGTAGGGAGTGATTGATCGCATGGATTAAGTCGCCTAACTGGATTTTTACAGTGACAAGTGCATCAAGTGTTCGGTGGGCCCCGTTAGCAACTTTTATAGTGATCAACAATTTTTGACTTTTGCTTTTATTTTCATTCAGATTTCACCTAAGACACCTGACATCCAGCCCAGTGGTGCAGCGGTTAGTGCTTGCGCTTCACAGATAAAAGGTCCCGGGTTCGATCCCCAGGCCGGACGGGGCCTTTCTGTGTGGAGGTGCATGTTCTCCCCGTGTCTGCACAGCACTACCACTAAAGACATGTATAATAGGCCAGAGTGTGGTTGCCTGTATGAGTGAGTGGCGGTGGTTGGATTGTGCGATGGCGCAGATTGCCTGCCTCACTTGTGTCCGTCTACTCCAGAGGCGGCTGTGGCTGCAACAGAAGCTTATCACTACTGTAGTGTGGAGTCAATGAATAATGACAGTATGGCGCTTTGAAACTTAATAACACAGGCTTGTAAAGCGAAATACAAGTGTAAGCCAGTATCATTACTACATCTGATTATTTCACTATATTTTTAGAGTTTGTAATAATGAAAAACATTGATACAATTGTTTCTATTGTCAGGCTTGAAAGTACTCCATTCCAAAATGTGGTGTGGTTAATAGCATGGTTCTCTAAGGTAATTTCACACCGATTCCTCCCCAAAAAATGTTCAGCCAGCTCAAGTCCCCATCTATAATTGGAAGACAATTTCAATGTCATTACCTGCCTTTAACCTTACTGTGGATCTCAAGTCTGTGGTGTGAAATTACTTGCATAAGGTAACTACACAGATCCTGGTGTGGAGCAGCATCAACAGCCTCCTATTGTGACAGAGAGAGAGGAACAGAGTGGTGTGAGAGGCAGAGTGAAGGAGAGAGGGGTGTGAGAATGAGTCACAGTCCCAGCTGTGACGCCCTCCCGCCGCCCTCTGCAACCGGCACTGGGGTCACGACTTCGCACATTCAACTACACTTTACAAACACTTAACGGTTAACATTCACCAAGACTAATGACGCCCAGCAAAACGCACACAAATACTGATATTCTAAGCCCAGATATACAATGAACATTGTTTATTGACAGAGAGCAGTTTTATAACAGCAACAATAACAGTTATGTTGCTGCTTTTATACTAAGAATGCAGACCAGCATGAAAAAAAAATTAAAAAGGTAATAACGTTTGTCAGACATTGTCTATAGACTGATGCATAGATCTTTCTTGAAAATAATCAAGGTGGTCCCGGGCTTGATTCCCCAAATGAGGGGTAGGCTTCCTCGTGGCGCTTCTGTACAAACATGTACAAAAGGCTAATACTCCACATACAGTGGGAAGAACCAGATATTTACATACACCATATAAAAATACTTTTTTTCCCTCACTGTCTCACTGCATTTTCTAAATTATTTCTATTTGCAAAATTTTAGAAACGTTTGTGTTACTTTCTACAGCCAGACGTTTACATACATTTCATTCATATTAGGCAGAATTGAATTTAAACTGTATAACTTGGGTCAAATGTTTTGGATTTCCTTCCACAAGCTTCTCACAATACTTGGCAGGGATTTTGGTCCATTCCTCCAAACAGAACTGGTGTAACTGAGCCAAATTTTTAGGCCACCTTGTGTGCACATGCCTTTTCAGCTCTGCCCATACATTTTCAACTGGATTGAGATCAGGACTTTGTGATGGTCACATCAAAACATTGACTTGTTATCCTTAAGCCACGTTATAACCAGTTTGGCAGTATGTTTTGGGTCATTGACTGGATGGAGGTTGGACGTCTCTCCTACACCACCTCCAGGCGCCCTGTGTTGGCGCTCTGTGGCTGTGGCCGATGGGCTGCTCCTGGTGCAGACGGATCCTTGGATCGTGTTTCCTCTTTCGGTCCATCTGTATGGACCCAACTTATGTACCCAACTTTGTCCATTTTTTATTCAAGACTTAACTGCTGGGCTGTCTGTGCGTCTGTGTGTGCGGGTGGGGCTGGTTGTTATTTATGTATATTTGCTGCACTTTGTGTTACACTTTGTATGAAAAGCTCTTTATAAATAAAGTTTGATTTGATTTGATTGTTCATTTGGAAGACCCATCTGCACCCAAGCCTTAACTTCCTGACTGATGTCTTGAGATGTTGCTTCAATATTTCCACATAGATGACATCATGAAGAATGAACACTAGTTTGAGAAGTGCACCAGTCCCTCTCACAGCAAAACTACCCCCACAGCATGCTGCTGCCATCCCTGTATTTCAAAGTTAGGATGGTGTTCTCAGGTTTGCAAGATTCCCTCTTTTTCCTCCAAACGTGACGATGGTCATTATGGCCAAACAATTCAATTTTTTTGTCAGACCACAGGATGTGTCTTTATCCTTGTGTGCATTTGCAAACTCCAATCTGTCTTTTTCATGTTTCTTTTGGAGTAAGGGCTTCTTCCTGGCAGAGTACCCTCTCAGCCCATGTCAGTACAGTACTGGTTTCACGCTGGATAATGAGAAACTCTTACCAGGTTCAGCATCTTCACCAGGTCTTTTGCATTTGTTCTTTTTGCCTTTTGTTAGTTAGTTAGTTTATTTGTTTCTTCGGTCATTATGAACATTTAGATCTTAGGTCACATGATTCTCAAAGATCTTATACATTATACCAGTGGTTCCCAAAGTGGGGGTCGGGACCCCTCAGGGGGTCGCGAGGCCTACGGTAGGGGTCCCCAGATAATTTCAAGATGAAACAAAAAGAAAAATGCTATTGTTTTTAGCATATGTTTGAGTGTAAAACAGCCTATAATTAGTGAAATCCATTATTATTCAAAATAAACAGTTTAAATACATATTAACTTGATGTTTTTCTGACCTAAAGTAGCATAAGAGGCAATAACTTTATGCAATGGGGGTCCCGAGATGTATATGTGTCAATTTTTGGGGTCCCAGCCAAAAAAGTTTGGGAACCCCTGCATTATACAATAAGAAAAAAATATTTACATTGAGAATTTAAGTGCTGAATGATGCCTGACCGAAAGGGGTTTAGGCTGAAGTCAAGACTTATTTCGCCTAACAACTGAGACACTATATCCCAAGATGACACATGGCCATGGGTCTCATTTCAGACCACAGCACGTTCATCTCTGGGACACAGAACAGAACATTTTCTGATCTGTATGATGACTGGACATTTCCATCATTGTTTGAACCAATGAACCTGGCACCTTCAAGTTTCTTGAAATTGCGCCCAAGGATGAACCAGACTTGTGCTTCCAAGGTCATGACATCGTCATCTGGGCTATCCCAAATTGTTTAAAGGAATCGTAATCTTAGTGTATATAAACTTCTGACTTAGTAGAAAGTAACAAAACGATCTCACACTGGCATTTGGCTAATAGAAATATTTTTTTATTCTAATTGACCTAAACTACCTAGACCTACACTTGTATTGCACTTTAATAGCCTGTATTACCAAGTTTCTCAAAGCGCCACACTGTAGTCATTATTCATTCACTCCATACTCTTTAGTGGTAAGCTACTGTTGTAGCCACAGCTGCCCTGGGGTATGCAAACATCTGGTTCCACTGTACACTATGTCCTCGAACTAGAATCTGTTTAAAGACGTGCACTATGCAGGGACTGGTGAAGAGACAGATTTCCCCAGGACTTGGGGATGGGTCCAATGCAGAGAATTAGAGACAAAACATGTACTTAACTATTAATTGTTTAATATAGAGAATTACAACTTTCAATATCACAGAACCAGCAAGTGGAAAATTTGACTAATGGTAATGATTTTAGTCGAATTATGTCCAGTTTGTTCATTGAACACATACGTACAGAATGAAGCACAAATACAGTCAGCTTTCAGCACTCCTAAACATATAGGGTATTGAAGATCAATATTTCTATATAGGATTTGTTTACAGGTTCTAGCACACTGCCCTTCTAATGGGGGCCATTATTTCCACTCTGCCTGAAACGGAGCCTTGTCCATATTGATAATGAGCATGAATCATTTCCTTCAGCCTTTCCGCTATTGCGGGACATGCATACTCATGAGATCGCTACATGCAGGTTTTACCGACATCTGTGCGCCAACCAGTATCGTTGCAGGTGTGTGTGTGGAGCTGTTCTAACAACACAGAGGTCTGTTTGTTGTCTTTTACTTTCATAAAAAGGGTAGGATCGATGGAAGAACATTATAGCTGGATGTGGCACCGTCTGGAGTAGAAAAGTAGGTCATTGCCTTCTCTGGGAGCAGCAGGCTTTTGGTGCTCTGCAGAGAAGGATGGTGCATACAATGAGCATGTTTAACTGCTCCTCTAGTCATTCATCCGACCCACAGCTGTACCATACATCAACGTCCACATATGAAACCAAATCAGGCACAGAGCATCGTAAAGCCACTGAAAATCAATTCTCAGCTTGCCCAGTGGAGACATTATGTGGCACATCATAAGCAGCTTTTCACAGGTACCGCTAGCTCAGCACATTTATAACAGCAGCAGCAAGTAATGAAAAAATACATGAAAAGATTGTATAGCCCTTTATAACAGATTAGAACGCTCCAAGTTTTTGCTGATTTTAAGAAACCATACATTACATTTTACTGCAGCCATGACAAGATCGTTATTTCACTCATTTATGATTTTGTGAAATTTGAATAATTTCAAACTACAAAGACAAAGATGATTTGTGATTAATCAAATGGTAATCCAACAGCCTGGAGAGATGTCTTGGGGCTTTCTGTTTAAGCCACAGATACATTCAGTCAACTGCGTGTGAGTGAGTAAAATAGGATTTAACCAACCACTGTGAAATGTGAACTCTTATGAGAAACAGATAGCACAGGGTTCTTCCCAATTGACAGTAAACACGTGTAAAGAATTGAATAGACATTGACCAGGTCCTAAAGAAAAAGGTAGGATTTTGTCAAACTACAATGATACAGGTCAACAGTCGATGCACACCAATGGCATGCAAATAAATAACATTGGAAAATCATCCTGACTGGATGTGAATCTTTTTTTTTGCAAGTCAAGAACAGATAAGTGCAACTGAAAAAAATAAACTTGGCAGTGTTTTTCATTACCAGATTTGTTTCAGTGCTACGAAAACATTGGGTCATAGTTTTTAATCAAATGTACACATTCTTTGTGATCTATAGAGTACAGTAACAAATATCCAAACGATTCCGAAAAGAAATTCAAAACGGAGCTATCTGCTTTCGCAAATGAACTCAAGTTCTTTTGACTCCGCAATGGTCGTTACCGGTTGTATACGGCCAATGCCCCACAGGAAGGAATTGTCCTGCCTCCAAGCAGTGAAGTCCCTCTCCAGAACAGGGGTGGGGTTCTGGCCAGGGAGTACAAGTAGAGAGCCAATTATTGTGGGGGTTTTTTCAGGTCCAGAAGGCTCAGAGGCGGAAATTAGCAGACCAATGAATGAGAAAAAAAATCTAACTAAAGAAAGCCACTACACACGTGCAGTAAAGCATTTTTGTCTTAATCTGGCAGCCATAAATGTGTCTCTATTTCATACCGTAATTTACGTCAGCTGTATCGGTCTCTTTCAACCATGAAGCAGTACATTTACATTGATTTTAGTTGACAGTCAGTGGTGCTTCCTTCTCAATGCTCATGCCTTCATCAGAAGCATTTTATGAAACCAACTACGCCGTCCAAACACTACTGCCGTTGAAAATCCTGTGCTCTTGTACAACATGTAATACGGTAGTTACATGCCTCAGGTTTATGCCATGTAAAGTCTACATTAAAAGAGAAAAGTGCTGCCCTAAAAAGGTACTAGCGCTTTTGACCATTGACAGCTGAATGAAACAGATTAAATGTGGCACGTTATTGAGTAAAACAGCATGTAAATAAAAAGACTGTGGTACAGTAAGTGATAGAAAACAAACCAATACTGAAATAAAGATGTGACCAGGGCCAATTTGTGATGGTGCAATATGTGTATTCAAGAGAAAAATGAAGTTTGTTTAAAATGTCTAATCCCAGAGGTGTGGCCTTCATATGAGGCCGAAAAGACAGAGCCGTGAAGATCATTAGGAAATACCAGGAGAAGAGGAGAGCTTAGGAAGGTGACACTGATGCAGTAAGCCAAATCCCTTCAAAGACAAAACAAAGACTAAAGTACTTTTGCTAACCATTAAACAGACTTGGGGTAATAAGATAGCCATTTTCCATACAGCAAACATACCAAGACATTCAGTTGTTACAAACGCAATTTGGGTGGGCGGATTAGCGGTTAGCCTTGACCGCTAGAACTAAGGTGCCAGGTTCGATCCCGGCTGGACGGGGTCTTCCGTGTCTGCATAGGTTTTGTGGGACAATGGATGGAAATAGCTATAGTCCGGTGTGGTGTGTTTACATGCACGTGTCCCATGTGTGTTTATTAACATGCACAGTCCCAACCAAATAAACAAATTACATTTTTAACAATGTAAAATGAACATTTCATAATCAATACAGATCATATGAAAATGCTGCACACCACGAACACTTGGGGGCATGTTTTACACGACTATGAAAATATTGTAAATTATGTGCTCAAGGGAAAACGTGCTGACAGTTCAAAGCATGTTTCACATTTCAAAAACACAACAAGCCATTGCTCCAGCAGAGGATCAATATCTATTCAGCTACTGCAGACCCTATTAATTACACTAATTAGACGACATATCGATCTCTGCTGTCAACACGAGACATAGGCCAGCTTTTAGGGAAATGGGAAAAGATAGACCTTGACAAAATAATACATTGCCAATTGCTCTGTAAAGATACAGAAATAGGGTTTCTGTATCTGTATTGGTAGAGACAAACAGTACATGTTAAGCAAAAACATCATGGAGGATTCAGATAGCACCTTGGGTCTAAATGTAAATCAAATTGTAATATTTTTCACATTTCTTTTAGTAAATTAAGAGTGTATATGTTGCAGCCTACAGCCTTAACCACTGGGCTATCACCCAGCATTCTTGACCGGGGTTGAAATGCAGATGCAAATCACCAACAATGCCATTAGATTGATTTATATTACACATTTGGTATAATCAGTACATTCAAAAACATATTTACAATAACGCAACATCCTTTTTGGCCCAGAGGCAAGTCAATAGTAGTGCAAAGCGGTACAGAATCCTGGTTTTATGCACACTGGATTCAGAGATGGGTAAATCTTCTGGTGAGCTCCAAAGTCAGACATCTACGATCAGTCCAAACTGTCACAGCTGCTGTTTGCAGAGCTGCACGTCCTCCATCACGTCCCTGTGTTTCTGAACATATAAAGCTTGTCAGCTTATGCACTCAGGCATCTGCAAATACAGAAGGCACCATGTGCAGAGGCGTAGCTTGCCATTAGGCAAGGCAGGCAGCTGCCTGGGGCCACCAAGCCAGCAGGGGCCCCCAGAGAGCCAACAGATTTGACAGAAACGACCAAGAGAATACAGTGACAAGGTGCAACAACAATTGGCTGTCGCATACTCCCTGAAAAGGCCCCAGGAGCCCAGCCCCTCATTTACGTGCTTCTCAGTAGAAAAAGAAAAAGAGACAGATAGACAAAGAGAGAGAAAGAGACAGACAGGGAGACAGAGAGAGAGAGAGAGACAGAGACAGACAAAGACAGAAAGAGAGAGAGCGCAGCGTGTTGGAAGAAAAGAGACACAGCTCCGGCAAAATGTGGATACAGTGCCTTGCGAAAGTACTAATACACCTTGAACTTTTGCACATTTTGTCATGTTTACAACACTAAACATAAAGATTTTATTTTGAATTTTTTACTGAAAGTTCACACGAAAGTAACAGACAACTGTGAAGTGAAAGCAAAATGATACATGATTCTGTTATTTTTCAAAAAAAATAGAAAACCGAAAAGTCGGGCGTGCATAAGTATTCATACAGCATGAATTAATACTGTCTTTCTGGAACCCCCTTTTGCTGCAATAACAGCAGCAAGTCTTCTGGGGTATGAGTACAAGGTTTGCACATCTAGAGACTGACATTTTAGCCCATTCCTCTTTACAAAACAACTCAAGCTCTGTCAAATTAGAAGGAGAGCGTTTGTGAACAGCAGTTTTTCAATAGGATTTAGGTCAGGATTTTGACTGGGCCATTCTAACACATTAATATGTTTGTTTTTAAACCATTCCATTTTAGATTTAGCTTTGTGTTTAAGGTCATTGTCCTGCTGGAAGGTGAATCTCCGCCCCAGCCTCAATTCTCTTGCTGACTCCAGCAGGTTTTCCTCCAAAATGTCCCTGTATTTGGCTCCATCCATCTTCCCAACTATTCTTACAAACTTCCCAGTCCCCGTGAGGAAAAGCAGCCCCATAGCATGATGCTCCCCCCACCATATTTGACACTGGGGATGGTGCACTCAGGACGATTAGCAGTGTTAGGTTTGCGCCATACATAACGTTTTGCATTTGGTCAAAAAGTTCAATTTGTGTCTCATCTGACCAAACACCTTCTTCCACATGGTAGCTGTGTCGTCCATATGACTTCTAGCAAACTTCAAACAGGATTTCTTATGGCCTCCTTTCAATAATGGCTTTCTTCTTGCTACTCGTCCATGAAGGCCAGATTTGTGTAGAGTACGACTTATAGTTGTCCCATGTACAGATTCCCCCAGCTCAGCGGCAGTACGTCACAGCTCCTCCAGAGTTATCTTGGGGCACTTGGTTACATTTCTGACCAGTGCTCTCCTTGTTCGGTCTGTTAGTTTAGGTGGACGGTGTGTCTTGGTAAGTTCACAGTGGTGCTATACTCTTTCCATTTCCAAATGATGGATTGAACAGTGCTCCGTGAGATGTTCAAATCTTGGGAAATCTTTGTATAACTTAACGCTGCTTTAAACTTCTCCACAGCTTTATCCCCGACCTCTCTGGTGTGCTCCTTGGCCTTCATGATGTTGTTTAGTGACCAATACACTCCGACCGGCTGTAATTATACTGAGTGTAGATTACACACAGGTGGCCTCTATTTAATGGTTAGGGCAAGGTGTGAACATTCTGCAGTCATTAGGAATGTTATAAAGGCTATTTAATGCACTCAGAAAAATGCTGTATGAATACTTATGCACGCCTCACTTTTCACTTTTCTATTTTTTGAAAAATAACAGAATCATGTATCATTTTGCTTTCACTTCACAGTTGTCTGTTACTTGTGTGTGAACTTTCAGTAAAAAATTCAAAATAAAATCCTCATGTTTATGGTTGTAAACATGACAAAATGTGCAAAAGTTCAAGGTGTATTAGTACTTTCGCAAGGCATCAAGTTCTGCTTCTGGCAGCAAAAACGAAGGAAAAGGAGGATAAAGAGGAGGAAGTAGAGCAAGACAGCAGCGAGTGTAATAAGTTACTGTAGTTGTAGTTCTCTGAAGCGCTTTGTTTTGCAGACTTCATTGTTTGGCATGTAAATAGGCTCGTTCGACGGGGCGGGAAAAAAAGTCTGAAGGCCACCTGACCGCTCCACAGCCAGAGAACAACGAGAGCGGCCTCAGATCGCGCAGCGTCTCGTTCAGAAATCGCATTCATTTCAAGTTTATCCTAAATAAAAGTCATTTACCTCCTGCTCAGTTTCCTTTACTCCAGTGACATCATTCTTCAGAGAAAACATTCCCATGTGTTTGTTCAAGTTTGTGAGACAAAATATTTCCTTTTAAATCATGAGTTTGATCTGAAAAGCATCAAACATGAGCTCTATTTTAGGGGCGATACACGACTTTAATAGTTTCAGTCATAGTTTATTTGTTCAGATCTAAAGTGTTGCCCTGAGGAGCGAGGAGGGGGGGTCACGTTTCTGATCACAGCAGACTCGTTTCCAATCACCTGAGCGTGAGGCCCTGACAGGTGGGTGTTTTCCCGTCATGCACGGGGCCATGGAGCCGCTGCAGTAGCCTTTGGAGAGATGTAGCAGCTGATCAAGTCGGCTGGTCTCGTTGGGGTCTCACGATCTTTCCGTGCCCCACGTGCCCGTGACATCAGAGCCTGTCTGGAGCAAGTCGGACAGAAATCTAACCGGCATGCACCGTGTGTCTGCAGTCGGCTGTCAAAACTGCTTCTAGAACGAGCCTAACATCATCAACAAGCTAGCGCTCATCACCGTGCCCCCTACACCGCCCCCACCACCCCCCGGTCGCAGAGCACAAAACAGCCACCAGAGGGCCCCCTACTGACATTCCTGCTTCGCCCCCTAGTAACCTTGCTACACCACTGACGATGGGTAGCTAAAGTGTTAAGGAAAAGGGAGGTTACTATTGTCCATAATGAAAAATATAGAGAAATTTGGTGGCATCAAAGTGTGAAGATCAGCAATTGAAGCATAGTGTGCGGTTGGCACAAGAAAGTAAAAGTTAAAAGTGTACTACGTGCATATAAAGTGAATTCACACTACTAAGATACAAATACATTGCCAGGAGGAGCACATTTACACTAAGCTCGAGGATGCAACATGGGCTGATCCAAACCGTTTTTACAAATGACTTCCTGATGAGGCACTTCCTACAGGAAAACCATGCCCAAGTGCAGCTCCATCAAAAACGAGCCACGCCCCTGAAACGGCTGGTCCAGATGAGCGCTACCATGGTTACGGCACTGACCAAAAAAAAAGAGTTACAAACATTGACGTGTTCAAACATTCGAGTGGGCTAAAATACAATTACAGTCCATTCACAAAGGGCTCATTGTACCGAGCAGCAAGGTCGCACAGAGCTGGTTTTAAAAAAAGAGCAATGTGAAGAGAGCAATTAGTGGATTCATTTTGTTGCTTTAATAAAAGGCACAGCGTTTAGAACATTTGTTTTCTAGTACAGAATTGACACATTCGAAATTGCAATGCATTTCAGTGGATATTTTTTAAGGCTTGATTGTTTTGGATCAGATCCAATTGTGATTTTGAACAGTATTGAAGCATTTTCAAGTAACCTATTTGCATTTGAGATCAGATTCATCTTGGGTCTGTGTACTTTAGCATTTATTTCCTAATTTGAAAGTGAAATTAGGCTGGTCTCGTTGGGGTCTCACGATCTTTCACGTTTGAGTAAAATCCATTTTTAATATGTGAAAGAACGATTTAAATGGCGGTTGTGGGCAAAAATTTCAAAACTTGAAAACCAAATGCTGCGTGGTCAAAAAGGCAGTTAAGACTGCAGCAAATGCTGGGGCCTGTTCAGAAATCTGTCTCTGGGAGCCACTTGAAACTGGCTGGTCTCTTTCACTTATGAGCCGCTGAGAGCCTTGAGCTCAACTGGTCGATTCCCATCAGGAATTTCAGGTCACACAGCTGAAAATATATGATTTTGAAAAACATGATGTACAGTAATGGAGGAGCTCAGGACCGCAGAGAACATTCATGTATTTAAGAGCAGGCTCAAGACCTACCCTTTTAGCTTTGCTTTTAACTGACATCTATTTATCTAGTCCTAATTAATTAAAGGAGCTATATCATGCAAAATTCTGATACTTTTTTTCTCCGTTTCCTGTATCTCTTTTGTGATAAGGATGCCATTTCAAGATGAAAATAGTTGTTTCTCACTTTCAAAATTGAAAATTGATTGAACCCACAGATTTATATTTCACTTTCACAAATAAACACAACGAAGGGAAAGGGCTAAGCGGAGGGCTAAGGGGGAGAATTGAGATTGGGCCTTAACACAGCAAGTTTGCTGAACAACTTTGCTGTGTCCAAGTTGCTGTTAGTTTAGTTTTACCTTGCTTCTTGCTGATGCATTATTTTTGAGGTACCCGACCGAATCCGCGGGCCGGTCAGGTCGACCCGCGCATCACTAGAAGGCAGACTATTGTTCTATGATAAGGTCAACTTAATCTCATAGGCTACTCTAGACCTGATGGATAGATCACTTGATAATGAAAGCATCAATATTGACTGGTGAGTGGGTGATCATCACTTAAGACCTCATCATTTACACAAAGGCGGGATTTGAAGACAAGGCATTCAAGGGACTGCAAGCTTCAAAACCATGGTTAAAAAATATGCTGTAAGCATGTAAAGAAATAGGCATATAAACTAATGAATGCTGAAATCAACTAAATATCCCCAGTGCTGAAAAAGACAACAGTAATCAAAGCAGCTATATTAAAAAGAAATAGGGCAGCACGATGTGAAAAAAAGAGCGAGATTTGAATATTTGGATAGCAATATATTAATGCAATACACCAAGTATAAAACGAAACCGGTCTTTCAGCACATGCCTCTATTCCAACCAAAAGGCGACTAGAGTTAGCTGCAAGTCTCAGACAAAAGGGGGGATAGCGGCTGTTATAAGAGATGTAAATCACAGAGGGATATTACTTGAAATCATATACATTGAATGCTCTGGAACAGTGGCAAGAGTATAGTTATTGTGACAAAAATGAAGAGAAAATTGCCAAGAGAACAAAGTGTAACAAAACATCTCGTACTCAAACAAGCTTGTGTGATAAATCTGGTAAAAACAGAAATGGCAGCGTGGTTTTAGTCGCCATCCAATGAGAATAAGACGTGATAAGTGACAAAATAAGTGAAATCGCAGGCAAGACGAGAAATTGAAAGATGCCCAGAAGAGGCACGGATATTGAGGTCACATCTGTCAGGGTATTCTTAAAATGTCTGCTTCAGGATTACACAAATCAAAAAGGAAGATTTTTACTCTTGCGCTTCACGTTTTTCCTGACTTGGGCATTTTCAGGAGCCGTCATAGAGACCACTTGGAAGATTATTATGCAGACTTTAACACCACACATAACCCTTCTGTTGCAACCGTTTCTGGTCATGTTATTTCACATCTCATTTGTTATACACTGTACAGATATAGTTGACCATGGTTATCAAGTTTTGCTGCTTCTATCTCAAAGTTATTTGGCAATCTTTATATTGAAATGCAACAGGTGTCGTTACAGGTGTGTACTTAACCAATCCAGTCAAAAAACTTTATTGACATTTACTAAGAAACACATCTCGGGAAAACGATTCCTGGTCGTCTTGCAAGATAAAAATTCTAAAAATATTTCGGGAATATAACCCCCTCCTCTTCCCCTTTGATAGAACCTTTAACCGTTTTACAGTCCCGCAGTGAGACTGAAGTGCTGGGGACAGTACTACAGTAATTACAGAGTCACCTTGAATATTGGAGTATGCGGCCTGCTCTTGATGCACCGTGTCCTAGACATGATGATCATTATCTCCAAGTCAAGTCTCTCAAACGGAGCATGCACACTCCTCGGGACAAGTCATTAGAGTTCGGTAATTGCTTCATCAAACCCCATCAAGAACAAGCACTGAAGTTCATTCTTACGCCCGGGCTCGGATCAGCAGGTAGGATCTTAACAGACACAATCCGACAGTAATCTTGTGCAGCAAAAGTTAAAACAGACCCAATTCTTGCTCATTTATTTAGACAAATCTATACACTGTCTTTTTGAGCAAACGCCGTTGTCAGTCAGAGCAGCATAAACACCGACTGTAGAACACGGGGACAGGCGCTTAAAAAGTAAAAATTAAATGGATGTAAACTGCTTGACTAGATCATATTTGCGAGGAAAGTAGTATGCCGTAAAGAGCAAAATAAATAAATAAATCATTGAATTAATCTTCCCAATAGGCGTAAGGCTGGGATTTTGAAGTAATTTGCCCATTGTCAATTATGTCGTGTATCGTTATCGTGATATTTATTTTTTAGATCCTAAATCTAATTACATCTAAATCACAACACTCGCATAATTCCCAATAAGATCATTTTCCATTTTCTGGCGAAACACAACTGTCAAAAGTGCAAGTATTCATATTTTAGCACCTCTCATGCACAATATGATTAATACTGAACTCTTAAAGCAGTCCAGTAATATATCCTTCATATAAAAAGGCTTAAGCACTTTTCTGAAACCTGTCTGCGACTTCCCACCTCCGAGCTCAGGTTAAAACTCCCTTGAAAAGCTTTGGCGAATAGGAATGAGATTAAAGATAGCAGCCTGAATAATTCATGGGCCCCGATAATAGAAATAGGATTAGGACGTTCAAAATGTGCTGGGGACAGGGCCATGTCATCTGCATCCAACCACAGATACAGACTTTCTAAACACTGTGTAGGTGTGTTTTGAGAAACATCGACAGCAACAATTCAATTTAACAGGATTGTTGCTTTTTCCTTAGAATCAAAGGATAAAAATGACTTTGGGGTCAACGATGCAAACGATCCGATATCTTTTTAATCAAGTTTCAACATGTACAGAACGAAAACCTATGACGCAATTCGAGATCTCGAACTAAAAGTGCAACCTTCCTATTACCAGTATTTGATTTACGATTTCAAATAACTCAGACCTTTAAAACTACTTTACAAATTAAATGAAACAGTTCCAGGTGAGCTTTCAATGGAGACACAATGGCACAAACCTCCAAAAAGGCAGTAAATTCTTAGGAGGAAGATGCACCGTGCATGTGATGTGCTTCTGCAAAACAAACTCACGGCATTCTCACTTCCACAAACACGTACAGGAAGTCACAAACCATCATTCTGCAGCATTCAGGAAATCTTCGCTCTACGCCCAGCCTTATATGGACATAGTGTATCTGCTGACAATGGCACACCAACAATGCCAACCCAGAAATGGCTGTTCAAAAGAAATCACGCAAAATAAACATTCAAAATTGTGTTTGAATCTGAAAAAGAAATGCTTTGACTACTCTTTCAAACTAATCTAAAATCAATACAACTGTGCAATAGAAGTCAATGTCAACAGCAATCCAATTTAGATTGCAGTTTGAATAGTTGCAATAAGTAAATCTCAAGCTGTGCTGTTATTTAGGTAATGAATTATCTTGTGTCCCGTGTACCACCACAAGTGCCTAAACCACAACCTTGAGGACCACCATTTCAAATCCAGTGCAAGCTTGTTCAGCAGAAATACACCTGTTTATAAAAGGATTTGGTGGCGTCGGCCCGAGACGTGACTAATGCCACACAAATACATGCTCTCGCAGCTTGTGGCCAGTGGTCGAAGCTGTCATTTTGTGGCACGAGATGAATCACGTCTGTACAAGGCTATTATTACGATCGCAAACCCCAAGCCAGTATTCGAGGCAAGATCCAGACACAGCTCATTAGGATTCAAAATGTATACAGGAAGGTTTGACAGGGAATTTTAACAGGACTTTAATTAGCACTGCAAAAATGACTTTACTTCTCGGGCAACAAATTGAGGCAAAGCTCTCAAGAGGCCAAAAACCATTACGCTTGGCAAATAAGAACTATATTGCTTCTGTGTAGAGGTGTAAGTAGCAAAGTTGATTCCCGTCAGGTTGCTTCTTTTTTACATTAGTGGAATGTACCATCTTCTCTCCCAAAACTAAGCTTTTTTCCCCTTTCTTTTATCTTTTACAGTGAGGAGACTTTGCGCATCTGAAAGTTTTTTGGGATGTTTTTGTGGTGTGTCGTTGCATCTTTGTAGACCTGAGTTAACAAATTACAGTTTCAAATGTAAACAAAGCGTTTCATGAAATGTAATGGGGATTGCAGATCTCGAAAACTACAAGTGGAGTGACAGAAAACAGAGGAGTAAAAAAAAAAGAAAAGAAAAAAAGATAGATCTGAGCCAGACCAGCAGCTAATACACTACTTGTAGAGACCATCATACGCTCTTTGGACATCAAGCTCAACGGCCCTCTTCTCTGTGGAGCGCTGTGTTTGTGGCTCAACAATGATCTGGACATGGCCCATTTGACTGACTTTCCTGCGGCAGAGTGGACAGGGTTATCCACTGTGAAGATGTGTGAGATGACGTAGCAAGGAACAAGACTAAGGATTTGAGCAATTTCTTTGACCAAGTACTAAAACTGGGCAACTGGGTCAGAGCATCTCCAAACAGCAGCTCTTGTGGGAAGTTCCTGGTCTGCAGACGGTGTTTAGCATCTTTCAAAAGTCGACCAGCCAGACCGCTCCGCCTACGGTGACTGACTACACTGACGCATGATTATGTTACTGCAGTGTTTCCCACACATAGACTATTCTGTGGCGCAGCGCCACAGAATCAACACCTTGCGCCACATATTGAGTTTCGTTTTTGTTTTTTTTTTTTGTCTTTTCGTTTTTTTTGTTTTTTTTACGCTATTTAAAACACGCATTGTATAGCACCGCCGCAGCGGTCATTTTGACTGATAGAAAGTCTCCCTACAAATCCTGTGGACTCGAGTTCATCTGGTTTTATTACAGAGTCAGCGCAGCCTCGTGCAGCTGAATGTGTTAGGCCTCTTTCAGACCGCACGCGGACCCCAGAGCCGAGCGCCCTTTCCAGCCGAACTACCTCGCGGTGAGCGCATGTATTCAGACTGCCACGGAGCGCGGGCGAAGAGCCTGGGGTAGTATTGGACTCAAAACAACTCCTCGTGGTTCATTCTAAAGCAGCACTATTAAATATAAGATAGGAATACAACTGATATGTCTCCTTAAAGTGCAACATGTGTTTTATGAATATGAAAAAAAGAATCTAAATTTAGTAGTACCTGGAAAATGATGTTATTAATACGCCTAAAGTTATATTTCCTTATGTATTCCAAGTACACGATTGGATAGACGTGAAATTGCTTCATAAAAGTGATTTTTGCACAGTTGGCGCTGAAAGTCGCTTCGCTGCGCAGCCTACACGCGGAAAAAATGCGCTCGAGTTCCATTTTTGGTTTCAGGAGCGGAAGCGGCCGAGGCGGCGCGCAGGGAGTCGGCGCGCGCCGCCTCGGCGCCGGTCTGCACACACAAGAGCTTTCTCATCTGCACAACAGGACGCGGTTTGAAGCGCGGCTTGCGAATGCACGCGGAGAGGGATTCGAAGACGAATTCGTTCACGAATCCGTGTGCGGTGTGAAACAGGCCTTACGCGCAGCTCCAACGTCTTTCTGTCACCAGCGCCACTGAGCGTCTGCTCCCTCCCTTTCCCCTCAGCTCGCGCTCATTCTTCCAAAAGCTCATGGCGTTGCAGCCTCACAAGTTTTCGTCACAACCTTAATGCTTTCACAGGACGGAGAGCCGTATTTATCCCACTGCTGCAGCTCGAGGCGGACACAGGAGAGAAACGGAGAGGCCTCCGCGGCACAATCTCTCCTGTGTCCGCCTCCCGCTGCAGCGCTGCGCTGCATGCTGTAAAAACATGACCCATAGTCTGTGCACGTGTTTCTCCGCGCGCTCCCCCATCAGCGCTCCCCCTTGATGGTCTAATATTTAATCATTAGTTACAGCTCTATACTTGAACCACATGAAAATACACCTAATTCATGCATATTAAAATTTCCCTCCATCCATTTTCTTCTGCTTTATCCCGTGTCCAATGTGCCGTGCCCGGGACGAAAACCTCACTGCTCCTCCTGAATCCGAGGTTCAACCGTCAGGAGGATTCTCCTCTCCAGCACCCTGGCATAGACCTTACCGGGGAGGCTTATTTAATTTATATAATGATATACGTTTCATATAAACCCATTAGGGCTGAAACAACTAATCAATTAATCGACAACTAATCGATTATTGAAATAGTCGACAACTATTTTAGTAATCGATTAATCGTTTTTTGGTTCACACAGACTCAAATAGAGCTAAAATTACATGAAAATGTAGTATTTTTGATGAAAACCTACTTTGTTTTTATAGTTAGGGTCTGTAATGTTTTGTACATTGTAAATTTCATGAATATCTGTCTGTGTTTCATCCAATCAGAAGCAGAATTAGTGCTAAGATGTGCAATTTTAGCTTCATGTGATGAAAAAAATTGAAAAATAAAATGTTTTGTCAAAGCCAATCGATTAATCGATTAATCGTAAAATAATAATCGATAGATTAATCGATTACAAAATAATCGTTAGTTGCAGCCCTAAAACCCATGCCTATAATTTGCAATCAGCCTGTATTGTGTGTGTGAGTGTGCTTCAGCTCACGTAGTTTTGCAGTTAGGGGCCTGACACCCAGTGAATGAAACAGCTTCCTCCTTACACTTCCTGAGCATCTGAAGGCACACGCCCAGACCATTTACTAAAGCTGCCACTCCAGCACGTATAGACATCAATGCTTCCAGCAGTATATTCAAATAGCAATTACTAAAGCCATAATGCTTGGCTGTTGCATCATTAGCAACAGTGTTGTCATGTTCCTGATTTTTTTTCTTCTCCCTCCGTCATCCCAGAGAACTTACAGAACTTGCAATATTATTTGGTAGGGTAAATCACACCAGCTTGGAATAGTGTTTAGATTTACTTACATTGCAGGCAAAACCACTATAATGATTTTGAGTGAGCCACTGTTTTGTACAATGGGTCATCGGAGGATAACACGATAGGAAATGCATTTCACTGCCCACATACTCTCACAACACGGCCATTTCAATCATAATGAATCATAATTTCTGCTTGTCCTTCACGCCATCTTATCCAAAACAACTGGTACTTTATCTTACATGTGTCGGTCCTATAAAAATGAAAAATGAATTTTTAAGGCTATTTGAAATACATAATCTGATCAATGATTTATAACTGAATTCTTACCATTTAAGATTATTTATACATTTAATATTCAAAAGAAACAAAGCATGTGTCAAATGTCGGTGACTTGTGGTATGAGAACAATGATTGTAGCCTTTTTAGCTGTTGCAAAAATGTAACATTGTCACAGTGCAAAACCCCCACATGCAATGAGTGACTGAGAAACAATCTGGCACAGATCCTGGTGCTTATTACATTTGCCACTCTGTCAGAATTTAGCTGCAGGGTTAGAGTAGGGCTGCACAAAATACTGAAATTATAGTTTTCTGACTTCCATAAGGGCCTCGGGCATCAACATATTTTGTTCTTTGCAAAGAATATCGTACCTACATAGCAGTAACTGTGATTTGCTATAATTGCAATAATTCAAACACTTTGATTGCAATTACGCAGCCCTAGGGTATTTTATGAATAACTTGAATAATGCATGCATTAGGTTTATTGGTTTATTTGGTAGGGACAGTGCAAGTTAATGAACAAGCCACACCGGATTGTAGCCTTGGGCTAATTTCCATCCGTCGTCCCCCATGCGCACTCTCAAACACACTCTCATTCATCCTGGCCTATTGTACATGTTTTTAGTGGTAGGAGAAACCGGAGTACCCGGAGGAAACCTACGCAGACACGGGGAGAACATGCAAACTCCACACAGAAAGGCCCGGCCTTGGTGGGAATCGAACCCGGACCTTCTAGCTGTGAAGCACGAGCGCTAACCACTGTACTACCGTGCCGCCCTTTATAGGCTCACTTTATAGGTGTCTCACTTTATAGGCTTGGCAAGCTTTATAGGCTTGGCAAGCTTCTCAAAAGTGCTTAAGCGGACCATTAATAATTTGACTGCTCCCCACACTCAGGGGTGGTAACTGGTATGTAGCCAGCTGCTCCGGGGATGACTGACAAAAGTGAGGCTGCCAATCTGCGCCATTGACCGTGACGACCATCACCACTCACTCACTCATGCTTCACTCATGGGTGAAGTGTTTTGCCCAAGGACACAATGACTTTGAGAAGTTAAAGTTTAAAACCACTGTCGCCAACTGTTACATTGGCAAAGTCATCACAGCAAGACAAGGGCACATACAAGCTCATTTCTATGGCACTAAAAATAAACATTAATTATCTGTATTCTTTTGGCATCACTTGATGAATAAGTAAGTCTGAGAGCCACAAAAGCACCTGTGAACAGCAGTTTCAGGTCTTTCCACAGATTTTCAATAGGATTTAGGTCAGAACTTTGACTGTGAAATTCTAACACATTAATATGTTTGTTTTTAAACCATTCCATTGTAGATTGGCTTTGTCTTTAGGGTCATTGTCCTGCTGGAAGGTGAATCTCCGCCCCAGCCTCAATTCTCTTGCTGACTCCAGCAGGTTTTCCTCCAAAATGTCTCTGTATTTGGCTCCATCCATCTTCCCAACTATTCTTACAATCTTCCCAGTCCCCGCTGAGGAAAGCAGCCCCATAGCATGATGCTCCCCCCACCATATTTGACACTGGGGATGGTGCACTCAGGACAATGAGCAGTGTTAGGTTTGCTCCATACATAACGTTTTGCATTTGGGCCAAAAGTTAATTTTTTGTCTCATCTGACCAAAGCACCTTCTTCCACATGGTAGCTGTGTCCTCCATATGACTTCTAGCAAACTTCAAATGGGATTTCTTATGGCCTCCTTTCAATAATGGCTTTCTTCTTGCCACTCGTCCATGAAGACCAGATTTGTGACTTATAGCTGTCCCATGTACAGATTCCCCCAGCTCAGCGGCAGTACGTCGTAGCTCCTCCAGAGTTATCTTAGGGCACTTGGTTACATTTCTGACCAGTGCTCTCCTTGTTCGGTCTGTTAGTTTAGGTGGACGCCCGTGTCTTGGTAAGTTCGCAGTGGTGTTATACTCTTTCCATTTCCGAATGATGGATTGAACAGTGCTCCGTGAGATGTTCAAATCTTGGGAAATCTTTGTATAACTTAACGCTGCTTTAAACTTCTCCACAACTTTATCCCTGACCTCTCTGGTGTGCTCCTTGGCCTTCATGATGTTGTTTAGTGACCAATACACTCTGACCATAGCTCTGAGGCCTCACAGAACCGCTGGAATTATACTGAGAGTAGATTATGCACACGTGGCCTCTATTTAATGGTTAGGGCAAGGTGTGAACATTCTGCAGTCATTAGGAATGTTATAAAGGCAATTTAATGCACTCAGAAAATGCTGTATGAATACTTGTGCACGCCCCACTTTCTATTTTTACAGAATCATGTATCATTTTGCTTTCACTTAACAGTTGTTACTTGTGTGTGAACTTTCAGTAAAAAAAAAAAATCTAAATAAAATCTTTATGTTTATGGTTGTAAACATGACAAAATGTGCAAAAGTTCAAGGTGTATTGGTACTTTCGAGAGGCACTGTATCTGCATCCTCCAGAGCCATTAGGGCTTGTCCCAGCAGGAAACACCTAGGTCTGATCCCCTTCTATCCAGCCCCATCACTACGTGCTTCTTATCAGACAGCCAGAATACCAGCTTCTACTAGACTATCCAGGCCATGGAGTACGACTTTACAAAGATTTACATTCAGATCAAACAGTCGCTGAAAAGTAGAAGGTGCACTGTCAAGATTGTTTGAATAGATCAACCTTCTTTCTCGTCAGTTTTACAGAGGAATGTGAGAACTATGCAAACACTACAGTACCATTCAATTCTGAAGTGAGCCTATAGCAGGATCACATAGACAACGTTAGTAGTTTCAATGAAAGAGGATTAAACCAGCTCGGTTTTATTTCATTTCCTGAGCGGCATAGACACAAAAACATCATTTCTTTTGACATAACAGTTGCCTGCATCAGGTACCCAGAACGGACTCCAAAGACAAAGACTCAACCAGGTTATAACCATTTCCAAACCAGCACCAACAAAACTGCAATCAGGTCAAAAAACATATCACCTTATCACACGTTTGTCAATTGTTGAGTTGTCGTGCAAAATCGATATAAAGTAAGCCCATCTGCAGTAACAATAAATGCGCTATATATTATGCAGCATGAATATACAGTACTAATGATTATAAGGGAGATGTAAAAGGATGTGAAGAGAAAGTATTTAGCCAGGGTTTTGGTTAAGAAAGAGGCAGGATGAGGAAGAAGACTAGTTGTTTTGAAAGAGGTAGGTTTCCCTAAGTGAAGAAGCCTTTTAATAATACACTGTGTGCTCGGAGTGTCCAAAAAAAACAGTTTGTTTTCCTAGCTGACGCCCTCCCTGCTGCGTTTGAGTTTGCAAGGACGGCACAAGTGTAAGAGTGTTAATGTTTAGTCCCGGTTTAAATCCTATGTGTGAATCAAGTTTCTGGGCACACAGCCAACAGCGAGAGCTCTGACTGTGGAGCCCAGCAGCATGTTGACAAGATGATATCTGACCAAGAGTACAGACAACTGCGTTAGCTGATTAATAATGCGGCTTACAAGCAGTTTTAGCCTCGACACGGGCTCCAGTTCGGTTGCAGGTAATGGCGTTTTAACAGTCTCCTAAAACTAGAAAGTAATTTTATATAGGAATCTTGTTAATAGAATTTTTCTTATATGGTAAATGGTAAAATGGTAAATGGACTCAACTTATATAGCGCGTTTCTTATCAGGCCCAAAGCACTTTACAGTAAGGAACTAGTCACCCATTCTCGCTCTCATTCATACACCAATGTACGCAGACACTGGAGGCAAGTAGGGTGAAGTGTCTTGCCCAAGGACACAACGACAGTGTGCATTTGCGGGAGCTGGGATTCGAACCCGCGACCTTCCGATCACAAGATGACCCACTCTACCAACTGTGCCACCGTCCCCCTAATATATATATATATATATATATGTATATTGTACATATCCAATAGTTGAGTTATAATTTATTTTAAATCAAATTATTGCATTGACTGAAAGTTTGACCACTTGTCAACACTGAATGTTTTTGTGTATAACTTTTTTTTTAAATCTATTGTAGACAAACTAGTTAACAGCATGGACACTACAATAACGTGTAACATTAGATTTTACATGCTGCCCATCTTGGCCAAGACTCGTTGGAAGAGGAGAATTCTCAACGGTAGCTTCTGGCCAAAATAAAAACTCATAAATTTACTATCCAATTTTATGCCTAATAGTTGTTGAGATTATCTGCTAATTGGGCGATACAGTCAAACCAGGATTCAGTGTGCACATCGCCTCAAACACAGGAACTTTTTCCCTACTCGCTCTTTAGTCGTTCAGTATAGTCATGTGCCAAGTGATATGCTACTGTAACCTCAGTGAAGTGTGTACTTTCAGAGGCAGCAGACAGTCTTAGTTGTGTTTAAAGGCAATACAAAGTGTGCCATATTAATGGCTCGATTTATGCAATCTACAGGCTCTACGAAAACCAAGACATTATATTGTGTCATTAGGTGGATGGGTGAGTCATTAGTTTTTGTTGTACTGTTTTGTCCTTTTATTGTTATAGCATATACTCTGCTGTTTTGTTTTGTTTCATGTGGATGTGATCGCGAGGACCCCTTGAAAACGAGATGATGCATCTCATGTGGCTGATCCTCCAAATATGTCCATAAATAAATAAATAAATAAATAAGCTAGCCCACTCTTATGTGAGATTTCTCTTACTAACACAGTTTTTAACGTTACCTAATGAAATGCTGAACTTATCTAGTTTTAGAGTCATCTCAAAGCATAATAATCACTACTCACTTGATTTACTTTGGCTACAATTTTGGTCACAACAATTAAAGCAAACAACAAATGTCATTGTGACCCACATTCAGAATCAAAATCATTTAGTTCCAAGCTTTGTCTAAAACGCGTACGTGCTTTTAAGACATTATTGTTTATCTACACTGACAAATGAACTTCATTGTGAGTCACTTTTGGCGCTTGTCCCATCAGTTGAGAAACACTGCATTACAGCACTCTTCTCCCTGGCTCATTCTGTATACAAAGTCAAACAATTCAAATTGGGACTGGTGGATTTCACAACATAGGAGATGTCAAATAAGTAAAATTCTTGTTTGGCCTTTCCTGAATGTAAAAATAATAAATAAAAATAAAAATCAACCTGCCCTATGCACCGTCCCCATCTTAAATAAATAAGGCACACTTGAGGAGCAATTTTAGTTCGCTGTGAATGATAAACCAGTAAATGTGACGTTTTGACTGTGTTGCACCCCTATGTAACCAAAGGAGGAGTGACTGGCAGGACAGTCCTGGACAATAATTGCATGTTTTTTCCCCCCTTCTTCTCTCAAATGCCATCTTGATATTCTCAGGCACGCTTTCCTGCTTCAGTGTCTTCAGGATTCCAGAAACCACAACTATCATGCAATATATTTTACAAGCAGACTTGGCCTATGCAAATGGCCAGCCACTGTAGCAATGTTGACCAATATTCCTATCATGTGACCAATCAGAGAGGACGAGGTGGGCCCAAGATAAGAAGATAGTACTACTAATTACCAACTAATCTTCAAGGTATCGGCTCTCCCTAAACTTGTTTTGGGTCACAATCACAAACACGCACGAACGCGTCTTTACACGGTGATGTGATGATGATATGATGATGATGAAACCACACACGAACACAGGTAGAGTTTGGCATGCAAAAAAACAAAAACAAAAATCAATCAGTGAGGGTACCTACCTAATAACAGCAGCTTGACCTCCCTGGCCGCCTTCTCGCCGTCCTCTCGCAGATTTTTGTCAATCATTTTGATCTCTCCGCGGCGGCCTTATCTTCCGCGCTCACCGTGCAACCCATGGCTCCCTCAAAACGCAACGAAAACGACGCTTCAGAGCAACTGGGTCTTTCTCCCCCCGAACTGCCACTACTGCCACCACCACAACTAAAAGCCCAGAGAGAACACAACACGTAGGCAGCAGCTTCCTCTTTTTTTCCCTTCTTCTTCTCCCCTTTCCAGCGGAGAGAAATAAACAGTTTTTGCCACACGAATTCACGGAGAAGTCAGTCTTCCTGTTTAAAGTCGATGTTCAAAACGAGGATCATTCGGGTGGTTCTCAGTAGGCGCCTGTTCCCTCGCTACTGCTGGCCCATGTCGACTCCGCTCTGCGTGCGACTTGCATCCACTCACACTCCGTCAAAAATGCCAACGCTCGGAGCTGCTGCACACACACACTTCACTTGCCACACGGCGGCCCGTTCACGCTGCAGTCTCCCCCTTTTTTTTTCTTTTTTTTTTTTTTTTTTTAAATTAGCGCAGCATATCCACTTCTCTCGTTGGCTACAGATGCGTAGAAAAATGTTATCCAAAACGCTAAGGAGGCAGAGTCACTATCGCCTCCAATTTGCGCGGGACCAGGTGAGCTTACACCGTCCCTCGCATTAGAACCATAGGACCAATTACGAGCAAGCGAAGTCAGGCGTGATTTGGAGAGGAGCCGCGTGGTGCTGCGACGTGCCCCGTTCAAGCCTGCAGTGGTCGCTGTTCGGCTACTGTTCACACATCGCACGCGTGCATGGCGTGCAGTGAGAGGGGAGTAGATTTAGATGTTTACTTCAATGTTTAGAACATGTCCTGTATAAAAGGATAAACAGAGTATTGACTGCAGGCGAGCAGGGCGCCGGGTTTAGGGGAATGCAGTTGCCGATGTATCGGTGAATGTACTTGTTCATGAATTACGTTGGCACGTAATTAGGCCGATGGGAAGAGAAGGTGAACAGCGACATCCCGTGGAGACATTTGGCTATTGCAACCGCTTGAGGGGAACATGTTTTTTGGTTGATCTGGAAATGGAAAGAAAAACCCCTCATGCTACTTTGGGACAGTTTGCCTTTCAATAGAATATGGCTCATTACGCAGACTTTACCTATCCTGTTTTTACATCCAGTCCAGGAAAAATGTTTGGAAACGCACAACAGTTTAAACACACATTTATTGAACAATGAACTAGTAGTTAACCTCTTAACCCTAACCTGAACCAAGTACATTTTCTCCAATCCGGCTTTACCCAAATCTAGAAGCTTCTTGAAAATAGCGACAAAAACGATTTGTAAATGAGGATGAAAAGCAGCAAGAGGCGACAAAAAAGCAAAAAAAAAAAAAAAAAAAAAGTGACAACATAGCACAACATGAGGGAAAATCTTAGATCAGCTTTGTGGGTCTTAGCTTTCAAATGAGGCGTTACACTGGCCTATAGGCCGCAAACTCCAGTCCAGAAGCTTTTAGATATACAGTATAAAGCTGAACTGGAAAACACGCTCGTTGAAGGCAGGAGTTAAGAGGTTAAGTCTGCAATAAAACTGAAAAATACGGTGCATCTTTTGGTCAGTCGAGTTGCTTCCTTTTCAATCAATCAATCAAAACTTACTTTTGCTCATAAATCAATCCATCTATCGTCAGCATTTGCATTTTGATAGTTATAAGTTGCTATGCTGGAGGCTTACCTGATGCTACCCTCTCCATTTATCTAGAGTTGGAAATAACCCATTTAGAATGAGAGATGGAAGGAAATGTTTATAGAAGATTCATGTATGGCCTCTTATCCAAATCAGCAACATGCAAACTGCAAACTTAGTTGAACACCAAATTCTTTCAAGTCCAGTGCTGCCTATATCCGCGTTGACAAAACAAGGACATTAGAGCGAGCCGCTATGACCTCATGTCCAGGTTTCTGAATTTCTGTAAACAGACTGTGGCCTTGAACAGATAAATTACACACCGTCGGCTCCATTGAACTGAAGAGAAACGACAGGAGACAGGACATAAAAACATCTACAATTATTTATTGCCAAACTAAAATCTGTCCCTGCTATTTACACTTTTACAGTAAGCTACAGAGAATATGCATTACAAATATAAAAGGTTTACATGTACA
The DNA here is from genome assembly GCA_007210695.1 of Neogobius melanostomus. Classification (NCBI taxonomy): domain Eukaryota; kingdom Metazoa; phylum Chordata; class Actinopteri; order Gobiiformes; family Gobiidae; genus Neogobius; species Neogobius melanostomus. The sequence goes on from VHKM01000159.1 coordinate 1,693,137, forward strand.
TACGCAATTAAAATCTTCACATTGCTCTGAGCGTATTGCCATTCTTATATAACATCTGATCTCATCAAAACCACATACAAAACAAATTCTGAATCAGTTTGGGCACTTCGTAAAATGTAAAGTAAAAACTAAAATTTGCCAATCCCACATTAAACTATATTCTTTCACAAGAGACAATACAAAGTGTTATCATTTTATCACTTTTTTTGAAATATAACAAAATGATGAACTTGTAGTTTCTTATTATGGCAATATTAGACACTATTGTATTATATGTTGTATTTGTAACACCTGTCTATCTTACTTTTGGTTTTCCAACTTCCACCCGTCAGAAATCTTACTTACAATCTATTGCAAAATCTACACACAGTGCCCATCTTATTCAAAATCTGCAAAACGATAAATGCATCACACATATATCAAAGACATACATAAGTGGCACTCTGCTTGCATTAAATCTGTTGCAAAGTTAGAGGCATTTGAAGCAGCAGCAGGTAGTGGGTTGTTATTTTGGCATGATCTCCGCTAGTGAATTCGTCTATCACTACACCATGTCAAAACAAGAACTTCATTTTAACACTCAACCGCCATAAAAAGCAAGGGACACACTTCCGGTTGATAATTTATCCATAGACACAATTTGATCAAATACTACTACTAAACATACAACTTTGAACAGACTAGATAAATAATGATTTTGTTAATATACACACACACACACATAAAGTTTTTTAAGCCTGAGCTGTGAGCAATACCAACCATGAAGGTCCTAGCAGCCATAGCTTTGACTCGTTATAGCGAGAAGTGAGAAACTAAAAGGATGCAATATCGGCTTGATACAGCACAAGCCACAGAAATAGATTGCTGTAAGACGTTTACAACAAAAACAAATAATATAAGTCTATTTATAGATGACTTTAAACCATAGATTTGGCTGTAATTTCAAAGTCATTTAGAATAACATTACAATTGTATGCCATTTGGCACTGACTAAATCATTTTCTCTTTTTTTTCTGGCTTCTCCTCTTCGGTTTTGAGGCTGCCACAGCAAATTGATCCCACTGTGATTTGGAAAGCTTATTTGGACGCCCTTCCAATTCAACCAGCCCGAGGTTGGGAGCTAAAATATTTCCTCAAGTAACAGTAGTGCTATTTTGAAATATTATTACGCTAGTAAAAATAATACTTGCGTAATGAACAAAAGAACGGACAGATGTGATTTACATAATCCAAATGACAGAACATAAATAATGAGAAAATTCCCCCATGTTTAGTTATTAGATCATGAATAAACAAAACAAAAATTTAAATACATGAATTGGTGAAAGAAATACAAACTTGATTTTCATGTCAACATGTACTTGAGTAAATGTAACTGATTACTACCCACACCTGAACGCGCTGCATGCCTGAGTGTGTTGGTTTCGAGTACTAAAAACTGTTACCACTTCCTTTGGGTATATTTTAGAAAAGAAATGGCTCATTCCATTTTAGATTCTCTCTTCTCAAAAATTGGTTTACAGAAAGTGTTCTTTGCACATCGGAGCAATGAAAGAACAACCACTTGTGACATCACGAAACGACATAAGGATCAAACTTCAATGCAACACAACTGTCACCGGACCAAAGCTCTATCCGTATTACTTTGCATATTAAAATGAGTGAAGCCGACTTCAGAATGTAATAGCAGCCTGCGGAAACCGTAACATTAGGACGAGAGCAGTGTAGAAAAAATCAAATACTACAAACTCCAAATCACTGCATTTATCTCGATGCGACGGCACCCACCAGGGAGCCTGTTTAACTAAATCATATGTTCAGCCAAGCATTTTGCACAAAGTCAACACAACTAAATCTAAAAGAAAAAAAAATCTATATATACTTTTTATAGACTTGTACAGATATCTTGAAATAAAGTACACAACAAATGTACTATTTTACATAAAATAAATTAAAAGATTTGGGCTTGTGAGGTCTCAATGGCAGGCACAACGACCAACGACCTCAAATTTCAGCAGTCAGAGCAACTCAACCAGGACTTCATCTCACTCATCAACACCATCAAAAACAATCAAACCTGTATCATCTCTGGACCTTTTTCTGCACCCCGTTTTGGGGATAGGAAATACAGCAGAGTGAGCCTGCTTCACCTATTTTTAAAGAAATACTGCAGAGACAATAATATCCTGGATGTGGACAACGTCTTAACCTTTTTTTAACAGACCTGAATTTTTTAAACAAGACAGACTGCACCCCAACTTCCCGCCTCCTCTCACAGAACATTGAACTCACCATAGAATCTTCATGAAGGTCCCCCTCCAAACAGTCTATGCTCCACACCCACCAGAATGAATATTCCAGTTTTAATCAGCAGAGAGCGGATCAAAGGTAAAACCACCACTCGCAATGTTAACACCAGTAACCTCAGACCTGTTCCCAAATCACAACCACCACACACTTATGTTAATGTACAATCCCCTACAACAATAACCATGGCCGTTTTAAATGTCCGCTCTCTGCTGAATAAGTCTTTTACTGTAAATGATTTGATTTTAGATAATAATCTTGATTATTTTTAACTGAAACCTGGCTGGGTGCAGATGCAAAACCTTTTCTCGCTGAGGCCTCTCCACCTAATTTTAGCAGTAATTTTTCTACCAGAAATGGTAAAAGAGCACCACGCAATTGTTTTTAGCAACCCCCCGATTTTATGTGTCACTATCTATAGACCCCCCAAAAACTGCTTGCTTTTTATAAGTGAATTTTCTGAATTTTTATCAATTTTACATAGCTCTTTAAATATGATCATTTTAATCAGCGATTTTAACCTACACAGACAACCTTTTAGACCCCATGTGGGTTTGTCTCAGTATTTATTTTGGAAACTTTGTTTCATTTATATCCATCAGCTAACTATAACCATCATATTCATTTGTTTGGTTAATAAGTACACTTAACTTTGTTGGTTTAAAACTTGTATTTGTTAATTTTGTCAGTATTACCCAGGTATACAATACCTGTACCACATGGTTGAAACAAAGGGAAGGTGTGGTCCTTGTCGGCCATTTTACAAGCGCAGGGGGGAAACTGTTTTAGTTTGCTTTGAGTTTCCTTTGTGTATGATTTTGGTTTCTAGTTTGTCTTTCTTAGTTTGTCTAATTTTGGACTAAACACCAACTTTTATGTAAAATGTTAAAACTTGCCAGCTAAAATATTGTTTGAACTTACCCATCAAGCTAATGGTACTTACAGGTGGGAGGTCTTTCCCATTAGGAGAGGTATAAAAGCTGACTGTTTGTAGTCACGGGAGAAGAAATGTTTTGTTCATGCAAGTGGCAAGGGTCATGGAGAAGTTTCTTTTGTGTGAAGAATAAAGATTGCCTGGTAATAGTTATGTTTGTCAAGTCTGCCTGCTCATTTTGATCACTCGTGGCCAGCTTCCTCACACCCCATTTCAGCCGAGTTTTTAAATGTTCTTACTTATATGGATTTTACCCAACACGTCACACAGCCAACTCACGACAGAGGACACAGTCTGGACCTGGTCATCACGTATGGCCTGTCCACTACTGTGTCCTCTGTCGTCGACTTGGCTGTCTCTGACCACTCTGTGTTTTTTGGTGTGACCGCTTTTATCCAACAGGAGACCTCAGTGAGAACTGTGAGGAAATCTATTCTATTATCTATTATCTTACCCATGAAATGGCCTCAAATTTGATTGATGTTTTAGAGAAAAGTCCTCCTGTTTTACCTGCTTCCCCTGATTTTATTGAAAATTTTAACAGCAAACTACGGTTCGCCCTTGACATAAAACGCATTCCTCCATGGAGAAATGAAGACTTAAACTTAAACAAAAATGCAGGACGGCGGAGAGGAGATGGAGGAAGGACAAAACAACTATAAATTTTCAAATATTCTCTCAGCATCAAAAAATATAGAACGCATTAAGAAAGGCTCGCAATAACTACTTTTCAAATCTAATCAGCATCTATAAAATAACCCCAACATTTTATTTTCCACGATCAACCATTTATTCAACCCAGAATTTAACAAAACCCATTTTAAAGTCTCTGAAGCCCTTTGCGACGCGTTTGCAAGCCACTTCGTGGGGAAGGTGGACACTATCAGATGTAATATTTTATCCTCCCAAAATAATATGTTTTTAAGTGCATCTGGGTGTCTGCCTGCAGAGGAAACACTGCACAGTTTTGTCCAGGTTAATGCTGAGATGCTTGATAAAGTTTTCTCCTCAGTGAGGCCCACACCACATGTCTTTAAGACCCGGTCCCAACCCCGATTTTTAAAACATTTTATGGATCTTTAAGAGATGAACTTTCAACCATCATGAATTACTCTCTTCCCTGCTGCCTTTAAAGGGGCAGTGGTGAGGCCTGTACTGAAGAAGAGCAATTTGGACTGTAATGATCGGAACAATTTCAGACTTACCATTTTTAAGCAAAATTTTAGAAAAACTAGTTTTTACCCAACTTAGTGATTTTATTAATGCACATAATGTCCTTGAAAAATTTCAGTCTGGCTTTAGGGTAAACCACAACACCGAGATGGTCCTTTTAAAAATTTTAAACGATTTTAGATTAAACTATGATTCTAAATAGCTGATAGTGTTGGTTCTACTGGATCTGAGTGATGCCTTTGATACAGTCGACCACACTATTCTTTTAACTCGTTTAAAACACATCGGCCTCTCTGGTGCTGTCCACAAATGGTTTACATCCTACCTCACAGACAGGACATTCATGGTAAGTGTGGATACCTGCTCCCTGCTCCTCTAAGGTCCATAAAATTACATGTGGTGTGCCCCAGGGTTTGATTTTAGGTCCAGTGCTTTTTAACCTGTATATGCGCCCTCTTGGTGACATGGAGTCAACTTTCATAGTTATGCTGATACACAGTTGTACATCTCCATGTGTCCTGATGACACCAGGCCAATGGACACACTTTTTAACTGCATTATAGATATCAAATCCTGGATGGCAGAAAACGTTCTCCAGCTTAACCAGGACAAAACTGAAGTTTTAGTCATCGGTCCTGAGGCCCAGAGAGAGAAACTTTTACCCAAACTACAGTCACTGTCTTTTAATCCTTCTTCACAGGTGAAGAACCTGGGTGTGATTTTTGACTCTGAGCTGACTTTTATTCCACACATTAAGAATATCACAAAGATAGGTTTTTACCATCTAAAGAACATAGCCTGAATCCGCCCCATTCTCACTCGGGCCAACACGGAATGCATGCTTTTATCACCAGTCGTATCGACTAGTGTACCAGTGTTTCCTCTGAGGAAGCCCTCAGATGGAGGTGTGGTGTTTCTGCTGCGCCTCAGCTGGGCGCTCTGTGGCGGTGCCCTGTGGCTGCGGCTGATGTGCCGCTCCCGGTGCAGATGGCTCCTCTGATGGTGTTTCCTTACCCGGTTCATCTGTACACAGACTCAGCCCTACGTCCATTATCTCATCATGTGCGCCTGTGTGGGAGTGTCTGTGTGCATGTGTGCGTGCGTGTGTGTGCGTGTGGCTATAGGGGGTGGGGGGTGGGGTGAGCAGTATTATTGTCTGTTTTATTTGGAAGAGTGGGTGGTTGGGTGGGCGGGAACTGCTTTTAATCTGTAAAGCACTTTATGTTACAACTATGTATGAAAAGCGCTTTATAAATAAAGTTTTGATTGATTTTTTTTTGGATTGACATGGATCTTAATATTGTGGGAATGTAATATAGACATGCATAATGGGTGCACACAGTGTCAATATTTACTTGTATTTATTTTACACTGACCTTTTTATTTATATTACAGCAATCAATCGTAAAAGTGGCACCCACCGGTGTCAAATAAAGTGTTAAAATTCGTATTGTCTGTGCTCCCAAAGCAAATCATCTTACTTTTCCACAATATTCTTATTTAAAATACTGTACTGTAATTTAAACTGAGTAAAAACATGGATCAAAAGCAGAGTTAAATATAATTCATTTTTGCTTGAAGACAGACGTAGGCTAAATGCTAAATAAATAAACAATCCCATCTTAATATGTGTCTTATTGTGAAAAGGCACCAACGTGTTTCTGTGAATACTATGTCAAAAGGCCATTAGACACATTCTCATCCAAAAGCGTTTCAAAATGAACGTCTTCTGAAGGCTCTTCTCTCTTCATTTGTGCGTGTTATGTGAAAAGATTTGGTAAATAACTTTATACAGATCTATATCTATTCTAATGTTTTTGTACAGTACCAGCTGCAGTTACTTGAGTGATTACAAAGGAACAAAGGGTCACAGTGACATAAGCCTCTCTACCCCGTGCTATTGATAAATTAGAATATTGATTGCATCTTTTCAATCGACATATAAAGTTTGTAAAGCGTCTGTTTAACAGATGGGTTTCCATGTGTCAATTTGTTGAACTTTTGGTGTGTTCCTTTATGAGGTCACAGTACTCACTTCACAACAATCTGTTTTTTCTGGTACGTGTTGCTGTAATTGTAGTAGTGGTAGTAGTAGAACTAGTAGGTGTGGTAGTTGTAGTAGTTGACCAGTACAGGCTAGTGACCGCCAGCAGCACGGCTTGCCCCTGTCGTCCAGTCGATGATGATGAAACTCAAGCTCATCACCATAAAAGAAACACCCAGAGCAGCGAAACACGCAGCCTGCAGAAAAGAGAGAGAAACAAAAGAAGGGGGGGAAATTATGCTTCTTGATTGTGGCAAGAAAGCTCAGCTACATCAACACAACATGTTGATGGGTTTAAATCATATTTTATATTTAAAGCCTGTAAACTTTATTGACAGGATTTTACGCATTGTATTGTTGGGAGAGACATTTGGTAAACTCTCTCGCACTGGAACAAGCAATGTGCCATGTGCACCATAGCCTAACCCCAAGGCCATTGTAGTAATAAGCTGACTATCGTCCAGTGACCCGTTGCACCATAGGAGCCTGCAGATCAGTGTCAACATGATACTGCCAACTAATGATATAGTTGGCAAATGATATAGAGGGAACATATGGATTTTTGTTATAATGATGGACTAAGGAATATTTCTGTTTCAGCAGGACTATAAGGAGAACGTTATTGCACTAGTTTCACAATGATTACAGACTTTGGGGTGTGAACGGGAAGTGTGAGTGTGTGTGTACGAGTTTTCAATATTTTGTGTCTTTTGAGTTGGGACCTAGTCACCATGAATGTATAGGTAGAGATTACAGCACTATAGTGGTTCAAATAATACATTTGATTATCAACAATAACTGAGTATGGTGACTTTTACAAAATTACCTAAGAAGGGACTAAAATTGGCACATTTAAACATCCGTAGTCTGAGAAATAAAGTAATTGATATTTCAAATATTCTATCAGAAGGTAATTTACATATACTAGGACTCACTGAGACTCATCTGGATTCTACATTTGAAGACTCCTCATTATATATACAAGGATACAGCATATATAGGAAAGACAGAAATGCAAGGGGTGGCGGAGTGGCCATCTATATACAGGAGCAAATACCAGTAAAAATAAGAATTGATCTAACGCTACCCAATATTGAAGCATTATGGCTCCAAGTTCATATTCCATATTTAAAGCCATTACTGGTTTGTTGTTGTTACCGTCCACCCAATGCAGATTCAGCTTACTTGGATGATTTATGTACCATGATAGACAATGTATGTGATTGTCAAAATGAAGTGTATATTGTGGGAGACCTTAATATAGACTGGAATTCACTGCAGTGTCCTTTGAGGAACAAACTTCAATCCATTACTGAGGCATGCGGTCTAACACAGCTTGTGACCAAACCAACTCGGATATGCTGTAGAACTGATGGAACAAAAACATCTACCTTGATTGACCATATCTTCACTAACTCTGGTGACCTCTGCACCACAGCTATATCCGTCCCAGTAGGCTGTAGTGATCATAACTTAATAGCAATGGTGAGGAAAACCAGAGTTCCAAAAGGAGGACATAAAATAATTGTGAAAAGGTCATACAAACACTTTACTGAAGGTAGTTTTATTGAGGATGTCCGTAACATTTGTTGGATGATGTATTGATGACTAATAATCTAGCTGATGCAGTAGAAGTCTTTAATAAGATGTTTACACAAGTGAGTGATAAACATGCTCCTCTAAAAAAGAGAACAGTAAAAAAAGTAAGAGTGGGTTGGATTGATGCTGAACTTAAAGACTGCATGGTACAAAGAGATGAGGCTAAAAAAGTGGCAACTATCTCTACTTATGAATCAGATTGGCAGGTATACCGAAAACTGAGAAATTATGCAACTAAATTAAACAAAAAGAAAAGGAAATTGTATTATAAAAATCTGATCATAAATGAGAAACATAATGGCAAAAAATTATGGAGTATTCTAAATAATATTATGGGAAGAAATTCTAAAACGACTCCATCATTTCTTGAATCAGGGGGTTCTTTTATGACAAAGCCACTGGACATAGCCAATCACTTAAGCAATTATTTCTGTAATAAAATTGATCAACTGAGAAGTGAGATGGGACAAACTGATAACTCAAAAGCAGAATATTTAATAAGGAACAATATTATGGCTGGAAAGAACTGCAAGTTTGAGTTTATTAATGTTACTGTTGGCCAAGTAGAAAATTACTATTAGAATGTAAAGAAAAACCGTCTGGTGTCGATAATATTGATTCTAAATTATTGAAACTCTCTGCAAAGTTAGTTGCTGTTCCTATTGCTCATATTCTAAATTTAAGTCTTAAGGAGGGGTCTATCCACAGGCTTGGAAAATAGCAAAAATTGTGCCTTTACCAAAAAATGCTACTGTTCCTTTTTGTGGCCCTAACAGCAGGCCAATCAGTCTGTTACCTGCTCTGAGTAAAATTATGGAGAGGATTGTATTTGAACAAATCCAAAAATATTTTTTTAATAATAATCTGAATACAGATTTCCAACATGCGTACAGAGCAGGTCACTCGACTGCGACTGCTATGGCTCAGATGACAAATGATTGGTTGATAGCATTAGGCAACAAAAGGTTAGCAGGAGCTGTATTGTTGGATTTCAGCTCAGCTTTTGATCTTATAGATCACAACCTTCTGTTGAGTAAAATGCAATGCTATGGGTTCAGTCCAGCAGCATCACTGTGGCTTAAGAATTATTTAGAAAACAGGAAACAAACTGTCTTTTTAATGGAAGCTTCTCAGATGTAAAAACAATTAGCTGTGGTATACCTCAAGGAAGCTGCCTAGGACCACTCCTGTTTTCTATATATACAAATGACTTGCCACTAGTGTTACAAAAGTCAAAAATAGCAATGTATGCCGATGACTCAACCATTTATTCATCACAAAGTACGGTTGAAGAACTTCAAATTGTTTTAAAGAAAGAATTAACATCAGTATTTGAGTGGGTCACAAACAACAAGCTAGTTCTAAATATTGGCAAAACAAAGAGTATTGTTTTTGGAACAAAACACATGCTGCGGGATGAACCCAAATTGAGTCTTGTTGTCAAAGATGTAACTGTTGAGCAGGTGCGACAGACCAGACTGCTTGGTATTGAAATTGACAATGAACTATCTTGGTCTAAACATATTAGTATGGTGACCAGTAGAATGGGAAAGTGCCTCTCAATGGTGAAAAGATGTCGTCATATGTTATCTTCCAGTATGACTACAGATGTTATAAAAACACTTGTATTGTCGCAGTTAGACTACTGCTCAGAGATTTGGTCTTGTGCTGCCGTAACAAATATAAAAGCTTTACAAACCGTCCAAAACAGAGCAGCTCGTTGTATACTTCGGTGCTCACTCAGAACTAATGTAAACTGGATGCATAATACACTGTCCTGGCTCAAGGTAAAAGAGAGATTTACTGCTTCTTTAATGAATTTAATAAGAAATATAATTACAACTAACCTTCCAAATGTACTGTACAAAGAGTTAATTTTAGTTGGGATGATCATAATTATGAAACCAGACATGCCACGGAGGGCAGATTTAAACTTCCCAAAGTGATAACCAACAATGGAAAAAGTACTGTAATGTATAGAGCCATGTCTGGTTGGAATTTTTGCCAAGTGACATTATTTATGCAAACAGTTTAAAGCCCTTTTGAAAAGGCATCTTCTCATGTATTAATTTGATAAACCTGTTGTGTGACTAATGGTGGTCTAATTAAGTAATTTGACCATTACGCTACTAATGCTGTCATTACATCATCTCTTATGTATTCACTGATAGCATACACTATGTCCTTTGTACATTTGAGTGTGTGTGTGTGTGTGTGTGGTGTGTGTGTGTGTGTGTGTGTGTGTGTGTGTGTGTGTGTGTGTGTGTGTGTGTGTGGTGTGTGTGTGTGTGTGTGTGTGGTGGTGTGTGTGTGTGTGTGTGTGTATGTGTGTGTGTGTGTGTGTATGTGTGTGTGGGGGTAATATTATCACTCGGTGTTGAAAACTGGTGTAAATATTGTTTTGTGAGCAGCATGCTGGATTGACTCCAGGAAGAATAGCTGTACTTACTACAGCTAATGGAGATCATAATAAATACAAAATACAAAATACAAATAACTGGTAGTGTTGCATATAGGGCGATGTGTGATATAAGAAAGGGAGGTTTTACCAATATCTTTGGGACAGAAGTCATTGGTTCTTTGTCTTTGGGCACGATGCGGATGTAGAAAACAGCGGGGAAGATGAAGATCAAACAAGGAGCAGAAGTGGCACCTAAAAAATAATAATAAAATTGGCCGTCACTAACCAACCACGTATGAAGAGACAAATCATAATACCAAACAGACAAAATACATTTTAAAACAGCAACATACATAAAAGGGTAAAGCTCTGCAAAGTAATGTAATGTGTAAACTATGATCATCAAGGATAATCAAAAATCAACAAAGAAACTTCTCTGACCTCTTTTTTCCTCTTCTTTAATCTTTGACCCTTCACCTTTTAAAGGTATGCCCCATTTAGAGGATGAAAAGGAACGATAATATTGACTCTATGCGCTCACTGTGTGCGTTTTCATTGGTCAAGTTTGGGGTCAGGAAGTGACTGAATGAAAGTGGTCAGTGCAAGTCAACAAACAGGGTCCAGTGTGTCAACGGCGGCAAAATAAGTTAATATAAATCACACTGAATACTACAGTACATGTATATCCTACTACAATGAGAGGTCATTTTCACTTTACTTACGGGCATTAAAAAAACTTGCTATTATTTACATTTTATATCCTCATTGAAGCTTTTTCCTCTTCATCTTATGAGTGACTTTCTTATGTCTTAGTAAAAATTTTAGTAGGATTCTTAGTTTGTTTTCAGTAAATGGCATCTATTGCTTACAACCAAATCTTAAAACTCATGACTGTAACAGTAACAGTATGAAATTACAAAACCTATTTTACTCGTCATTTACTTTTTCAAAGTTGTCTAATTTAATGAGAAGCGCATATGAGACGCACCAATGATTCCAAAGATGTCCAGGATGTTCGGAGCGAATATGACGAGCATGTTGATGACTGTGAGCAGGATGACAGCGATGGCGATGTGACGGATCCAGTTAAAGGACTTTGTGGGAAACGCCATATGCTGAATGGCTCTGCGCACCTACAACAGCACACACATAAGAGGAGCACATGATCAGCAAGAAGGCTTTAGACCAGGGGTGCCCAAACTTTTTGTCTCCGAGGGCCAAAATGAAAAAGTGCCTGTGGGTTGCGGGCCAAACACGGCGATGTGAAGTGTGAAACACATATAACTGCAAATAATAATAGTTACTTTATTTTATTTTTCGGTAGGCCTATATATTTGCATTTGATTCCCTCTATGCATATAACATGCTACTGTATATTAAAACTAATCTTAACTATGGCAACAGCCTAGTTTTAGAAGAACCAAACAATTGTAGCAATAAAGCGCAAAATGGAAACAACAGCAACACCTGTCTACAGCACCTACAGTGACTTTACCTCATTCATTTGTTAACTCAAAGAAAATGCCATATTAGATCATTTTGAAGTCAGTTCAGCATCAATTCTTTATAAGTCAATTTTTAACATGTACCTTTGCTGATGTCAACAACCTTTGCAATAAAAGTTAAAAAACTGGGAGTTAATGTGCTTACAACGCTCTGTGATAAACACCAAGACACCACAGCAGTGTTTCCTTAACTTTGCGAAAGGAGTGAAACAGCGCCCCCAATTTGACGCTGGTGGCCAAAAAGTGTACTGCATCCATATTTATCATTGAGAATGAATGGGAGAGAGTTAGTATTAACCAGATGCGGCGCAAAAGTAGGTCACTCTCTGGCGGGCCAATGGAATTGTTCCGGCGAGCCAAATTTGGCCCGCGGGCCCCACTTTGGGCACCCCTGCTTTAGACCCTCATTATGTGACTTCAATCATTATACTGCTGATCCTTAATATGTAACTTCATTAAGTTGACGATTAGTGTGGCGGGCTCTGAGTGAAGCACGCTAAAGGGTCATTTATCAAGCTTTTACTCGAGTGCAAAACAAACAGCAAGAGCAAAAGTGGATCAGCAGTGGAGAGCAGAGTTTTGCCTTTTTCTGCAAACTGCATTTGTAGTTTCTGTGTTCCTGGATGCTTTTGTACATCTTAGCCGTGTTTTTGTGGGGTTCGGCGGATTTTTTTTTTAAAAGTTAAAAGTTTTTTTTAAAAGTAAACAAACAGCTAACTTATGGGTGTTTTCACACAGGCTCTAGTTAGGTTAACTAACGGCCCTAGAGCGGCACTTTAGGGTCAGTGTGAATCTAACCGCAGCATTTTATGACGGTCTAAACAGCCGCTCCGACTGCGGCTGAAACAGGTGGTCTCTGAGCGGTGCATCTCGCTCTCTGCGTCGGAGCGGTTGTGGTGTGAAGGCGGCCGACCTCTGGTGAACTATTCTCGCTTTGATGCCTCTTTTTTGCATGAAGAAAGAATGACTACGTGCTGCATGAGGACGTTTGGATAACTGCTCTGAGGAGGCAAAATGGATTAACTTTAAATCATCAAGGTACGCCTCTCTTTCTTCCTGTCTTTCCCTTCCTGCTGCAGTGAAACTTTCCTCTCCATGTGCTGATTAAGTACATTTCTCCACGCTGCGCGTCTTAAAGCCTCAGTGTATTTAACCACGAGGGAGAGGAGTGACCACCGCGTAACATCGGGGAAGTGTGCCTGTACATGCGCGCGTATCGTTGTCGGCACATTGACAGGTCGATGCCCGTTGTCATGGGAATAAGTTCGTTGAACCGCTGATCGTTGTTACGTGGCTGATGTTGCGATGTTTTGTGCGAGCGTGTGTGAACATGGACTTAACTAACTTTGGAGTAAATACAGTTGGAGCTAAGGCGGTCTCGAAGTAACCTACAAAGCTCCAACATGTGTGAAAACGGCCTAAGACATTTGAGACCTACAAATTTCTTCTTCTGAAACACTGAAGAGGCGCCAACAGCCCCCCACACCTGCAGCACAGCTATGATGAAAAGCGCACCATTCCTACTGTGAAATATGGAGGTGTTTCGCTGTTGCCACCGGCTCCAGCAGAATAAAGTGAAGGTCCTGTTAGTGCCATCTCAGTCTCCTGACCTCAATATTTTTGAACCACTGTGGGGAGAGCTCAAACATGCAGTTCATGCAAAACAGCCCAGGACTTTACAGGAACTAGAGGATTTTTGCCAAGAAGAATGGGCTGCTTTACCATCAGAAAAAAAAAGAACCTCATCCTCAACTACCACAAAAGACTCCAAGCTGTCATTGATGTTAAAGGGGGAAATACACTGTATCAAGAACTGGGGTGTGTAAACTTTTGATCAGGGTCATTTTGGTAATTTCTTTTTTTCATTATGATTTGAAAATGGCAAACTCAGTTGTTTCACATATTTTTACACATTATACAAACATCTGATAAGTCTGGACTTACTGGGAAGAGCACGATGGGGACGGTGAGCGTGACAGCAGTTAGGACGGCCACACGCACACACAGGATCAGAGTGTCATAGGGGTCAATCCGGCTGTACGTGTGAAGCAGCTCCGGCTCCACTTGGTCTAAAGCGACATAAAACATTCACACCATCAATATCACCTCCAGGTGTAGTGACAAATATTCACCACCAGGAGGACCAGCGAGCTATGGAAGTTTTTAGAAGTCTATTTTAGGGCTAGTACCACTACATAAGGCATAATTCCCCTAAATGTGCTCAAGGATATTTACAACTTTTGTCAGTATTTGAGGAATTCTATAGTCTTGTTTTACTTTATCTACAACCTAGTATAAACTACCCAACCAAAACAGTGCCACGGGGTAAAGTATTTGATACACAAAACTACATATTAACAAAAAATCAAACTTATCTTAATGCATATATTTACAGCAATAATAGATGAGCACTAACATCTTTTACTAAGTCCGTGCAATTCAAGCTATTTCTGTGCTTCAAGTAAGGTTTAAAACAATTTTCGACACCCTTTTAACCCACATTCTTGTTCCCCACCCATAATTTGACACGACCTGATCCAGACACATTGGCTTTGATTATTCGGCTACTGTTATTATCCATTGTAAATATTGACTTCAGAGGCCATTGTCTCACCATAAAAGGTCAGGTAACCAAACAGAGCAGCCAGGAAGTACATTGTGTACATGACAAGGATGGAGATGTTGGACACTTTCTGCATTTTCTTCTTTGTGGGGCTGAAAACATAGTATAAAGTGGAAACAAATACTAGTGATTCTGCTCACTTGAATATTGATTGTTGTCGAGGGTATGTAGGGTTGACTCACTTGCGCAGCTCAGTGTAGATGGGCAGGACTTCTGGGTGGCAAACAAAGGCAAAGGCCAAGATAGGGATGGTGTATGCAGTCTGTAAACCAAATATTAATAATTATCCAGGTGAGTATAATAGATTTCTTTGTAATGTTTTGTCCTTGAACCACCTGTCTAATTATGTATTTTCTCACACAAACTGTGGTGCATAATATTTTTCGGATGTGTTTCTCTCTGAAACATATCAACAGTTAAAAGGTAAGGTAAGCCTTATTGTTCCCAATTTTCTCTGAATTTAGACCATCCTTTGATGCAACAGGGGCAACTTGTCAGGAGCACTGGGTTGTACAGACTCTGGGAACACATGTCCAGATTTTGAGCCAGGAGGCTGAACAGGATTTCTTGGTTTCTTAGCTTCAGTAGCAGCTTGCAGTAGGCTACATGCTTTAGGTCGACAGGAGAAACCAGAGCACCAAGAGGAAAGTGAGTGAATTAATGAATTAATGACTATCAGAGCCGATCAGATCGGAACTTCGCTTCACTTGCGCCAACGAGTATGGAGAGAATGAAAAATCATTCAAATGTAGCGCTTTTGAGAAGCTTGTCAAGCGCAGTAAGAGTATATGCCATTATTAAACCCGCCGAGACAAAGGGAAGAAAAGCAAGATAAAGCCTGTCTGCTCTAACCTGGGAGTTAATAGTGAACATCCGCGGGTCGCAGTGGGCGTCCTCATTGGTATGAACCAGACCATTGGTGTACTCGTTGGCATGGCTTGAAACATTTACGGCATGGTGAGTGGAGGTAACATTCATGGAGAACTCCTCAAATGGGCAAGGGATCTGAAACTTCTTATAGATGACCTGAAAAGACAAAAAGACAATAAGCTATGTTTCTAAGCTTGGGCACTCAGTATTTAATAGTACTAATACTTTTTCTTTTTGCTGTTCTAAAGTTTGGTGCTTCGTCTATCGAGCTACTTCAGTATGCACTATCACAAACCAATGGCATATTACACATAAGTGTCAGTATCAGGGGGTAGTGCAATTGCAGCAAGATGTGCAAAGACAGAGGGTCTATCAAGCTATGACTTGTTTTCAGATATATGTGATATGTTTTCTGAAAATATTCACTATTTGTTAGTCAGTAAATACTTGCTTTATTAGACTGTGTTTATTCATAACATCTACAAAGTTGCTAAATTATAATTTACCCCAAAACTAGAAGATATTTAAGTGTGAATCCTAGTCTGAGAAAACTATACATTTCATCACCGTTATGAGACAGCACTAATTATCTGTGTACGCTGCGGATCCAGGGCCACCACTTCTAATTCTCTTCACGTGTTTTCATTTGATGCACTTTGTACAGCCTTTCTAGGACTTTTCTACAATATTGCATCTGGTGTAGGCACATCTTGCTCTATTGTCCAGGGTTATATAATGTTAAATGAGTTCTCAACACAGGGGCGGTGAAAGCAGAGTGCGGTGGGAAAAGAGTCTGTGAACAGCATGTGTCCAGATAAGATGCCAGTGGAGCCGTGTCATTTGGCTGTTTCGGACTTACAGCAGAGAGGAAAAACACCATGCAGCTGAGAGAGAACCCACTGGTGTAGCCAAGGTAACCTGATAAAAAGAAAGAAAAAAGAGTTTTAACATTTACATTTGCTGCGAGTTCAGGAAAGATGGTAATGCATCCTTTTGTTATTATTCTGAGGTTCGATACTTCAATAACATAGATTCAGGCTTATATAGACAATAAACAGACATGGGCAATGAATGGAATTGACAAGAATCCCTGTTATGCTCTCTCTTTTTCCATATTTTTGAAAAACGTTTAATATTTCTATTTGCTTTTCATTTTTCAAAAGAAATGTGCAATATTTTAGTAAAAGCCTGACACATAACCCCACTGAACCCACTGTATTATTGCCAATTAAAGTTATTTTGTTTCAGTTCTAATGACAATTCCGGAACTGCTCAATCCCAAACATGAGGAGAGAGCACAAGAGCACGGGTCTAATTGGACTCCCACTGTCTCTGAGGCAGCGGAAAGACAAAAACACACTAATTACTGCGATATTCTTAGCACCAATGTTAGCAGGCGAGATCACGGAACACATCATGTCGACTTGATCATTGGTGCACAGTACAGTGGGCTATACATCAACTTTATTGCATTTTTGTATAGAAACAGTGTTTGACTTTTGCAATTGAGATTGAAGGTGGGTGCATCAGCATGCAGGCCAACGGGGATAACACAGCAGTACTGGAGAATAACATTCGTGTTAACATAGAGGAGCTATCTAAAATGCTCACGTGCACTAAAATTGATAAGTTCTAAAGGGATCAAACCGACTACAAAGAAGAAACTGTGTACTCCTGGCAGGGACGGACAGCTCGCCCGGCTGGCAGGCGGGTGTGCTCTGTGTCTTTCAACCTACCGAGCAGTGGGACTACCAGTGACGACGATGAAGCATCCACACAGAGCTTCGGTTCGTCTTTTTTAGACCCCAGAACATACCCACCGGACAAAAAGGAAGACGAGGAGGGGGCGCTCAAGGCGGAAGTCACCCCATGGGATATCACCTCCGCCCGAGAACTCAACACTTGCGAATACAGACAGGGTAATCAATATATCTGATATCCCCCTCTCCCCGGACTGCATTAAGGTACTCTCAAGAGGCCTTTCATATGCCCCCAAGTGTCGCGCCAAGCCCTTCGATACGAAAATAGACTTGCATCGCTTCTATCGCAACTTGCACCTCAAGGCGTGGTATCATACGCATCCAACTCTGGCTACACCATCATCAGTGTCTCCGACGTCACCGATACAGGTACCTTACAGTCCCTTCAAACCTAAATCATAATAATAATATCTTCAAAGAAGGTACTTGAGTCATCTTCTGTACTTGGTAGTTGAGGTCTCCAAACGTTTCGCCTCTCATCCAAAAGGCTTCGTCAGTGAACAAGATTACACTCAGCACACAGCGTAGATAAACACCAGTTGGGAGGAGTTGGGGTTGGCCCGGCTCCTCCCCTCTAATACAGCTACTCTCCCCTGTGGGTAAACACCTTTGAAGTAGAGCGTCTGTAACGACCTGCTCCCCCCAGTATCGGTCAGTCCTGTCCTATTCATAGATGATCACTGCTAATTACCTGCCTATTGTTCTTTTGTTAGCTGAGGTATCGTCTTCTTGGACTGGCCGTGCTCTGTCGGTTTTCCCCGAAGCAGATTGGAGTAAAAAGCAGAAAGATTAAATCTTAGTCCACCATTTCGGTTCATGGAGGGATTTTCTTTTCTGACAAAAATAGCTTCTTTTACTCCTCTTTCAAACCAACGTTCTTCTTTAGCTAAAATTTTGACCTCCCCGTCCTCAAAGGAGTGATTGGAGGCTTTAAGGTGGAGGTGCACAGCCGACTGAGGGCCGCTTGTGCTTTCTCTTCGGTGTTGATAAAGTCTCTTCTGTAAGACTTGTTTGGTTTCTCCAATATAATGTTCTTTGCATTCTTCTTCTTTGCATCGAATAGAATAAACCAAATTGCTTTGTTTGTGGCTCGGAGTTTTGTCTTTGGGATGAACTAATTTTTGTCTCAGTGTGTTCACAGGTTTGTGGTACACTGGAATCCCGTGCTGTTTAAAGATTCTCTGAAGTTTCTCTGATACCCCGGCTACATACGGCACTGCAACTCCCTTTCTTCTGGGTTCTGTAGTCTGTCTGTCCTGCTCTTTGGGTCTTCCTGCCCTTTGTGCTTTAGTGAAGGACCAGTTAGGATAGCCACAGTCTGAGAGGGCTCTCTGGACATGTTGTTCCTCTTTGGTCTTTCCTTCTGCACTGGTAGGCACCTCTTTAGCTCTATGTCTGAGTGTCCTAATGACCCCTATTTTGTGTTGGAGTGGATGGTTAGAGTCAAACATCAAATACTGGTCAGTATGAGTTGCCTTCCTGTAAACCTCTGTCTGCAGGTGTCCGTTTTCCCCTATGATAACTTTACAATCTAAAAAGGCAAGTTGTTTCTCCTTAGCGTCCTCCCGAGTAAATTTAATGTTAGGGTCCACGGCATTGATGTGATCTGTAAAAGGTGCCACTTCCCTCTCTATAATTTTGATCCACGTGTCATCTACATATCTGAGCCAGTGGCTGGGTTTGTTACCTGGGTATGAGGCCAAGGTATTCTTCTCCATTTCCTCCATGTAGAGGTTAGCCACTATCGGTGAAACTGGAGAACCCATAGCACAGCTAGTTGCAACAAGTTGCCCCTGAACTGGAAATATGTGGTGCTAAGGCAGATCTCCAGTAGTTGGCAAATGTGGTCAGGAGTGAGTTGTGTCCTATCCGCTAAAGTGCTGTCCTCAGGCAGTCTCTTCCTCACCGCTGTGACTGCTGCTGAGGTTGGAATCGATGTGAACAGTGCTGTCACATCATAAGAAACCATAGTTTCATCTGTTTCCAGCTGCAGGTGTTTGATCTTCTCCACAAATTCCTTGGTGTTTTCCACATGGTGTTCTGTGTTGCCGACTAAGGGGATAAAATGAACTTGAGGTGTTTCGCCAGATTATAGGTGATGGAGTTGATGCCACTCACAATGGGTCTGAGAGGAAAACCTTCCTTGTGTATTTTGGTAGACCATAAATACACGGAATAGCCTCTCCCGGGTAAAGCTTGTAATATAACTTTTTGTCAATTATTTCTTCCTTTTCTAGTTTCTGAAGCTGCTCTATAATTTTCTTCCTGTACCCGCTGGTGGGGTCTCTTCTCAGTCACTCATACATGTTTTGATCACTGCAAAGAACATTATATTGGAGAAACCAAACAAGTCTTACAGAAGAGACTTTATCGGCTGTGCACCTTCACCTTAAAGCCTCCAATCACTCCTTTGAGGACGGGGAGGTCAAAATTTTAGCTAAAGAAGAACGTTGGTTTGAAAGAGGAGTAAAAGAAGCTATTTTTGTCAGAAAAGAAAATCCCTCCATGAACCGAAATGGTGGACTAAGATTTAATCTTTCTGCTTTTTACTCCAATCTGCTTCGGGGAAAACCGACAGAGCACGGCCAGTCCAAGAAGACGATACCTCAGCTAACAAAAGAACAATAGGCAGGTAATTAGCAGTGATCATCTATGAATAGGACAGGACTGACCGATACTGGGGGGAGCAGGTCGTTACAGACGCTCTACTTCAAAGGTGTTTACCCACAGGTGAGTAGCTGTGATTAGAGGGGAGGAGCCGGGCCAACCCCAACTCCTCCCAACTGGTCTTTATCTACGCTGTGTGCTGAGTGTAATCTTGTTCACTGACGAAGCCTTTTGGATGAGAGGCGAAACGTTTGGAGACCTCAACTACCAAGTACAGAAGATGACTCAAGTACCTTCTTTGAAGATGGACAACTCCTGTACGACTGAGAACTTACACAGACATAATAATAATAATAATAATAATAATGCCTGTCTCAATGCATTTATGAAAAAGGTCAACTATGATATAGACAAATTATTTTACTCCAACAGAACAACCTACTCCAACCTCACTTGGGAGGAGAGAGAAATATATCTGATCCACCTACTAATAAAAGTTAAACCACTCACCTTATTCCAATTAATATACAAACTCATTTTGTTTCATAAGGTCCCTTGTACATATTTTGTGCTATTTATTATGTATTGCCCTTTTCCTACTGTATATGTTTCTAGACTGATCCATGTTCTGTTGGAAATCATCACTGTAATTTGTATTTGTCTATTTTGGGGTTACCCTGTATTGACGGAGCATCACGTGATTACCTCACGCGATTCCCTTATGCTATTTAACGCACCTGTTTGTTTTTTCATCTCTTGCCCAACATATTTTCCAGACTGTATAAGTCGGAGTAGTAGCACCAGCCAAAAAATGCATTATAAAGAAGAAAAAGCATATATAAGTCACACCAGTCTTAACAACTACCTGGGCATAGAGGCCTAACTGCACCATTGACAAGCCTCTCCTGGAAGCACGTTGTTCAAGTTCCTATTTGCGAACTCGTTCCTCTAGCTGTCATCTAGCTTTTAGCCCGCAATTAGCTTTTTTTTGTAACCTCCGCTTTTCACCAGTCCCTCACAAGTTTCTCGCCCACTCCACACTTTTTTCTGCCGCTTGATTACAGTTTACTAAATCTTCAGTGGTACGGGAGTACCAGAGACTGGTACACAAGCCTAGAGCGCCCTCTAGCGGCTGTCAGTGTGAAAATAACAAACGTGAAATTATATATTTTTTATATATAAGTCGCACCGGAGTATAAGTCGCACCCGAAGCCAAACTATGAAAAAAGTGCGACTTCAAGTCCGGATAATACGGTATACAAATGGTTTAAGTTCTATATTATAAAGAAAGCATCTCCTCACCGAGCTGCTTCATGAGAGCAAGAGGCAGGATGATACTGGCAGAGACCATGATGACCAAGTAGTTTCCGTTCAGGTACCAGAGACTGTGGACACAATGGACAATACTTTAGTCCATACAGTATTTCAAACAGTGGCACAGAAAATGGACACACTCGTCGAACTATAACATTTTACTCTTTCATCTCGTTTCTAAACCAGTTCTTTTAAATGTACATCAGACTGCCACTGTTCTGACCAAAAATCTGCTTTAGCTTCTAAACTTATTGACTACTACTATTACGGCTTCTCAATTCTGGTATTATTAACATTGGATAATTAATCGTTCCTCTGTAGAGAAAAGGACATTGCAGTGGAACCTTTTGTCGGTCAATTTATAATATGCTAAATTAGAAAATTTAAATAATTATATAAGTGCACATCATACGTTTTTACGGTGGAAAACATACAAAGAGAGGCATCGGTAGTAGCTTATATAGCTCAATGTCAAGCGATCTAAGACAAGTATCTCCTAAATCCTGTGCATCCTCCATATAAGCCACTACGTTTATTATTCTAAACCATGGAGGACTGAGCCGGGCCATGGGAGGCACATTGGAGCATGCACCCTTGAAAGCTGAGGAAGTTCCATGTATTTGATGTATTTGAGTATGTGACCCTGCTGCCTCTGGTCAGTAGGTCATCTTTCAGATGAGCATCCGGCCGCTCCAAGTTCAAGTTCTCAGTCCAAGTCCTGGGAGCCAAAGTCTATGTTGGGATGGGCTTAAAATAATGTAACCTAGTATTTGAAATGTGTCTAATCATTTTATCATAGATGTGTTCTTTAATTATTGTGGCCCCTTCGTTTCGTTTCGTTTTCTAGTTGTCTCTATTCATGCCCATGATGTTTTATTTTGACATGTTCTTCCCCTGTGTAGTTTTTCCATTGTGGGTCTTTTCCCCTCATTTTGAGATCATTCTATCGCTTAAAAACCCCTTAGAACTGAATTATTTGAAATGTTTCACAGAGGAAAATCCATGAACAAGCTTCAGTCTATGCAACTGAAATAAAATGTGAATAACTGCAAAGGGTTATTTTCTTCCCAGATATGACACAATGTCAGTCACAATTATCAGAGAGTCATAAAATAACAAAAAATAGATCAAATTAGTATCAAGGAAATAAATGGTGTTTCCCATTAGATAATATTGCACTGGTTAAAAGGGCCAGTCACAAGATGGCCGCCAGAATTGCCATTCGTTCCAACATATTACAATGGCCACGTCCTATCTAGAGTTTTATTAAATAGCTTTGGTGAATTTACTTGCTTCAGAGTTAGACTTCAGTCAGAAACTCTGAGTGACAGTAACAAAAGTTTCTGCAAAGACGACTTAAGTAGTTTGTTTGTTTTGTTTTGGGGGCAGACAGGTAGGTACAGCTAGTACCGGCAACAAAGATTCAGCAGTGTTTGTGGAGTAGAATGAGTAGAATCGGATTTACTAGGCTATGGGTCGGACTAAATAATGTTGTACAAGGGAATTTAAAATATACCTAAATATACAATTAAAGAGACTAAATCCAACTGTTCAAAGTGTGTAAAAATGTTACCAGTCAGACTGGAAACCAGCATTTGGTCAGTCGGCCGGTGTTAATCTCAAGCCCTCATCATGCCTGTTCCCCCGATGCTCGTCCCTGGTGCCCTCCAGAAGGTTGCATGTGTTTATATGAGCACTGGGGGTACTACTCAGTAACTCATATAAAAGAACAGTGTGTCTTGGTTTTGAGCCATGGCCCTGGTTTGACCTGCCCTTAAGCTCAATGGAATCCATCTAACACCTGCTGCTGTCTGTAATGACACCACAGACATAATACTTCAAATACAATCACAGCTAAGTCTTTTACTTGCAACATAGACAAATATTAGAACAACATAAAGAGACAGTGCCATTTTTCGCAAAATAAAAATGCAATTTCTTTGTCATGTTTGCCCTTGACAAGATTTGAAACCTGGTTTTGCCAGGATTTTTGGAAAATCTTCTGGCATTATCATGACATTATCCTGAGGAGAGAGGATGTGTGAATTTGGCTATATGAACCATATGAACACTGATAGCCTGCAGTGGCGTTAAGAAACACATAACAGGCAAACCCAGTCAGATCACTTGAACACAAACATTTAGTCAGGATTCATTTATGCTTCTTACCAAATACCAGCAAAATAATAAGACTTTATGTGTTATGTGTTGTTTTTAACTAATGAACTATAACGTATGTAATATCATATGTAACCCGCTTCCACCATCCATTTTATATAATTCTATATATAAAACATCTAGTTTATTTTTTCTAAATGGGAAAAGGATATTATGGACATTTTACTTGAGAAGAGTTTTGTTTTGAGATTCATAGGGCTGTTGAGCTTCATTTCCCACTTACAATAAAGAGGAAGAATAACATTCAATAATATTGATCCTATTTGGCAACAACTTGCTAACTGGCAGCAGGGCAAAGATAAGATGAATGATGTCAAAATGACAGAATATATAAAAGTGGGTCTAATTTATTTGCAATGTGACAGCGTTCATAAAGATTTGAGTAGTGATTTGCATCTCGTTACACTGGCTGCAGTGACTGTATTTCCATTTCTGTTTGAGTGCAGGGTTTGTTTTTAGATTTGAAAGTGGCAGCTGGGATCCCTCTAAACCCCTGCAAGGCCTCCCCGTCCTGGGCTGATAGTGACGTGCACAGACGTGATTGATGTCAAAGGAGAGTACACGTAACATGAATATATCCAAAAATGTCCTCCTTCTGATCAGCCAATTACATTGCAGCTCTGTCATCACACCCCCACAGTGAATCAATGAATAGTGCAACTCTGAGTTTTATTTCCCTTGGACTGTGCCAAAGCCTTTGACCTGGCAGCACGAGCACGAGCTCGAGCTCGCGTCACATGCCAGTCACAAGTGGAAAATATCAATACTCACTCAGAGTTGGGGTCAGCCTTCAGGAAAGCTTGGATCACAAGAGGCAGCTCCGACTTCACAATGTACAGGTAGCTGGACATGGCTGTAACATTGAAGCAGGCAAATAAAAAATAAGAAGATGCAAATTAACTTATTGTTAATTGTAAGCAGAAAGCGCAAGATACCAATCGTAAAGACTAATGGTTTTGTACACTGTCCCTGTTTCAATAAACAATAAACTAACTAACTAACAATATACCATTATACAGACATTTGTCAGAATTTGAACTATTAGATATTTATTTTTTATTTTCTGTATAACAATTTGACATATTTCGTTACACGTTCTTACCTCCGATGTTCTGTAGGGTAATTGCAATCCCAGCAGCCATTTTTCCTGGAGTACCGAAGGCTCTGTACCCCAGCTGTTCATAAGCTCTGATTCCTGGTAAAGTTGTTATTTGTGGTCAGTCATCATCCGTCTACATTCGTGTGTAATTGTGCCATATTACATTGTTCATAGGGCGCAGAAAGAAGCTTACCCACAACCCCAGAGGACTTGAGCAGCAGGTGAATAGAGTAAGAGGAAAGGGCAGCAACAGCAGTCAGAAGAAACCTATATGGAACAAAACAGACGTCAGCATGTGCCTCCAAATATTTATAGTTACTGTATGTAGCTTCTTGCATTTTCTACTTTTGAAAAAGTTTTGTGTTTGTTTAATTAACACGGTACAAGAATATGATAAGCTTAATATGGGATTACATAACTGTACCAAAAAGCATGTATAAGTGAGGAAATGATTCATGCCATTTTGTATTTCTTAGATCAGTGTTTCTCAACTAGGGGTACGCGGGTAATTGGAAGTACTTCGGATTGAAAAGGAGTTGAAATTTAATTGCACTTTAACATAATTTTTTCTCATTTAACAAATTAATAGGATTATTACAGTTTTCTCCATTGGTTTGGCTCATTTCTTGAAACAGAAATTACATTCTCAAAACAACATGGAGAAATCTCCAAACCACTCGGCAATTGTTCACAACAGAATTGAATTTCTCATTAATTTCATCAAATTGCAAATCATGTCCATGTCTCAATGTCTCAGTACATCTTGCAAATGGTTAAGTACATGTAGCCTACAATTAGCTCAATTTCCAAGTGAATAGATCTTGTTGATCTAAACTGATTGTTGATTCTCAGTCTAATGGTCGTTCGCTCCAAAACGTGTCAGCGTCATTTCATTGTATAAGTCATCACATGCACAATAGTCTGTTCAACTGTCAAAATTAGTACCAATACCATGAATCCCATATATGAATCCCTTGGAACATTTGATCAATTTATTACAGCAAGTAACTGTCAGATGAAACTAGAACCTGACTAATGAAGCACTGTAGGTTGCATATAATGCTCATTGGTTTTGTTTGTGTGTTATGTTGAGGGAGACCAAAATGCCTAAGCCGACTAAATCAGTCCAACCGCCAGAAACGCCGGCTGATGAGGATTACGTGAGCCTCAGTCGAGTCACGGAACTCATGGAGCAGCAAAGGGACATGTTTAGGGAATTAATTCAACAACAGCAGGAAAACTTCAAAGGATTCATAAAACTCATCATGGAATCAACAAACACCCGCATGGATACACAGTTAAAGGACATTCAAGAGCTAAAAACTAGCCTGCAATACACGCAAGATGAGGTAGACACTATAAAAGAAGAGAAAGGAAACTCACTGAGCGCACGGACACAATACATAACGATTTCTATAAAGTATGTGACAATCTGCACGTCATCACGGATAAACTGGAGTATCTGGAGGGACAGAGCCGCAGAAAAAACCTGGTCTTTGAGGGAGTGTTGGAGTCGCCTGGGGAGACCTGGGCTGACGCTGAGGAAAAATCAAACAACTGCTGAGGGAGAAACTGCAACTACAAAACCCGGTGGAAATGGAGAGAGCCCATCGCGTAGGGAAACCTGGCGGGAGAGACTGGCCGAGACCTATCGTCGCCAAACTACTGCGTTGGAAGGATCGAGAAGCAATCCTGCAGCGCGCTAAACAACTCAAAGGAACGAAAATCTACATAAACGAGGACTACACGGACTCCATTAAAAGGAAACGAAAAGATCTAATGCCGGAGCTGAGAGCTGCCAGGGAAAGGGGGACATAGCCTTCTTGAGATATGACAAACTCATTGTACGTCCGCGCACCAGTACTCCAAATCAAGCTTAATCACCGGGAAAACTTATGGATTTTGGTATGTAAAAAACATAATTTCACATGTCCTGTAATATATATACTCATACAATGATGTCCAATCATACCTCATATGCTACTGATGGAAGTGACCTAGGATTACAGCAAAGGATTTTGGACTGTGAGCTCTTGGAGCTGAAAGCTTCAGAGTACACTGAACATAATGCACTGGACTGGGAAGATCAGTTAGACCCAGATAACCTATTCTTAACATCTAACGCAATTAATTGCAAATACTATACTGAGAATGAATTTAACATCTCTGTTAAAACAGAAGGGAAATTCTCAATTATCCATTTCAATAGTAGAAGCATGTACGCGAATTTCGATGCAATCAAAGAATACTTAAAACAGTTTGAGAATCCATTTAGTATCATCGCATTATCAGAAACATGGTTTAATGAGGATAAAGGCATTGCATTTGAGTTAAACAATTATACATTAAACTACGTAAACAGAACCAATAAAGGGGGAGGAGGAGTTGCTATATATGTCCTCAACAAATTTAAATTCAAAATATTAAAAAACATGACTGCATCAATAAACAACTTGCTTGAATGCTTATCAATAGAAATTATCAATGAAAAAAAGAAAACATAATAGTTAGTTGTTTATACAGGTCACCAGGCTCATGCGTGGAAATATTTACAAATTGGGCAGAAAAACATTCTCAGAACTGAGTAACAAGTATTATTTATCTGTGGGGATTATAACATCGATTTGATAAATCCAAATAAACATAAGACAACTGATGAGTATATTAATAGGATGTACAGTATGAGTTTATACCCAACTATCACAAGACCTAGCAGAATAACAGCGAGCAGTGCTACCCTCATTGATAACATCTTCACTAATAATATGCAGTTCACAAATGTCAGCGGTCTAATGGTTTGTGATATAACGGATCATCTGCCCGTATTCACGGTGTATGATGATAATGAGTTAGATCAAAAATCACCTCAAAATATTTTTATAAACGAGCAAGAACTGAGGATTCAATTTACTCACTTTATAGTGACTTAATAAAACAAGATTGGAACGAGGTATACAACAAGAATGATGTAGAAAATGCTTACGATACTTTCATGGAAATTTTAGTACTGCATACAATAAGAACTGCCCTATTCAGCAATTCTGTAAAAACAGAAAACGACAAAATGTCCGTGGCTAACCAAGGGTTTACAAAATGCTTGTAAGAAAAAAACACTCTATATAGACAATTCATTAGATTAAGAACAGAGGATTCTGAAAGTAGATATAAAACATATAAAAATAAACTGACCAATATATTAAGGAAGGCTAAGAAACTATATTATACCAATCTATTATATACAAACAAGAACAACATGAAAGGGGTATGGGGAATACTAAACACTATAATCAAGGGTAATGCAAAAAATAATTCATATCCAAACTATTCACTGATGGGATCAATGACAACCATAATATGAATGACATTGTGGAAAGTTTTAATAGTTTTTTTGTAAATGTTGGACCGGATCTGGCAGCAGAGATTCCGGAGTGTAGTAACAACGAAATGGAGTCATTGATAGACATTAATTCAAAAACTATGTTTTTGTCTGGAGTAACTGAAACAGAAATAATAGATGTCATTAACGGGTGTAAGAACAAATCGTCTACAGACTGTTTTGATATAGATATGACACTAGTTAAACAAATTATATATAGTATCGTGAAACCATTAACCTACATATGCAACCTATCGTTTCAAACAGGAACAGTTCCAAATAAAATGAAAATTGCAAAAGTTATACCTATACATAAAAATGGGAACAAACACATCTTCACTAACTACAGACCTGTCTCTCTGCTCCCCCAGTTCTCCAAAATCTTAGAGAAACTTTATAACAGTAGAATGGATAATTTCATAGATAAGCACAAACTAATTAATGAAGGTCAGTACGGGTTTCGAGCAGCAAGGTCAACTTCAATGGCCATCATTGATGCAATAGAAGAGATTACTAATAGCTTAGAGGGCAAGAAACATGCAGCTGGAATATTCATTGACTTAAAAAAAGCATTTGATACACTAAATCATTCTATATTATTAAAAAAATTAGACAGATATGGCATAAGGGGAGTGGCTTTGAGCTGGATTCAAAGCTATTTAACTGGGAGACAACAGTATGTGAAGATGGGGGAGTTTACATCAGGTTATTTGGACATTGGCTGTGGGTCCCACAGGGATCTGTCTTAGGCCCAAAGTTGTTTAATTTATATATTAATGACATTTTTAATGTGTCTAAATTATTAAAATTAGTGATTTTCGCAGATGACACAAACGTCTTCTATTCCAATGACAATTATAGTAATTTAGTAACTAACATAAACTGTGAACTAAGTAAATTAAAAACATGGATGGACATTAATAAATTGTCCCTCAACCTAAATAAAACAAAAGTAATGTTTTTCGGTAATTATAATGGAAAACCAGACTCAGTAAACATAGAAGGTGTAGTCTTAGATACAGTATCAGAAATTAAATTCTTAGGAGTCATCATTGACAGTAAATTAAGCTGGAAACCACACATAAGACACATACAAGGTAAAGTCTCCAAAAGTATCTCAATCATTAACAAAGCAAAGTTTTTCTTAAATTACAATGCATTATTTTTGTTATATAGTTCATTAGTTTTGCCATATCTAAACTACTGTGTAGAAGTCTGGGGCAATAACTATAAAAGCTCATTACACCCCCTTGTTATACTCCAAAAACGGGCTGTAAGAATTATACATAAAGTAGGATATTATGATCACACTAATATATTATTTCTGCAGTCTAAACTGTTAAAAATGCATGATTTAGTTGATTTCTCTACTGCCCAACTTCTGTTTAAAGCCAACAAAATGTGCTACCTGCAAGGATACAAATGCTTTTTGCACGCACAGAAGGGGGATATAACCTGAGGGGGTGTGATAACTTTAAGACTCAAGCAGTGTCTTCCACTAGGAAAAGTATGTTTGTGTCTGTATGTGGAGTTAAACTCTGGAACAAATTGGGGGCAGAATATAAACAATGTCCAAATATTCATCATTTCAAATCAAGATATAAAAAAATGGTATGGTCAAAGTACCAGAAGGAGGAAATGGGTACTTGATTGCTAATGGGTGTCACAAAGTGCTGTATACTTTAAAGGTCAGATCTAACTAATAATGAAGTATATTGTGGTTGTTACTATTACACTATTGCAGTTGTTATTGCCATTGTTATTGCTATTGCTGTTGTGTTGTTATCATCACTATTTAAACTTTAAATGTAACAGTCTAGGATTAAGACCTAACAATCTGTAGATTATTCTTAGAATCCAACTCAATCGATTCAGACAGCGGTACTGCTATTGATGCTGATGGTAATATAAAGGAAATAAACTCTTAGAGGTAAAACATGCACATATCTAGGTACTCCGCATTCAACATAACCCATAGTATAGGGCAGACATGTGGGGCCGGCAGCTCGAGGAAACTCTCTTCTGGCAGCAGACTCCTAAAAATTGTCTCTTTTAATGCATAGTATAGGACACTTAACAAATGATGGTCCGGTTGCTCGGGGGCTGCTCCCTCTGGCAGCTGGTCCAGTCACAGAAAAGAAGAAAAAGAAAGAAAAGCCCCGAATCCCTTTTAACACATATCAGTAAGACCATTCTTGTTATCATGAACATCAATCAGTCTGCGATTACTGTACCTTTCATGAATAAATGTGGAGTATTTTATGTACCATTCAAACACTTTGATACAGAGTAATGCTATATGGGTTGTAATGGTGATGGTGAACAACGATAATGCCAACATGGTAATGAATTCTGTATGGGAGACAGAAATAATACACTGGTTGTAGCGTGTGAAATACTGTGAATGTTGAGCGTGTGAGATACTGTGAATGTTGACCTGGTATAATGCAGTGTCGCATTTGTTAATATGTAACCAACTCGGTTGATAGTTGTTTGTAAAATGGTAAGAAATATGCACTGTTGTCAGTCATTGTTATAGTTATTGTTATTGAAGTTTATGAACAGGGTGGGAGTCAATAAGCTTGTCTTCTTCCCACTCCTTTTCGAGCTGTAATGTAAATTATTTTTTCTTTTTCTTTTATTATGTATATATATATTTCTGTTTTTCTTTTCTTCTTTAGCTCGAAATAAAATATTCAAATCAAAAAAAATCAAAATATGTTAAAATATGTTATGCTGAATACATTTCTTTTTACTCTGATGTATGGAAGTTACTTTATTTGTGTGAATGTTAATGGTTACAATTTCCTTGGCAGTATGATCCTATTTCTTTGTTGTTGTTGTTGTTTTTTTATTGTTTTTTCAGTTTTATACACAATTGTATTCTGTTAGCTAGACCAAAAAAGTTACAGTAACCATTGTCAATGAAGGACTGGGCTAAGACTGAAAGGTGGACAGGAGGGACATTTCAATGGTCCTCTGCCATAGTGACATCTAAACATTTAGACTTGCAGTGCTTACACAATGCCAAAGGGACAAAGCATTTTGGGGGCACTGACTGTTTAAATGAGAAGGAAATTTAGTTTTGACACATGAGTGAACTGTTTTGGGAGAGATATGAGCTTTTGCGGGTGAACCATGGTGTTGTGCCGAACCATCCACGTTATTTTGGCAAAAGCACCAAGAGTGTTGAGAACGTCAAGTCTTTTTCAAGAAATGAGCCAAAGCAATTGAGAAGGATCTTTGCCATTTTCAGGGCATTGACTGTTTAAATAAGAAGGAAATTTAGTTTTGAAGCATGAGTGAACTGTTTTGGGAGAGATATGATCTTTTGCAAGTGATCTATAGTATTGTGCTGAACTGTAAGACTGTTTTGCCAAATGATCTTAGAGTTTTAAGAATGTAATTTCTGTTTCAAGAAATGAGAAAAACAGTAATTTCATATATATTTGGCAGCAAATTATATAAGTTTGATTGAGTAAATTTTGTATTAAACACATCCTCTTTTTACAAATACAGACAATAATTTATTATCTATCTAAAGAAGCCATGGAGCCCTCTCACGGGACAGTGCTGCATTTTTGAATGCAAGATCATGCTCGTCAAGAATGCAAACACGGAAGCTCAACAGTTCCCACATGTTGCAGGAATTGAACACAGGACCTTCTAGTGATGAGGTAACAGTGTCAACCATGGTGCCACCAGAGATACGTATGTACAAGAAAAAACATTGGTATCAAAGGGCACACAAATCTCTGTGGGCATCAGCTGTTCAGACAGCATATATTTATACAACCCATAAAATCCATCTTGTCTTGTCAACTCCTCGACAATGATTAAGTTACATCAAACCGGTGGACGCCACCTATATATAGTGAGTTCAGATGCCTTAGCTTTACTGTCATAATGTAAAGGATGTTCAGACTTGCCACTGTTATCCAACTACGTATATAAAAGCCACATAGATCTTACTTCCCGTCTCTGGCTATTCTTGGTGTTGCTCTTCCACAAACTGCAGCTACATAAACAGTGTCTACGTGACCAAAACAGCCAGCGTTATGTTGAGGATGATGGGGTTATTTTGGGTTTGGTTCTTTTCTGGGATATGTCTGTGTGGTAACTGTGGCAGTGGCTGAGAAGAGAGTTATGGGTCACGGCTTGTTACCATGTGTCAAAACCAAAATCTTTGAAGTAATGTAACATAGCTAACTCCGCTGCAATTCAGCAAAGATTAATTTGAATAATGTCGTCAAAGTTATATGAACATTTCCATTAGTTGCAGACTTCTGCATTAAACTAATTGTTAACGAACAAATCAGTGTGTGGATGCAAAACTACTTCTCGAGATAAAATTAAGTCAAGACTGAAATTGACGTTTTTGGCCCACAGAAAAAAGAGAAAGCGATCTGGAGTGTTTTCAAATGTAGGGATAATTATGGACTCAGCCTTGAACTTTAATGGCCACTTACAAGTTAATAACTTCAGCAGCTTTTTACGTTTATTTTATGTAGAGCAGGTTGGACTAATGCTTAACAACCTACTCAAATGCCTCTCTAAGCGAGCTGTAAGACATATAATGACAAATCAAATTGATTGAAAACATATATTTTAGATAACTGCTTAATTGTTACAAAATGCTTCCTGATTGAAAACTACTGATTGCATAGAGCTTCTTTTCTGTGAGATTCAATGGCTGTATCTGTCTTTCATGGATGTATTGTAGCACACACATTATTGAAATACGATCAACCCAATGTGACAAGTTAGATTATGCGTCTTTACTTACAGAAAGAGGAGTATGCCAGTGTTGGCCATGGCATAGGCCAGTCCCAGGATGCCACTGCCCATAATGGCATTTCCCAGGTTAAAGACAGACATGCCTACAGAGGTTTTTCCTTCAAACTGTGACACAAACAAATGTATTTATTAAAATATAACTTTTTATATGACCATATTGATACAAAAAGACATAGTTTCATACATCTGTGAAACGTGTAGATTTCTTCCCATCACCACTGGGGAGAAACTCTGCACTCTCCAAAGCTCCTTCAGGGTCATCATATCTACAGGACAGATGTGTAAATATTGTTACAACAATTAACGTTTTCACATTATTTTGAAGCAAAATTTCTTTCATATGGATTAAAAAAAAAGAAGCTTTTCTTCATTCATGTGCAGCAAACATACCTTACAGGTGACAGCCCATTCCTGCACAAAGAGCCACCAGGAGCCACCAAGAACCCAAAGCAAGAACATGCATTTAAGAGATCAAACGGGAGAAGGAAGTCATTATTAGTTTATGTGGGACAGCAAGACACATGCAGGTAAACAAACCACTTTAGCTAATTTCAAACCATTGTAACTTTTCCCATTCATACTAGAAAAAAAAACGTGTGTATACATTTCCCAGTCACAAAGAGACACCGGGGGCAAAGCAGGTGAGGTGTAAGAGCAAAAAGTAATAACTTAAGCTGGTATAAAACAACCAACTTTCTGCAAATGTGCAAGTAATCAGATTCTCCCAGTAACGACAGAGATACTGTAGTTACCACTAGTGCCACAAACCAGGCCATACGTCACCCTCAATAAATATTCTACACAAAGAAAGCCAGTCGGACAATCCACAGAGGTTTATTTCCTCTGCTGCATCTTCACCGGATTATAACCACTGAAGCAACCTATCAGGTTTCACTGTAACGACTTATAATGTTGCATTAGTAGCAGTGGATCAATAGTGAAACCTGATGTGGCTGCTCCACATGTATAACTGTAGGACCAGGAAACCTGGAGCACCATGCCGGGTTACAGTTCCAGCACACAGACAGACAGACAGACAGACAGACAGACAGACAGACAGACAAGACAGACAGACAGACAGACAGACAGACAGACAGACAGACAGACAGACAGACAGACAGACAGACAGACAGACAGACAGACAGGCAGGCAGGCAGGCAGGCAAACCCAAAGCTAACATTGTTTTTAGTTTAAAAAGTGAAAACTCACTGATCCTCATCCAGCTGAGTCTTCACTGGGACAGCGCTGTCGTCTCCAAAGTCGAGACTTTTCCCGTTCGATAAAATGTTCATCTCTGACTGCGAGGGCTCCATTTGGGTTCACTCTGCTCCGGACGATTCACTTTGGCTGGGTTATGATTAAGTCGTTTTCTGTGGAAGAGACAAGAATGCCCTTATTTGTGTATATTAATGCAGGAAAAGGCCATGTTTTTAAGGGAAACAAAATGCATAGTGTCACATTGTATGCAATATTATATGATTTATATTTCTTGATTACTGCACATCGGTCTACTTGACACTTGACACACTTTCTTTTACGGTAGGGCTGCATGATTTTGGAAATTTTACTGTAATTTCCTAAGTCATAGAAATTACAGTTAAATTGCTGTGTAATTGCTATGTCCCTGAATTACAATTAAATCTGTGATTAATGTTTAAAATTAATATATTTTAAACATGTCCAAGCCTCTTAACATCAAGACTGAAATATGGACCTCTATCCACCTTATTCCTGGGGCGGCTCATGTAGAAACGAAGATGGGGGGAATTTCCGGTGAGATGCCGGAAGTCGCTCTGAGCCATTGGTTTACATTGGTTTCCAGGGCGAGTTTTCGTTTCACATAGCGGTTTATTTCCACATTTTAAGATGTTTTTCCAAACGATCAGCCTCCGTAACATTTGAAAAGATGTCCTCGCGCAGCTCTGGAACACGTTTCGCTGTTCGTGGTTTAATCAACAAAACAGAGAAAGTGACACTTGTGGCTGTGGAACATGCAGTGTTTGGGACGTGCTGACACTGACATGTTTGGGGCGATTTTGAACATGCTAGATGCTACTGACTCACATAAATACGAAGAAAGCCTTAGTTCACGGAGGTAAATAAACACTGTTAACACACGACTGACTGACCTGCTCACACTGTATGAGTGATATGAACCGAGCCCCGTGAGGCGACACAAGCTGAACTGGGTCTGAATACATTGCATTTTAAATACTTAGTTATGCAAAGAGCATTCCAACTTTTTTCTGGTCGTTTTTTGTGCAAAACCTTTGACCTAATTAAACTACAGACATGGCCTTTTTCCACGTGAAGCGGCGTATGTAATGAGGCATCGTAAACAGACTTTCGCTCAGTTTAATCTGAAAATGTGAAGATCTCCACGGATATTTGACCAATCAACAAGAAATAAAAAGACTGTTTTTATGCTGACAATCCATTCTCTAAACCTAAAGTACCACATCTGAGCAAAGTCTTTGTGAAAGATCGCAGAATTAGAAGATATCCACAGAGGTTAATTGGAGACAACTTGGCCAACACGTCCACGGGTCAGAAAATTCTTCGACGGAGCGATTTTCAGTCATAAGTTTATTGTGAGCAGCTAATCACGGCTCGTAGTTTCGTCTCAGCTGTGACAGCTCGTGTTTCCACATAGTCTACACCTCTAAACCTCATTAAAAGTGGATTCGAGCGAACGGTCTCCATGCAAACAAACAGCGGCCCCGGTCATACCGGAAATCCCCCACATCTTTCACGCAAAGGCTCATGGGGCGTAGGAATAAGGTGGATAGAGCTTACACGTAAATGCCGCAACACGCGGCGTGCAATACGCGGTGTTCAGTTTCATTCGATCAAAAGGTTTTACTCAAAAACGATCAGAAAACAGTTGTTATGCTCTTTCCATCACGTAGTTTTATTGAGAAGTCAAGTGCGGGACGAGAGGAGAGGAGAGCTGCGTCTTCTCCTCTGGCTGACAGCGCTGAGCAGCAGTGAGGGGAGGGGCTTTCTCCTCCTCCTGCTGTGTTTAGAGAAATCTGTTTGGAGCAGGATACTCTGCCCTTCCCCATCACCAGCTTTTTATTTCTTTATAGCTTAATAATTATTATATTTATTTCCCATGTTTCTATATAAAACTATTAAATTGTATTTTAAAGAGTGGATATTGTTTTGGGTTTAGAGAGAAGCTGCTAGACATTTTTGAAGTGTCCTCAAAAGACAAATTACAAAGGTTTAACATAAAACATATAGGCCTATATTTTAGTATAAGAGGGCTATATACTTTATTTCACTTTTCTTTTAATTATTTTATTTTTGTGAAGGTGTATCTAAATAAATCCAATTTCTCAGGAAAGCCCCAAGTGTAAGCTCTCAAATACTTTTTGAATTTTGTTCCTATCTGCTACAGAAGCTGAGAAATCAATCATTTAGTAGGCGTAACTTTCTGGAACTTCAGGTTTTCTGGAACTTTCTGGAACTTCAGGTTTTCGGGGTCTTTTCTGAAATCGCCCATAGGATTTACAGGCATTTTTTTTCCAGGCGTTTTAGGCCTAAATGGGTTAGTGTAGGTGCCACCATTCCACTTGTTCAGTGACTAAGACTGACTCACTTTTATATATTTACACAGTACACCGCCCACAATGTGGCCTCTCAGTTCTGTGTGTACGCTAACAGGAAGAGCAGTTTTCCCCAAATATTAGAGCCATAACTCAAAAGACCAATTTCGACCAAATGGTACAATCATTTTCTTCTGTTGGACTGTCTTTTGTTAAGGACTACAACTTTCATTCAGTGTAAAAAACAAATAAATGTAGGCTAATAAATGTGCAGAGAATGTTTTTTGTGAATCACTTTCAGACCTTGTGTAGAAACCATTGCTTTGATAAAAACATAAAATTGCGATTGTGTAGCATTTTTTGGGCACTTTCCAGAACGTCAGTACTGAAAAACGCAAACAGACAATGTCATCACAGGCTTAAGTCTATTCACTTTGTGAATTACAATTTTTCCAATAAGTATGAGCTCACTCTACATCTGGTCATACAGGGCTACAAGGTCTAGTTCAGCTCTTTCTTGGAAGCTGACCAAAGGCTTTCTAGGTTTTTGCTCGCACTTGAGAAGTCACATTTTAGAAGTATTTCCTTTTTCTTCTATTTTGAACAGAATATCTACAAACCAAATTGGTAAACAAATTAAAGTAAGGACAAAATCCAAGTCAGTGTCTTTAATTTGATTGAAATATCTTGGCTATTAATTCTCCAGGGTGAACTCCTCCAAAGTCGTATATACACAAGTGTCTTCGAAGCATAAGTAGCTCTCTGTTGGTTTTGTTATGTTAAAGTAGCTCACGGGACACCCTGGTCTAGATAAATTGAAGGGTTGCTATTAGAAAATCACAGGCTGCTATAAACTCCTATGCAAACGAGATATCCCTTCTCCATTAGGGTCTTAATTTGTGAAAGATATGCTAACCCTCCATGTGATTCTTACAAAGTTCAACTGTTTATGTGTCTTCTCTCAGGTGACAATATTCTTGACCAATCGCAGTCACAATCCACTATTTGTCCAAAACTGATTATCCCAAATTGCCTTTATTTTAGCTCAACCACTACCAGGTTAAAAAGGGACTCCCTACAAAACAATGACCGGGTGCACTCCAAGCTCCTGGTGCCTTCCTCCAAGTCAAAGGCTATTTGTGTTCAAGTTCAGAGGCAGACAGTCTTCACAGACACAATGGAGATCTGTCGGTGTGCTTCTCAATTGTTTCCACATCGTACCCTCAGCCACAGATCACTATTTATACGGCAAACAAAAACACATTCATACTGCCATACTGATACTTCAGAGTACACGTCATTTGTCGGCAGCATAAACATTTCACGGTAATGCGTATTTGACAGACGAAACAGAACTAAAAAATGATTAAATATAAGAACAGTGATTACTACAGTAGAAATACTACACGATCATTATTATGACCAAGTTCGTCATCAATATCACGACGACTGCAGGTACAACAACACTAAATCAAATATGTCTACAGCTTTAGTAATAACATTATTATTGTTACTTCTATTACTAATGCAGCTACTCTTAATAGACTATTTATAAACCAGAAGAGGTTCAAAACTTAGGCTTGATCATTTTCCTTGATGTACTTTATTGTTTATTGTTTGTTAACTTAATGAATGTTAAGTCTATTTGCACAATATTACAAAATGTGGGCCACATAGTCCATAACTTTACAATGTGTTTAATCCAGATACATTTGGATCAAATGTCAGACATGTGGAGACAGGGCAGGGCATCTGGGCTTATTTTTACAGTAGGGATACTATTTCTGCTGCGCAATTTCATCTGCACTGTCCTAATATCACTGAAGTGACACTGGACAAACTAACTACTGTATGTAGAAGTGTAGCCATGATCTAGTGCAGTTTAATCCCAAGATAGGGTCAATCTCTCTGCTCTCCAAAACAATCAAGGCACCTTTTCTTCTCCTCAAGACTACATACAGTATATTCTTGAACTATATTGTGTATACAGCTTTAATATTGTGACACATGTTTGGTGGAAGTCCACACTACCTTTAGTGTAGACCAGAGGGCTGCAAAAGGTGAATTTGTTTTGAAAACATCCTTATATTATTATCTAGACTTGGGACAGCCACGGTGAACACAACAGAAATAAGAAGCAATTTAGTTATTCATCTAAGTTAATTGATATATATACTAACAAATTCAACATTTCTTTATTTTCTTTGAAACAGAAAAAGACCAAATGTGACACATCACACGTCAGTGAATAACATTAAACACTCCCTGCATTACACTATATTACATAAACCGATGGTTTGCACTAAAAACACCAAATGAGAATGAGAATAACCCACATTAACCAGGCTCCCGCCCCCCAGTGGCACGAGCTTGCATACATAATGTATTTATTGTTATATAATATTTCCTATCAGTCTTTCATGTCTTAGTGA
The DNA here is from genome assembly GCA_007210695.1 of Neogobius melanostomus. Lineage (NCBI taxonomy): Eukaryota > Metazoa > Chordata > Actinopteri > Gobiiformes > Gobiidae > Neogobius > Neogobius melanostomus. Next base: position 1,731,707 of record VHKM01000159.1, read on the forward strand.
ACTGTCACAGATGTAGCAAGCTTGAAGGCATCGTATGTCACGTCTGTCAAGATGCTGCATCGACGCACTGCACATACTTGCATCCGTTTCCACAGGGGAAACCCAACACTCCTTGAAGTCAGTATACGGTCCTGTTACATAACGGGTGAATTTGAATGAGTGACCGGCTTTGGCTCGAGAACCTGTGTGACAACTTAAACATTTGAACAGATGGAAAGATCAATCATAGTTACGTAGCCACACGATTAAAACAATTAAAGCTTCAATTGCAGACAGATTAATTATCAGATCATTGAATTTGGCTTATAACATTAAGATATGCTTTGGCCCATTTTTAATATTTTTTTGCTTTGGCCCCAATTTCTGACAAACTGGGCCTCGTGAACATGCAAAACGGAGGGGAAGGGCAAAGGCGAAGGGCTAATGGGGAAAATCGAGATTGGGCCTAAATCTCATGCACAGTTTTTTTTTTAACCACAGTCCAAGCTCACAGAAGCTTACAGAGCTGGAAAAAATAATGTGTTCATCCTTTATGTATCAGACATTTAGTTAGTAACATCACTTTCCCTGTTAGCGGCAAACAACAGAGTAAAGATAAATTAAGCCCAGGATTATACCATTTGATAAAATGTGTTCATCATCATTTGGTCTTGATATTGTGAATATCACAATACTGTCATGTTACATATACGAGCCTTTGAAGGTTTGATATTCTTGCCTGGCCATTTTCTGCCAATAATAGTGACAAAAATGTATTCCTGGGTCCTAACTCCAACCACCCCCATAATGAGGATATCATTTGTGTTATTCACCTGCAGAGGGTATGCCATTTGTTTGTAGCACTTAATCTACAGAATCCAGTACGTCTAATACCATCCAGAGTTAATAAACTATAACCAACATCACGGTTTTATCTAGTCTGACATTTTATTGCTTCCTAATCATTCCTGCCTTTGTAGTAAAAGATATGGGTCTTTTTCATGAATACAGTTCAAATTTAAAGGCACACTGTGTAACATTTGGACTATACTGTGGCATCAACACAAAACATGCTCCCAAAGACCAGCTCGACACAGAAAATGCTATTACTGCAGTGGGGTAATCAAAGAATGGATTTGGACCTAACCTGTTTAAATCTCAAATTCTGCTGCCTTTAGTCAACATCTCCATGGAGACGAGCTGGAGACATACCCACTCCTGGTAAAGTTACAGTCATGTCTAATGGAGAGGTGAGCCGCACACAGCAAAGGCACATGATTGTTTGTACATTTATGAGGCATTTTACAATGATGAAAATATCTGTCATAAAATAAATGCTTGAAATATTTCAATATTATTTATGGGGTAAGATTTTACACAGCGTGGCTTTAAATAAATAAATCATTAAAAAAAACACCTGTGGTGCAATTCCACAAATTATTGAAAGATGAACTCTTTGATCATGACGGATACAACGGACTCTTCAGGATGAAGAGCGAAACATCGGTATGCGTCCAAAAACTGAAGTCCTGTACATCTGTGTATGAATGAAAGTGTGAATGGGTGACTTGTTTCTTGCTGTAAAGCACTTTGGGCCTGATGAAAGTAGAAAAGCGCAATATAAGTTGAGACCATTTACCATTTTACCATTTAAACTGGGAATAAAGAATTGACAAACTGGATGACTAAGAATTTGCACTGTTTTGTTATATTGCTGTATGTAACATGACTCGCCTCCTTGTCTTCTTGTTTTTTCCACCAGCAGCATACACAAGACAGGACATATCTAGTGTTTGTAAATGAAACGTCACAAGTCAGTCATGATACCCAAAGGTGACTTTCTTCAAGTCAGTCTGAGAGGTCTCTCTCATGACATCAAGCTGCTGTAAATGTAACACTCTGTCGCTGTCGCACCCTTTCACAATAAGAGTCTTCGTGAACCAATAACATGCAGTGACTTTTGTTGTGTAAAACTCAAACAGGAAAAAGTTTGTCACTGTTAGGCAACTTGACAACAATGAACTCAGAGTCACGGTGTTTTTGAGGAACTTTTATATTTTCAAAGACATGGATAAACTGCGCATTTATGAACGCATTCCAGGATTTAAATTAAACAAATGAGAAGGATGCGGCGCCTGACAGAACTGTACGAAGGACACACTCGCTTCTTCGCACATGTACCGCCAGGTAAATAAACACACGCTGCAATCTACGTACGCAGAGCAGCGGCGTTAGCGGGGAAAGACACTGACATGACCGCTGAAATAGAGACAGAACGCTGGGTTTAAAACATTTTAAAGCCCTGGAGAGGAGCGTCTCGCTGCTAAATGCTCGCATTAGCGTCTGACATTGCGTAGCAGAAAGTTTGCGGCTTGGGATTCCTTCACTGACGGTGAAAAGAGTCAACTGTGCTGAAGTGCATAAAACCGTGATAAAACGATCCCACAAAAATGACAGACCGTCTGCTCTGGGGATCGTAAGACGGTCTAATATCGTCATATCGCCCAGCCCTACGCCATACCGTATTTGATTAGCCAATTTTTCTAGTCAAGAGCCAATTTTTACATTTTCCCTTTGGCGTAATTCTTTAATCTTTTTCGCAGGTTTAAATAAGCCAAAGTCCATGTCATGTAATAAGAAGTTCCTTGATCCCATTTGTATAGCCTCAATATACAGTGTCAAATCCTGTAGTAAGTCAATGTGGGCTGAACTTGAAAGGGCCATAAGAGGATGGAGAAACAGAGGCTCAACTCTGCTTCATTACGTTTATACTGATGTGTATGTTTGTATCAGTTGTATTGTCTAATGCAATCTTTACAAATTCATTAACCTTTATAAGCAAAATCAAATTACGACATAACTCGACCTTAGTTGTACTGTGAAGCACTTTGGTGCAACTGTCATGTCATGATTGTTGAAATGTGCTACACAAATGAAATGACTTGATTAGTCTTGGGAACAGCTCAAAATGTAAGGTTTTTTTCCTCCGCATTGGAGAATTGAGCCTCGTTATGCATCACAAACATAATCATGATAATTGTGACGTCATTCTCAATGGATGTTCTAATTAAGCAACAACATGACAGACACATTTTCGTTGGTATAAACAATACACTTGATAAGGTCAAGAGTATGGCCGCAGATTACAGGGAGCCTTGACAATTGATGTACTTAAAATAGCTTCCTAAGTATGTGACACTTAACACTGGACAGCTTCCATCAGATAGTATGATAAGTATATCACAGCCATGACCTCCATATTACACCTGTGCAGCCCAATGTTCAGGACCAATGCTTTCTGATCAAAGGGGTCAACAAACTCCACAAACCTTATCTCGCTTTGCTCACTAGTCCAACAGGATGAACCCAACTTGAGAACTTTTGTTTACTAAAGGGTTCAAAGTCAAAGGCATGTGTTTGGACATGTTAACACAGTGAAATGAAACGTTGGTCTCAATTCTTGCTTAAATTGCAATTAGATTTGTTTCCAAATTTGAGCTGCCTTGATCAATATCATTGTTATAAGCCCTATACATGAACTGCGTTTTTGAATCATAATAACTGATCCCACCTCAACACCCAACTCGAGTAAGAAGGATAATTCTCACTGTTGCTACACTGCAGTCTTTTCACAGACAAAAAACTGCTTCAACCAATGTGTTATTAATGTGGGGGATTTGGACATGCAAGGGATCCATTGTGGACGGAAATCTTTGTCATTCTTAATATGCTCAAAGCAATAATGAAGGCTTTTGCCAGAACTTGGTGTACTCATTAACAGCCCAATACCTGGATAAATAAAGGGGTTTGAAAGAAGAAAACTCAGCATGAATAAACTCAATATCAAAGATGTGAAGCAGCATCATGCAGTTAGTCTAGAATATTGGTTAAAAAAAAAGAAAAGGAAAAGTGAGATCACATCTAACTTTATCATTATCAAATAATGATCACATTTTGCCATGATATTAATCCAAAATAACTTAAATTAATAGCATTTAACCTCGGCTATATATTGAACATGTAGACTTTATGAAGCCAAACCCAAATCGTAGCTTATGACTGCGAGTCTTTAGCTCTTCAACCACAACGCGCTGATCCTCCAACTTCGCGTGTGTTACTCACTAGCCAAAGGCGAGTACTTTAAGGTCTCAGTGTGTCGTGCGAGCAGAAATCAGGAGTCCTTGTAAACGCTTTAAGTGGTAGTCTATAGCCTACAACTGAAGTGATACGGAATTATAGCGTTACGCTTATCTTACGCCATGCGGTCACTTATAAATGATCTGAGTCATAATTCATTTATTTGTAAAATAAAATGACCCAAAAACCTTCAGTTCTACACTCGGAGCCCCAAAAGCACATGGTCGTGACATCTGGAGTAGCGCTCCAGACTGGTTAACAAACGTGTATTCGTCAGTGACGATCCCCCAAACAAAGACATTATCACCGTTTCCTTCAACCACGCGGCGGTAAAAGCAATTAGACTGCAATGGTCATGTTTTTACCTCTAAAACTCACTGCCAGCACACAATACCACTGTCGTCCTCATGCGTAAAATCAACCACGAACATAGACCACTCCACAAATAAAACCACCTTTCAGTGTATATAATTAGTCTACGCATAAATGTGAATCCTTACCTAAGTGCTCTCAATGGTCAACTTTAGATCCGCTGGTGACAGTTACTGGGTAAGTCTTCTCGGAGTTTTTTTCGTTCCACGCATAAAGATCTCTACAGTCGTGGCGCGCCGTCTACCTCACAAACTCTGCAGCTCAATTTGCGCTTTTAGAAACGTTGAGGACATTGTATCCCCCCAGAAGCTCAACTGTGGGGGTCGTAGTTACTCAGGTCCGACTCTTTTGTCTTCACCCCTCCCCAAATCATCATATGGCTGCGCCGCGCGAGGTAGGTGGTGAAAAGTAGAGAGTAGGGCAGTAGACAGAAAGGACCGCACATACAACATTTGCGCTACTCGCTTACAGGCTAGTGAATAGGGCCTACTTAGGTCTATTTAAGTGTAGGACTATTTAGTATTTCAATTCAGATAAACTGTGAATGGGACATACTGTGTTTAAATAATAATAATAATAATAATAATAAAAAAAAGCTTTTCAAAAATGTTATGCTGTGGGTGGATGGTTCCTTGGACAGAAGAGCGAATTTGTCTATAGAGTAATCTGTAGTAGAAACAGTGCAACAGGTCTATTTAGCGCCTCCTAGAGTCCGTGAAGGTTTAGTTTGGTATGCAGCTTTTGCCTTCCTCAAACAAAAGCCAAGTAACTTCAGTGTATAATTTGAGTATGTTAAAAAAAAAATTGTTTTAAATGGAGCAGGCCTGGCGACATGGATCAGTAATATCTCAGTTGAAAGATGTATATCAAAGAAAGGTCTCAATTCACAGGGTGTCAGTAATAATTTTACCTGAACTTTGAAAGATATTCATTTCAGCCATATCCACGTAAAGCCCCCACCAATTATGCCCTTGAAATTGGAACACATGGCCAATGACCCCGGCCCCCTTCTTCCATAACTCTAGGAACATTTACTTTCCATGCAACTAATTATGAACCCAAAAACACATGAACTTGAGACAATATGTGTATTATGTTTTATCATTAAAAGGAGTTATGCAAGTCACGTTATTCCAGGACTGAGAGCCTAAACGCAGCGTGTCCACTATGATCCCTTATTCTCTTATGAAATTATAATAACGTTGGAGAATGAAGCAGGAGAGTCCACCTCTGTCGACAGGCCTCACATCTTAAACATATTTACGTAACAGGGAGGAGGCGCGGAACAGTTTCCAAGAGACTGAAATATCAAAAGAAATGGCACCACAGGAATCACTTCCAGGGAGGAAAAAGTACAATAGTTCACATTATGAATCCAAAAGCCATTCCACAGATGCATTTATCAATATGAAATCATCTATAACTCAAATGAATCAAACATTTGAGATGGCTCGGAGTTGACCAGAAGACAATAAAAAATGTTTTTAATTAAATGCCCAAAGAAATTAAGGCCTACTAAACCATGCTTAAGACTTTCATAGGTTTTAAAGGTTTAAATGCTTGGAGTACCAACTCTGGCACATGCACCATAGTTTGAGAACCACTTGACACATTGAGTTGCCTTGTGTACAAAATGCACGGTATAAATAAAGTTGCCTTGCCTTGACTACATCAACTGGAATTCTAGATCTTTTATTTTCTGTACAAACATGATCCATAAACTGTACAACAAAGCAAAACATCAATTACCAACATGTTCATTAGGGACACATTTACAGATTATAAATGATAAATTACACAACAATGCCCATGTTTCTAAACACAGTTGTAAATGTTAAGGTAGAAAGGCAATATAGTTTGCAACAAAAAACAAACAAAATCCTAAATGTTATTCCAGTTCAGTGAATCGAGCAAACATGGCTTTGCGGACAGCATCCTTGTACGTGTCTGAAGGAGAGAGCGTGTAATTTGAACCCTTGACGCCAAGACCAGTTCCTTTGGTTCTTAACTGAGCCTGAAATAAAAAATAATACACATATTTAAAAAAAAAATCAATACATATCCATCTGGTGCTCTTGTCATTTACTGTCCAGATTTAGTTTGTTCCATTTATTTCTTGTTTAAAGTGGACATATCATGCATATATAGAGCTTAATATTGGACTATTTTAGGGGTGTTAATATTTTATGTTTATAATTAGAATAGACATAATGCCTTTGTAAGAATTAGAGTAACAATGAAATACAGGCGCCGTTTACACAGCAATAGTCTCGAGGTATCTGCAACAGTCTGTGTAGGCTCTCAGTCGTACAGAAGTTGTCCATCATCAATGAAGGTTGAGTCATCTTCTGTACTGTGTAAGACACACACACACTTCAACTACAGAAGATGACTCAAGAACCTTGATTGAATACTGCAGGTGCAGTGCACGCCTTTGCCAGCAAACAGCGCTGTGCTCCTGACAGTTGCTTTTATATTGGATAAGAGTTGAGAGTACATAGAGGTGTGTACTCTCACACCTCTGTGTACTGGTGGTTTATTAAGGCAACTCTGGAGCTTTCTAAAGTTAAAGTATGTGATTGGAAATTATTTACAGGCGGTTATTTGACTAAATATCAATAAGGGATAATGTGATCGTGAGTTTAATCAGTGCTCAGATAGGGCTGGGACGTGATCGTTCTGCATTCATCCTCGTAGTCTCCCCCTGAGAGATGGAACTACCTCTAGAGTTTTCAGTGTGTAAAAGAAACAATCTAATAATTTAATAACTAACCTTCCGTTTCGATTAAAAGCGTGGCATTACCAGGCAGTAGTGGCTAGTGCTTGTTTTATGCCGTTGTGTGCTGGGGAGGTAACATCAGGCAGCGACAGAGACTGGACAACTTGATCAGAAGGGCCTCCTCTGACTGTAGTGTCAGTCATGGAGAAGAGAACACTGGAGAAACGTCTCTCTGTGATGAACAGTGACTCCCCTTACACAAGGTTGTGATGAGGCAGAGGAGCGCCTTCAGTAAGAGGCTGCTCTCACTCTCCTGCTCCAAGGATATTCAGGAAATCTTTCTTGCCCAGCACGATTAGGCTGTATAATAACTCCTTGTGTGGGAGGGGGCTAAGTGGGAGGAATGATAGCTGTACAGCACTTTTATTTATTCTTTGCACTGTCTATATAAGTTTTTAATCTATTGTTTTTATGTGTGACTATGTGTATGCAGCTGATCAACTGAATTTCCTTCAGGATTAATAAAGTACATTGTACTGTGTCGTATCTAGGGATGTCCCGATCCGCTTTTTGAGCTCCCGATCCGATATTCTAACACTTCATGCCAATAGATACCGATCCGGTGTTTTTGTATTATATTTTTCATATAATATATATCATTATGTATTATTTCAGTAGTTTCACCAGTTGCGTCTATTTGGTGTTTTTATAAATATGCAAGAAGTTTTGGATTTAGCTTTGAATGTTAAATAGGAAGGTAATGGTGGGTATTGAGTAGGCTAAAATAGGTATTTTACACTAAAACAAAAACAGTGTTATAATTGCAGCATTTTAAGCCCCTTCACAAAACAGCAGCTGATATTGTTTCAGCTGGGTCTGCTTCCATTCAAGTCTATTGTATTATGTTTAGGGCCTGTAAAAGACACTAGGAGCACACTAATTATTAGGCATAAAGTATCCAGTGCGCACAAAGAGCGCTCTCATCTCCGCTGTTGGATTGGATTCTGTTTGCTGAAACTGCAAGTTTGTACACAAGGCCACTGGCTGCTGCCTGTACAAAGAGCTCCAGGCTCCTGTCAAGCCATGGCCCTGTGTCTCTCAGAGTCGCCTTCCTAGCCTTACATAAACTATATTTCAAATTATTGAAATACAATTTCAATAATATGAAAATATATCAACACTAGGGTACTCAAATTAATGTTTTAAGACTCAATTATGCATGACATGTCCATTCTAGTTGCAATATCATCTCAAACATGGTAGGGTTGCCATATTACCTCAATTGGTGCCGTAATTCCCTGCTGGTTTCTTCCCAGTCCTTTGCCTTCCTTCCAGCCCATAGCCTGCAGCATTTTATTTCCAATGTTATCACTGGTGAGGCCATCCTTAGTGGGCTGTTCATAGTTACTGCCAAAAAAGAAGAGGCAATTAACTTGTCAACTATATTAACAGCAAATTATAAGCAACGGAAGCTATTTACATGGCAGCTGCGGCTGGTTGGCTGAATTTCTTCTTTTTGGGTGCTGGAGGTTCAGGAATACCATATTTTTCTCTTCTCTCAGCTGCCCTGTCTCTGTATTTCATCTGCAATAAAAGATAAACTGTATTACTAGAGTTTATCACATAAAAACTCGGCAATGTTCAAAAGACGAACCTCTGACTCTTTCCTCTCCAATTCTTCCAGCTCAGCTTCAGTCATTTTGGATCTATGAAGTACTTCCAAGTTTTTCTATAAAATAATAATGTAAAATGAACAAAACATAAAACATATTTGGAGAAGTGTGTGGATACCTTGTGAAGATCGGAGAGTTGTTGATGTCGTATTAAGCTCTCTTTGTTTGGGAACTGTCTTCTACACAGTAAGCAGGCAAGTTTTTTCCAATCAGTAAGTTTGTCCTGTCCATCTGCTGCTTCCAGATCTGCTCCGGCTTCTTCAGGGTCACTGTCTCCGCTGTAGGCTGCCACCAGGCCCTGCATGAACCACAGGAAGATAATGTAACATGCAGCTTTTCCCAGAGCTCAAACAAAAACACAAAGAAAACAGACTTTGTTGCTGTTAGCCGAGGTAGTAGGGGCCTCTTCTTCATCTGGCATGAGTCTGTCCAGGGCTCCTGCTTGCTAGAAAAGAAAGAAATAATGTTATAGCTTATAGATGCAGGACTCCAGAGTATAAACTAATATGGTCACATGTGAGCCTAAGAATTTAATGGGTGCGACTACCGTAATGTTTACATTTTGTCTGGCCCTCGACTCTTTTCTAGCATTCATAGATTTTTTCCCCGGCATTTTCCACACCAAATTGCAAAGCGGTATTTCAGAGGCAGCATTACCATCCCCTGCCAGAGTAGGCACAGATGGCTCTTTCTTTTTATTTTAATTCAATAAGCCAAATCAGCATTATCAGTACGCATGCGTGGTAATGTTCCGGTCAAAGTTCACAACTACCCACGGTGTCAACAAAGCCCATTAAAACCATACTATCATAGTGGAACAACCGGCTATTTAGTGACTATTATGGCACTTAAAGTGGTTTTACGGCGATATGCCAGGTTCGCATTCATTCTCCATTGCAGTGCGACTGTCCTCATGGGCTTAATCAGTGTATGGAAGAGTTTTGCCCTATTCACGAGTGCAATAAAAGGAACCTCACAGCGTTTTATGCGAGCCGCCATACGCACTCATCAAATTTCTTACTAAAAGAAAAGATCCAGAACGTCGTGATGGATTAAATGTGTTTGACATATAGCTAACTAGTAATGCTATTTGTAACCAATACGTCCATTTACTTAATTCTCGAAGACCTCACAGTCACTGATTACTATGACAACGGACAGCGCCATTTTAGTGTGGTTTCCAGTTGCCTGACATAACAATGGATCAATCATGAAATACCTACATCTAGCAGGGAAAGCGGTGCCAGTTTTAGCTACTAAACGAAGCAAAGCTATAACGAGATAAACTTAGGCACAGCCGCGGTCTGCGGCAGGTCTGAGGACTAAACCAGGACGTAGACTACACCGGTTACAAATCAGGACTGAACCATGACTGAATAGGAAACTAGAGCTTTTAGACCAAGAGAAAAGCACAACACAGCAGTGATAACAAGAAAGATATAGGCTGTTTACCTTTAGCAGCAGACCCAGAGCTGCACAGGAAATCAAAGATTTGTTTGTGGAAGAGTGAGTGCTCACTCTGCATTAGACATTTTTGGTCAAGTTTCTGTAATTTATTAGTGACATAGTGAGTGCTCGTACTGTGTAAAGATCTTTGACATGTGAAGTGCTTTTGCTTTGTCAGAGCGCAGTGTGTTTAGAAAAGTTTAGCTTGTGGCTGAAAGAAAACGGTGTCATGATGTAGATCTGATCTGTCCCTGCCGCTCAGGAGGTAATACTGTCATTTCTCTCGTTTAATCACTGCTTAAATGGAAATTCCTCTCAAAACATGAAGTTACAAGTGACGCTGCTGCGGCCTGTTGCTTTCTGTTGTGCCAAAACCACGCTTAACTGGTTTCTACTTGTTGCTATGTCAGACTGCACAATGTCATACCTGATTTCGGCCATTTGTCATGTTTTTCCATGCCAAATGTAGGGTAATTCTTGATTTATCCATTGCGATGTCTGGCAACGGGAAACACGCTAAAATGGCGCTGTCCGTTGTCATAGTAATCAGTGACTGAGTACACGCCGTATTCGAGAAACAAACTGTTCTTTTTTATTTATTTATTGGTTTAGCAAGGGCCACAAGTTCTTTTCTCTCTCCCCAGTAACACTGTGTCCCCGTTTCTTTCAAATTTCTTTTAAAACATCGATTTTCAACGCTCAAAATAATCAATATCTGTGTCACACTCAGTCCTATATTAGATCCATGACTCAGTCATGTACACAGTTTGGGATACAAGCTGGGTAGTCCTGACCTTTAACCTGGACCAGCATGCTTTGCGCTCGGTGAAATACTGAATCCGCTTATTGACCTTTCGCAAAAGCCCCGCCCCCTTAGTTACTGTTGCTACGCCCGACAATTGATGGTAAAACACCAGCAGCGCAACAGATTGCCATGCCTGTCAGTTACCTTTTTGGAGGTAACTGACTCCAATCTCCAGATTGAGGCAAAAGGGGTTACAGTATGCAGTGGAGGGATATATTCAAGAACTATCCAACGAAGGATATAGGACTATTGACAGTTACAGCAAACAGACAGGTCTCCAGAAATATCAGAAACCTTCTGATCTCTTCCTTAAATGCAACAGCACAGCCTTGTGGACCAGTCGTGCTCTTGCACTGCCCGGTAAGCACCCTCTTATGTTTGAAATAATTTCTCCGTGCATTTCTCCGGTGCGCTAAAGTTAGCTAACGCTAGCTAAACCTACAGGTGCCACAATGACAATCAGCTACAGCTAGTTATAAGGGCCGTGAAAAAATACACTTTTATCAAAAAGGGAGGCAAAAACACGTCAGACTGTAGGCTTGTAAAAGTTCACCGCCGTAGTTAAAGTTACAGCTCCAGTGCCAGTTTGTGTAACATTATGTGACTGTCAGTAGCTACGATGTTAGCATGCTAAGGTGTTAGCCTAACTATAGGCTCTTGCCTTACCTTAGAGCAGACATTTGCTTGTTTATTTTGGAGAAATTTAGCTGGGCGTAGGCCGTCCACATTGTTTGATCCATTGTAGGCAGTGCTCAGGTTGTGTTTTCGCTTTGGGAAGGGAAATAACTGGACTCTCCCTGACACACTCTTGTGGTACCTAGTGTCCGATTTACATCCTCCATAGGCAGATTGCTTCACCATTTTGCTTCTTTGTCTGGTGGGTTTTGGTGGTTAGCAGTAAAAAAAAGTGAATCTGCTCATTGCTGGTATGTCCCATTGTTTTGCATTGGAGATCTGCGGCATGACGGACCTAGCTTCATAGCAACGGTTGCTAGGATGTCTGATTGGACAATTACTGGTTTGGGGCGTGGTTTTGCGAAAGGTCAATTGTTTGAAGCAGTAGACGCTTCAACAGTTAGCGGCTAACACAGTCGTAGTTTAGCATTATGACAATTTACAAAAGATCGTGAACTGAGAAACATCTGAGCGACTTGCTCTGATGCAGCTCATAGCCTCATGAAATGTCCATGTCGTTTGTTTAATAATCCAGTATGTACAGCACGCACTGTATGATGAGGGGTTCAAGGGTTGCGGGAAATAAAAGCAGGGTTCACTCCTCCTTCTGCCGAAAAACTATTCCAGGAATATGGCTGAGAGCAGCTTTAAGGGAGAATATCTTCTTCACTGTGTCTCGTGTTAAAACAAAAATGTCACTGTCCGTATTAACACGTAACATACAGTATGTGGTTGTAGAAAATACAATAATTTCAGTATTTAATACTTTCAGGCATTTATTAAGTGATGGACCTAAATGATGTCCCTGTGCACCTAAAAGAAAACTCTAAAACAGATCAGTTTTAGTTGTGGGCCCTAACGTGTGCTTGGTGGTTAAGCCATTGCAGCTTACTTAAAAGGAGGCATACCTTCTTTTCAAACATTATGAAGCCAGCATCAGCAGCAGCAGCCTCCTTCCGCTCTTCTTGACTGATCGGCTGAAAACTGCTCCTAAAATTCTCCTTTTGTTTGTTCAGACTTTTGGCCCAACGTTCCATATCCTTTGCAATCTGAATATAACCAATGAGACATTTCTTTTAGCCATAATCAAAAGGGCCGTTTAGGTCAAACAATAGAATACACACCTGCTGAGCTGTCTTGCTTTTTGGTTTTTCCTTCTTGTCTTTGCCTTCTTTAGGTTCCTTGGTAGCTCCACTTGCATTGGTGTTTTGTTCAGCATTAGAGTCAGCTGGGACATAAGTCTGTTTATCATTGTCCCAGTATAAATACTGCTGTGTCTGAGAGTTGTAGTAATACTAAAAGCAAAAGATAAATAACTAAATTGTGGATTCTCAGTGCTTTAACATTTATGTGAAGTTCTTACTTGAGTATTGGGATCGTAGTAAAGGCCGGTTTGTGGATCATAAAAGTAGCCAGATGACTCATCATACTGATAAGTGGATGTATCTGGAACTGTATCAAAAACATATTCAGTATTTTAGAGAATGAAGCAGATAGTTAAAGGGACTATACAGTTTAAAAATGTTTAAACTATGTATTTTCCTCCCCCTACATGTTCCAGCAATATCCAAAGGTGTAGAATGAGCCTAAATCTATTCACCACAACTGCTTCTAAAATCCTGCACTGTCACTCAAAAAGTTGTTCATTCGAGTCATGCACGACCTTATTATAGAGACTGCAGTTACACGTAATACCTGAGGTGGCAGTAGTGAGTATAAAATGACCAACTTGCATCTAGTCTCTTTAATATACACCCTACGCAGCATACTCTAGATTCCGTCCCTACCAGTAGTTGGATCAGCCATTTGTGAAGTCCCCATCAGCACAGCATTGGCTGCTGCAGATCCTGGGACAACGGTGACAGGCAGAGACATGGCTGTGAGGTGTCCCGTTGGATGTTTTGGGTCAAACTGTTGAGCAAGAGGCACGGCCGGGAATGAATGTAGTAAGGGAACGTAATGTCCAAAACTCAAATACAATTAGGTTGCCTGAGTTACCTGAACAGCAGGTTGAGCTATTATGTGAGGCTGATAAACTTGAGCACTTTGTGAAATAACCACACCTGCTGCAGTATGACCCATATTTATTCCCGGGGCTGCTAAAAGAAATTTAATTGGTGAATTAGGCAGTAATAAGTTTGGGTTAAGTGTTCACAGTACTGTAGTGGAATATTACCTCCTAAAATCCCATTTCCTTGAGAAGTACTTGACCCCGCAGCTTGATTGTAAAATGCTTGATAGTTCTACACAATAAACAAAATGGATCAATATTCACTTTTAGAACATTCCATCAATGTCCTTTGAGATTAACATTACTATGGTGTCACCATTTACCACTTACTTGAGGTACATAGCCTTCTTGCAGGTAGCTATACTCCGACATACCATCGGAATTTTGTTGTGGCTAAAAGACATTGATCACCATGACAAAAATGCGCCATATTGAATTGGTGGTTGATTTGGAAGTACCTGGCTTGACGACCACTGGGCTGCAGCAATTGCTGTACTGGCAACAGAGAAGGCACTGACACGATTTCCATCAGGTAGCAAAAGGTCTCTTGGTTTACATGCAGACAAAAACAATATTTAATTGATCATCAACAGCAGCTCTTTGCATTATAATGCCAACACGCTGCAATTGTCACTCACTTTCTCGCACTTTTCGCATAATCGACCCCTAGTGTTTTGCCATCAAGTTTCAGAGAAGGTTGTAAACCCTGTAATATAGTCAAGAGCTGAGAAGCTTCCTGCAAGATAAAAGAATAGGTCAGATACAGTCCAATTATATAATGTAGATCAGGTCATGGGTTAAAACGTACAAGGGGTGAAGACAGCTGTACAAAGGCAAATCCTCGGTTCTGGCCTGTCTGCTTGTCCTTGATGAGGCGAATGTTGTTTGCTGAGAGATTTGCATAAGGTGCAACAGCTGAGATTATGGCTTCAACAGATGTGAGTGGAGCAATATTTCTCAAGATGAGGGCTGTATGAAAACAAGATACTGTATCAGAATTTCAGATCACTTGATACAAAAAATTATTGCAATGCACATAAGCACGTTCTGCTTACTGTCTCCATAGAAATCGCTAAGTGGTGGATTTTCAGCAGAACCAGAATTATTTTCACCATCTGTCAAGACAATACACATTTAATGTGAGAATACAGCAATGCAAAAATCATCGCCCTTTAATCATGTCCACTTTGAGTTCATACTGCATCTACTGTGTTCATCCCAGCCCACTTTATATTTTACAGGTGATGCATAACAATGTTTTTTTTATCTTTGTTGTTTTAGCACAAGGACAGTTCTACTGCACAATGAAATACTTTGATATTTAAGTTACATGTATCTGGTGCACTTGGCTTCTTCAGGGCTGCTCAAACAGCGGCAGTCAGTGGCCTTGACGACTTACCAGCTTTGGCTGCTCCACACCTGAAGCACTTCAGCCTCCTCCGGAAATTGTACAGGCCACACTGCAAGTAACCGTTCAAATCATTTTTATTATTCACCTTCTAAACCTCAGTGCTGCCTCAGAAGACGCAAACCATACTTACCATGGACACAACTTAACCTTTACCAATGCTAATAAAATGCACGAACAGCAGAAACGGCTACAAACTTGTGAGCCTAACAGTTCTGGTTGTGTATGCATGTAACATGTGTTTCCATGTTTATTTTTTAAAACATGCAAGTGATGCAGAAATGCAGGTTGTTAACTTACAGTGTTACAAAGCCAGTCTTCATACTTGTTCCTGGGGTTACTGAAGTGCATGTCGACATTTTTCCCTTGGATGATTAGTAGATTCTGTGAAAATGGAAAGGGTATCAATCAAATGGTCTTTAAACTGGTTTACTATTCATTGAGCAGGCAGTGGGAGGGAAGGAATGGGGAAAGGAACCCCAACAGACAGCCTTTGTGATAAGACAGGCACATGTTGTTCATGTTTGCATAATGTATGGAGCTTTTTAAAAAGGTGTTTGGGACCCGAGTGCACCAGAATGAGCTGGAGCAAAGTGTACAATGTGACTGCTTTAGTTAAAGTTGTAAACCCAGGATAGACTTTTCAAAAGGAATGAGGAAAACAAATAGGTACCTCACTAACAGAAATAATAATAATGCAACATAAAAGCAAACCACTAAGCTTAAAGTGAGAACTAAATAGAGGTAGCAGATGGGCTAAAATACAGAAGTGTGCAGCTTTACATGATTTAAACTTGCTTTGGTTATTGTCCACCAAATATGTCCATTTCAATACAGAACTTTTCTGTATTAGAAACAGGATTAATAACACTTTAAGGCATTGGAAGCCTTTTGGGTTTTTCTAGATCCCCAAGGACATAACTAAACTTGGCGATTGTGAAGCAACCTGATTGGTCTCCATCCATCGGGTAGCATCTTGCAAGTGATAAAAGTCCACGAAGGCGAAACCACGGCTTATACCTAGAGACAGCATTCAAATATAGACGGGAGGTGTGTTAGTTAGAGGTCCATGGGTATAAATTCAAACTGTTCCACAAACTGCTTCCCAACCCAGGCCTTGTGTGGTTAACACTTGGTCAGACTCATTTGAGTTGTGTCTTGAGTAGTGCCTTCTTTTTCCCCCTCAACTGTACTTACCTTTGAATGGTACAAAATGTATCTTCCAAGTAAAGAAAGCGCTTTATTATTTGTTCAAATCAAAGTGCTATGTGAGACAGGATATGAATGGAAGCAACTTGGGCCTAAAGTCACAGATAAAGGGGAGATTGGGTCCTCTGTACATATGGTTCTCACCTGTCTTTTTCTTCATTAACCGGACATCCACAGGCTGGGGACCCTCCAACTGGTCAAGAGCCATACGTATCTAGGGGAAGAAATATATGGAAATAATTCAGTGTTGTTTACATATCTGAAAATAAAACAATAATTATTGACATACAGTAATGGTTAAGAAAAAAAACAGATACTTACATCTTCTTCCGTGATATGAGGGGAAAGACCCCACAACATGATTGTTTTGCTTTTCTTGTCATCTCCTGGCTCTCGTCTGTAGTCCTGATCAGCATAGTCCCCATCAGAATGATAACCATCTTCTGACCTATCACTATTACGACGTTTCCGCTCTCGTGGCTGAAAAGAAAAGCAGATGCATGCAGTAAGAGAGCTGTCCAACTACACGCACACACCTCTTTACTGAAGGTGTAATCACCTCAGGACTATCTCTGGTACTCCGGCGCTCGCCTTCATAGCGATCACTTCGTCTGTCGTCAGCCCAGCGTCGGCCATCCCTCTCCTGATCTCGGTCTCGTCTGTCGCGCCAATCGGAATCATCTCGAGACTGCTCTGAACCGTATCTACCGCTGCGCTCGGTCCGTCCAATCCTTTAAAGTGGTACATTTACAAATAAATATGACATATACAAAACCATCGCATTAAATACAAGTTATTCTGATTATTATTCATTTGAAATGGATACATCAAAGCAAATGTTTACTAGTATGCAATAGGCATTTGACAGTAGCCTACAAAGCAAAACACATTGGTTACATTATTGCTCGAAGATATCAATGGATACTGCAAATGTAAACCACCTCCTCCAACTTTAACATTAGCTAGCAATATGGCCAAAGATGGGCCAAAGGCTTCTCACCTTTTATCGGCTCCCATTTCTCTTCCGTTTCCCCCCAAATACAGACGCTGAGGAAACAACCAAAAATAGTCACATTATGTTAATTTGATGGCACTTTCTTCTGCAAAGCATTCATTACCCAACAAATATAATGGCTCGCGTCAGAGACTCTAGCTAATGCACAAAGGCGTATGGAGGGAATCGAACACTAGCGTTAGAGAAAATGTCCGAACGAACCGACGTAGGCTAAGCTAGCCTTAGCACACAAACACCAGCTTGAATCTAGAAACGTTGCCCAACGCAACTTAACAGCACACACAACTATATGCCTACAATGTTTGTACCTTTAAATGAGCAACTATTGGATAATACAATTCTTCTTCAGAATGGACACTCGACGACTTGCTTCTTTGTCCCAAGATGCAACAGTGCAGTAAAATGTCACGGGAAATCCTTAACCCAGATTTTACCCCGCCAGGTCGGAGAACCAGGGTGAACTCGACATGATCAATGTGTCCTGTGGTTGGATGCCACCAACACGCACTGTGTATAGGCAAGAAATGTAGTATGTTCTAAATTAAAACGTAAAATAGATTAATCAACGCAATAATAGTGGCAACGTGGTAGTCACATGATTTCTGTAAAATGCCTGAAAAACCATACATTGGGTGAAATTCTTTATTCCACCATTTTATCAGCTCTGTTGGGTGAACTTTTGAAAGATTTTTATCTATGGTGAATGTGGGAGATAGTTATTTAGATCATGTGTTGGCCTATGAGCATAGATATAGATGATACATATAAGGTTTTTGATTTGTGCATTTACTTAGCCGATTATATTCTGTGTTCCATTACATTGTTACAATAAAAACAGAGACACCATCCATTCAAATAAGTTTTGCAAATGCAAAAGGTGAATGTGGTAGAAAGATCCCTTGGTATGCTATGATCAGTCCTTGGTTTTTGATTTGTGCATTTACTTTCTATATAGTCTGTCATTACGTTGTAACTACGAATACATCTAATCAAGAAATACCGCATACCATTGTATGCAAAGGCAAAAATACGTTGGCTATGTTTTCTCAAAAATAGTGTTAAATAATAATTGTATACTTTATTGTCATATGTAAATCCTTACAACATAAACCAATTCAATGTAAAAGGAGTGGGGACTACACAACAACTTGTTAACCTTGGCACACAAACATAGTCCTCCTGATGATCAATGACATACAGTAGCAAATAGTTAATTTGTTAATACAATTGCATTATTATAATTTACCATGTCATTATACCAGATCATTTGTAAAAAAAAAAAAAAAAAAAAAAAGACAGAAAAAAATTTGTTTGAAATCACACAAGGCCATCTTTTTATACAAATGTTTCATAAAATAAAAAAACAAAACATACACTTCTCATAAAATATTATAAAAATGGTCAACACAGTCCCAGGACATTTAGAATTCATCACACTGAAGTAGAGAATGAGGTTGAACTGGAGGGTAATTCATCACACTGAAGTTGAGACCGAGGTTGAACTTGTGGGGTATGGGAAAGGGGGGCTTGATGGTCCAATATTATTCTCCATTGGGCATTTAGGTCAGTGTCTCCCCCTTTGTTACCTATAAGACAACAAATTCGTTATTATGCTCGCATAATGTATATTTGCTGTAGCCATTAAAATCACTTACTCTTGCTTCAATATATTCAATCCTCCTTTCCAGCGCCGTGAGCTTCTCATTGAGAGTAGCCAAGCGAGATCGGCAGGACATGTCTGAGGATCAAAATGTTATGAATATCTGCATAAGCAATGAGATTCATTGTACTATATACTTTGTAGCGGAAATGTAATAAGCAAGCGCCCAATTATGACTGTATACAAACTATGGAATTAAAAAGAGATTTATAACAAAGACAAGTACCATGAAAGTAACTATTTGGATGGTTGCTGGTTGGAAATCAGTACTAGCCTTAGCACATTTTTCTCATTGACAACTAATCGTTTCAGAAACACAACTACATGTTGCACTGTAGGTCCACACCCCAACATGCAAATCAAACTGTAATGAAGTTATCAACAATATATATATATACATATATAAAAACAAAACAGGCACATTAAATCAGTTCTTTATTCCGCTAGCGTTGCAGCTAATGCTACTTGGGAGTGGCCAAGAGCGCAGCATCAACACTGTTGTTAGCGATAGCAAGTTACGGCTAGCGACGTAAACCTTCAAATGTCACCGGTTTCATTCTTTAGATTAAGGTAATATTATTACCAAAAGAATTAAGGAAGTCAGCAATCTTCTTTATACTGCTGGTTATAACCTCGATATATTCTCGATTTGCCCAGTCTTGGTGAATCTCTCTCTGAACCGGGTCCTCCTGACCAGCCATGTTGAAAGTATATCAGACAGAGACGAACAGGAAGCAGCAGCTGACAGCCACCAACAGAGAGCGTATTTGGAGGTAGGTCCAAAATGTGTTCATGTCCAAATTATTACAAAACTCAACTGATGTATTACATTATTTACAGTTATGCAACAACCTTGCTTGTCTCACCAGTCATGGACTGCGTTCCGTTGATTATGTACACAGAAGAACACCAAAAAAGCACTGTGTCAAAGATTTATTGAAATAAAATATTTACCTTTTATTCCTCCTAAACTAACCCAATACAAATACTAACAACACAGAGACATCATTTGTCTTTTACAAATATATCAGAGGCTCTCTGCACAATTGGTTTAAAAGAGCTTCTTCATTAAGTAAACTGACTCACAATTCAGTGTGTTGACAATATTACATTCGAGGGATAGTCTGTCTGGGTGTGGAATATAACGAGTGTGTTTATGCTACACACTACATCATGGACTACTATTGGATCCTTTTGAGTAACTCTTGAATGT
Organism: Neogobius melanostomus; assembly: GCA_007210695.1. Taxonomy (NCBI): domain Eukaryota; kingdom Metazoa; phylum Chordata; class Actinopteri; order Gobiiformes; family Gobiidae; genus Neogobius; species Neogobius melanostomus. Next base: position 1,752,029 of record VHKM01000159.1, read on the forward strand.
CAACTTCAATGTTGTTGGTGAGAAAATTGCGACTGTAACGTTTGTAGGGTTCACCATCAGGACCAACAAGAAACTTCTCAAAATTCCAGGACACATCATTTCTTCTGACTGGACTCCAGATGATGGACTTGGGGTCATTCATGAGAGCCATGGGGTCATCGGACGGAAAAGGTAGCTTCTCTTTTAGATAGACAAACAAGGGATGGGCATCTTTACCATTCACATCCACCTTCTCAAAAATGTGGAACTTTGGCTCAAAGCCATTTCCAGGACGGATGTACTTCAAAGATCTTAATATTTCATCATTATTGCAGTTTTCCTACAAAAACACAGAAAACAATAATATTTGTTATGAAGTCTTGGACACGCAAAAAACAACTGCAGCTAAGCCATAATAATTGAATAATTCAGGAGTGGCGATTTAATTCCTGTAATGACCATTTGATAAGTAAATAATTTTAGCAATTCTGCAAAATCACAATACATTTTTTAAATTTTTACAACGGCTAAATGTTGCTTTACTATCGTAGCCAATTGAGGGAGATTGGTTTAAACATATGTTGTGATGTCATCTAGTGGTTTTTCGGGATGTCACAATGTCCAAAAAACGAATAAGATTGCCTTCCTTAAATTTAATTCTGTTAAAACCACACCACATAACATTTCACCCAATAAGCAGAAAAAACATACAAGCATTTATTTTATTAAAGTTATTTTCATCTGTAAAATAAAAATAAAAAAAATTGGCCAAACAAACATTTGTTTTTGTTGTTAGTGGCTCATCTCTCCTGACTGTAACTTTACTGAGCGTTTCCATGGAGAGGTTGACTAAAGATAAACACAATGTGTTTGTTTATCTTTAGTCAATGTAATGTGCGATTTATATAGGTTAGGTCCTCATCCAAATCTATTCTTTAGTTACCCACTGCAAAAAATAGCATTATCTGTGTCTACCTGGTCAATAGGAACATGTTTGGTGTATAATCAATGGGCAAGGAAGGAATGCGCTTCTCTATGTCACTCATGGTGGGGAGCTGACATTGCTGTACCACCCCTGGTGGCCAGGGGCGACTCCAAAAGATACTTGTGCCCTATCCCAATACCCAGACTGCACCCTACACTCCTCTATGAAGTGTGCACTTGTTTGAAGTGCATGTAAGGGTTCGAGTGCGCAGGTTACAAGCATGCAAAAATTGCAGAATTGCGACAATGCGGCTTAAGTCATTTTCAGACCTAAACTTAATCAAGTTGAAGGTCATTTCGTCCTGGCCCTGTGAGAAAAAAAGTAGTAGTTAATGAGTTGACGTTAAAATAAATGTATATTGGATATTAGTAATTTATTTGAGCTAGCTGTATAATTTTAAATGTAGAGTGGGTAACTAACTGGTATCTGGTAAGTTTTATGTTTATATACATCCTAAGTTTATTGTTGCAGTGAAACGTTTAAATTGGATTTATATGAATGATTGCACAGAAAAAGTAATGAAATTGTTTGCATAGAGTCTAAATACTGGTCCGCAAATCATCGTAATGCTTCATCAGATATGTATGCTTCTATCCAAGTGACATAGCAAACCTTGATTGTATTTACACATGTACAGCATAAGAAAAGTAAAAATATTTCATTAAAAGTAAATTTTTTCGGCACAAGATCCGTGGATGCAGCCATTATTCCGCCTTTTTGGTCTATACCGCAAAGAATTATGGGCAATATGCTTCGCAGGCTTCGGCGAAGTGTGGATCAGGGGAGCAAAGTGGGCGGGATGAAAGACCCCTCTGGAGAATTGGGAGACCCTACGCACTCACACCCATCAGCGGGAACACGCAAATGAGGGCCGCGAGGGTGGAAGTGCGGGTTTTGGGACGGGACCTTGGTAAACAGCATTCCTATGAGCACTTTGACCTTCCCTAGCACTGCTTAAAAGCCTGGCTCCAAAGAGTTTGATTTTTTTCTAAAAAGCGCTATGACCCATGTGACAAAGCTGGGCTAGGTGTCATATTTTTAACCACGCTGGTTTTTGTATATCAGCACTAAAAAGTGGAAGCCTTTTCAGTGCTCCAGAGCTTGTCCGCACGCCCGGTGAGTGATTCAGATTCAGATTAAGAAAACTTTATTGATCCCTCAAGGGCAATTAATTTGCTGCAACCTCAGACAGATATTGCATAAACACATCACAACACTCACTGTGTGTCACTTCCACCAGTACAGACAATAGCAGATAATAAAAAAAGGACACATTTCAAAAAGGTCAGTGTCACTTAGTAAACGCACTCCCTTCAGAATTCAACAGTTCAGTGACAGAGGGGACTAAAGAGTTGACTAAACGATTTGTTTGCCAAAAAGGTACATAAAAACGACGCCCAGAAGGCATAAGTGAAAACTCAGAGGACAGAGCATGGAGAGGCTGACCTAAGATACATTTAGCCTTCTTTAGTACCTGCTCCTCCCATAGGTAGGTCTCTTTGTTTAACTCCAATAATTTTAGAGCAGATTTTGACAATGTTTTGCAGTTTCTTTTTATCTTTCACAGACAGCGGCTTCCCGCCTTTTTGCCCTTTTAAGGAACAGGCTTCGTAGGAGGAGATTGAGCAGCCATGTTAATTTCACAGACCACTCAGGACCATTACAATGATTGGGGCTAAATGGGACCCACCAATTTCTATTTATAAAACCTATGTGTATAATGTAAAATGTTATGCAGTGTACCTTTAAGTTCATGCTGACCAATTTAATTGAGGAGAGGAAAGAAAGAGCGGAAAAAAAGCAAGAAAGAAGAAGATAAAATTTAAAATAAACAGTAATAGTAACAATTAAATTAAAGAACTATCACGGCATCCCTATTATTATTCTTATTGATAATGATAATATTTCACGTAGTTAGTCTTATTATTACTATCTTGTATTGAATGTATTCTTATTTTACTTATCTGTTTGTTTTTGTCCATGTTTTTTCTTTGAAGGGAAGTGGATGCGCATTAGAGCTGGTGTTATTGAGTTTGTACATTTTTTTGGGCAACTTATTATAAACAAACAAATTGCTATTGATGCTGATGCTGATGGTAATATAAAGGAAATAAATTCTTAGAAGTAAAACATTCACATATCTATGTACTCCGCATTCAACATAACCCATAGTATAGGGCAGACATGTGGGGGCCGGCAGCTCGAGGAAACCCTCTTCTGGCAGCAGACTCCTAAAATTGTCTCTTTTAATGCATAGTATAGGACACTTAACAAATGATGGTCCGGTTGCTCGGGGGCTGCTCCCCTCTGGCAGCTGGTCCAGTCACAGAAAAAAAGAAAAAGAAAGAAAAGCCCGAATCCCTTTTAACACATATCATTAAGACCATTCTTGTTATCATGAACATCAATCAGTCTGCGATTACTGTACCTTTCATGAATAAATGTGGAGTAATTTATGTATCATTCAAACACGTTGATACAGAGTAATGTTATATGGGTTGTAATGGTGATGGTGAATAACGGTAATGCCAACATGGTAATGAATTCTGTATGGGAGACAGAAATAATACACTGGTTGTAGCGTGTGAGATACTGTGAATGTTGACCTGGTATAATGCAGTGTCGCATTTGTTAATATGTAACCAACTCGGTTGATAGTTGTTTTGTAAAATGGTAAGAAATATGCACTGTTGTTAGTTATTGTTATTGAAGTTTATGAACAGGGGTGGGAGTCAATAAGCTTGTCTTCTTCCCACTCCTTTTCGAGCTGTAATGTAAATTATTTTTTCTTTTTTCTTTTATTATGTATATATATATTTCTGTTTTTCTTTTCTTCTTTAGCTCGAAATAAAATATTCAAATCAAAAATATTCAAATCAAAACATATGTTGTGTTTTTCTGTGTATGATTATATAATTCAATCAAACCACATCGTTCAAATATAATCATTGGTATGAGAAATAAGTGATAATAGTAACTCAAGTATGTGGTAATAAATTCACAAAATGCATGTCACAATGACTCAGCAAAATTGTAACCGATACTTCACATGGCCTTTTGGCTTTTTATAATGAATTTAAGTAGCCTACAAAGCCTTCTTCAAATAACTCAGTCCAATGTTTAAACAATTAAAGAGAGGATGCAATGAAGTTTATGTGCTTGTGCCTTCTTTTGCAGACTTTTAGGTTCCCACTAACGACTTTATTTAGCCTTACCTGGTGTCCAAACTGGTTGCAGGGTACACCCAGAACCACGAGTCCTCTGGGGCCATAGCGGGCGTGAAGCTCGTTCATCTGAGAGTAATCCCTGGTTGTTGTTCCTCAAAGAGACGCCACATTTTCAATAAGGACAACTTTTCCCTTCAGCGCCGAGAAAGCCAAGGTTTCTCCAGACAGCAATCTTGCTGAAAGATCATAAAACCTCCTTACAGCCACGGCCATTGTTGCTAATAAGAGAGAATTATGTACCTAAGACACAAACAACTTTCTGGTTAACACCGTCTTCCACCTTAAATGGGCGAGACTTAAATTATCTCATACTTGACCTTTCTGATAAATCTGAACCTACCAAGGACGGGAGTGTAATACCGGTATAACGACGTAATATTTTCTACTTTGGCTTTAAATTGAATATTATTTAATTATTAATTACATGTATGACTAAATCAACTTAGCACATACAATATTTGACCAAAAATAATAGAAGTAAAAAAATATAAATAAAAAATTGCACCCCTATTGCCCGGCAATAATGGTACATTCCAGGAAGTAGTTTAATAAAAACCTAACTGTTCCTGTCCATGGTTATTATGCTTTAATTTAGCAGAGTTGGGCCAAAGGTAGATTTGTTGTATTGTGATTTACTACCAAAATCATCTAACAATCTGTCTAACGACAAATGCATCGGAACAAAAGCACACAGTGTTCAAAAATCATCGAGGCAGGAAATAATAGTAGCTTACAATGCCAGACTGGCCCTATTTGTGTGCCATTGGCTTTGTATTTATTAGTTTTATAATTGCCGCATACTTGATTTACTCGGGACTGCTTTCAGAAGTTGTAGTATTAACCGGTTCTCCTCCTATAAAGAAGATCACCATTGTTTATAAGTTCATCCAAGGACCATACAAGAATTGCGGTCATGTTTTCAAGGAATCTCACAACATTGGACCAAAGCTGCCACTCATCGGAGTTTTTTATGACGACCCCCAAAAGGTAAACTCAAAAACCTTTTCTATTGGCTTACTCCGTCAAAGTATTGTCTAAATGTTAGCACAGTAACACTATTTAGGCTTGTGTCGTCCACTAGATGGCAGTAATAACCTTGCTTTGGTGGCTTGGTAAGCGGTCTCAAACTCTTCAAGGCTGTGTTGTGTTTATTGTAATAACCCATGCTGTTGTGATGCACTAATAAGGCAAATATAGTAGTCTTCATATCAATTCTGGATCATTAGCTCATAGACAAACAATTATGTTCAAATTTGTAGGCCTTTAAGTGTGTTGGTTGATACTTGGTTGACCTTGAATTTTAAAAGACACCTGTCATAATAACCCTCCATTGACCTCTCAAATACATGCACATTTTTGGGCTGAAGGGTTTGGCTTTGAACCCGTGACCCAATTCACAACAATCTAATTGAGTGGATCAAAATTTAGATTTGGACATTTCCCATCTCTACATCAAAACCCCTTTTGTTATCTTCATCCTCTCTTTTCTCAGTCTGCAATTAGACGTTCCATGGCTCAGCACACGGTCACAGCCAAGTGTGATCTAAGTTAAAGTAATTGGTGTAATGATCTTGCCTCATTACTGTCCCAGCCTCAGAATGCAATCGAGTTGCTTGTGTTAAGAGTTCCCACAGAGAGGGTGGAAAGACAGAGGTGCTGCTATTCACCACCTCAACATTCAATACAGTCCACTGACTGGGACGCTTTTTTGGTTCATGCATTATTTATTATAAACTTATTACGAGTCTCCGACTTTTAGAAATGTATCTTCTCAAGATAATTTTAGTCCTTTAGATCATTTTCATAACTTTACACGCACAATACCTGTAGGCATCTGTACATTGTTCATTGATCTTTTTAATTTGTGTTCCTTAACCTTATTTTTAGTTTGTAATTTGTTTATTCAGTTTTGGTTTGTCACTATGCCTGTTTGCCTTAGTTTTATCTCAGATGTGTGTTGTGTTTAAGTTAATGGAATATACGTCTTCATGTCAATATTCAACCTTGCATGTTTTTCTAATATTGTGACGCTCAGATTCATAATATTATCCAATTTTACTGTTTTTGTAAAATCCAGTTTCTTCGATGTGACTATATCGCCACTTCCCCACTTTTTTCCACCTCTAGCCACTTCCTCTGCAGAAACAAAAGACCTCAAGTGAGGACTTGACTCTGTCCTGAGTTGGTTGCCATGGATACAAGGCTGGAGCGCTCTCGGTCTCCCTTTGTTTTTCTCAAAGAACAAAAACACTTCTCCAAATGCCTGCGTGTGGTTTCAAAGCGAGGGGATTCTCTGACCCGTTGAGCCCCGCTGCTCCTCCACCACCTCCTCAAGTTTTTCCTCTCTTCTTCTCACAGTGGCTCTGGCTCAGATAAACGCTGGAAGGCCTGGAGGTTGGATCTGCTTCTCTTTTTTGGTCCAGCCTCCTCCTGTTGCAGCCCCATGCAGCAGCACGGTCACACTTTACCCCCTTATTGGGACGTGCTGACAAGTCTGCATCTTTGGCAATATTTTCTTTTTCTTCAAGCAGTCATGTTGTTGTCAAGTGAGCAGTTTCTTAGTGTGCTTTTTGAGTTTAGTGTTTGATCACAGCTTTCATTTTTCAGTGTGAAAGTACCAAGGGGAGCCGTAAGTGCAAACAGCCTGATTGAAACACGAGATTGGTGAGCAAACTGCCACGGCAACTGTACAAACTAATGTCTCACTGTCAGCACCCAAGGAGACTCAAAAATTACACCAGATTCTCAATCCAGGACTCAAAGCTCTGTAAATACAGATTTCTGTGATGAGTTGACTACACATTTAGAACATACTTTAAGGGTGACCTTCGTTACTGTCCACTTATGGCAAATGGATCATGGGCTGTTGTTTTGGATGATGTGATGACCCAGGTTTCCAGCTATCCCAATCTAACGTCCTCAAACGTTCTTTCTTACTCTTGCCCGATTCTTCTATGTCTATCTTGTGAGCGTTTAGGACAAAATATTGACGTTCATCTTAAAAGACCCCACCTACCAGTGTCTATAACAAGATCAGTAAAGCCATGTTTATCTTACTTTATCTTAATGAAGAATGATCATTTTTATTTTGAGTGGCCTAGTCTACTTTTTTTGCTTAGACAATCACTTCAACCTTCTTCACTGTTTTTCCATAATAATGCACTACAGGACTTTATTTCAGAGTCAAATTTGGGCACTTTCTGCTCTCTGTGAGCCATTGGGGGAACTTCAAACGGCTGTACACTTTTGCCTTGAAGAGCACGGAGGAAAGCAAAGCAAAGATGGTGGAAAGATAGTGTAGGGATGGGCTTTGCTTTTGGGGCTTCTGCTTTGTTCTGGGTTCCCTGCGTGGACTCTGTGATGATTAATAAATCTATACCACGCAAAGGCATCCTGCTGTGAATTTCTGAAAACATCCAAAAATATCCTTGTGCGTAAAAACTGTATCCCAAAGCAACTTAACCAAGCCACAAGATCCTTTGGGGTTTCTCTCCTTATTTACATACATTTAAGTATATTCTTTTAAAATGTAAATTGTCCACTATAGGCTGTTTTTTTTTGTTTCTCTACAACTTTACCCACTATTTGCCTTGATTTGGAGAAATTCAAATACTCTGGGACGCACGCTGGCGGATGTTGAAGCGCACATTGATGGTATAAGGAACAAATTGGGCCACTCCGTCTCATTTATTACATGAAGAAAGCTTGGTGCTCCGCTCAGCACAGTGGGAGAGAGTGTCTCGGATGTCCCAGAAGTATTCATTTGTAAAAGAGTGTCCTCCCATTTTCGATTTTTAATGGGCACCGGGCTGCTCAGGACGGAGGAAGCAGGAATAATGGCCACACTGCCAAATGCTCCAATTAGGCACACAATTAATGAGCGGATTTCCTCTTTAACACGTATAGTAGACCATTCAACACCTGCCAAATTCACTCGAAATATTTGGAATGTAAAGCAGATCTGTGCTAATATTGAAAAGTTAGAATGAGAGTATTTATTAGTGCAGTTAAATTGATAAGTAAAAGCATATATATTATGGGGGAAACAAGATGGAATTAGAGTGCATGGGCCTCCATCAAGGCATTTGATTATTGTGGTACTCATTGTACAAACAGAAAATAATCCCATATGATGCAGTATAATAATTGACTTTCTTGCAATTGTGGCCAAAAAAAGTTAGACCAAAAGAAAGCTTTGGGAGATACCGTAAATTTCGAACAATTAAGCGCATCTTACTAAAAGCCGCGCCAGCTAAATTTGCAGCCTTGTACACATACAGGCCACACTCGAATACAAGCCACTGGTAGTGCCGTGCATCTGCTCAGAGCGGCTCATGGCATAGATGAGGAGGAAGAGACACCTCATCCCGGAGAAAGGTACAGTTGCGAGCAGAGGGAGGACGGCAGGGACGGCAGTGATAAACACGTGACAAAGGCAGAAATGGCCAGTGTAGCCGACCTCAATGTGGAAGTGTAGAGGCCAACGCACACCAGAACGCAGCGCGCCACGTCACGGCACTTCAGAGGCTTTTCTTAAACCGTGCGGTGCTTTACACACGTATTTATAAATTTATCATAAATAAAGAAGACACGTATGTCCGTGTTGTAAGAGAGAGAGCAAACGTGGCTCGTTTTTTGTAGGTTAATAGTGAGTTGGTCGACAAACACGAGTTTAACATGCTTCCCCTGATGCCTGAGCCCTGACGATGGTTTCTCTGTCTCTGCCGCTTCTCTCGTCAATCCAAACAAAGTTCACGACGGTCTCCCTGTCTGTCATGGCCAGACCCGCCTCTATAGGATGGTTAAAAGCCTGTGTTTTCCCCTGTGGCGCCGCGTCTGGATTAAGCAGAACCGTGGCGCTTGGTCCAGCGGACGGTGTGCGTTCTCTCATAGAAAATAAAGGAGGCGGCTCTTTTGCTGCACGTCAAGGCGTTTCGGTGCGTTGGGGCGAGCAAAGCCCTTTAGGCTAAAGTGAGCCTTCATCATTTTAAAAGTTACTCATCTACCGTTCCTTAGTCAAGAGCAGATTAGAAGTCCTGTCTCACTTTTGCGTTTACTGCTAGAGACGCCTCTAGTGCCTGTTGGCGGCTGTATATTGGCTGCACCGTCATGTTGGCCGCAGGGTTCAAAGCGTGGGGAAAAGTAGCGGCATATAGGCCGGAAATTACAGTACTGTAACTACCTAAACCTAACCCATTTTTTACTATTTGTTTCATACTTCCTATTTGTCTCACTTTGTTGTGCAGGTGCTGGGGCCCGACTGCCGCTGTGCTGTTGGGAGTGTTGTGAGTGAAGGAGAAAACCGGGCCCCAGAAGATCTCCTGCAGAAATACAAAACAACAGGATTCAGCATCTTCTCCTTTCCAGAAGTCACGCACGTGGTCACTGCGTCATTTCCCCATCGCACCCCTCTGTCCATCATCCTGGGAGTCAAAAGAGTCTACCCACAGCTAACACAATACATCCAGGTAAGGCCTTAGATATGGTCTAGTATCTTGGTATGTATGTACAAATCCGCATACTGTGATGGTGAAACAAGGAAAATAAAACCCAAAATACAGGACTGCAACAAAACTGGTATTGTTTAATAAAGACAAAATAACAAAACTCAAACAAACCAGGCCTAATGTAGACAATGACGCAACACAGGGGTATAAATACATGAGGAAACAGGGCACAGGTGAAACACATCAGGGCGGGGCAGGCAATTAACACAAGGGAAGTAAAGCAAAATCACAAGGACAGAATACACATGTCAAAATAAAACACAGGACTAGGCCAAAGACAACATACAAAAAACAGGGGAACAAAAGACGAATCATGACACATACAAGTTTCTCTTTATTCTTGTTTTTTTTTGTAATTTATCGATCTAACCCGCTAGTCTTTAAAGGGATATTTCAGGATTTTTGACATTGAGCCTCATTTCCTAGTTATCCAGAGTGTTGTTGATGTCTGGAGATATTTTTTCTTAAATTCATGCAGTTCTTATATTTGAAGAGTCTAGTGGTGCATTCAAAATTAAAAAACTTATATTTGAGCAGCATCAGCTTTGTGGCTGTAAGCTAACGCAGCGGCGGGGTGATCCGCGAGAAAATAGTCCCTCAAAATGCGGTAATTCATGTGATACAAGGTCAGTTATATTAAAAAAAATGTTCTATTAACACAGACATTTATATGGGTAGTCTGGCCTTATAAGTGATTTACCTCAGGTGCACTGTGGAGTGGGTCAGACTGTTTTTAATGCAGGCTAACTGATACCATAGAAATGCTTTAGCCTTGCCCTAGCCTAGCGCCACTAGACTCTTCAAATATAAGAACTGCATGAATTTAAGAAAAAAAATATCTCCAGACATCAACAACACTCTGGATAACTAGGAAATGAGGCCCTATGTCAAAAATCCTGAAATATCCCTTTAAAGCAGTACTAAGTAACTTTTGCCCCTAGAGGCCATAAGCGCTACTGCAGGTGTCGTAGCAAGTTGTGATTTTTTAACGTATTAATTGTCCGTGAGAGTAAATACTACGCTGACAGAAAAAGCAAAGGGAGAGAGGGATATTGTACATCCAATTACACAATGGAAATAATTTTTTTTACTCAAACTTGGCTGTAAATACTGTTTAAAGTGGTGCTAGCCCACAGTTAGCTTTGCCCGTTAGCCTGTTAGCTTCTTCTTCGTGATTCCATTAGTGTGTATTGGTTGCTCGGATCCGGTGGCAGTCAAGTTGCAAATGTGGTTTTCTGGCCAGCGACACCGGGGGACATGATAGACCCTCCAATCATCCCATTAACGCTTGTATTACCCCCAGAGGGACTACAACAAGGATTTATTAAGGTAAACAAGTTACTTAGTACTGCTTTAAGGTAAAAGCATAATTACTTGTAGGGCAAATGGTATACTATAAAGTAAGTAAGTGTAACGAAATTGTGTTCAGATGTTAGTCCAGGTGTTAGTCCTGAGCCGCTGCGACTGAGCGTGCCGCCACTGTGGGTCAATGTGACCAGCGTTTTTTTCGAGGTCGGGAAAACTGTAGCAGCCGGAGGAAACCTGGCTGGCTGCCTTCAGTCTCCTCTGATCCTCTGAAATGGTGCACCGCCTCCTGAGTTTGTCCCTGTTTCAGAGCGTGGCGTCCTGCACTGGTCAGCTCCTCCACCTTCTCCTTCCTCTGGAGGAGACAAAAATCATTTTCAATTTAGTACATCGGAACAGCTCAATCCTTATTTTATGCAGCTGTTTTGATCCTTTCTTTTCTTCATCAAGACACCAATTAATCAAACTGTGAGACAAGAGAGTACAGTCCTTCTTCAGCCCTTGATGGTGACTGATCTGAGCGTGCGGAGCTCAGGGGATTGTGGGAAAGTGAGTCACCGTGATAAACGGCGATAGTGGATTTACTTTAATTATGCAGCACTCTGAAGCAGGTGTTGGCTCCACAGGTTTCCCTCCTCGGAGCTGGAGGAGACGTGTGCCTATGTGCCTGTCTGCTGCCTCTGCCATCTGCCTGAACCTGGTTTAGCACTGGCTCCTCTCCCGAGTCCCGTGGCACTTAGCCCCAGAGAGGTCACGTAGTCTGAGGCGGCGAACGGACTAGCGAGCTCCTCTAAGCAAGCATGAATATACACTGCAGTTTAGATATTTATGTGGGATTTCTGTTGAATGTGAAGTGGTAATGTTTGCAGATGGTGACGGTCTTTAATTTACATGGTCTAGTTGAGATGCACCTGTTCAATTGCTAATTAACACAAAAAAGCTAGGCCTAATTAGCCACCGGGATGGTCGAAACACAATCCGTTTGAGTTGGGTAGAAAAATGCTGGTTATGCTGGCTTCACACGAATGAAGCACTGTTGGAAGCAGACTGATTCTTAATCCAACTGTAGCAATGACGTCTGTGGCCATTTAGCAGCATTTTAACTGTATATTAACTTCATACTCATTCTGCTCTGAAAACCAGCAGCTGTAGGGTTAAAAAGAAATATAATGGAATGGTGTTCCTGTCTCAAACCGTGTGAGAATTTAAACTCTGTATAACTGTGTTTACGCATTCAACTCAAAACATTGATTTTGCAATTCACAGCTGTTTCCAGTATACATTTGCTCCCAGCACACAAAGCCCTTTGGTGCTCGTTTGGTGTTTTATATAAAGGCAGAGTAGGTTCTGAACGCAGCTGTAGTTTCTCAGATTTCAGAGCATGAGGGATGTGTGGATCCCCAGTGATGTCAAGCTCTCGCAGTTAAAAAGTTAAGACTGGATGTGGAAAAATTCAGTTGCATCTTCATTTAAAAAAAAAAAAGCCTTCTTTTGGAAACTGTGTAGAGGAAAAGATTTATGTGAGAGCTAGCACTGCAAAAGTTAGACATGAACCTTTTAAGTTTAATGATGGTAAATGGTAGCCTGGCTAACACCAGACTGCTGTGTGCGCTCGAATCATTTCAAACTTCACAGCAGTCTGGGGACCATGGCCGAAATTTTTCGCATTGGATTTGGGGACCAATCACAGAACGAGGAGGGACGGCAGGACGATGACGCGCTATTCAACATATGGAAGCTTGTAGTTTGTTCAGGGATAAATAAATAAAAGTTTATTTACGGATCCAACATGACTGCAGCAGACGCAATGCCATTTTTCAATCAAGCTTTAGACCGTGTTCTAAATAGTTTAGCTCGAAGGTTTACAGCGGGTACGTCATACGTCATCTGATACGATGATACGATTGGCTATGGCTACGTGCAGACATATGATAGACATTCATAGCGCCCAATAACCGGCTTTGGACAATCGTAAGCCACGCCTCTCCTATGAGAAAATGAATTGGTGGTCCCCAGACTAAAATCAGTTGTGATTTTAGTCTGGTGTTAGCCAGGCTTGGTAAATGGACTCAACTTGGCACATAGCGCTTTTGTACCTATATCAGGCCCAAAGTGCTTTACAGTAAGTAACCAGTCACACTCTCATTCATACACCAATGTACTGGGGGTCCTGGGGGAGCTGGGATTCGAACCCACGACGTTCCGATCACAAGACGACCCGCTCTACCAACTGCGCCACCGTCGCCCCATGATGAACTCTTATCCGGTGGGTTGGCACCTCTGGGGTTGCAGAACCATTGTCAGATGGTTGTTTTGCTAAAAATGATTGATGATAAATTGAATCGTTTGTTTATTCGCATTTATTAATAAAAAAATAAATACTAATTGACGTGAGCGTTTTGATAAACAGAACTCTGTAATCACTACTAATTACAAAATCAATGAATCCTGGCATCCTCAGATACAGCTGCGATCTTTTACTTTCATGCTCGCTGTATTTCTGACACACTGTTATCCCGAGTGGCAAGACCTTTTCAGAGGAGCTCATGACAGTTTAACATGCACCTCTCGTCAAAGCTGAATGATTAGACGTCTTTCCACAAACTTTAAACCACTGCCCCACGGCCCATCCTGATATTTGCCCTGTTTAACCATTGATTGGTCCAATGTTTTCTCCTGCTCTTTGATTTTTAAACAGCGTCCAATATGCAGATAACTCGGTACCATGGGAGTTTTCTGTTAAGACCTATGCACAGGGCTAGACAGTGGAAGATTTTGGGCCAATAATAAATTTGACATTTAGATATTTGGGCTTGAGATGCACAGATGATGGGGCGTTTGTTTGCTTGAGGGCATGGAAAGTGTGGCCAACGTAAAAGCCTCGGATTGAATACAAAGCAACAAGATTTTCTATCGAATCTCCAAAATGGCTTGATTTGAGTAAAGACAAAAAAAAAGTCTCCTTTATAAAGCATGTTATCAGAAGATTATTGGATGCATTTTGCCATTCATTGTATAAATTTGAAGTGATTGGGTAAAAGGATAGCAGAGCGCAGATGCATGTCCACGGGGCTGCAAACTTTGAGCTAACGGCCAAGTCCAATCAGAAAGGTCAGAAAAGGCCACACAGCCACAGAGAAGGGAATAAATTCAGCCCAGCATAACTCAAAAGCACTGCAATATTTCTTCCACTTCTTGCTCTGAATCGAGGCAGACATCTCAAACCTTATCTTGAGAATGTGTTATCTATAGTATTTTAGTTTGTTTTGCGCTTTGCCTCATGTGATTAATAGATATTGTTAAAAACTTCAATATCAGCAGATAGGGAAAAGGTTTATACTGGTGTTCAATGCTAAAGCCTTGTGGATGCGATACTGGTCACCTGGACAACGCAACATGCCGTCTTTGCTTAGACCCACAGAACTTTACAGTCTGAGATACAGAGTTTGCGAACATTTAACAAATCACTGTATCGGGGATGTGATACCATCATTTCCCATGAGACCCCATGTGTCCAGTTCACATGAGCGCGGAGCACCAGTAAAAGGCTTCCTATTGAGAGATAAAACTACCTCCCTGAGAGTTTTCAGTGGAGCCTGCTGTTAGTGGACACGATGTACACAGTAGTGTGCTTTTGATACCAACACACTGCTGTTTCATAGCAGTGTATTGATTCACAATTTGCAAATAGTATAAGAATCAAGATATTTAATATATGAAGGCTCTGTTACACATCTTGTTCTCATTTAGGGCAGCACAATTTATTGATTTTAAATGACATTTTGAATGGTTTCAATTAATACATTGCTAAGACTGCAGTCATCCTACAGTATCCTACAATATCCTTTGCAAACATCAAAATATCTGATGTTGATCTTTATCATGTTTAAAACCTGCTATCCCTGCAGTGTAGACCTCTAGAAACATGTGCTGGAATGTAAGTGATTCGTTTACAATTCATTAAGCACATGTTATATGTGCTTAGTAAATGAAATATAGATTTTAAGTCTATGTTGAAGACCCACTTGTTTGCAAAGTCTTTTAACCAAAACTGAGCAGGACTTTTTGCTGGCATTTGTTTGTGTTGTATTTGTTTTTTCTGCATCTTTATTTTTAATTTTTAAATAGTGTATTTTATACAGTATATATGTATTTTTGTGTACAGCACTTTGGGCAGCAATGTTTTAAATGGGCTTTATAAATAAACCTGACCTTGACCTTGACCTTTAAAACATGAAAAACATTCAAAAACTCTTGAAATACTGCTCAGAAAGTATGTTTGTATGTTTTTTGTCAGAAGCATCGGGACTGACATAATGAGACTTGGGGCCATATGCTTGTGTTTATTTGCCAGCTCTGACTGTCATGTTTCGTATGGATTCACTGCTTATTAACGTCAAACAGTCTGTCTCTGACGCTCCTCTCTCATCAATCACTCTGTATCCAAGCCACAGGCGCCGACTCAGGTCTGATAAATGCTGTTTAACACTCAGATGTGAAGGTGCACAGTAATGCTTAAGGTCTATGGTTCAGATAAGTTCAACATGGTTCAACATACAACACATTTTAGAAGCGTAAAAAGTAGAACAATTATATTTTTCACTTACTGCATACTACAGTAAGTATTATTTAAGAGACTTTCAAGACTGGCTCAAGTGACTTGACAAAAACAAAGGAAATGGGATGAAGGGAAGGAGATGAATAAAAAGTTTGTCAACAGTACATTCATATCATTTTTTACAAGTCCAGTCCTTCAAACTAACCATGAAAACTTTATTTAAAAGCCACTCGTAACATAACTTCAAAATGGCGACTACCCTCTATGGAGTTAGCCGTCTAAAGTCAACGCTGCTTTGATGCAGTCACAGCTGGGTCTCTCCTGGTGATGGTAATGTCACATCTCCATATCATTGATCAGATTTTTTCAACTTTTTTTGTCGAACTGTCGCTCTGCATCAGGATGAAGGGCAGGTGTGATTACAGACAGAAAAGGGGAGGTATTTTTAGACTTGCGACCAATACACCCTCTATAGTAACTTTTGATGACGAGAATGTGACCTGTGTGTCGAATAGATCTTTGTTAAATTCATCTTGTGGCTGAATTACCTCCTTCTGTTTTAAGCAGAAAAATGCATGCTTTTTTTATTTATATTTTTTTGCTCCTACCACTTACTATTAGTTTCCATAGCGGCCCATGAATTGCCAAGACTCTACTACTAACATAGGTATATTTGTGTAGCTGAAAAACTGTTTTGTTGTTGCCTTTTTGTCCCAACACTGCACCTATACAACTCATTCCGGTCAGGTCACTTTGAATTTATGTGATCACCGCGCACACAAGCCCTGTCTCTTCTCGGGTAAAATATTCCACCAATTTCCTTGCTCCTTTGTCGAGATAGGCATGCAAATTAAAGGAATTTGTCCCAGTGTCCTCTTGAGGGATTTTCTGAACAATAATCCAAGAGGCAATTTTGAACCATTCAAGTATGAGGCCGAAACCTAACTGAGGTGCCACTGGGTTCTGAACTTCGCGGCGTGGGCCAAGAAAATAGAAAGATAAAACGAATAGGCTTAGGACTAAACTGTTTTATTCAGCTGAGTGACTTTGAAACAGTGGTTCATTGGTCAGGCCTGGGCAAAGCTAAAAGGACCTACTGTCAGTCATTGATGCCAGCAAACGTTTTCAACACTTTTATTCATGTGAGCTTTTGCGGAAAGCTCTGGCAATATCTGCCCCTTTTCAAGTGAAGGGATTAGGCCGATGAACAAAGAGCACAAAAGATGACAGCTTCCGTACAGTTAAGAGCAAAAGATGGGTTGTTTAGGGAGCAGAATCAATTAACAAAAACACATTCAGAATTCTTGTATGTCCTTTAATGCAAAGTCCAGTTCACAGTCATGGCAGATGTTGGAACAGGCGGTAGCTGGATGGGTGGGATCGGTCCCTGATGATGAGTCCCGCATGGACAGCACAGCAGGAGGTGAACACAGGGGAGATCTCCACATGGTCAGTCCCTATGATTTTACCAGGTGCTAGTTATGGTGACACATACGTGGACAAAACTAGTTCGGTGCGAAATATGCCAATTTCATTGAGCCTTCATAACTGACTGCTACTAGTTTATTTTGACTATTTGCACCACTACCGCTTCACTACCACTACCGTATAAACATGAACAGTAGCCTACCGTGTTGGGCTGGGAATGCCTTTGGAAGTGACATTGAGGCAGCTTTGCTTTTGGCTGTGGGTTAGAGCTTTACCTACAAACTGACCTGATCATAAGCTAACTGGAAGACGTATGTTTTTGAGCCTTGCAGAGACTGTGTCTGCCTCTGTAACATGAGCTGGGAGTTTATTCCATAAAACCGGAGGTTTGTAGCTAAAGGCTCTTCCTCCTACAGTGATTTTGGAGACTCAAGGAATCACCCGTAGCCCTGAGTTTTGAGAGCAGAGTGCTCTGGTTGGCCGATATGGAACGATAGTGTCTTGGAGATTGATTGGAGCCATAACCTTTATGGCCTTAAATGTGAGGAGCAGGATTTTAAATTTGATTCTAGACTCAACAGGAAGCTAGTGGAGAGACTTTAGCACAGGTGTAATGTGTTCTCTTCTCTTTGTCCGTGTTAACAATCTTGCTGCTGCATTTTGAACTAATTGAAAACTTCTCAGGGAACTTTTAGGACATGCTGCTAGCAGGCAGTTACAGTAGTCCAGCCTTGATGAAACAAATGCATGAATAAGTTTTTTAGCATCACTCTTAGGTAGTATGTTTCATATTTTAGCAATGTTACACAAGTGAAAAAACACTGTTTTACAAGAATGGTTTGTATGCGCTTTAAAGTAAAAGATAGGTCTTGGTCAAACAGAACTCCAAGGTTTTTACTGTAGAGTAGAATATTGTGGTCGATTGCGTCAAAGGTTGCGCTGAGGTCTAAAGGTGCGTACAGACCAAACGTGTGTCCACGCCCCATCCACCTCTAGTTGGACGCCAAACATTGCTGCTTCACACTCGCGAGAAACGCCTGTTTGCTGGCGCGTGAAGTTTTGCAAGCGTCATAATTAGGAGGCGGGTCATACAACTCAGGCCGAGCGCAAACCGCGATGATCAACTTGTCCTCCATGCTGCAGGTAACAGGTGACGCTTGTGCTCACTATTTGAGCCCAGTCCCTGATTGGTTAACAAGGTGTAAATGAACGCACATGTAGATTGGATTACTTGAGTCCCTGGCTTTGACGCGCGTTTTTCCTCATCCGATCGCATTTGCTAGGCTTCATACGGCTTTGCTTACATTTCGAAGCGCGTCGAAGCACATCTACATAGGGTTAACATGGAAGTTGGAGGTGTGGTGGCGTTTGGTTTGTACGCACCTTAAAGGTGCATACTAGGGATGGGACGATAATGAAATTTGGGGACACGATTATCTTTGCCATAATAATTGTGATTAACGATACTATCATGATATTTACCAATGATTTAAAAAATCACTGAAACTGCAGAAATGATGGGGATTGGGAAATTATTAAATATTCCTCTTCATTGTCTGCTGTAAATGTTATATTGAGTGAGACATAAAGTAAGTATTTAAAGGCACACTGTTTGGACTATACTGCTGTCATCAATACATAACATACAGCCAGTGCAGTGGGTAATCAAAGAATGGATTTGGATGAGGAACTAACCTACTGAAATCTTAAATACTGCTGACTTTAGTCACATCTCCATGGAGATGAACCCACTCCCGGCAGGGCTGGACGATATGACGATATTAGACCGTCTTACGATCTCCAGAGCTGACGATCTGTCATTTTTGTGGGATCGTTTTATCACGGTTCTAAGCACTTCTGCACAGTTGACTCTTTTCACCGTCAGTGACGTAAACCCAAGCCGCGCACTTTCTGCTACTCAATGTCGGACGCGAATGCGAGCGTTTGGTATCGAGCCGCTCCTCTACAGTCGCATACACGACCAGGCTCCTCAATCTGGAGCTTTTAAACCCAGCGTTCTGTCTCTATTTCAGCGGTGTTTATGTCAGTGTCTTTCCTCCGTAATGCCGCTGCTCTGCGTAGATCGCAGTGTGGTTTATTTATTTAAATGGCGGCACATGTGTGAAGAAGCGACTGTGTTTTTCGTCCTTACAGTTCTGTCAGGCGCCACATCCTTCTCATTTGTTTAATTTAAATCCTGGGCCGTGTTCACAAATGCACTGTTTATCCATGTCTTTGAAAATATAAGACTTGTCCAACTTTGGTGAATTACTTGGTCAAGTAATAACTTATGGTAACTATCTGTTTCCAGTTAGCCTTTTACACAATAAAAGACACAGTATATTATCGCTTTAGTAAGACTCTTATTGTGAAACGGTCAGACAGCAACAGAGCGCTGTATCACAGCAACTTGACGTCATGAGAGAGACGTCTCAGAAAAGGTGCCAATCAGCAACAGACACCAACAACAAGCCTTTACCAAACTTAGTGTTACTATTTTTCTTTTATTGTCTGGAGTTTTATTGTGTGTTTTAATGTATAGAGTTAGTTTGCTGTAGTTCTAAGTCTAGTCTAAGTTCTAAGTCTATTTTTGCTTTGTTGATGATCACAAAGTTGAATAAATTAGTATATTCATTCAATCTTTTGTAATTTAAATTATTTTAGTTACTATAAAAATAGTGATAAAATCGAAATCGGGAGTTTATAATTCAAAAATCGTGATATTCTATTTTTGTCATATCGCCCACCCCTAACTCCCGGTAAAGTTGCCGGCACTGGATGTCTGACTGATGGATTTAGTGATTATCTTCTTGCACGATAATCCAAAAATGTGGCGATCGATTAATTGCCGCATTTTAAAGTTGATTAACGATATTATTGTTTATCGTCCCATCCCTAGTGCATACACACCTAACGCGGATCTCGCAGTAGGTGCGGTCTATTACTGTGTATAGTCAATGTAAAAGTGCGCGCCAACGTGCATGCAATTACTGTGCGTGGTGGCAGGTACAGAAGAGCGGTGTGTTTGAATGGCTATGTGTGTCAGCTGTTCAGAGCGGAGTGAACGCAGCGTGTGGAGGCAAACACACATTCAAGAAAATGTTATAGATCATCTGAATTTGGAGCAACATAACCACCTCTACTACATCATAAAGACACAAGTGAAACGGTAACACCGTCTGGAAAGAGGAGGAAAAGCTTTACAAGAAGCAGCTGTGGTCTGAAATGCCTTTCCGAAGCCCAGGCATTTGGATCAGAGGATCATACATTTCAATAAACTTATGAAAACACGGAACACACTGGATTATAAACATGTTTTAAACAGGATTTCATCATGACATGACATTATTTTTGTTTACTTCAATGAATGAAGAGTTTTGTTTTGTTTTTCCACATGGGTTAATAGGTGAGTAGACAACTTTTCCAGGATCTAAGCAATTGCTCAGAGCTAGAATTGTGTCATAACTGCTCTAATTTGCGAGTCTTTCGCTTAAGTGCCTTGGCCTAACAACTTTCTGTTTCAGTGGGGCCGCTACATCAAGGGCAGTTTTTAGTGTGAGTATAATGCTGTCAACAAACTGATCACTTTTATTTGAAGCGATAAGCGAGCTATTCTCTATATAGTCACATGACTTAGTGGTAAAGACTGGTTGGATAATTTCTCTCAACTGGTTGGATAATTTCTTTAAACTGTAGCTCAAATCTTTTAGATAGTGTCCGTTTTATGAGAATTTTATCCTGTGGATTAGTATAATCTTCGATTAGAAACTTTAATATAATTAGAAAATGGTCAGAAGGCACGGGGTCCTGAGGGAGAACATTTAGGTCGCTAATCTCAATCCCATATGTTAAATCAAAAGCAATATGGCAGTGAGTAGGCTTATTCACATTTTGAGTAAAGCCAACCCCATCCAGCAGGGCACTGAATACCTTGCTCAGACAATCACTGTTATCGCCTACTATTATAATTTAATTCCAATCCAACACTACTAGCTAAAACTTAGAAAACTCTGTGAAAAAGTCAGAATAGGGGCCAGGAGGTTGATAAATGATAGCAAGTAGTACAGCCTTTTGATTTCTCCATTTGGGACATGTAAGAGACAGCGTTAGGCTTTCAAACAAATTATAATAATATAATTATAATAACCTCTCAATTCATGTCAGTATACAAAGCATTACAAGAACATGTTAGTATCTTTGCATTCTTAAAACCCTTAAAGCTTTGGCTCAGGCCCGTGTGGGAGTGTTTTAAAGTCTCTATCTGAGTGAAAAGTCCATGAGTCAGAGACAGTCCTAAAGTGTATAATCTCCTTCAGATTACTGTCATTAACAAGTGGAAGTGGTCAAAGGCATTGTCATTTGAATTACATGTTCTCTGTTGTTCTCTGATCAATTTGGGGAAAAAGAACAGGGGAGACACTGTGGAAGCGAACTCCTTAGCTTTCTTGTGGAACAAAAGACAATAGCTCAAGATTGGATTAAAACCGTACAGTCCACTCTTCCTTTTTATTTCTCTGGAGGGAATAAACGCTTTTGGTTTAACATGCATATGACAAAAAACTGCATTTCAGGTTATTTGATTTATTCAAAAATATAACTGCTTGTTTCGGCACTTTACTAAGGCAGGGAGGTAACATACAAACTGTATTCATTCACATCCGCTGTTGGTTAGTGTGAAGACTGTTGTTGCTACTACTGCTGCTCATCTGCTGTTTTGTAAACCTGTTTCTGCAGATATTGAGCCACACAGACCGTATCAGCTACAATTCAAGGTGATTTTCAGTGAACCACAGCATCAATCTGAACCTCAGCTTCTAGACTGACCCTGAGAGGGATAGAAAATGAATTTTGTTGTACCATATCCTAAAAATATACTTGCATTTAGAAATGTTATTCCCACAGCTAAGGCACGATTCGGACTTTGTACAATATTTTTCTATTGTCTCTCTCTCTCTCTGTATGTATGTGTATATATATATATATATATATATATATATATATATATATATATATATATACATATATATATTACCAGAATGGTAATGGCGAACCAACCGGACATTGTAGTGGTGGACAAAGAGCAGAGGAAAGCCGTGGTGGTTGACATAGCAATACCATGCGACTTCAACATCAGGAAAAAGGAACTAGAGAAATACCAGGGGCTCAGAGAAGAGCTAGAGAAGGCTTGGAGAGTGAAGGCATCAGTGGTGCCCGTGGTCGTTGGGGCACTCGGGGCAGTGACCCCCAAACTGGAGGAGTGGCTCCAGCAGATCCCAGGAAATACATCAGACATCTCGGTCCAGAAAAGTGCAGTTCTAGGAACTGCAAAGATACTGCGCAGAACCCTCAAGCTCCCAGGCCTCTGGTAAAGGACCCGAGCTTGGAGGAAAAAGAGACCGCCCGCGGAGGGTGAGGAAGAGTTTTTTTATATATATATATATATATATGTGTGTGTATGTATGTATGTATGTATATATATATAAGAGTTTAAATGTAAGAAAACATTTGTGTTTGCAGTTGCAGCTGGGTGGGTGTGGTTTGTATACTCCATTTATTGGAGGTTTAGTCCTTAAATTCCCTATCCCCTTCGTTTATGCTGTTTTTACGCTCATGGTAAAGACGTAAATGGAGTTATTGATTTATTCTTTGTATCTTTGACAGATTCAAATTCGGCACAAACTCTGAAGCTAGTCACTCATGGAGCAAACGATCAGCTTTTGACACACCTTTATTTCTATTTTCAAAATATTAAAACAACATAACACTTTTAAAAGACTTAAAAGACAATAGTCTACTTTTTTAAACACAGATTGCAATAGTAACTTTATCTTTTTTCTGGCTATTACACCAAAAGACTACACACTATTATCAAAGTCCATCAACCAACGACACTAATGTGAAAACGGAACACAAATCAGAACCTGAAGACTCTCGACGGATTAGGAAAGGAACAGGTTTTAAATGAAAACTGAGAAGTGACATGGAGCATAAAATATAGCAAAATAGTAATAACTGTTGAATTAATCTGGCATAAAATGACCCTTCATAGATTTGTCTATGCTTGTCATGATTAGGTATATTTATAAACCTACTCATTATGTCTGCATTTTTATACAAAACACATTGATTGAAAGTTCATGTGTTACATTTGCTTTGTGTGTGAAGGTTTTGACATATAAAGGTGATAATTTTTACGCAAAAGTGCAATTTTGACCCTGCAGTGCTTTTTGAATCGGGCTCTGTTAAAGAAAATGGTGTTTAATGATTAGGAAAATGTGAGCCAGGTACAACAGAGATGGGTAGAAATATTTGACTATGCAGTGGTTTCTTTGTTAGCGGTTTTCTGTTTAGCCTTGTTTCCTGTCAACAGAGAGGAGTAAAGAGTAGCTATTCTTAGGCATCCACACCGTGTGTATTTGCAAATTATGTAGAAGCAGAACAATAACATGAATCAGAGCTGCCCTTTTCCTACTGACAGCGCTCTTCAGTGAGGCAGGACTGGAGTTGGGCACTGGGCATCCATTTCATCACCAACAACAAAATCCCAATTTGTAACTCCTTTTCCTCTGAGCATAAACATGTTTTTCTCTTGTCTGTCCGTAAGGCAGCAGGTTCTCACCATCCCTGCTGACCAGTCAAAGCAGATTCTCTCTTGTAAGATAGTTTGTTGCAAGTTCACTGAACTTCGGACAATGAGGAGCTAAAGATGCGGCAGGAAACCTCTGTGGAAATGATTCAGTAATATTGTACGTTTTCATGTGCTAATGAGAGTACGTGGATGATGTTGAAATTCCCGTTTTAGTTTTTTGCTCGACATGAATCTCTTGAAATGTCACCACAGTCTGTCCCCAGTCTCTCACAAAAGGTCACCATTTGCACTTTGCAGTCTGACAATTTCCCCACTAAAACTATTCTCTGTTGTTTACCTACCGTTCAATGATTGGGGACAACTTTTCTGGATATACACACAGATAGCTAGACACTAACAATAAGCTGCAGCAATTAGACTTTAGAATAGTGATATAATGCAATGTGTGTGGAAGCTGATAATGATACAAAATAGACACACACAAAAAAGTGCCATATTAGGACGAAAATATATAAACCAAAACAAAGGCCATAACAACTGTGACCGTAGGAAAAAAAAAAACAGTAATACTCATAAATAGATGGGTAATTGGAGCCTGTTCACACAAAGCTATAGGTGTTAGGCAGCTATAGCAGGACAGTAAGTCACAGGGGTTGGCACAAACTTCGGTGCAAGGAATAACAATAAGCCAATGATTCTCAAACTTTTACACCAAGTACCACCTCGTGAATTATTTGACCTTCCAAGTACCACCAGGTCTAAAATCAAATCAGCACTAAAGCCTGAGCCTGCATAATAATATTTTTTGTAAACGTTTGTCGACTATAACCGTTGTCGAACTTGAGGACACAATCTCTTGCTGTAAAATCGACACGCCTCTGTAGTGAATTCATGTCAAACTGTCAGCTACCGTTCACCCGGCAAAGGCTTGGATGGACTACAACCACTAAAACTCCACCATCAAGAACACACAGAGGATTATGAATGAACAATAACGTGAAGCTACAACAAAAACAATGCTATTTGTGTACTAGCGTGGCCCATGCTTCCATAATAATGTCATTGTCACTTGGGAAATTAAGTGCATGTGTGTTTCTTATTATAGAGCTCTAAAAATAAGACCTTTATTTATTCATCATTCAGGACCACATGTATGTTTTCACTCCAGGAACTATGTGCAGATGTTGTGCCTCGGGTAAAACCTGGAAAGGGAAGCACATCCTGTCGCTTGACTCTTGTCCTTCTGAAACTGTTTTTTTGAGACTTCAAATAGATGTGTTTTTCAGAACTACACAATTTATAACCAACTGATCATTTTTAAGAGGATAATTAGCATATTGCAAAGAAGTTTAGGCAGTAAAAAAGCCTTTGCAAACATCTTAAATGCGTACCTGCTAACCCAATATGTTCTGTGATGAATGATTCCTGTATTCTTGAATGACTCCTCACAAATTTTAATGATCCTGTATATGTTTTGAAAGTGTACCTACCCAGGAATTACACAAACAAAAAATTGCTATACAGTACTTTTTTTCCCCAAAATGATGCATCCTTGCCTTACAGCACTGAAATTCGTTCAGTTGTATGTTTTTGTCAAGCCAAATCTGCTCCCAAAGTACGTAAAAAATAAATAAATAAAATGCAGAATCTGTTTGAATTCTTGTTGGAAAATTACACAAATGATGACAGATGTTGTAGGCTGGAAATTGAGTTTTCAAACTGCTTTGGCACTAGATTTTCTGTTCGAGTGCAAGGCGATCAAATAATGTTCCTGTTGCTCTGCCAGTTTTCCAATTTCCACTTATTTGACACAGAGCTACATATGGGCACAGATTAGGACTTCCTCTAATTGAAATAAAGATGCCACCATGCAGAAATTATGGGCAGGATTAACCGAAGTGTTAATCCTTTGAACTGCTTTAAAAGTGATACGATTACACAAACAATCCCAAAATACATGTGTTGTCCAAACACTTGTAGCGTAGTCTGGGCACACAAGCTAAAGCATGCTGACCACTGCTCAAGCTCTGACAAATAGACTTATTAAGATAACCTTCAACCTACCAGTAGTTATTGGAAAACAGCTAAATAAAATTAATGAATTAAAACTTTTTTTGTAAATCCCAAAACCAAAACGTGTGAATTTTGTGAGTTTAGCGCAGCCTAAAGACACAAAGTTAGTTGAAGTCATGCAGTGCAAGAGATACTGTAGTTATTCAGAAATACCTCCAAAATCTTGCTGAGAATACTGCTGGTGAAATCTCAACCTTACAGTGACCCTGCCGTTAAGTGTGCTCTGCAGTCCCCAGGGTCCTGACCTGCAGAGGGAGAAAATCAAATAAAAATCAATAACTACTCTATCCTCCACTCTCAACCCAATTACAGAAACCTATCCCGGACAGTTTTTGTCTCAGTGAATCTCTGTCCTTCATTATTTCATTGCCTTTTGTCTTGTATTAATGGCCGTACTGTAGAAGTTCAGATAGATTTAGTCTCTTCTACAAAAAAAATAAAATAATTATTGACTCTCTGAAGTGGCCATAGTGGTGACATTTTTATGTTGTTTTTAAATGGTGGGAACAATATTATCTGGCAAAAACTAGACCACAAATAGACATAGATTTGTATTTTTTCCGCACATCCCACTTGTTCACTTGAGTTATTTAGAAGCACGTCTTAGTCGGAGTTCATAGCGAGACAGAGTTGAGACGTGAACAAAGCGGACCGCCAATGCTAACGCTGTGCTAATTTTAGCCTCTGACTTCCTGGTTCACGCTGGAGGAAAATGCGTGTTTACATTGTAGATCTGTGGTGCCAAATAAACTTTACGACAAGAAAGTAATTTGATTACCACAGCTTTATTGATCAATGGATGCGTAACCGTAGAGAGGGTCCGTCAGCAGAGAAAATACACCAGAAACTCAAAACACTAAAAACAATTGATCCTGGAGCGTCATTGAGGCCACTATGGAAAGTAAAGATGCCATGCTAACCACTGTTTTTGGCAGCCCTTTTAGTTTTAGTCTTAGTTTTTTGAACGAAAATGCTTTTAGTTTTAGTCACATATTCGTAATTTCTAAATGTGATAGTTTAAAAGTTTTAGTCAGTTTCATTATGAAAATTAAGAATTAATTTCGATAAGTGTTGGAAATTGGGATACATAATAATAATCTCTTGGCTTTGACAAACAGATTACACCACAATAGGCACTGGCAGAAGTGTCATTGTGAACAGGACTTTTTCCCCAAAGCGCCCGTTTGACGAAAACAACTCTGATACTAACAAATATGAAGGTTTTTTTCCACATAAAAAGTTCCATAATTCACCTTTAAGCTCTAAAAATTTAAAATCTCACGGTTAAACCTAAGTATATTTTTGTGCAGCACAACTACGATATGTACGTAAGGTTTCAGACAATTTCTCACCAATTTCACCATTTAGCACAGTGCTTAAAGACTGTGGTCGGTGCATTAGTGCCCCCCTAGTTCCAAACCCCACACATGTATAAAAACATAAATATAATTGCCAATCAGCATTTATTTCAGGCAAATAAACTTAAATGTGAGTGTTTTATGCACCAGTAGCCCCTTTTCTGTCATATTTTATGATTTTTAACCATTTAATCTGCTCAATATTGCTCGACATGACCCCCACCCCCCGCAAACTTATTGTAACTTATTCTACAATACATTTAATTGTGTTTCATTGTGATGTGTGTCATGTAGAACTTCAAATTGTGTTATTGTGACAAGCATAGTGATGGTTTGTCATGTAACTGGCATCAGATGATTTCTTGCTCCATCATTTGAACTCTAAGATCAGAGCTACTGATTCATTATGACAGATTTTCAAGAAGTTTTCTTATTGTCAATTATAATTTAATAAAAAGTATAAATGCATTATGTTTGTTTTTATGTTAAAATTAATTTAATCCTTTGCCCTTTTGCGCCTGGCTGATGACCTAGTACATGCTGCCAGGCCACTGCGTTGAAAACAGCTGTTTCAGCCCTGTGTCCTTGTCAGAGAAGTCATCTTAAATTTCTATTGCTTACGCCTGTATTTTTGCCTATTGATTTGATTTGAATATTTATTTCGAGCTAAAGAAGAAAAGAAAAAACAGAAATATATATATACATAATAAAAGAAAAAAGAAAAAATAATTACATTACAGCTCGAAAAGGAGTGGGAAGAAGACAAGCTTATTGACTCCCACCCCTGTTCATAAACTTCAATAACAATAACTGACAACAGTGCATATTTCTTACCATTTTACAAAACAACTATCAACCGAGTTGGTTACATATTAACAAATGCGACACTGCATTATACCAGGTCAACATTCACAGTATCTCACACGAAACAACCAGTGTATTATTTCTGTCTCCCATACAGAATTCATTACCATGTTGGCATTACCGTTGTTCACCATCACCATTACAACCCATATAACATTACTCTGTATCAAAGTGTTTGAATGATACATAAAATACTCCACATTTATTCATGAAAGGTACAGTAATCGCAGACTGATTGATGTTCATGATAACAAGAATGGTCTTAATGATATGTGTTAAAAGGGATTCGGGGCTTTTCTTTCTTTTCTTCTTTTCTGTGACTGGACCTGCTGCCAGAGGGGAGCAGCCCCCGAGCAACCGGACCATCATTTGTTAAGTGTCCTATACTATGCATTAAAAGAGACAATGTAAGGAGTCTGCTGCCAGAAGAGAGTTTCCTCGAGCTGCCGGCCCCCACATGTCTGCCCTTACTATGGGTTATGTTGAATGCGGAGTACATAGATATGTGCATGTTTTACTTCTAAGAATTTATTTCCTTTATATTACCATCAGCATCAATAGCAGTACTGCTGTCTGAATCGATTGAGTTGGATTCTAAGAATAATCCACAGATTGTTAGGTATTAATCCTAGACTGTTACATTTAAAGTTTAAATAGTGATGATAACAACACAACAGCAATAGCAATAACAATGGCAATAACAACTGCAATAGTATAATAGTAACAACCACAATATACTTCAATATTAGTTAGATCTGACCTTTAAAGTATACAGCACTTTGTGACACCCATTAGCAATCAAGTACCCATTTCCTCCTTCTGGTACTTTGACCATACCATTTTTTTATATCTTGATTTGAAATGATGAATATTTGGACATTGTTTATATTCTGCCCCCAATTTGTTCCAGAGTTTAACTCCACATACAGACACAAACATACTTTTCCTAGTGGAAGACACTGCTTGAGTCTTAAAGTTATCACACCCCCTCAGGTTATATCCCCCTTCTGTGCGTGCAAAAAGCATTTGTATCCTTGCAGGTAGCACATTTTTGTTGGCTTTAAACAGAAGTTGGGCAGTAGAGAAATCAACTAAATCATGCATTTTTAACAGTTTAGACTGCATAAATAATATATTAGTGTGATCATAATATCCTACTTTATGTATAATTCTTACAGCCCGTTTTTGGAGTATAACAAGGGGGTGTAATGAGCTTTTATAGTTATTGCCCCAAACTTCTACACAGTAGTTTAGATATGGCAAAACTAATGAACTATATAACAAAAATAATGCATTGTAATTTAAGAAAAACTTTGCTTTGTTAATGATTGAGATACTTTTGGAGACTTTACCTTGTATGTGTCTTATGTGTGGTTTCCAGCTTAATTTACTGTCAATGATGACTCCTAAGAATTTAATTTCTGATACTGTATCTAAAACTACACCGTCTATGTTTACTGAGTCTGGTTTTCATTATAATTACCGAAAAACATTACTTTTGTTTTATTTAGGTTGAGGGACAATTTATTAATGTCCATCCATGTTTTTAATTTCCTTAGTTCACAGTTTATGTTAGTTACTAAATTACTATAATTGTCATTGGAATAGAAGACGTTTGTGTCATCTGCGAAAATCACTAATTTTAATAATTTAGACACATTAAAAATGTCATTAATATATAAATTAAACAACTTTGGGCCTAAGACAGATCCCTGTGGGACCCCACAGCCAATGTCCAAATAACCTGATGTAAACTCCCCCATCTTCACATACTGTTGTCTCCCAGTTAAATAGCTTTGAATCCAGCTCAAAGCCACTCCCCTTATGCCATATCTGTCTAATTTTTTAATAATATAGAATGATTTAGTGTATCAAATGCTTTTTTCAAGTCAATGAATATTCCAGCTGCATGTTTCTTGCCCTCTAAGCTATTAGTAATCTCTTCTATTGCATCAATGATGGCCATTGAAGTTGACCTTGCTGCTCGAAACCCGTACTGACCTTCATTAATTAGTTTATGCTTATCTATGAAATTATCCATTCTACTGTTATAAAGTTTCTCTAAGATTTTGGAAAACTGGGGGAGCCTATCATTATAATAGCAGCTTTATGCAGCTTTACGTGTTTGATAACTTCTTTGAGAACACTGAACCTTAAAACATAATTTTATGGAGAGTACACGCAGCAAGAATGATCCTACTCATTGAATATTATTCACTGAATCAATTTGCATATCTTTTATATTTCGTCTGATAGTCGTTGTGGATTTGAGAAAAGAGGGCTCACCCTCTACCTGAGCTGCTGAATAGCTTAATGCTTTAATTAGTCAAAAGACAGAGAACTTGAAAAGAGCAGACTTTATTCACAGCAAATTAACTAAGGATATCTGAAGGATCTGTTTTCTCTAGTTGGAAATATAACAAGAAGCAAAGCCAAAGCAGTGAAATAATAAACATCACAATGACTAGTACACGATTCCTAGCAAATAAAGCTCACAGCACTAATTAGCCTCCAACATTGCACTATTTATTTTCTTAAATTCAATGAAAGGGAACATGGATATTTAGAGACCAGCTTAGTCCTATTTTAATATTATTTCATTGCATGGCAGCCACAGCCTCCTGTCTGCGGTAAATCGTTTTATACAAATGCCCTTCCTGATGGAACCTTCTCCATTCTTCTGGGGTCTGAAAAAGCAGGAAAACCAAATTCCTTATTCTTTCTTTATTAAGTGTGTGTACCTTTATTATGCGTAGCTTCAGCATGCAACTTTGGCAAACTTTGCATGGGTGGAACTATTATAGAGATAGGGATCACATTATTGTTTGTGTTTGACAATGTTACAAAATGTGGGTCTAATGTTGCCATGATGTTCAGTTTCCGCATGGGTGGCCTGTTACCTTCTGTTCATTGACTTGATATATATTACCAACCAGTGACCAGTGTTTTGCCTCCTTCCCCCAGACAGAGCAGGTTTTGGCATGAAGCTAAAATTGTGTGACACGAGCTCTTCCAGGTGAGACGATGAAACAACTTGCTTCAATTGTCTGGATTTTCTTGACAGATTCTGTTCTTACTGTGGCCAAAGTCTGAAGGCTGGAAGTGGTGCAATGCTGACAATTTGGACGTTTTCCTGTTCCAGGCAGTTTCGCGTTTTTTTGTTTTGTGTGGGTGATATGTCGTACCAAGTGTAGTAGTAATATTAAATCATAAATCATTTTCATTCTTACCAGAACCCTAAAACCCTAAAACTAACACAAGCAATTTCAAATGGTAAATTAGGTTCTACATGCCCACAAATAGCTTTATGTTATTTTCCTGCTTGGACTCGCTATTTAGCATAAAATGACTAAAGGTTTAGTACTGAGCATTAAATCAAATACAGTGCAGACTTGCCATTCATTTGGCTTCCATTGCCGTCCTGTTGCAATGCTGTGACATCACTTCATTGTCAATCCTACCTACGTTACATTCTATGTAAAGCACATGCAGAGAATCGAAGATTTTGTTTCCTTCAAGCCATTGATGCAAAAAGATGACCGTTAATAGAGCAATGGAATGAAAAACATAGGCCAGGGTGCAGCAGATGTAGGGAAGGGGAGAGTTCAGCTTCTGAAAGCCTGGTGGATGAAGCTGTCAGCTGTTGGACTTGTCACAGATAAAGAGCCATTCGTATTATTCCCAAAGCAGGATTTCGAGACCACACAAATCCACTCTTCATTAGGTCTGGATTATTAAAACTAAAAGACATTGTAGAATTGCGAACACTCTTGGTGATGTACAAAGCCAGAAACAAAGCTCTTCCAGAGGACTTAGAAAAGTTATTTGTGTTTACTTCTGAAGATGAAAAGCATAGAAGGCGGTATGACTTTAAACATCCAATAGCACAAACAGCTTTGAAACAAATGTGCTTGTCTGTTATTGGTATAAAAGTGTGGAATCTCAAAAGAAGGATTTTAAAAAATGTGCAAAAATATTTTGGTATTTAAAAAAGAGTTACAAAAAGAAACAACTTGCATCATACCAAGTTGATTTTTGATTGGATGTGTTCATTGTAAAAATGCTTAAACGTATGCCATAAATTAGGAACAGTGATACCATTGTTTGTGTTGACAAAGGTGGCAGATAAACATAAGAATATTATTCTTCCATCTGCTCCTTTCTGATCATGGAAATGTATAAAACATTAAAGTGCATAGTATATACGACTTGTACAACTATGCATTTTTAATGTTATTTTTAATTTTATTCAATTATTGAAAAAGACAAACAAAGACACACAAACAATAACATTTACAACAATGACAATAATTTTGACAGACTAGGACCAAAACAAAACTATGCATTTTCATGAAAGGTATACAAAGAAATGAATGACTGAATGAGAGGTAGAGGCTCTGAGATAACACTACCTGCTCTGACGCGTTAAAGCCAGTCAAATGGGCCCTGTCGAGATCACTGTTGTTCGGCCAAAAAAAGCAACAGTCTTACACTGTCAACCTTTCCACTTGATATCCAAAATATCCAAGATCCTGAATGAACTGGCGGCTTGTGTGGATTAGAACTAGTCTGGCAGGTATATCTCCTCTGTTTACTCTGCTCCAATTTCTGTCACTATAATATCAAATTCCCAGTTAGGATCTGCTACCAGTTATGTGGCTACTGTTTAAACCAACTGATGTTTAGTAGATTGATTTGTGTAAAATGTCTAAAGTTCACCTGCACCAACATGTCAACACTGCACCGTTTCTCTGCGCGGCCTAAAATCGGCTTTGTTTTCGTGTAGTAACTGATTTTATTTTGACTTCTCCAGTCCTATGTTAACTGATAGGAGAAAAGGGGCGGGCACAATTCATGGCGGCGCCCACGTGAACTTCCAGACTAAGGTGTAGATTAACACTTTTTAACCTACACCCTCCAGCCAATCAGAATTCAGTATTCACCCAGACCATGGTATACATTTTCTCATCTCAGGGTCCACGTCACACCGGTTGAGAAACACTGGTTTAAAGTGTGTTGCCATGGTTACTGACCTTCAGATGATGGCATTGAAAACTCTCATGGACTTATTAAAAGACCTGGATAGGTACTACCCTCAGACCTCTCCAGTTTGCTTAATGGTCACTCCGTGGTACTGCCATAAAACAACATCATCTTGGATAACCATGGCTTGAAAACAATAGGTATAAATATAATTTTCCTTTTGCAGCAGTTTATTAGCTCTGACATACTGTAGCAATATTCATCTCGTGAAGTTCTGCAGTGTGACTAGTGGAAAATACACAAAACTTTATTGCACCTCCAATTTAGTCTGGCAATATTAGGAAGCTATTTTCAGCAAATCAGACTTGCCCATAAAATATTAATCCCCGGCCCATCTGTGTGTGCAAGTGTAGTGACAACATATTCCTCTTTTACATTTGATCATTTATTGATACAGCAACCTTCAACCCACATCAAATTAAACGCGTGTGTCCGCATGTATCGGCCGGCTACATCAATATGCAGTGTGCAGTAGCCCTTGTCTGACTCAACTCCCTCCAATAGTGGCACCAGCCCCATTGTCATTGACAGAAGATAGATGTAGTAATAATTGATGCTGCTATAAGGCGATAGCGCTGACAGAGGAAGCAGCCAGAGGAGTGTCGCTCCCGTCATAATTAGGTTGGGACAGATGGCGAGAAACTTTGAAGAGAAAGTTGTTTCTTGTGAAGCTTTTGTGCCTTTTTTCCAACCTGCCTTGTCACCTAATCCTTATTTGAGTGACAATTTAGTTCCACACATCTCTCTTACTTTTACATGAACGACAGCCAACTTGCATTGGGACGTGGCAGCAAGCATCTGTCAGTCTATGCTCATAATATTGTGAAGAGATTTTCAGCTAGAGGAGATCCACAGTGATTTGGAGTCTGAGAAATGATTTATGGTTGAAAAAGCTCAGGCTTAAAAGATTTTAGTAGAGTGTGAGAAATGAACAAAAACGCGTGCCGTGAATACTGAGGTCTTCCTTTATCTTCAATTAGACTCGATAATGGCAAAAAAAATTACAGAAGTGTTGTCATGTCACTAGCTCATTCAATGAAGGTCTGACTCAAAGTCTTAACCACCTGCCATGGCAATTGAAGATGCGTTAACTCTTTGTTCATTCACAGCAAACAAGATGCAATCACTTAGAAATATGAACATTTTCACTGTCCTCTCATAGTTTGGGGAAATGTGTGTAAACCATAAAACTGTTTATGAGACATGAGTTCAGTTTGTGACATATTTAATGTGTACTTTGAATGACGTTGGGCAGTTAGTACTGTCAGCAGCAACTAGTAAGAATGAACTAAAAACAAATAACAATACTTAACCAGATAATATCTACTGGACTTAACCACAAACCTGAGATTAGTTTGGTGGCATTATCTTTTCAGATATTTGTCACTGATAGTGATTGGTCCGAAAGCCACTGGAGCCGCAGCCCATCCAAATGGCCCAAAAGCCACTGAAGGATTTTTGTAAAAAGAAGCAGAAAAAAATATGAATGTGTGGTCATTTTCAGGCTCTTTTTTGAAGTGTACATTTTTTGACATTAGGGTCTTTAAAGGGTGCAAGGATCACACGAGGGTTAAAAACAACTAAAGTAAGCAAATTTCACAAACAGTTTGGGATTTTCTTTTGGGATATTTCCTTCAATAGTGCATTATCCAAAGAGAAAGATAGATTCGCCCTCTGTCCAAACTGACAAAATAATCAAATACTAAAATCATACCTACCTGTTAATAAAAGACGCATTTTAAATGTCACGGTCTTCTCTTCAGGGCAAACTTAATCATGGCAATCAGATATAAGACGATAGCAAACAATAAAAATGAATGGAGAACACTGTGGAGTGGTTCGACATTTAGCATATGCACAAGTGTGGGAGCCCAGAGTTAGACAGTGCATGAGTGGAATATGAAAAGGCGTTGTATGAAAGGTTAATGAGAAAGACTGGAGTGGTCTCTGTCATTTGACACTTCCAGGTCTGAGGAGCCTAAAGGAGCGTCGAACTGTCAGCGAGAAGGATGAGTGAATACAGTCAGGCTTTGTAGGGAAAACACAAAAACAAACATATGAATTATTAATAAAAGGGCCCATAAGAAGATGCAAAAATGGCTACGTATTACAGTAATCATTCCAAGTTTATTTCTGGAGCATAGTGCTGTGGCGCAGTGGTTAGTGCTCGTGCCTCACAGCAAGAATCTCAGTGGGACTTTCCTGGTTAAATAAAGGTCAAATGAAATAAAAGATAAAACGGCAGACCAATATGATTTACGTTTTAAATTCTTTTTAGCAAAACTCTAATTAGAATTTGTTTACATAACATATTCTAAAAAAGTGAGCAAATATCAAATATGAAGACAAAAAAGCGAGTTCAGTGCGTGATTGTTTTCCCCGTGAGTGTAAAGTGAATAGTTGTCAGCCTAAACAAAAAAAATTATTATATTTTCCTAGTTTTGTAATAATGAAATAGAGCATCTTTGCACTTAATTCTATGCCGTAATTCTGCCTCATACCAATTCCTTTGTTTAACTTATATTTATAATATTTTATGATTGGCTCGTGTTGTGACATGCCCTTAGAGCTACCACAATGTCCTCAGCCTCACACGTTTTTCCTTTAGATTGAAAAAGTGCACCGTCTGATCCTGTCCTTCTTATACATGAAGATACAAGTACAAAATGTGTCAATTAACACACTGCACTTGCTGGTTTCTTATAGCACCTTTAGGTTTAATCTGACACTCGATAATATGTCTCCCATATTGTGTCAACGGGCCCACCTAGACCCTTGCTTTCTGTGTGAATAACTCTTGCATCATGCTCTATGAATATTTTCCTCAAAATATAAATTGAGCCCATGCTTTTGGCAAATAACAATAGACAAGTACAACTCAGGGTCAGGTAATATGTTTCTTGTAGACGTGATTACCACATGATGATATCCTTCTTTACTCTTATGTTATCGTAACAAAGTAAAACTACAAGAACGTCATTTTTTAAAATACGTACATGTTTGTGAGAAGAACTGAGAGCTGAATATTTGAAGTTTCCAAAATCATTTGTCATTCTATGTTAGTGAATTGAACCTGTTGATGATAACACATGTAAAAAATTGGTTTAATCCGAACACCGTCTTTTGCTGTTGTTGTCCAGGAGAGGAGGCTGTGTGCTCACCCCTTCATGGAGGTCTATAGAGCGGGACAGATCCTCTACATTGCCCCTCTGGCTCGACAGGGAGATTTCTACGTCCCAGAGCTCCGACCACTGCCCACACACGAAGACTCCCTCAGTGACTCCGATATATCAGGTTTGGGATCTGCATCATACTGTGTTTGTTTGGTTCATAGGATCAAGCCTCTGTAGCTGAAAGGATCATCACTCGTGTTTGTTCAGTGGAAATACAACGGATCATTAACAAAAGACCCTACATACTAAGAAGATTAATCACTTTCATGGAGATAAGTGAGGGTTTGTGCTATTATCCATTGTACTTACTTTTATCTAATTTTCTTAACAAAACCATCTCAATTCAACACTTTACCTTTATTTTGTATTGAAAATTACACCACATTGTTATATTGTAATTGTATTTTATATTGATCAACACAAATCACAACCAATTTGCAATAAAAAAGGCTTGCTAATCATTACTGACCAACTTCAGAGTCCTGCCCAGCCCATCTAAGCTACTATAGGCCTTTATATTTATTCACCATTAGAAATTTAGATTTACATATTGAACAAGCCTATATTGAAAAATTAATAATTGCAGGGCAGGGCTTGTTTATTTTCTCAGGCCAGCTTCTTTCATGTCAAAACAGCGTGCAGGCAATATCCACCGTTCCCCAGGTCTTGACTCTGGTGGGACCCTCGGGAGGTGGACCTTATGAGCCTCGCCGCAGCAGCAGAGGCTCATAAGGCAAACTGTAATCGACACGTTAGGAGGTGTTAATGAAAAGCGCAGACACTACAGCAGCTTGTGGTGGGAGTGATATATACTGGCAGGACGGGGTCTACACACTGTCCGACCAAAGCCATATGAACCACTATATGATTCCATTTGACCTCAGTGAGCGACCCAGGGTTCTGAAGGTGTCATTTTTTTGGAGCTCTGTCCGTGATCAAACCAGTCCTTTCTTTTAATGACATTGGAGCAGTGAGTTGTGGTTTGTTTGTTTGTTGGTAAGTTTGTGAACTCTCTGCATTCTCCGAAATAACTATTGTCTTCTTTAAAATGTTTGATATATGTAAAGCTTTATGTGTCTCCGTACACGTATAGACATTGGATTGCAACAGACAGGCTCATACATTTTGCATGAAGCACATTTAATTGAGAAAAGGGAGAATTATTTTCATACCATCCATCCATCGATCCATTTTCTTCCACTTGTCCGTTTCCGGGTCATGGGGGCAGCCGTTGGAGCCACAGCCCCTATGGCTCCTCCTGCAGGTGGTGGGTCCACAGGAGGACGGCCTCACGATTAACCAGGCCTGTTGGTCTCTCATAAGGGGCTTCTGAACCGCTCTTTGTCTGACCCGTCACCTAGGACCTGTTTGCCATGGGAGACCCTACCAGGGGCACGAAGCCTCCAACAACAGAGCTCCCAGGATCATTTGGGCGCTCAAACCCCTCCACCACGTTAAGGTGGCGGTTCCAGGAAGGGCTGGGATTTTCAAACCCTAAAGGCTCTATACAAGCTTTTATTTGTTTACCAACCATTTCAGAGGGACTGTGTGAATTTTATATTGTTAATTGTGGTTCATGCTTTCCTAATGCATTTCTAACATCTTAATTTTTCACGGGGATGCCTTTGTTATGAGCATGTTTCATAACGTTTAGATGACAATAATTTATCTGGGTAATGAAAGCAACTTTTAACCAGCCTGCTACAGTAGTTCACCATCAATAAAAAGGCTTTATAATTAGATGCACATGCTTTTTTGCTTTATATGTGCCAAATAAGTTGGGAGTAGGTTAACAATATGAGCCAGTTATTTGCCTACCTACTCACATAAAGTTGGGAGAAAAAAAAGACAATATGGTAATGTCCTTTTCATGACATCTGTCCTTGCCATATCCAATCTTAAAATATGAAGGGGTCAATCATTACTTCCATCACATTATGACAGACTTGGTGGGTCCTCAGTGGTAGTGCTGAGTGTGGGGGTTGTCTGTGTGAATAATGTGACAGGTATCTGCTGCTGCTGTCACCGTCCTATCAGCTTCACAGGGTCGCCAGGGGCAACGGGGACACGAGGGGCTCCCGTGGTCTGCTGCTTTCCACCACTGCCACCAATAACAGTCCATCCACAAAAGCTACTCGCCCTTATCAAACATCTCAACTATATCAAGCATCAAGTCTGGGCACAAAGGACGCCTCGCTCTGTCAGGGAATGGCTGAGGACGGGGCGTGAGGGCTGGCTTTAGAAGCGGAGTTGTATTGGAAGTACTATTATGAAGTGATTTTTAAATTTCTGAAGTACTATAGAGGGACTATAGACCTATTCCGTAGTTAACATTGAGAGCCAATGAAACAAAACTCAATTTCCTAAAATTGCTTTTACGCAAACAATTTTTTAATGAGATTTAGAGGTGTTTGATTTTAAAGCTGTGGTGATTAAATTATTTTCTTGTAGTAGAATAACCTTCATTTGGCACCATAGATCTACATTGTAAACGCGACATTCACAACAGAAAAACAGAACATATGCGCCATTGTATGTCAAAATATAGTGCATTTTCCTCCAGCACAAACCAGGAAGTCAGAGGCTAAAATTAGCATAGCATTAGCATTGACTATTAACTCAAGTGAACAACTGGGATCAGCGCCGGCCCTAGCCAATTTGGCGCCCTAGGCAAGATTGAACTTTGGCGCCCCCCACCACCAAAAAATAAAAAATAAAAATAAAATGTCCTTTTTTTTCCCCCTTTAATTTATGTTTCTGCGTATTTCTTGATCCAAATAGCATGCCATAATTGCTACATTTTTGGATATGGTTAAGGCTTGTTTTTATTTTATTATGATTATCATTGTTATATTATATTACGATTATCTATTCAACAAAAAAACAAAAACAAATCAGAGCATGTGCATCATAAAACACACAACAGTTCTTTCGGAGGAGGAACCTCCACTTCTGAAGTAAATTTCCGAATTTTCATTGCGATGTTACACGGCTCCCCGAGGGCGGAGAAGGACCAAAGAAGGCTCGTTTGAAAGCTTGAAATCTCTAGTTTCCAACACAAAAGAGCGAGTCTCTATCACTTTCTGTTCCAAAGTTATGTCCGAAAATCGGCGATGTTCTAGATGGCGGGAGTATGGGGTTCAAAAATTCAGGCGCAATTCGGCGCCCCCTCCTGCAGATGGCGCCCTAGGCGGCCGCGTGGGTCGCCTATGCCTAGGGCCGGCCCTGATTGGGATGTGCGGAGGGTTTGTGAGAGCTAGAAAGACATTTAGGCAAGAGAGAGATTTTACTCAACTACCTACGACTTTCACGGTTTGATTCAGGTGTTACAGCTTTAACATCAAGTGGTAACTTTAGCTATGTTTAGAATTAAGATGAGGATTAAATTGATAATTGTTTTTAAAGGCTACAATCCGGTGTGGCTTGTTTACATGCATGAGAACCATATATGTTCATTAACATGCACTGTCCCGACCAAATAAACCAATAAAAAAATAAAATTAAAAAAACACCCGCTGAATGTATTTATTATTGATTTTATTTATTAGAGAGGTTAAAGAGGGACAAAAAATGGAGAGTCCATTAGAGTAAGGAACTTCCGGGGCCTGCTCCCATGTCCTGAGGCTCTAGCAGCTACGTACATGTGTCTTTCACAGTCTATGGGTTCAACCCTAAATGACGACCGGTCAAGTGCCTAAAAAACGCCTTTAAGGTGCATAGGATTTTTTCTAAATATGTGATAAGCATGACACACCAGGGGCCCCAGATATGAGATATGTTCAAATCAAATTGGGTTTTACTTATAACTTTTGTTATGTTTATTTATCCATAATTATACACACAAATGTGTACATGATTTAAAAATAGTTTATGTTTGGAGGTTCTTGAGCTTATTATCTTATCAGAAACCACAAACAGTTGGACACTTTGGGTTGCCAGATCCAATGGCTAAAACCAGTATGCAAATGAACACCGAAGGCTTCTCTTTCATCTAAATTCTTGCTACCAAAAAATTCAGCACCTGTCCCCAATCAAGCCCTAATTGGCTCTGGCGCGCGCCTTCAGTCCAGAGCGTCTGGGCTTTACAGTCAAGTGTCCACATGATATTGAGATGAAGTAAAGCAACCCAGTTTGAGTTGTGATTATCCTACCATTTTTAAACCAGTAAGAGCACATGATACATACCGTAAAGGTCCTATATTTTACTTTGGGTCATTTCCATAAACTAAAATAACGTATACTATGGAAAACAAGTTATTCAGCCATTTGTCATTTGTGACCATCTTCAGCTGGCATAGATATCGCGAAATACAAGTTGCCATGCTTCTGTTAGTAATATATGCTTTGTTGAGGCAATTGAAGGGCTTCAAACCCAGTGAAGCTGTCTGGACTAATAACAGAAACAGAACCTTGTTGTGACATCACCAGGTGGAGCGACCTTTTGAGACGGGCAAAAAAAAAAAGAGAGTAAAAGTCACATAATTTTCTTTCAAGCAAATAATGTACAGTATGTTTCCTTCCTTTGTCTTTAGCCCCACATCAGGCACCAGGAAACAGCTCTTTGTAATTACAGTCTCTTCAGAGCTATCTTCATCTCCCCTGTCTCTCTGAGCATTGGCATTGACAAGCGTGCAGCTGCCACTACACGTTACACAAAGCAAGTTTTCACTGCTTAATACCCACATCAAATCTATTCACTTGAGTGGTCGCCGTAAGTTGATTACCGGACAGGATCCGCTGCTGTAACGATGATGAAATATGCATCCATCTTTGTAGTCTCCTACATCTTGACACTGTTACACACAGGCTGTGTTTTCCTGTGTTTAATTTTGCTGTCATTTATATAGAGTTACAGCATATGCCGGTGGTGATAGTTGATGTTCCTGCCAAATGGGGCGATTTTCTTTCTTGTGTTCAGATGTGAATAGGATTTTCTTCTCCTTTGTTGAGTAAAGACCAGGTTCTGTAGCTTTCAGGCTTTGATGTCTCCAAATGTTATTGACCAACTGCCAATTTTTTTTTATCACTACACATTTTTATATTTGCTTATTTGTTTACTAATGTCTTGACTTGGCATAAAGTGTCATTTCAGCTTTTGTTCTAGAACTAATAACTATTGTAAACAACAGAGATATAACCATTTGCATTGTTCACCGCTTGTTTTCACACTATTGTTGGTATCTTTTTTTTATATAATTGAGAGAATAACTGCTACATATAATTATAAGCATTCAATTAGTCAAGTACTTAATTCTGCATTTGCATATCAGAGCTTGACAACTAAAAGCTGTCTTTGCTAAAAATAAAAAATAAACTTTTTCTGTGAGATCCTTACCAATTCTTTTGTCTAGAAATGATACAACTTACTAATTTACCAGGTAACGCATTAATCATATGTCCACAGATCATCACATTGCAAGAAACAAACAATGTTCATATAGTGGG
This sequence comes from Neogobius melanostomus, assembly GCA_007210695.1. Taxonomy (NCBI): domain Eukaryota; kingdom Metazoa; phylum Chordata; class Actinopteri; order Gobiiformes; family Gobiidae; genus Neogobius; species Neogobius melanostomus. Next base: position 1,793,563 of record VHKM01000159.1, read on the forward strand.
ATGTTGTACCTTATGAACATTGTACCTGGAATTTAATTTAGCTTCATTCACTCAATCTTGAGTAATGCTGGTTAATTTGGTTGTTTCTTATTCCACTGCTAAAATAATCTACGCAACTTTTTAAGCCCATAAACGTGTTCTGAGCAGTTCTCGGCTCAAACTGCTTTATTATGGTCCCATTGATTTGTTAGTATCTCATTAGCAAACAACCACTGCTTGTACAATCTTTGAAACATTGAAAGTTCCCACTTTACAACAGGTAAAGACCAACACATAATTGCTGGTCAAGTGTCTGTTCCTTTCACAGACATTATTTTGTATTTTAGTTTATAAGGTTTATAAGCCACAATTATGCGTGATATTATTTAGCTTTTTATAGTGCTGTAATACATTTTTTAACTACTTTCTCGTGTGTTTTTTTTTTTTTTTTTTTACCTTGAATCATCTCTTCTGCTGGAGTTAATTGTCACTGGATTTCACTGTGGGGATATTGATTTGCAGAGTACCGCATTTCAAAACAGTCTCACAAAAGCAAAAAGGTCAACAGCGTGGAAGGAACAGGTACCAAATTGATAATGTTAACTGCCAACACACAAACAAGCAGAACACACTGGAGTCAAGAGCTTTGGACATGATCCCCCATCTAATTAACTGAGCCCAGGACCTTTAGCTTGAATAAAGTTAATAAGTAACATTTCCAGAGACTATTTTTGAGTTTCAGTCATGGCAGTTTCATTTTAGTTTATTATCATTCAGTCAGAGAGATTGGTTTTCCAACATTGTGCACTTCCTTTCATGTTCAAGCCGAGACACATTGTTAACCACCAGCTCCAAGTGCAAAAAAAAAGAAGAAAAAAAAAGATGCAAGCGAGAAATGCATATGGAGAAGTACATAACACGGCAATTTGGGAGATTACATTTTAAAAGCTAATGTAAAAGTGCCTCTCTTTGAAGCATCAAAGAATAGCTGTAAGCTCCTGTTACAGCAGTTTGTACCTTAATAGTTTCAAGTAAAGAAGTTACGCGTGCAGTGCTGTTTGACTGCATGGTCAACGCCGTCTTTGTATTTTGAAGATTACATTTTATTATTTTAAATGGAAGTTTCTGGACATGTTTTTTTTTTTTGTCTGAAGAAGATTGTGTTGGTTTTATTAATTGGTTCTGTGCAAAATTAGTTACTCAGATGAAAGAAAGAAATGATACATATACAAGCTAATGTTAATGTGTTTTAGACTGAATGTAGCGTCGCACAATTGAGCTGAGGGAAGTGTTTACCTTGTTTCTAGTCAGGAACTCCTTTATTTCATTTGCCAAGGTGTCAGAAAAAATGCTTTTGCTCAACATTCTCTGTAGCCTTTTCGAAGAGTAAGTTATTTATTGAATTACTTTCATACCAGCTATTATAATTTTTACCCAATTCAGGCAGGATTTTTTGTTCAGGAGTGCATGTAGGGGCTAAGCCTTCTGTATGTTTTAGGTTGACAGAGGAAACCAGACACAGCTTTAGATTACTAGTTGCGTACAACAATTTTGGTAACCACCTGTAAAAACGGATATACCAATATGTTATTAAACTTTTGGAGAGACGTGTGGAAAATGACAATTTTCCAGGCTTTTATGTTTGAAGCAGGGATCGGAGGTAAGTGTACGCGATGCCTAATCTTTTTTGCAAACTGCTGTTTATGTCCTTGACATGTCGAGATCAATGCTTCCATGTGGTAGGTTGCTAAATATTTTTTTGTTTGACTCCTCACACTTACAGTTCTCCTCCTCTTTGTAGGTGCAGAGTCGAACAGCGAGTGCAGTCTGGGCAGTGGGGTGGCCCTGTCCGAGAGCAGAGAGTCCTCCCTGAACCGGTCCTCAATCCGCTCGGGTCCAGAGAGGGGTTCCTGCGACAGAACCAGCAGATCCAGGTCTAAAGAACTCATCGGGGACCAAGATGGCCGACAGGGAGAGAGAAAGGAGAACCACGGTCAGGGTGAATCTGTCCAAAAGAGCCAGGAGGTCTCCACTCAGGAACTGTGGGGAGTGGTGGGAGGGGGGAGGAGTAGATGAACATAAGAGAATGTGAATTATCATACCTCAAATGCCTGTCAATGGTGTCCAGTAAAGGGAAAGTAGTTTAAGCGCAGTACAATGGGCACATATCGATACTGCTGATGTATCACAGGTTTTCCAGAAATCGGTCAGTTCCTTAACCCTTTCATCAATTCAATACTGTGCGTTTAAATAAAGTACCATAAAGTTCCAACAGATGCAATCCACCGCTCCTATTATGCATGGCTAAGGCCATCGCTAACACCCAGAGCAGCTTGAATTCTGACTGTGGAGGGTCTGCAGGCAATACTATTCTGATGATCTCAGAGAAAGAATAGGCTGTATGCATGCGAGTTGCACATTTCGGGTGCAATATCCAAACGGCGCTGTCCAATAAGGATTAGCAATGTTTTGCAACATCAATGAATAGCTCACGAAAACACTATGGACAGTGAGATACTGATGGGAGGTCACTGGCTACGTGTTAAAGACATTACGTTGGATGTAAATACTTGACTGCAGGAAACGTTTATTGAGGTGGGACCTTTTTAGTATAAAAACAACACCACAAAAATTAAACAACTAAAACGTATTTATACCAAGAATAGGACAATTATTTTTGAGCGGCTTGTTCAAAATCCTGGAGCTTTTTTAATTTTATTTAGTGTTAGCTGTTAGCTTCAAGACAAAAACACTGTGATGAGCAGGAAGTTTCCTCCACTGAAGTCTTTGCTCCTGACGTGATGTTATTAACATGATGCTGTGACTGTCCACATGTAACTCACTGCCTCCATGTGCAATCATGAGCTATTTTTTCGGGGGGGAAGACAAGACGCCGCTACTAACTCATAGGGAAATAATGAGACGGTAAGAGCAGCGTTTCCTGAGGATCCACTCGGAAGTCGTGTGTTGCGTATATAGCTTCTTTGATGCCTTTATTTAGTCTTTAGAGTGGAAGCAGATCTTGCTCCGAATCAAGCCGTGACTTGGGGCACTGACTTTGTGTTTTATGCAAATTAGCCAAGTGGTCTCTGTTGATTTTATTCACATCAGATTGGTACTCAGTATCGCTGCTAAGTATTGAACAGTCCTAATTATAGAAATGATCTGTGAAAAGAAAGAGACATTTTTAGGTAGATTTCATTGTCAAAAGTGTTAAAACAAGGGCTGTGCCAAAGGGCTGCTGTTTTCTTTGTATGTGTGTGTGTATTTTGCAGACATGTCTGTGTTAGAGAAAGCAACAATATCAAATGTGAATGTTTATCCAGGCAGGTTATGTTAATTATATAGTTCATACAAATTAGCTTTGTTCAAATCAAACTTTGCCATGATTTTTATACCTCAAATGTATCTGTTTTACAAGTGCCTGTGAGAACAAACCAAATGCGTTTCAATGCAAATATCTTCATGTTCAAAAGGTATCGATTTTAATTGTCTAAGTATTGATTTGGATTCTTCAGAGCTTGGCGAGCCTCAGTGTGATATACATCAACAAACTTCAGTATTGTGGAAATGTCAAATTATTTTAGTTTATGTTAAATTGCTGTAAGTCGTAATATGTAACACAACCTGGTAGAAGATTGTGAGTATGATCCTCATGCTACTGTGGGTTCGCCCTCCCTCAAAAAACGTTTGTGACTTTAAATGCCCACTGTGAATGAATTATAGCTGGCTAGTTTCCCAGTGAAAAGTGAAAAAGAAAATAGTACGTGTAAACTGCTGAAATAACTTGAATTTTTCCATTAATTGTCTTTTCATAGATATTTACTTGAAATCTTTTGGCCTCTTTTGTATTTTTTGTGCTGTAATTTGTTGGGACGAACACACACCTTTTATAGTATTTGAAAACAAACGCCTTAGATATGTCCTTTCCAAATGGTTGAATGTATTTTGCAAACACTGACTCATAAAGATGTGTTTTTACATCTCACTGCTGATGTTTGTTATTGTGCTGGATGATGATAGTATCACAGCGCTCTATTTTTCTGTCCTGTTGAAAAGTTTAAATGAAAAGGAGGAATAATTAGGGCTCTGCTGTATTCAGCGCGCTGCCTCCTCCTCCCAGCCACATCACAATTTGTCTGGGGCCAACATGACAGCACCACTGACCATTAATATTCATTTGACCAGGTTTAAGCCGCATCTAGAAATAAACAGCTTTATTCAGATACACCCCCTCCATCTTCACACAGTATTTTCTCTTTTATAGATGTTTGGGCATCGCTGTCTTCCATCCGTCATCTGAGGGTATTATGTCAAAACAATGCTGTATTAATCAAGCTAATGGTAGCGGTTTAGGTCTATTTTTCCTCTGTTTTGGGACCTCTGTGCTGGCTCCCGTCCCGCAGGTCCGTTCAGAAGGACCACCTGATGACCTGCAGTGTACAGAGCCAGCATTATCCAGACCCTCTAAAAACAAGGAGGAGAACCCCACTGAGCAGCTCACAGCCAGAGGAGACACAGTGAGCCTGTGCATACAACTCGCACACTGTCTATAGCAGGCCATTATGGATGTGTTTCTCAAATGTACAGCTCACATCCACAAAATAAAACAGAACATACAATTAGCCCCACCTGAACCGAGCACAATTTGTCCAGTTTGGCTTTACCCAAATCTGAAAGCTTCTTGAGAAAAATTGTCAAAATAGCTACAAAAATTAGATGAAAACAACAAGAGTGACAAAAACACGACAAAGAAGTGAGAAAATATTGTTTTGTTTTGTTTTTATGAATCCTTGAAAATAAGAACAAATCTAGATCACCACAATAACCCTCACATTGTGAATGCTTCTGTGGTTTGGTAACTTTGGTGAGTTCAAACTTTGGTTCCACTTGGCACTGTTCCCCTCTGATAAACAAAGTCCCTTCTTTTTAAATAACCACAGTTCATTAATTCACCCCAGTTGCCTGAGTCTGCAGAACATGGACAATCTATACAGTGAGCTTTGTTTATGTTTTTAATCTAAATGCTGATTACTCTTGAATAAGGCTCCGATTCCCTCTGGAAAACTTTTAAATGAGATAAATGAGCGTCAACACACTGCGGGTGGGGTAGTGCATGTGGGTTATAGTCACTGACACAGTGTTAATAATGGGGCTCATGTTAAGTCATCTGCTGGCCCAAGGTTGTTGTTGTTGTTGTTGTGTGGTTTTGAAGTTAGTCATCTTTATACATTATATAAAGTTCATTGATTCTTATGAACATTTCTTTGGAGAATGCCCACCTAGCGGTGCAATGCAACTAAAACAAACATTACATAAGTGAACGCTCAATGTGCTGTTCACACACCAAACTAAACTGTTTTGTTTTTAATCACAATATGCATGGATATTTGCAGAAATAGTCACTACAGCCATCGGTACAGCTTGGCCATTCACATCCACCATGATCCCCAAGAATCGAACCAACCACCTCTGAGAGACAGGAGCGTTTAAGCTCTCTGCCAACCAACAGTTTTTACCACTGCATTTTAACGGTAGGTTTAGCCTATTTTCTTGGCCCCAAGAAATGTGTCTTCCGCTTTTGATCCAAGGATGGACCTCACTGGGGGTTTTGTATGTTTCGCGGTGATGGGGATTGGGGAAACCGCAGCATCCAAAGGAAACCCACCCGGCGCACGGAGAAACCCCCACTCAGCCCCCATGTAAAGCCTTTACATTTGTAAATTCAAAAAAGCAATCAATCAGTTATTGATTCAAATACAATATGTTTCAATTCTTTCTACTTTCTGTGCAGTGATTCAATGTTTTATACTTCACATATAACCTTTCTGATGCAACCCATTCATCTATTCATGATCCAGATTCCAATTCAATAATCTGACTTGCAGCAAACCCCTTGTGTTCCACTCAAAATATATATTCTTGTTTGGAAAGCACCACACATAATAAATCAAACTACCTCTTTAGCGTTATGGAAGCAGTGGGGCTCGACAATCTCACATTCTGAACAGCAAAATAGAGGCATCTCGTTGCTTTGCATGCGAGCTGGTGAGAGCATCAGCATCCTTAATAAAATAGACAATGTGCCCACTTCCCTTTGCTTTATTCTCGGCACATACAAAGTCCTGCATGATCCTGTAACATTTACACATATAAAGTGTGGCTTGAATTTAAATTTAATTTTGTCTCTCAGGTAGAAGAGCCTTTTATTGAGACTGATCCAATTCTGACCATTTGGCCCTGCAGCACTTGGCTTGTTGCAGTCCCTATAATTTTGCTTTGACATTAATTGGCATGTTCCTATCTAAACTGCAAGCCACCCCACATGAAGCCTGAACTCTTGTAACGTAAACAACTATTCTATTTGCAAAGGAAAATTGGTCCCTTTGTGTTGCCATACGAATCATGCAACAAGCTAGAGCCGCTTTTAATTGCCACTGTAGTTTGGGAGAAAGTTTTGCAGGGAAGTACGGTTAGTGCAGATGGCTGTAGGAAAAAGTGTGTTTTGTATATTTGCTTGCTTGCCTCCCTGACAAGCAAGCACACTCACTTAGATCTAATTGAAATGGTTTGTTTTTTGGCCCACAGTTATAGGCGCAAAACAGGCTAGAGTGGAGTAGAGCATTTGACAAATTCACAATGGAGTGCTCACTAATTATGCGACGATTGCCATGCTGCTGATGCAATTTAGGTCTACTCTTGATTGTTTTCTTTGGACAAGGAGTAAAATGTTTAAATTCAGAGCTACGTAAACAGATATGGGATCATTAAAAAGTAAGCTAGTAAGTGCTGTATGTAAAGTCGAATATGCAGTGGGTTGCATAAGTATCGGTCCCCCTTTAACTTTTCAACATTTTTCCCCACTATGGACCATAAACATAAATATATTTAATTGAAATTGTATGTGAAAGACACACACTAAGTGACACACAATCTTGAAGTGAAATGAAATTTATACATGATTTTGAACTTTTTTATGAATTAAAAAACTGAAAAGTGGGATGTGCAAAAGTACCGGCCACCCTTTCCTTTTAGTGCAACCAATTGCCTTCAGAAGTTGAATGAAGATTTCTAAATGATCACATGTTGACCCAATGACTAAATAGAGTCTACCTGTGTGTAATCTGATCTCACTTCAAATACAGCTGCTCTGTGATGGTCTCAGAGGTCTGTTAAGAGACTATTGGGGAGCAGACAGCATCATGAAGTCCAAGAATATACCATCCAGGTCCAGGATAAAGTTATTGAGAAGTATAAAGCTGGGTTAGGTTATAAAAAGATGCCCAAAGCTCTGAACATTTCTCAAAGTACAGCTAAATGGAAAGAGTATGGCATCACTGCAAAGCTACCAAGACCCGGCCGTCCTCCTAAACTTACTGACCGAACAAGGACAGCACTGACCAGAGCTGTTTCCAAGAATGATGACCCTGGATGAACTGCAGAGAGCTACAGCTCAGGTGAGGGAAACTGTACACAGGACAACTATTAGTCGTACACTGCACAAATCTGGCCTTATGGCAGAGTGGCATTTTTAAAAGAAAACCATAATAAGTCCTGTTTGCTGTTCTGCAAATCATCCATAGGCTTCTTGGTAACAGCTCTGGTCAGTGATCTCCTTGTTCGGTCAGTAAGTTTAGGAGGACGGCCGGGTCTTGGTAGCTTTGCAGTGATGCCACAGTCTTTCCATTCCTGGATGGTGTATTTAACTGTACTTTGAGAGATGTTCAGAGCTTTAGATATCTTTTTATAACCTAACCCAGCTTTATACTTCCCAATAACTTTATGCTGGACCTGTCTGGTGTGTTATTGGACTTCATGATGCTGTCTGCTCCCCAATAGTCTCTTAACAGACCTCTGAGACCATCACAGAGCAGCTGTATTTGAAGTGACATTAGATTACACACAGGTAGACTCTATTTAGTCATTGGGTCAACATGTGATCATTCAGAAATCTTCATTCAACCTCTGAAGGCAATTGTTTACACTAAAGGAAAGGGGCGCCGGTACTTTTGCACATCCCACTTTTCAGTTTGTATTTATTAAAAAAAAAAAATCCAAATCATGTATAAATTTATTTTCACTTCACGATTGTGTGTCACTTACTGTGGGTCTTTCACATAAAATTTCAATTAAATATATTTATGTTTATGGTCCATAGCGTGGCAAATGTCGAAAAGTTAAAGCGGGCCGATACTGTATAGGCATTATACACCAGTAAGACGAAGGAGATGGTGATCAACTTCAGACTGCACTGAACACTACTGTAAGAGACTTTAAGAGTTTGTATTATTCATTGTGTAAGATACCCTTATTTACTATTACTTGTGTGCACATGTTCCTGACTGTTTGCACCCCCTGAGTGTTTCTTGAGAGCTGAAGTAACAATTGAATTTCTCCATTGTGAGATCAATAAAGTTCTATCTTATCTCATCTTATCTTAAAGCAAAGGAGGAAATGCACCAAAATGCAAGGTATGACTCAATAGAACTACTATAAAGTAAATAATTGCTATATGCCCTCAAGAAATGTTTGCACCCCCTGGTAAATATGAGGGGGAAATGATTTTGATGTCTCTGTGTGTGTACAAAAATGTTCTCCTCACTTTGGCCAGTATTTGAGGATTGTTGTCTTTTTGGAGTGTTTCTTATTTCTCTCACATACACCTGGGTAACTAGAAACAAAATGTGATATTCATTGTTTCTTATACCTTAGAATTATAAATACAGTATGAGGTCACACATTGGTCATATTCTCATGAAATAATTGGAGACTGTTTGTCTCAGCTCACAGTCGCGAGGATGAATCTAGTCCTAGGTGGGCAAAGGCCCGGAGGCCAAATATATCACCAAGCCCCAAATGCATTGGCTTAAAAGGGTGAACAAATAACAATGTTTTCACTGACATACCGAAAGGTAATCCACAACTGCTGCTATTTTGTTTCCTTTTATTTGATTATATATTCAAGTTCAAAAACCCAAATGTGGCCTTCGCGTCAAAAGGTTTGCCCACACCCGTCCCAAAATGCGGAGGCATGGTGGCTGAGTGGTTACTAGGATGTGGGTTCAGTATCTCTGTGGAATTTGCATGTTTCTCTTGCCGTGTCTGGATGGGTTTCCCTCGTCACCCCAAAACATGCGCATTAAGTTAATCCTCCAGCCAGGGGATTATATACATATAGGGTAAAATAACTTATTCAATGATTAAAAAACAAATTTAAAAAAAGTGTCATTTCAATTGAGCTTGTATTCTGTGATCAATTTTATTCATTTTGTGGCAACAATATGAGGGGCAACTATTTGGATAGTGCCTCATGTCCAAAGTCAGAAATGGGGATGTGGCTTTGAGGATTCAGGGCTATAGGACCAAAAATCAAGGTCTTGACATGGCCTTCCCAGTGCCCTGATCTGAAAATTGAAAATAAATAAATCAGCAGTTACAAGAGACAATTCAAACCATTTCAGCATTTTATTTTCCATCTATAGTGAGCTGAGTATTTGTTTTAAAGGTTAATTGCAAAGAGTACATTCTTTTTTACAAAACCATATCGTTTGCCTTTTTTCCCCAAGGGAACACAGTAGCCTAAATACACATACACACAGGTAGAAGTAAGCCTCAAATAAAAAACAAAAAAACTAAAACAAATTCGTTACTTGATTTGAGAGGTAGTTTAGGGTTTAGGTATAGGCCTATTTCAACTCTTCATTTAACATCTTCGCAACAGCCTATCGGCAACTCCGGCTCTATGGGGCGCACCTGACTGAACACTGGTCAGTTTGAGTTGTGTTTGTTTGATGGCATGGAGACACATAAAGCCAAACTTAAGGCAGCTTAGGTTATATATGAGGACATTTTAGATCGCTTTGGCTAAATCAATATAGGCCGATATGTTCTGCCTAACAAACGTGCCAATTGAGGATATCAACTGGAGAGCGTCTGAGATTTAATGAGGTGGACCGCGTCTCCCGTCTCTTATTCCCAAACGCATTTGAATAATGAGAGTTCATCACAAAGATCAAATTGGCATAAACACGAACCCAGCTCCACAGGAAATGTCAAAATGAGTGCTGCATTGAAAAAACAAAGAAAAAGAGAAAAAAAACACGCGCCTATATTGGTTTCATTATTTTTCGCTCGCAGCTTTATCTCCCATCGCTACCTTGTGAACAAACGCCGTGCGGTGAGTGAAGCGGCGACACCGCAGCTCTTCCTCTCATTAGACGACAGGGAGGAGAGAGAGAGAGAGAAAGCGCGCGCACGTGTGATCACCCACAACGAGATTTTTCTGAAGCTCTCTTTGAACTTCACTTACAGCCACTCAAGCCATCCGAAGACGTCCATTCAATACGCCGCTCCTAATCGCATTTTTTTTGACACGTTTGACCGTCATTGTATAGGGTTGATTCTCGTTTACGCATCGAGGGAGTTGGCTCGTAAAGGTGAGTCCGGGAGCGTAAGAAGTTTGTTTGAACGAGACTTGCCCGCACTTCTGAACCAAGGATAGATCACCGAGAGACAGCGCGGCACAGCAGCCTGGCAAACATGCCCCGAGTGTGCAACATCTGGACGCGGCACGCCACATGAAGAGTCTCCCTCGCACACACGCGCAGCCGGTGGAGAAGACGCCGGGAAAGCAAGACTGAGAGCCAGGTATCAGGTATGAATTAATTTCCTATATAATTGTAACACGTTTTTTTTTCTCAATAAAAGCTCTATCATCTGATCATTTAAGCTCAAATCCAATATCCATCCTGTGCACGTGCCACATTCACGCACCAGATCAACTAAATCATTATTTTCTGTGATTTGAAATAAATTCAGACGCACACTGTGTCTTCACCTCTCAATTACGCAGCGTAAACTTTATGCGCTTAAGACATCCTCTTCAAAGTAATGAGTGATTATACTATAATATGTCAACTTTACTCTGCTGTCACTCTCTGCTGCATCTTCGATCAAGAGGCACTTTTAGACATTTACGTTTCCTCTGAGATGGTATTTGGACAAATTTAGCTTGTTATTGGCTTTACACTATAATTTATGTGACTTTCTTCTATCAGTAGGTTAGATGAAGCAGAGTTGCTGGTGAAAATGGTATAGCAACCAGATTGCTGTCATGATGCTGTCTGCGGCATTGTCTTTCCTAAACGCACATTTCAATGTTTCCTCCATCACATTATGTATTTATTTATCCGTTTATTTACTTTGCGCCTCTCAAATTGTGCAATCAGCAGGATGTGACTAGTAATTTCTTTCTCCCACCAATAGAAATAGACTGTAATTTTAAACTGAACAGACAAGACAATAAAGAAAATTAACTTTTACTTCAATTGAAATACTTCTATATTTCAAATTCCTGCAGTACGAAGGTCTACAACACATTAACAAATAACTCTTGCAAATGATGATTTATGAAAGTCTGATATAAAGCCAGAACTAGACTTGTGCTTTTTTGAAAATTATTGCTTCACGGCTAAAAGGAGTCTAAAAACATGGACAACATTGTATGCTGGGCTTCAGATTTCTTATTTTTTTTTATTTTTTATGTTTTCTCTGAATGGGATTTATTTGGCTTGGCCCCTCTGAGCTGTGCAGATGGACGGATCAACTGTCTCAGTCAATACCAATATGACAACCTGTAAACATTGGCAGTGAGAAAGTAATTAGGATGTCCCCAAGTTTGCCGTTTGCTATAGCCCTTGCTGCACCATCCCATGCAGTCTGATTAAATATTTGGTGACTTGTCTGGGTCAATAAATCTATCTTTGAATTGCCTCTTAATGCTGTAGACAGACACTATGGGTCCACACATTAGTAAATGAGTCGTCATGTTGAGTCTTGTTTGACAACCTCTACCTGCCCTTAACCTCCCGCTCTTCCTTAACCCGCGGTCACATCCTTTTGCGTGCACTGTACAACACACACTGTCACTAGAGGCCACTGAGCTCTGAGTCATCCTATCACGCACTATAGGCCTATTTAGAATAAGACAGAGATTCCCAAACTGCGGCGGGCAAACCCTTGGTGGCTCTGATGGAGTCTTTTGCTGTTCATGTCCTAAACAAAGCTTGGATTTAGACTTCACGTGGGATTCATGCATATAAATGCACCACATTGAATAGCCATTTGAAATTTTCAAAGTTTAGCAAAAATATGAAAACATGTAATTTAAATGTCACATCGACTTTTCAGATACAACAATTACAGACCCATTTAATTGTGGCTGTAGTGCTTTTGAACGATTCATGCTTTAAAAAGGTATTGTTTTTCTATAAAGCCTAAGAAGGTCATTTACCAGTGCTCATGTGCAAAACAAGTAGTACGTGCACAAGCGGATTCCTGCATTTTCTTTTACACACAAATCATACTCTCATTTACATGTGCGATTTGGGGCCCTAATTCTGTAATGCAGGATATACTGTATCAAATGCTAAGGTTGGTGCTACATGCCCAAAAAGGAAAGGAAAGGACTTTATTTATATAGCACCTTTCACGAACATGGTCACAAAGCGCTTTACATGGGACAATTTTACATTCACTCCATACTTGGTGGTGGTAAGCTACGTATGTGGCTTCAGTTTCCGCTGGGTTTGACGGACAGAAGTGTGACTGCACACATCTGCAGCAACGGTCCTTCTGACCACCATTCATTCACGCACACACATCATTCATGCTGGCCTATTGTACATGTTTTAGTGGTAGGCAAAACCTACGCAGACACGAGGAGAACATGCAAACTCCACACAGAAAGGCTCCGTCCTGGGATCAAATCCGGGACCTTCTTGCTGTGAGGCACGAGCACTAACCGATGCACAACTACAATAATAATAATACCCAATATAAAATAGCATATTTATTTTTAGTTTTCAACTGCTATTTAGCACCTGTCCTGATAAATGACTGATAGCGGTATGAAAGCTTCCTGAACACGCTGTTGTCTAGACTTTGATTGAGGTTGATCCTGGGTTGATCTGTTTAATGTGTTCTGATTTACTTCTTAGTTTATCTCCTCAGTTTGGACCTGGTTTAGTTTGGATTTACAATAGTTTTTACATCATTTTTACATCAAAGAACCAAGTAATTTGATTGCAAGAATATTCCATCCGTGTGTCACAGCTAATGGAGGTCTAAACAAATACAAATACACACTTTCAAGGAAGGAGAGGTGCCTTGCCCATGGATCCAATAGCATTATGCACGAATCGTGGGAGTGGACTTCAAACAACCACCTTAATTGACAGTGGGACACTGCTGCTGCTGCTGCTGGTGATTTCAACCTGGCTTTGATCTGGGCTGAATAGATTTAGACCCATACGCGATATATTGTGTTGCTTTAATTTTTTTCTGGATTGAAGATTGGGGAGAACCAAGACAGTGTTGTCTGTGCTAATGTTCCTCCTTGTGAATTGGAGTAATGGCTCAAAACTGAGTAAAGCACCATTGTGCTTTCTTTATTTCCTTTTCTTTTTGAACTTTGGTTTCAGAGGGATTATTGTACAAAGTGGCTGCAGAGAATGACATTAAGATACTTCTAATGATGTGATCAAAGCCTGATAGAAGAGACTTGAGAGCTATAGGCAGCGCCTCACATTTTGTGCATGCAAGAGAGGATTTTATTGAGTTACTCTTAAGAGGAAGAATAAAATATTAATGCAAAAATATAACATAGAATTTTACATTTTACTTTCTTTTTGTATTCTGTCAAAGAGGGTCAGTGAGGGGCCAGTGGATATCATGCTGTGTGTGCCCCAAGCCCTGATAAGTAACAGTTTTCTTTTGAGCATTCTGTTACTGTCTTCTGGAGAAAAGGACGTCCCCCCATTGCATAGGACTGGCTTGTAGCAACTCTGACCAAAATGAGAGCAATCAAATAGAAACATTAAAGAACTTCAAATGATATGTTTCAATCGGAGTAAAACGTACATAAAATACATATAAAAGGAAAGTGTGTTTGTTATTACATATAGAGTTTATAAAGAATTACAGTGGTGTTCAATGGCCAGTAATTTGAAGTGTAAATAACTGCTCCATTTGACCATGGCCGTCTCCCGTCTGTTTGGGTGTGAATCCATAATTCCTGTACATTTTCACATTTGTAACTTTTGAACCTGATCACTGTTGAGTGTGCATTGAGAGCAAGCTCCCCCGAAGTCTGCAGATCTGAACCACTTCTAGATGATAAATAACTCAGCCTTACTTCTGTGAAAAGTGGGTTGCAAAAATGGCCCAAGACAGAAGTGGCTCCCTAAAATCAGACCATGCATCACCAGTTTGCTATTATTCTTGATAATATGTTTGTTTCATCCTAGCAAAGTGAAAATATGTACCTATAGTGGAAATGACAAAGTATAAATTGGTTATTGGTAACTGCCTACACCAGATTCAAATCAATATCTCAACATTTTTGGAGGCTTTGTCGATATTCACAAAGCGATTATAATGTGAGGAGATCCACACTGCATGTTGACTTCTTTCAGGCCCTCCTCTGGCCGCCCTACTGGGTTGTGGATTCTGTCCTACATAGGTCTTGTCTAATTGGGTGTGTTTTGCCGCGCCATTAATTTGGAGGGTGACCCAGTCTTAGCACCAGAGAGCCCCCATCTGCCGCACAGACCGACCACGGTACTCCTTAACCCCTCCACCACTCTCTCACCTCAGCGCTAATAATAGAACAATGCTACTGAGCCAAACACCACTTCCGAGCCTTATCCGGCTTATTAATATCTTGGTTGTTGCTTCAGCCTCTTCTGCTTTGGCCTTGAACCCTAACACAAAGACATGTAGTAGAATTGTAGTAGTTTGTCTGAAAATTAAAACCATAACTAGGGTTGTCACAGTAACAATTAAAACATAAATATTTACATAAAACATTGCAAAAATAAAGGACGACATCTTTTAATGCCACTGATATATAAAGCATAGCAATATCAGATCTCAAATTTAACACATGAACTGTAATCATTCTGAAGTACATGCAAAAACAAGTAGTATGTTAAGATAAGATAGGACTTTATTGATCTCACAATGGAGACAATCACTTGTTACATCAGCTCTCAAGATCACTCAGCGTGAAATGTGCAATCAAAGAAGTACAGGATAATGTGCAAACAAGTAATAGTAATGGTAAACAGAGGTATCTTATGTGCAATTAATAATAATAAACAACTGTTAGTTAGTTGTTAGCGTGTAAAGACACGCTCATACACTGATACGTAAAAGATTTACAAGGAGGCCTTTTTCTTTGCCCCCTGCCTCAGTCGACCTGTGGAGATGTGAAAATAGCACCAAGCTTTATATTTCACTATTACGCTGCCCATACAGTTAAACGATGCCTCACATACAGCACACTGGCAACAATACATAATAAAGTAGAAATATCACTCCGGTAAACCACTGGTCACAGCCTGACAATACAGCACCGATATTGACGCAGTCGCTCAGCCCAGACACCGCCGTAATACCATCGCTGCATACTTGATTAAATCTGTGGTCTCCAGTCTGCAGTGTTACAATCTCCTTAGCCCATGTTCCAGCGCTCAGTCCTCAAAATGAAGTCTTTCAGTTTTCAAAGCTGATTATTTCAGCCACCGGCCGGTGTTCGAGCGGGAGAGCCTCAGGTGATGCACAGGGTTGAACGTCCGAACAAGCTGTTTTGGGTAAAACAATGATCCAGGGCCATTCCAAACAGAGTCTAGTTCAAAATAAAGTTAAAATGATTATGATAATAAGAATAATAATGGCTTACACGTATTGCGCTTTACAAATAGTAGTCAGTATTCATTCATGCCATACTCAGTGGTGGTAAGCTACAATTATAGCCACAGCTGCTCTGGGGTAGACAGACGGGGGCGAGGCTGCCAGTCTGTGCCATCAGCCCCTCCGACCACCACCAACGACTTACTCACTACATTCATTATGGCCTACTGTATATGTTTTTAGTGGTAGGGGAAACCGGAGTACCTGAAGGAAACCTACACAGACACGGGGAGAGCATGCAAACTCCACACAGAAAGGCCTCGACCTGCTGAACAACAAGATTACAACAAGGTTCAGCCATTCAAGGATCTATCAGATTAAATAGATCTATTAATTAAGTAAGAAGTTACTAAAGTAAAGTTTGTGACATAGCCATAGGTTAAAAAGTACTTTCTTTGTTCTTTAAATGTTTGAAACCTGATTGACTTGATTGTCTTGTTCATGTTTGCAAACCTCTGTAGCAGCCGCTAATGAACAAAACAGGATTTAGCCAAATTCCCAAAGATGAGTTTGGCAACAAAAGTGTAAAGTAAACATATAATTGTTAAGTCGTTGTAAACCTCTTCTTTTATCATTTTTCCATTATCCCATGTTATTAAGCTAAATGGAGTTATTCTCACGATTAAACTGGACATTTTAATGCAGCCATTAATATTCTCAGCACTGGGTATTTGAATCCATCACGTTCCATTAGATGATACATCCATACATCGTTTATAAATATCTCCCCAATTTTGACTTTATCTATTATATAAATCCAGTTTAGACCCATTCACAGAAAGCACATGCGGGGACTGCCATCATGATATCTCTCACATCTCTTCAATATTCATTCAGTCATATTACATGGACTGTAGCTGAATAGACAGACTGTAATAAGCTCCCCACTGTTTGTTAATAGAGGTAGCCTGGTGCCATATCAAAGCCAGTCTCTCCGTACTTGCCAATATGACTTCTGTGTAATCTATATGTAAATACTCTATCTATTTTTACATTTCACTAATGATTTTGCTTCAGGTCATGCTTGAACATATTATAACCTATAAACTCCACACCTGCAGCATAACACCCAGGAACCCCTCTTCAGCTGGAGAAGCTTCTGAAAAAAAAGAGGCGAAACTTCCTACACTCCATCAACCCAGTCCAGTCGATGATATGTGGAGATCTTAACATCACTTGAGACTCATTAGAAACAATAAACTAACATCTCACACCATAGTAACTAGATATTTTGCATTTTGCCTTACCAAAATAAATAATGTATGTATGAGCCAATTATTTGCCAACAACACACACAGAAAGTGTTGTGCTTGTGTTTCGATGGCTTGTTGGTTTACTTGAGGTGTGGTGTATTTAAAGTCATGCATGGTGAGTGTCTAAAATGTCTTTAAATCCAAGAGGATACAGCCAGGCATGTTTTCAGATGGGCACTCCAGGCACTGAACTGCAGAAACCTCTCACTGCCCTCTTTACTCCCACAAACAAAGATCTTTAATAAAACTCTAGATATCACTTTCGGTTCCGGAGCTATCGGCCTTTTATTGGCCAAAATTCGATATTGTGATATACCCAGATATCGGCCTCTATAACAAAGAGACAAAATGTAAGCCCGAAGAATCTAAACTCTACACCGCATCAAGGTTTTTTGCGATCCTTTAAAATGTTTCATAACACTTCAAAACATCTTCTCGGATAAAGTAATAGTTGAATAACCCTATTGAACTTGCCCTAAATTCATGATGCAGAAGTAAATTGGAATTGTGTAACTATGAAGAATGTTGTTGAAACTATGAATTAAAGTTAAAAACGTAGGAAATGATGGAAGCAGTAGCATGGAAGTTAAGAGGAAAGGGATGGGACTAATAAGCGATAACTTCTTCCCATTAGTTTTTGCATAATGTAATTTGTAAAAAAAAAAAAAAAAGTGTGAGTATTCTATATTTAAATCTAAACTTGCACTGCCAATACTTTGATACATTGTATACAAGACACCTTTAGCTACTTTGCATATTTTCCTGTCTATTTCGCACCCCACTGAGGGTTTCTTGAGAGCTGATGCAACAAGTGAATTGCTCCATTGTGAGATCAATAAAGGCCTATCTTATCTTAACCAAAACATATACAAACTATTTCATTCATTCATTTACAAAGCACAACATGGGGACAAAAATAATATTCTACTGTAAAAGGTTAGGAAGGAAAGGTTGGGCTCTGATCTCCTAAAGCAGTGTTTCCCAACCAGGGGTACATAAGCAGTTAACAGAGGGTACTTGTAATTATTTCAGCTGTACAGTAGAAATACACTGAAACTGAATACTAATTGAATATAATTTAAATGCATGGATTTGAGAGTCTTAGTTTTGTTTTGAGCAGAACACATTGGGCCTGATCTTGTGTTTCTAAACACAGACTGCAGACTGGATTTTTGCACGATGACGGAGGGCGCAATGTGTGAGCGCGTGTCTCGCGCCCTCAGAACGACAGATTTCTTGTTACTTTTTCCTTTATACAGTATTTGCTGTATTGTCTCTCAAACTACTGCAGCTTTCACACAGGCTGCTTTCTGCAATTGTTTCTCGTCTTGAACCCTCTTAACAAGGTTTGATTCTTGGAGTGTATGACACTATGTTCTTACTTGAGCTTAGACGAGTTGATGCGTACCTGTCTGGTCTTTGTGCGTGCTCTCAGACACGCAAAAAGACCAAAGATGTTGTTAGCATTTAGCCTCTCCTCCTCTCCTCTATGGGACCAAACGGGGGTGAAGTTAGAAGCAACCAAGCTCTTCCACATTTTCCCTATTTAAATATGGTTACGTGAGTAGTTACATGATCCAAGTATAGTTACACAACATTTTCTAAGCGGATAAAAGGGGTACTATATTGTAAGGCGTAATAACACCTGAGGAGCACTTCGACGTCCACCCAGTAATATCTTCAGAATTATTTAGGACTGACGAACCAGGTGTGAAAGTATTCATTGGGTTTGAGCGCCCAGCGAAACTCATATTTTACTCCAGACTTCTGTGGCAACCAGTGATGCGCGGGGTTGATCCGCAATGAGCGGGTGTCTGCGGTTACCCACGGTTACCCGCGGTTATGAGTCATCCAAAAATATTTTTAATGATTTTCGGCTCGCGGTTGGTTGGGTCGTTTGAAATAAAGATGCAAATTAAACCTTTGGAATTGATATAGTAGCAGACACAGACACACGAGTCGGGTACAATGTTTTGTTTTTTGCGGGCCGAGTTGCGGGCGGGTTAGTTGAAAACGTCGGTTAGGTGTGGGTTGTTTATACATTGACCTGCGCATCACACTAATTCTTGAGAGCAGCTATCGGCCATTTGTCATATCTGGCCAATATTATGCTTTTTATGTATCGGCTTTTCTTTATTTTCAACACTATTTAGATTGTACGATTCTTGTTGAGACTCTCTGACAAGCCCATACCGAGCATCACACCAGCTCTAACTCAGGCCCTGACCGTGCCAGGTCCAGACGCGCTGTGGAGCTGGGACGCCTTGGCCAAAGCCACACAGAAAGCCACACCAGCTCCAGCCCGGAGAATCTAACACACAAGACCTGACCGTGCGGGGTCAAGGCTTATCGGGGGAAGCTGGGTTTTTGAAAAACATGAATAGCCTGATGTAACATCACCAAAATAGTTGCTTGCATTGAAGATATGAAACTATGAGTGAACACATGGGATTATGTAGGGAAAAAAGGATGAAATAACGCAAATTATGTTTTTAAAGTCTTCAAAATTGCCACCCTTCATTTTTGGCATTTTGTCAATGATTCATAAGGTTTTCAACAGTCCTGGTGTCGACATCTTGCAACCCATTGTGAAGATGTCAGAAGTGTGCAAAGCAAAAGGCGGCTAATTTGAAGAATCTATATTTCACTTTTTTTGTTTGAAAACATAATTCATATGTGTTCATGTGTTCATTCATAAATTAATGTCTTCAGTGAGAATCTACAATTTGAAATAAAAGAAAAAACAATACATAAAAAAACGTTTCTAAAATTTGGACCAGTGCTGTATGTGCATATGACCGCTGAAAGTGTTTCAGGTGCACTCTTTGCTTTTAAATTAACTTTTTATGGTTATTAAATAAAATAACCATAAAATAACCAATAAATGTTTTATTGTTTTTTGTTTGACTTTGTGTAATGTACTTAAACGTATCCTTTTTTTTCAACTATGTACAATTTGTGGTCTACAAATACATCTGCTTTGTCTAATAAGAAGGCAAGGCAACTTTATTCATACTGCACATTTCGTACACAAGGCAACTCAACACTCCGTTCCTCATCTGTTGTCCACTCCATCCTTTAAACTGACCACCATGGGTGCTCGGGCCTTCAGCCGCTCGGCACCCAGGCTCTGGAACTCACTCCCACTGCACATCCGTTCACTGGACTCTTTTGATCTTTTTAAGTCCCACATTAAAACACACCTGTTCAGAACTGCCTACTCTTGCTAAGTTTTAATTACCTTTTTATCTATATACATTTTAATATTGTGTTGTGAAGCACTTTGTGGCCTTTGTCTGTGAAAGGTGCTGTACAAATAAAGATTACTTACTCACTATCTGCTATCGTTATTATCCTCTTTTAATTGTAAGGTGACCTTGGGTGTTAAGAAAGGCGCCAACAAATAAAATGTATTATTATTATTATTATTCAATTGCGCCAGAGAAAATATTCTGGCCGTGCCAATAGGTTTTATAGGTACGACTGTAGCTTTTGTCTGTGTTCCACTTACTGCTTGAGAAAAAGCTACGAGATAAAACCATCTCAAGTGTTTTGTTAACATCAATACAAATGCCATTATGTGTCTGTAGCATATCTTTGGATCACATTAAGTTCTTAGATTCTGCCAGATTAACCTTTTCATTAATTTTATCTTTTGTTTTCTCACTCAGGCTTTTCCAAATATGCCGGAGCAGCTCCCGTCTTGGTGAACATTTCGCCTCCTTCAACGTGCTCAAGGCCGCCTATAATTTGACCATGTTTATCACTTTCCTGAAAAACACCAAACAGGTCCAGTATTGGCCTCTTCAGGTGCTACTGCTTGAACTGCTCATCCCAGGCGTCCTCCCAAGCATGTCGAGACTCCCCCCTGCGGCCAAACGCGAAATCATCCTCGAAGGGGACTTGGTGATCGGCGGACTATTCCCCATTCACGAAAAAGGTGACGGGACGGAGGATTGCGGTAAAATTAATGAAGAGAGGGGCATACAGAGACTAGAGGCCATGTTGCTAGCTCTAGACGAGATTAACGCTAACAATCGGGTCCTGCCCAATCTGAAGTTGGGGGCCCACATTCTGGACACCTGCTCCAAGGACACCTACGCTCTGGAGCAGGCCCTTGACTTCGTGAGGGCCTCCCTGACCAAAGTGCATGACCCCGGGTTCATCTGCCCCGACGGCTCCCGGCCCATCCAGAGCGAGGTCCCACTGGCCATCTCCGGAGTGATCGGAGGCTCCTACAGCGATGTGTCCATCCAGGTAACGATTAAATGTTAATGTTAGCTGTTATTTGACTGACAATTGACTTTAAATGGACTAGATGCAAGTTGGTCATTTTTATACTCGCTACTGCCACCTCAGGTCTTACGCGTAACTGCAATCTCTATATTAAGCTCGTGCATGACGGCAGTTCGGACCCGAATTAACACCTTTTTAAGTGACAGTGCAGGATTTTAGAGGCAGTTGTGGTGACTAGGTCTGGGCTCATTCTACACATTAGGACATTGGTGGAACATGTAGGGGGAGGAAAATACAGAATTTTAACATTTCTAAACTCCGTATAGTCCCTTTAAGCTGCTAAAATTGTTTATCTACAAAATTGCAAAACCTTATGAAAGACAAACTATTTGGGTTGGTTGTACAGTTTAAATATTATTTCATTACCTTTACTGCACAATGGCATTCCTCTTCAATCAGCAGCCATTATTTTTTAGCCCCTGGAAATCCGAGGGAAAAATACGCCTGGACTGATTGGGCCCATTTGTTCAGACGTAATTGCAGTGGGTGGGCAGGTTACAAAGGGTAAAAGACGGCTGAAAGACCCTGATTTGGCGACATCACGTCTGAAATATATATATATGTATTTTTTGTTTGGTAATTAGTTCATGCTCATGCCAATCCTGTGTGCGAGTGACCGTTGCTTTGAGTTTGGGGATTTTGAGGATTCAAAAGCAGAGTATTTTGTTTAAATGGTTTATCAGGGAAAGCATCGTTTCACGCCCAAGCCCAAAAACTACTAGTTCACTTTGGTAACAGGAGGAAGAAACTTGAATATAGGTCTGTAGCTTCTGATTTGTGTGAGTGTTTGTTTGTGCTTCTTTTCACCTAATTTAAAACATTACACCACAGTGAATTTAATCTGCACTTAAAACCTGTTTTTACACTCTGTTGACTCTATTGAGAGCTACATACTGCTCTAACGCTGTCTAAACCTCTTTTCCTCATCATGTACAAAAATAGTGACTGACAGTTTTCGCGCTTCCACGTGAGAAAGTGTCGGGAAGCCAACTCCGAGACATTTGAGTTTCAACATGTTTTCTGCTTCCTATAGACTCAGAGAGAGAAGTAGCGCAAATGCCATACGACTTGGATGTATTTGCATTTGAGGCAGAGCTTCGTCAGCGACTTCACGTCCACTCCTGAAGAGGTCTGACCTTTCACACATGTAAGAGCCAGAGGCAATATATGAGGCGATATTAATTGATTAAATTCCTTATACCCTCACAAAACTTGATTGCACAATACACTGGGAATGTTTGTGGGAACCATTTCACTGTATATCCAGAGCTTCACTTTTGTAAAACATAGGAAAAATGATGTATTTCTGGTATTTTAAGGAGGAAATTACAATTCATGTTTTATTTTATTTAACCTTTAATTAACCAGGTCCCATTGAGATTAAAAACTTATTTTTCAATGGAGTCCTGGCCAAGAGGCAGCAAAAGATACAGTTACAGAATTACATACACATTATGAAAAACAGTTACAATCTAAAAAGATCGACAAGTGCTCTCAATCTGGACTTAAAAGCGTTCAATGAAACGCTTATTCCATATTCAGGGTGGGAACCAGATGTTTACATACACTTTATAAAACAACACATTTGCATTATTTTTCTCCCCGTCTGACATGAAACCAAAAGTAACTTTTACAATTAGAATTTCAAAAAATATTTCTATTTGCTAAATGTTTTACAAAACCAAAAGTTTACATACATTTCATTAATATTTGGTAGCATTGCCTTTAACCTGTATAACTTGGGTCAAACGTTTTGGATATTCTTCCACAAGCTTCTCATGATAGTTGTCAGGAGTTTTGGTCCATTCCTCCAAACAGAACTGGTGTAATTGAGCCACATTTGTAGGCCATCTTGCGTGCACATGCCTTTTCAGCTCTGCCCATACATTTTCAACTGGATTGAGATCAGGACTTTGTGATGGCCACTTCAAAACATTGACTTTGTTATCCTTAAGCCACTTTGTAACCAGTTTGGCAGTTTGCTTTGGGTCATTGTCCATTTGGAAGACCCATCTGTACCCAAGCTTTAACTTCCTGACTGATGTCTTAAGATGTTGCTCCAATATTTCCACATAGTGTTCTTTCTTCATGATGTCATTTATTTTGTGAAGTGCATCAGTCCCTCCCGCAGCAAAACAACCCCACAGCATGATGCTGCCACCCCCGTGTTTCAAAGTTGGGATGGTGTTCTCGGGCTTGCAAGATTCCCCCTTTTTCCTCCAAACGTGACGATGGTCATTATGGCCCAAAAATGTTATCCTTTAAATCTTTATCCTTTTTTATTTATTCCAAGGACATGACATTGACATCCAAAAAAAGTAACAAAACTATGTCTAAAAAAGTCTATCTCTCATTCTTCTGGTATTTGACAAATATAAATATTTTTTAAAATTCTAATTGACCTAAAGAAGTAAAAGTTAATTCTGGTTTCATGTCAGACAGTGAGAAAAAAAATGCAAATGTGTAATTTATAAAGTGTATGTAAACATCTGGTTCCCGCTGTAGCCACAGCTGCCCTTGGCTCGACCGATGAAGTGTGGCTGCCAATCTGCTCCATCGGACTGTCCCACCATCACCAACAGCCTCGGCCATTGGTTTCGTACTATTAAAGGAGCTATATCATGCCATGTTGTTATGCTATTTCCTTATCAAAAACACCCCAGAGCGTTTTTTGGCTTCATTCACACAGTTCTAAGTAATCCTCCTGAATCCTGCTCTCTGAGCAGCTGCTCCGCCCTCTCCTGGTAAACGACTGAGCTGTTCAGTTGTGTCGTCACAAAGGAACGGAAGTGCTCTACGTCTGTAAAGAAGAGTGCACTCGCCAGAAGTTGGAATTTCTTTCCGGGATTCAGCTACTATATCAACCAACCTGATGGATGCTTGGTGAACCTTGGCCAGAATCAAAGTGGATTAACTTTTATAACCATAACCCGATGGGGAAGCCAGGCTGAGCGGTAAGTCAATCAAAACGTGTGTTAGCGTGTGTGTTAGCCATTTATGAAACTGTGTTGCACATGTCAACTCCTTATAACTGCATTATGTGAAGTAACTTCACTTTTTGAAGCGATATTTATATTTATAATACTGCAAATGTGGAATGAGCGGTGAGAGGGGCGGAGTTAACTGAATCGAAGCGTCTTGTCTTCCGGGTTTGGAAAATACCCCAGAAAATACTTATATTTCTCTCAAAAATGAGTACTCCATAGTGATAGAGGTACAATATATCATATAAATGCCTATACTTTACTTTGGAATGGATACAGATCCTTTAAATAACCACCCAAAATAACAATATGTTTCAAAAAAAGATAACATCTTTCTTCTCAAATAAGAAGTCTTGCACAATCCCATCAAAGAATGAGCAGAAACAGTATTATCAAGGAATAATAGTGAAAAATGTTGGGTATTGAATACATCACCATTCGATACACATCATTTTCACTACAAAGACTGCAGAGAAAAGTGACCAAAATAGGATCAAAATTGCTTAAAGTGAGCAACATATTATTGTGTATTTTCCCTGCGCTAGTTAATCCAAATCAAAACCTAATAAAAAAACATTGACTTTTCTGTCAGATGTTTGCCTTTTCAGTGCCCTGAGCGTCTGGTCTTACACTGTAGACACCTCTTTGCTCCGACGCCCGGTCTGGTTTGACTGACAAACAGCTTCATTTCAACACGTCTGTTTCTTTGGATGAGACCACATTTCACTCCTTTTGAGAGTTTTGACAGAATGCATCCTTCATGTGCCACTCTCCTCCACGGTGTTTTTAACAAAGCCGACCGTGAGAGCTACGAGGAGCTTTTGGTCAGTGCTTTACACAAACTCGCCATTTAAAACAGAGAGTGCACTTTGTGAAGAGCGGAGGAGACTAATGAGAGGATGTGCTGGTTCCCATCTGCAGGGTATCTCCACTTGAGAGGTGTGCGCATGAGGAGAGAGGAACGAGTGCAGAGGAAGTATAAGAGAAGAAGAGGAAAGGAGGGGGGGAGATATAGGAGGAGAGATTTGTGGAGATGGCACTTTCTCAGCAGCCTCAAAGGAAAACACTGTTAATTTGCCAGCTCGGGTTTTTGGCAGTTTAAGCCTTTTGCTCAATGACAGTTTGTTAAGATTTCTTCAAACACAACTTCTCTTTTTTAGAAAAGGACAAAACTAAAAATCCTCTGTGCTGTATCAGCTGATAGCAGGTATTGGTGTACATACTTAAAATGCAAATCGGAACCAATTGCTTTGCACAAATACAGTATACAAAAAAAATGATGCAACTGAACTCAGTATATTGAGACCAAAGTTATGCAACAACTTCACTTTGCTTCCCGAGGCGTAAGGGCTTGATTCACATTTTTTGCACAATGTACCACCTAAAATGGATCAAACCGAGATCCTAAACCAGTTCTAAACCAGGACTTAACTCTACAAAATGAGTTCTGAATCAGGTCTAAAGAGTGAATTAGGGCTCCAGGTCAACCACCTGTTCACTAAAAGGTCAAATACGCACATATGAAAAAACATAAAAGTTCCATAATGCACCTTTAAAGTTCTGAAGTAGGTCGTTTTGACTCAAGGGCCACATTGGGTTTGACAGTCGCGGCTGAACTCAGAGCACGGGAGGGTGTGCGGTGGTGCAGGAGCTCAGAAAGGGGCCAGGTCATGGAGGGACACAACAGTGAGGAGTTTGAACTGAACACGCTGAGGGATGTGGAGCGGTGAAGAGTGTTTTTCCTCATCTGATTCATCTGTGCTCAGCCTTATGTCCATTATGTCCATGATTTTATTGCGTGTGCCGTGTGTGGTGTGTGTTTGGGGAGGAGGGTGGGGTAAGTATGAGTGTGATCGAAGGATGGGTCAAATGCCTTCGGGCACAATAAAGTATACCTTAACCTTAAAGTGCATATGACAGGTTTTAATGCTTTTATTTAGATGGATAACATCAGTTGCAAATTTATCAGTTGCATAATTATCATTTTATTTCAGTGAAGCAGCAATTTTAATGAAGAAATGTTGGGCAGAAAAGTAACAGGTAACATTCCATTCCAAATTTATATTGTTTACCTTCTTCTATGTCACGTCCTGTCGATGTCCAATAAGGAATTGAAACTATAAACATCACAAAAATGACCAAACTAAAGAAAGCTGGGTACAGTCTTTAGCAAAATCTTAAAGAGGGGGTATTATGCATTTTTTCAATCACATAGCACCAGTCTATAGCATACTACAATGATGACGTAACCTTCTGTTGGTCTGTATATGCAGTAAATTAAAATAACTGCCTTGAATAAAATTGCTCTCTCAAAATGGCTGTACTGAACGTCTTGAAATAGGCCTCTGTCTCTTTCAGATGCCCTGACCTTTCCGACACGCCCCCTTCAGCACACTGCTGTGGCATCTAAACAACACTACTGTTCTCGTCTTGTTTCCTCCACACGCATAGAAACTACGTTTGATTTTCGGTGCATTTTAATTTTTACTTTGGAAAGGAGCTACGCTTTATCACTTTGTGAACAACGGCCACGCAGGATTATGATTTGATCCAGTGTCCAAACTTTCCACACCGCAGGCTTGGAATGGGCTCTTGCCTGAAAAATACTGCTGTTTGGAGGCCATCTAGTCCCTATTTGCTACTGCCATGCCCTATGGATCTTTAACTATACCCCCATGGACTACACCAGGATCTCCCCAGTATTTAAGAGTCCGTATATCCAGCCCACACGCTTCAATAGAGGGACATTATCTGTGCAGGTGGACGAATGGTTATTTGAGGTTACCTCCGTTAGCATAATATAATCGACTACAGCTCACTGTTGATGAAAAGTCTGCAATAAACCACAAATGTGTCAAGCCAGGCTCATTGTGTGTTCATCGTAAAAGCTGCCGGCTTTATTGACGTTTTTAGTGCAAAATATGCTGCTTTTTTTCAATGCATTTTCCGAGCTAGCTGTTAGCACCTCGCGGAGAAAACCACTCGGCTACGACATGTAGATGAAATGTGAGCAATAAATTCAAAAATCAACAAGCCGGTTCAGTGTGTGATCCTTGTTAAACTGTTCTTTATGTAGATGGTGGTTTTATTGACTTTATCCGTGCATATTTCTCGTTTTCACATGATGACTGGAGCTTTAGCTTGTAATATTAGCTTTCTCCGGAGGGAATGCTATCAGGGCATCATCAAGGCCCAAACGCATTCCCAGCGCAGATCCCGTCATGGAAATAAGTTTTCTTGTCACCGGTTTTAATCCTGGGTGTTGAGGTAACAGAAACACTGATGTGTGTTTTGTAAAAGTCTCAGAGCTGCTGTAGCTCTGGTTTACAACACATGAAGATAATCCTCCATGATGATGACTGTTTACATCTGCGCTCGACATGCGGGGAGGGGCTCTGCTGAGCTGAGAAGCAGTGGTTGGTAACTGGTGACGAAAGGTCCAGAGGCGTCTCCAGGAGGTGGGGGCGTTTCTAGGAGGACTGAGGCATAGCTACACCTAAAATGGCTGCCGTCTAAGTTTTATGATACTCAAAAATATGTGAATGAGCCAAGGCAACACTCCAGGCATGTGTTTAATGAGGGAATGACATAATAACATGATATAAAGCTTGAAAAAGTCGATTTTACATAATACCCCCCCTTTAAATATAATCGTGTTAACTATGTTTAGCAAACATTGTGTCTAATGTGTCATATGCACTTTAACCACTGGCTCCCCATCCCTTAGTACATTCAGTTCAAGTCCCTCTATAACCTGGGGGCCGAGTCAATCACTAGGTTGTCAAACAAATCCAGAATAGGCTGTAATCACTTAACTACATAAAATATATAGCAGAAATAGAGTATTACTGTTCTTAATTTCAGTGAGAACAGTTGTGTTGGTCATCCTGGTCAACTGATCTGCTTCATGGAATGGAATAAAAAGCCAAACGGGCCGCATGTGACCCCCAGTTTGCCTCATCTCTTCTAATGAAGCTTAAACCTATTTGTTCTGTGCCATAAATAAAACTAAAACTGTATATTTCCCTCATTAAGTGACTCCGAGCTACCCACACTATGAATCCAGAGCAGCCACAAACAGACAGGAAACAATGCATCTCTTTAATTACCATTAGGCGCGGTACAAAAACACACCCCAGTTTCAAATCTCCCAACATTACAAGCCTTAATTTGCTTTGAGACTCAGCTCCTCTCTTCAGTCATGCCCAAGAAATCCCTCATCCAGTCGTGATTTTCCCTCAAAACACGCCGTTATGAAGGGTTTTCCCAATAGTGACAGAACCGCTGGTATCCTTAAAATTTAATATCGCCCAATAAGCGCCCACTCGACCACATGACAAACACAGAAAGCACAGTTGTGAGGCATGCTTCATAACTCGAGCTCGCCTGGTCCCTGTCTGATATTGATGCTTTAATATTTTAGGTTTACTATAGTTTATTAAATCGTGGCAGAAGGAGTTCAAAGAGGCCTGTGTCTTTATTGTGTGTTCGCAGCTGGTACAAAAGACAAATCTTCAAAAAAGCTGTTGTGATATCGTATAGCTTCGTGCCCCCTCCCATCCCCCGTGTCTCCAAATTGTTATTTTTGAACTGCAGGTTTTAGCACGTTGGTATCGCGCTGCTGCATGTGTTAATTAGCACTTCACAATGTCATTCGGAGTGAGAGAAGCATTGTTATGGCTGGAAGGTGGGCTGAAGTCAGGACCTGCGCACTCGATAATATTATGAGCATATTGATCGGCAGCCGTTATTCTTTGCTTTTTCGGAGAATCATTTCTTTCTTCCGCCTCGACATTAAGATGAAAGAGATTTTGCATGATGTTGTGAAAAGAATTCTGCAAGTTTTCAAATAAAAAAAGTCGATGAATTTAGAAGTAGGAAGAAAAAAAAGAAAGCACTGTTATGAGCCAAAATTCCTCTAAAGCTCACTGTGTAACGTTCCAGGTTATACGGTCTGGCGTCACAAGAACAAGTAAAACTCAAAGCATAAACGGACACGCTCCACACGCAGGGCATTGACAATAGGGCTGTGAAAAGGAATGATTTGAAAGAGGACCCACATTATTTAAACCTCACTTTGGCCGCCTGCAGCAAACTCCATGGGCATGATCAAATATGACACGGTGTGGCTTTAAAGGGGGGTATTATGTAAAATCGACTTTTTCAAGCTTTATATCATGTTATTATGTCATTCCCTCATTAAACACATGCCTGGAGTGTTGCCTTGGCTCATTCACATATTTTTGAGTAATCAGTAAAAACTTAGACGGCAGCCATTTTAGGTGTAGCTATGCCTCAGTCCTCCTAGGAACGCCCCCACCTCCTGGAGACGCCTCTGACCTTTTGTCACCAGCCAAGCCACCAACCACTGCTCCTCAGCTCAGCAGAGCCCCTCCCTGCACAGTGTTGTTGTTTAAATGCCACAGCAGTGTGCTGAAGGGGGCGTGTCGGAAAGCTTCTTAAAGAGACAGAGGCCTATTTCAAGACGTTCAGTACAGCCATTTTGAGAGAGCAATTTTATTCAGGGCAGTTATTTTAATTTACTGCATATACAGACCAACAGAAGGTTACGTCATCATTGTAGTATGCTATAGACTGGTGCTATGTGATTGAAAAAAGCATAATACCCCCTCTTTAAATAAAGTTGTAATCTTGTTTGAAAGTTCACACAGTTGCAAGAAAATAAGTAAATGACATAATCTCAAACCATATCCTCTTCCAATTCAAGCACCCGACCTCTTATTTTTCCATTATAATCAATCGATTAAATCCAGTTCATTTCTATTTCTTTCCTAATAATCTATGAAACAGCTTTTACATCAAGTATGCTTCAACAGTATGCTATGGTGGGATCAGGCCCTGGATTAAATTGTACCCTTCATCCCTCCCACAGTCCCAATGTCCACCTTTTGGGGGGTCTATATGACTTTACCATTGCAGCAAGTATAACTCTAATTTCTACTTTTAAAGTAGTTTGTCAAAAAGCAGGATACTTTGAACCGTCATGATCTCAAACTGATTGTATCAATCATTTTGTCCTCGGCGATTACAGAATTTCATAACAGAAATCTATTCTTGTATTTCCTGAAGCACTCTTAACCAACATGTTTTTCACACTTGGCTCAAACTTGTTTGCACATACTGTGTAGATTACAAAAGCTGGAGGCTCAAAGTGATATTTCAGAACTGTAAGTAAGAATGGACGAATCTTGTTTCTCAGGTTGGTCTCTTGGACGAGACTGTTCGCAGGTGGGAGGAAAATTATACTAAAGTGGAGTGAGTTGACTTTTTCATGAGAAAAACAATGCTAGAAGAACGGTGAACACCTACGGTCACAATAATGAGTCACGTAAGGCCAGAAAAACTTAAGAGCCAAGGATTCATAACCCTTTATCTGTTCTTATGTTATGCTGAAGTAGACTCTGAATAGGATTTTCATTATTATTATTATATTATATTGTGTTATGCTCACAAAATGATACTCGTTTATATAAATTAGAGGTTGCATTTCTGCTCAAAAACAGCATAACTCTGATTGAGAGCAATAACATGGACATTGATCTTCTGAAGCAGATTAAATGAACACCTATTTAAATAGGACTTTGTGGAAAGTTTTGTTGCATTACAGAGAAAGAAATATGGTTGATTTATAGTGTTGTAATGTCAGAAGTGTATGAAGTGTTTTTCAATCTGTTATGTTAATTCACTGTGTCATATCTCATTCCTTCAGCGTTTACTGAGCAGCACTTAGTAACAACAAAAAACATTATGAATATGAATATGTAGCTTTCATTTAAGTCTTTTTTTCTGTTGGTGTATTTGCCTGAGAGGTGAATTGTTGATTACCTGTGTAGGTGGCTGCATGCTGCGTACATTTTACCGCACCTTTAGGATATAAAAGAATTGCAGCACTAATTTGCACTTACCCAGCATCACATAGCTTTGCAGTTGGACATATGCACAATGTTGCACGCTCAATTAATTCAGACTATTTTTTCGTGCGCTCCTATAGACTTGCCTATAGCATGCTTTAGCCTTGATGCTGTTGTCTTTTGTGGCACTGACATCAAAGAACACGTTGTTACATGCAATATGCAAACATGTCATAAATCACAAGCAGAGGAATAATTTAGTGCGTGTTGGACATTGACTGCACTGATAATAAATTGGATCTAACAATTAAAGTTACTGTACATAAAGCCATACACTTTTCACAGTAGCAATGCAATTGAAGCACTAAAGTAATCTATTATGTGCAGCTCTTAGTTAAAGGTGCATTATGGAACTTTTTATGTGGAAAAATACTTGAGATTAGTGTGTATTTGACCTTTCAGTGACCCAGCAGCTGTAGTATAATAGTGATGGGCTAAACGAGCACCGCTCCGGGGGCCGCCCAAAACTTTGGGCACGAGGTGAATCTGCCCTGATAACAAAATGGTTCAATAGATCTAGCGTGTAAAGCACAAGAGCCATCTGTTTTCTTCTCTTTCACGTCCATATTGAAGTGCAACGCAAAAGCATAGCTATAGGCTAGTACATAATGCAATTATTATATTGTTTGTGTAGCTCTGTAGCTCTGTGTCCGGTTTATAAACGGGGGTCATGAGTTTGAGTCAGATGATGGTCTATGATGGTTTAGTCCTTTGACTTGAAATCCACTGGAAAACAAAAGCAGAAATATTTCTGGTGCCATATGACAGGCACTATCCATTTTTAAATCTTGGTCAGTGACTTTTTTAGATGGTTGTATCACTGATACTTCTCATTAATTTTCATTCTTTTGTTTCTATTCTCATTATCCAGAGCAGATTGCCTCTTTCTAAATTACCACTCTCAGCTGGTTAAACAGCTCAATCCTGACTATTTGGTTCAAATTTCTGAATGAGAATAAATGAGCTCAGTCAGTGTTGAGTTCGCTTTTTTCAGGCTCACTGCTGCAATGCTTTTTCACCACCAGATGGCGCCTATAAGCCTACCAACACTGTGTGATACAATTTGTAAAGTGTGTGACACACACTTTGAGGTATCATCTATTCATCACTATAGTATAGATGGTTAGCATGGTGCCTTTACTTTGTTTCTGTTAGGCTTTCTTTGCTGATGAAACCATCTCCATGGTTACGTATACAACCAGAAAACCTACTGGTAACCCTTAAAACAAATTCTGGAGCGTTATAGAGGTCGCTGTGAAGTAAAGCGAAGCCACCATGCCAATCACCCATACAACCACTGGGTGACTAAAAGGTCAAATGTGCACCAATATCCTTTCGTGTTTCCACATAAAAAGTTACATAATGCACCTTTAAGTGCTAATAAACTACAGGAGACCACCAGCCAAAGAATCTGGTGGGGTAGAACTAGCTCCAAATATTAAAAAGTGACAGTTTGTAAATATAAAAGGATACAAAGGATAGACCGTAAAACGTGTGTAAATGTGATGTAAATCATGACCTCTTCAAGGCACAGTATATTTGAGGGAAATATGCAGCGTGAGACAGTCAACATACCGTGCACAAAGTTGATTTGTCCAAAGATCAAAAGATATCAGTGTCCGAGCGTCAACAGAACACTGTCTGCAATAACCAGTCAGTCTGTTTAAAACAGTCTCTGTAAAGAACAGTAGTGAACTGGTAATACTTTGAATACATTGTAATAGAGCTGCCTTCCCCTCTCCACATGATCTACTGTACATGTATTCAGTGTACGCCTGACGATTTCCTTGGGAATTTAGATGGACTTTTATGTTAAAACACACGGCAAGGACATGAGTCATCAATGCTTTGTAATATTTTTGGTTTGTAACAAAGTGTCTTACTTCTAAAGCAAACGAAACTGACAAACTAAACTGCTAAACTTAACATTTAACACCAGTTGAAACAATTATGACTATAGATCCACCATCAGGGGAATCAGAGTTGCTAAATTACACAATAAAAGTAATCATAAAAACCATTGTAAAAAAATAGTTAGAATATATCAATTATATGTGAAAATGAAGCTAAATTGGTAATAGATTTCTTTAATGCACATTTACAGGAATGAGAAAAATAATAAAAGTCAATATAAATATTCAAAGAATGGGTGATATGCGTATCAGATAATAGTGCATTGGTTATTAACAGAGAACCATTGCTATGATGAATGACATGAGGTCATCTATTACAAGGCGTGAGATATTGAACAGCTCTGATCAATCAGATGTTACATTGAGTAAAACAATAACCAGAATGATGCATCTTCCTTTAATCACAACTTGCATCAGTGAAGTGTCTGCACAGTGAGAAATCCCCTACATGTCCTTGCTCAGTATCGCAGGTATTGAGAAAGACTCACTCTCACCTCATTGGCCTTGTATTTCTAATCCACCACACATCTACGTAGGTTTGTTTCTTCTCCTGTTTGCCCTTGAAAATGCATGCACTCCCTGCAGTCTGCTACCTGACATGTTACACAGGATTTCTGACAGCCCACAGCGGAGAGAGGGCAGAGTCCTCGCGACCCAAACCGCTCTGGCCATATGTGTCTCCAGTGCACGTCATAAAGCCAAAAGATATGGTAAACAAAACAGTGTCTAAACATACCGTGGAATATATAAAACATGCTAGCATAATAATGTTGAAGAAAATGCATTATACATATTTATCTAAACCGACTGCAGGGACTTTGATAAGTTAAATCACAAGCTCCTAGTGACCTTGTGGTCTAAGGTCTACTTTTTAACTTTGCTTACTTCT
The DNA here is from genome assembly GCA_007210695.1 of Neogobius melanostomus. Taxonomy (NCBI): domain Eukaryota; kingdom Metazoa; phylum Chordata; class Actinopteri; order Gobiiformes; family Gobiidae; genus Neogobius; species Neogobius melanostomus. The sequence continues at coordinate 1,827,562 of VHKM01000159.1, forward strand.
CATTGATCTTTATTAACAGTGTACTTCCTTCAGGGAGGCAGACTGCCAGGTCCGGCTGACTGAAGGACAGCTTCATCCACCAGGCTGTCAGGATACTGAACTCGCTCCCTTCACCAACTCCATCAATTTCTCTGAATGGAATCTCATTTACAATAAAGCTGGCTTTGATGTGTTTAATTTCCTAAGTCTCATAGCAGAATATCTGATTTAATATCTCTTTACTGGATTCAGTGTCTGACTTTAAGGTTTGTTTAACCTCTTAACCCCCACCGGAACTGAGCACATTTTCTCCAGTTTGGCTTTACCCAAATCTAAAAGCTTCTTTAATCAAAATAGAGATGGAAAAGCAACAATAATACAACAACAAAACGCCAAAAACACGACAAAAAACTTTAAGAAAAAGTATAAAAAAGCACAAAAAATATTAAAATACGGTAATTTTTTTTACAAAAAGTGACAAATGCAACAAAAAGTGTCAAAAAAGAGTGAAAACACAATAAAAATGTGACGAATGCGGCGACAACGCAACAGAAACGTTTAGATCGGTTTTGTAGTTCTTAGCGTTCTAACGAGGCTGTAAGCTCCAGTCAAGAGATTGTTTATATTGTGTCTTTTGCCTTGTATGTGAAGCACTTTGGGCACCCAGTGTTGTTGTAAATGTGCTATACTAATAAAGTTGACATTGACATTTTAGCTTTGGGTAATGGTGAAGTGGAGAAAATGTGCTGGGTTAAGGTGGGGGTTAAGAGGTTAAAAAATATATTTGCATCTGGATTAAATGACAGAGAGGAGAAGTTAATTGTGAAAAGAAGTGTAAAACTAGTGATGGCAGAGTGCAGCATCAGCATCTATTGCGGAAGGGGTTAAAGCATTTTTATTACGAATTTTCAAAACATGCACATGACATCAGTACAGAAAACACTTTGAAGTATCTCAATGTTTGTTTCTGGCTACATTCAGGCAATACAAAGCTGAACACAAACTAAAACAGTTATGAACTTAAAAAAATCATAAAATAAAATAACAACAATAATTGTGTTTGTAGTCATCTATGTGCCATTATGTAACCATAGTCGTGAAAGTGTCTCAAAGTTCCACATGTTGCCTTCAGTTGGGGAAATTCCCAATAGAGGCACAGCGGATCAAAGGGACAGAGCAGCAGCTACATCACCAAAACCTCCCTTTAGTAATGAGACTCATAAATAATGAAACAAAGTAAGATGTTATGTGGTGGATAATCTCTATGATTTATCAGCGATAACCGACTAAAAGGCCATTCATTGGTATGGTCCAAATGCCACAGTGGAAAACAAATGGTCATCTCCAAATCGTATGATGTTCTTAGATAATTCCGATATAATATAGTAGGAGGATGGAGAAATTGGTGAAAGTGGTTCAAAGGAAAAGTCAGGGGCAGAGCTAAAGAGGCTGAGGTTCTTTATGGGAGTGACAGGATGAATAGGATAAGAATGAGAGCGATGGTGTCGTCCCGTCAACGTAGGATATTATATATACTTATGCCGTTATATTTTGAATGGAACAGTATAAAGCCGCCATTTAGTACTCGCAAACATTGTCCATAGACTAACATTGGCTGAAAACAATATTAAGAAAGTAACGCAAAGCACAAAAGTCCAGTTGTTTTGTCTGCATTTATTTATTAGTTTGTTACATTTGTTGCAGTGTTTTGTCTACTGTTAGCATTTTGCACCCTGCCCAGGGACTATAGATCTCGTTGTACTTGGATCGTCCTATTTTATTCCTTTGCTCATGAGCTGCATTGACACTATTACGGTAGTTAATTTACTTTCACACCACTGATGACTAAGTTCTAGTTTCCACTGTTTATGATTCGTCTCTGAGAGCAAGCCCACCCCTACACTGCTTCAGCTTTCTGGCATCATTAGTGCAGGTTCTCAGTTCCAATTGCTAACACTCAAGTTGTAAATAGTTTACATAGTGCTTGTTAAAGGATCGTATAAACACATTTTAGTTTTGGCATTGTCCCTAATCGAGTAATGGACAGATCAATTCCAGCTTCTTTTATTTTTCCCTTCAATATTCCAAAATAGATCTTAATTGTAGAAAAGTGACCTAGTGTAGAGACCATCCACCTTGAAATCACAATTTTCATACCTTTTCTGTCCCTCTTGCATAGCATAAACAAAGCCCCTGCATTGCATCATTTACCTATATTTTCTGCTGTGAGAAAGAAGATTGAGAAGGGTGTGTCGCTGTCAGCCTCTATAAAACAGGAAACCTCCTCATTATCATGCTTCAGCTGACTCCAGAGGTCCTCAGACACTGTGCTACCTGCTGCATTCGAAAAATACTCACAGCATTACTGTATACAAACAGGAATGACATATAGCCTCAGAACTGCACCAAGTCATCAGAGCAAAATACAAATGTGTTTAGAGAAATGTCCAAAATGCAACTCTCAACTAATGGGAGAAATAACACTATTTATGAATGTCTTATTGTTGGTTGTAAACCATTTTTGTGCTGCATTTTGTACTGCACACGAGATTCATGTAAATCACTAATGTAAGCTCAAACCATAAAACTGGAAAAAAAATAAAAAGTCCCTAAAAGAAAGCCATATACATCTTTGATCAGGAGTCCAGTTCATAGCTGGAGGATTTGACCTACTACTCATGATTTTGGTTGATGGAGGAAAACTGGAGAATCCGCACAAAACCCACCATGGATAACATGAAAACTATACATGGAAAGGCTTCACACAGTGCGGATTTGAGCCCCTGACCTCTTTATTGCGACCAAGACAGACCATTCCACCAAAAATAGTCAACTTAATTTACTCAAATCATAGTTTTTCCAGCAAACACATCAATTGTGAGAGCAAAATATGCTGTCTACAATATAATTATAAACAAGCGCCACAATGCTCAAAGTTATTCACGATGATAATGCTCGGTCTTGGTGTTTTCCTTAAATAGATTAAATGTTCACTATTATTCTTTATGCTTAGAGCTACTTGCATTTGTCTACATTCATTACATGCAACATGGTGTATTTACTGTGCACTTGCCCCAAGGAGCTCACCACAGAAGTCTATTCCGCGCTCAGGGTCTTCAGGCGTTTCAGCTACAAGAGGTTGAATACAACATATTCTGTGGCAAAAGACTAAGCTTTGTAAGTCCCAGTACTGGCAGCGGTTCAGCTTTTATGTTGAAGCAAAATCTACAAGTGGATTTTATGTGAACGACTGCCGCCAAATGAAATCTGCACCGGTAAACATACGGGTACTGTTCTTCAAAAAGATTGTTCCAATAAACATACATAAAAATACAGCACAAAAAGAGCCGGTACCAAATGTTGCATTACATTATTTATGGCCCTATTAACCTCTTAACCCCCACCTGAACTGGGCAGTTTTCTCCAGTTTGGCTTTGCCCACATCTAAAAGCTTCTTGAAAAACCAGTGAGAAAACAGAGGATGAAAACGCAACAAAAAAGTGGGATAAGAGCAACAAAAGAGCAACAAAAACACAATTGAAAGTGATGAGAAAGCCAAAAAGAGCCACAAAAATTCAACAAACACATGTCGGTGAATCAACAATAACGCAATAAAAAGAACAGAAAACATGACAAAAAAGTGACAAAACGCATTTAAAAAAATGACATAAATACAATTGAAAACAATACAAAAAAAAACAGACAAAAAATACAACAACATGACAAAAATAGATCAGTTTTGTCGCTCTTAGCTTTCAAATGAGGCGTTACACTGGCCTGATACTCCAGTCGAGAAGCTTTTAGATTTGGGTAAAGCCAAACTGGAGAAAATGCACTCGGTTCAGGTGGGGGTTAAGAGGTTAACATTGCTGTTGCAACTATACCACATACATTATAGTAGGAGTTTCCGACTTGCAGGTCAGATAATACAGTCCCTACCCTTTTCTAAGTAGCTCCTCACAATTCTAATAATATAAGGCTTGATATTCAGCAGATGTTACAACAAAACAAAAGAACAGATATGATGCCCAAAAGAGTAGGCAGAAGCAAAGAGCTAGTAAGCGCCTTTCAAATCAACATATTTGACAGTAACGTTTACATTCAGTTACATATATTCAAATATATGTCACATAACAAGTGCAGTGCCATAAACATAATTTCATACACGATCATCCAGACATGAGGACAACATACGCAATACCATATCAGGCTGCAACTAACGATTATTTTGTAATTGACTAATCTATCGATTATTTGTACAATTAATGATTAATCCCTTGGCTGTGAATGGTGTAGGAAAATTGTAATTTTTCATCTTTTTTATCACATAAAGCTAAAGTGGCGCCGCTTGAGGATGTGTTGATGGAGTAAACTTAAAGTAAGTGTTTGTTGGAGGCTCTTAGCGGTAATTCTGCTTTCTGATTGGATGAGACACAGACAGATATTCATGAAATTTACAATGTACAAAACACTACAGACACCAACTATAAAAACAAAGTAGTTTTCATCAAAAACACTACATTTTCATGTCATTTTTGCTCTATTTGAGTCTGTGTGAACCAGAAAACAATTAATCGATTACTAAAATAGTTGTCGACTATTTCAATAATCGATTAGTCATCGATTAATTGATTAGTTGTTTCAGCCCTAATACCATTACCAGCAGTCCATGTTTTTTTTTGTAATCTACTGGTGTGATGACAGAAAGGGAACTCTGATTGGCACAGAACCCGCACCAAGCACGCCCTCTAGACTAGAGCACCTCCAACCTCTTTAGACCCACCAACAGTGCCCTAGATCTCTGCACCATGCATGTGTAGACCACCTGCATGTGCCTTAGTTCATCTCGTACCTCACAAACAGCTGATTGTAAACGTCCGAGGTAACTTTCAAATGCACATCACGAAAAAGAGTAAGGTTCCTTTGAGATCCATTGTATTGTTTGGATGAGCTGCTGCAGGCGTGAAGTGAAACCAAGAAGAGATGATCGTTAAAACTCTTAGGTATTCACTAATCACTGTCTCCAGAGAAACTTCCTTTTACTGCTGTAATGCAGTATGGGGAAATAATTGCTGAGGCTCTATATGGGTTTGTCAAAGTGAAATCAGGGCAGAAAAGATAGTTTTAATAAGCCAAAGATTTAATTATTTGCCGCTGCTGGTTCACTGACAAGGCTACAAAGCAAATGTCTTTATTGGGTTAGATGGACTTCGTAATTGCGAACCAAATAAATATAATGACAGGTTATTTCTTCTCACTTTCCAAAGTAGCTGGAATTAGAAGTGTTTTAAGAATAAAATAAATATTGCATTAAAAATGTTGAAAGTGTGTCTGGCTGGGGTGTAATAGAGAAGTATTTCAGGCAGATTATGTGCTGTTGTGGATGGATTTGGGTAGAAAGAAAGCTATAGGGACACTCTGGAAGTTTATTCATCCTTCATCTGAGACAGTTTCAGACTGTGACAGTGTTGAAAACTCAAGTTTGACTTTCTATGTGTACGAGTTTTTACCCCATGAAATGACAAGAATGTTTAAAGTAGGCCACCCATGAAGGCCTCCAAGGAAGTAAGAGAATAGGACAAACATTCTGTGTGGCATAATATACAATCGTTGTGTTGTTTCCTCCAAAATCTGTCTCTTATCACATTTTAACTACATACTTTTCTTTATGTTTGCGTAGGTGGCCAACTTGCTGCGGCTCTTCCAGATCCCTCAAATCAGCTATGCCTCCACCAGTGCCAAACTCAGCGATAAGTCTCGGTACGACTTCTTTGCCCGCACCGTGCCCCCGGACTTCTACCAGGCAAAGGCCATTGCGGAGATCCTGCACTACTTCAACTGGACCTATGTATCCACAGTGGCCTCCGAGGGGGACTACGGTGAGACCGGGATAGATGCTTTCCACCAGGAGGCTCGCACCGGACAGATCTGCATCGCCACATCGGCGAAAGTGAGCCGCTCTATGAACAAACAAGGCTACGAGAATGTGATCCGCACTCTACAACAGAAGTCCAACGCTAAAGTGGTGGTCCTGTTCACCCGCAGCGAAGATGCACGAGAGCTGTTAGCCGCTGCTGCCCAGATGAATGTGACCTTCATCTGGGTGGCCAGTGACGGATGGGGTGCCCAGGAGAGAGTAGTCCGGGGCAGTGAGACGGCTGCAGATGGGGCCTTCACTATAGAGCTGGCCTCATACCAGATCAGAGAGTTCACCGACTATTTCACCAAACTCAATCCCTACACCAACACTAGGAACCCCTGGTTCAGGGAGTTCTGGGAGAACCACTTCAGCTGCAACCTTCAGGAGCCAGGCTGCAGCGAGCACAGCCTCAGAGACGGAACGTTTGAATCAGAGTCGAAAATCATGTTTGTGGTGAATGCAGTGTACGCCATGGCCTACGCTCTACACAACATGAGACAGGCCGTATGCTCCAACACCTCCAAAGTCTGTGACGCCATGAAACCTGGAAATGGAAGGAGATTCTACAAGGAGTTCATCCTCAAGACAAAGTTTGAAGGTCAGTTTAACAAAATGTTTGATCATAGAAACATATTATTCACTAAATAAATATTTATTTTCTTAATTTACAATTGTTTAAATCATCAATTATTATTTCTGACTCTGCTTCAGCTCCATTCAGACCTCCAGACACTGAGAGCATGGTCCGGTTTGACTCTATGGGTGACAGCATCAGCCGCTACAATATTTTCCACTATCACAAAAAAGAGGGCAAATTCATCTACAAGAAGGTTGGCTACTGGGACCAGATCCTTACCCTAAATACTGCTCTAGTGCCCTGGCGTGGACAGGTCCCTCCAACATCCCAGTGCAGTGACCCGTGCAGGAAGAATGAAATCAAGAGTATGCAGCCCGGAGATGTCTGCTGCTGGATCTGCATACCCTGCCAGCCATACCAGTATCTTCAAGATGAATTCACCTGCGCAGACTGTGACTATGGACAATGGCCTTTGGAGAACCTAACTGGCTGCTATGACTTACCAGAGGAGTACATCCGCTGGGAGGATGCCTGGGCTATTGGGCCGGTCACCATATCCTGTTTGGGCATCCTCGGCACCCTTTATGTCATAGGTGTCTTCTTCAAAAACAACGAAACTCCCGTAGTCAAAGCAAGTGGACGCGAACTGTCCTACATTTTGCTACTTGGCATTTTAATGTGCTATAGCATGACTTTTATCTACATTGCCAAACCATCCACCACCGTCTGTACTCTGCGGCGACTAGGCCTGGGTACCTCCTTTGCAGTATGTTACTCCGCACTGCTAACTAAAACTAACCGTATCGCCCGAATCTTCGGCGGGGTAATGGACGGAGCACAAAGGCCAAGATTCATAAGCCCCGGATCCCAAGTGGCAATTTGCGGAGTCCTAATTTCCTGCCAGTTACTAGTAGCGATCATTTGGCTCATGGTGGAGGTGCCGGGGGTGAGGAAGGAGGTAAACCCGGAGCGGAGGAATGTCGTGACCCTCAAGTGCAACAGCAAGGACACTAGCATGCTCATGTCGCTTACCTACAACTGTGTCCTGATCATCCTCTGTACCGTCTACGCGTTCAAGACCAGGAAGTGCCCAGAGAACTTCAACGAGGCTAAGTTTATCGGCTTCACAATGTACACCACCTGCATTATCTGGCTCGCCTTCCAGCCCATCTTCTACGTAACAGCCAGTGACTACAGGGTATGTAACTTTAAATGTGACTTACACCTCATCTGTTTTTATTAACCTCTTAACCCCCACCTGAACCGAGCACATTCTCTCCAGTTTGGCTTTACCCAAATCTAAAAGCTTCTTTGAAAAAGCGTCAATATAGCAACGAAAACAAGGATGAAAATGCAACAAAAATGTGACAAAAATGTGTGCTTTTTTATTTTTTATTAACATTTTAGTCATTTTTTGTAACATTTTAGTCCCTTTTTGTAACAATTTTGTCCTTTTCTGTAAAATGTTTGACCTTTTTTGTAACAGTTTATTAGCCTGGGAATACCCATGCTGCTGTGTGCCTCAAATCATTTCGAACTGCACACTTACCAGCGATACGGTTGTGTGTACATCTAGTTGCTGGCTTGACGCCTTGAGCTGCTGGCTTGACGCCTAAAGTCGCTGGCTTGACGCCTCCTGAGTGACGATAACAACTCACAACTTCACCAACTTTCACGCTGTGCCCCGCTACAGCAGCAGCGTGTGACGTCAGAGGGAGGAGAGGTCATGCCAGGTGCATGACCCCCCGTATGTATAGGGCACACACGCAATCTGACTGGCTCAATGTAAGGGCAATATAGGCTACCCACCACACCTAGAATGAGGAGGGACGGCAAGACAATGACGCGCTATTCGACATACTTAAACATACATACATACTGCTTGTAGTTTGTTTACGGATAAAAAACATCATACGTCATCTGATACGATGATACGATTGGCTATGGCTACGTGCAAACACATATGATAGACATTCGTAGCGCCAAATAAACGGCTATGGACCATAGACTGTTAAAAAGAATAGACAACTCCTCCTCACTCCTCCCCGTTTACCAAATGACCACGTTCGAGGGGGAAATCATGGCGGATTTACAGACTCCTCCTCCCCAGCTCTGACGAAGCATGTTCCTAATAAGGGCAAAAGGGCGGGATCTCACTGTAGACTCGGCCCTTGCGTGACGTGTATCTCGCGCAGCTCCAATGCCAACAGTCCGACCTCCGTTAAGTAGGAGATTTAAAAAAAAATTAGTTCGAAACCAGCCTGGTTTCTATTTTTTTGACTAACCCAGCGTTATCTCAGGAGGAATATGTAGCCATATTAAGTGTTGAAAAAATTGAAACCAGGCATTAAGTTGTTTTTAACGTGTCTAAAGTCCAATGCTTTTCAATGGGGGCCTAGCGGCCAAATGGAGGTACTACAGCAATGGAGGAGCAATGGCGGCCTCCAGTGTATGCGGTCACAAAGCAGAGCAGCTAGCGGCCATTGCTATGGACAATCATAAACCACACCTCTCCTACGAGAAAATGAATTGGTGGTCCCCAGACTAAATATAACTTGTGATATTTTTAAAAACATTTTAGTCAATTATTTGTTGTATTTTTTGTACTTTTTGTCATACATTTGTCACATTTTTATCCTATTTTTGTCACACTTTTGTTGCTTTTTTCAATAAGCTTTTAGATTTGGTAAAGCCGAACAGGAAAAATGCACTGGGTTAAAGTGGGGGTTAAGAGGTTAACTTTAGGTACATTGTAGGGCAGAGGTTCCCAAAGATTGTTAGGGGTCTGCATTAAATCAGGGCTGTCAACTTTTCACTCAACTTTGGAGTGAGACATCGGTCGGTTCTGAGCTGGGTGGCCGTTTTCGTGGCTATAGTGTCTCGTAATCGACCGAAATTCAAAGCAAAAAATAAGTATATGCTTTAGGTGACTGAACACATGAGGGGGGGGGGGGAATTTGCATGTCATGAAGTCATTTTCTGCATTCTGGTGGATTTTAGATCATGAACAATACTTTTAGCTGGTCTATTTATTGGTGTTAAAGAATTAATTTTCTGGAGCCCCCTTCAAATTGGGACCCTTAAGCAAATGCCCAGTGGGCCCCCTCATCGTTGCAGCCCTGACAAAAGGTAAAATGAAACAGCATTGTGCATATTTGAGGACAGTCACATGAAGGTCAGAACCACGTTAAAAAATTCTTTAAACATACCCACGGTAAAAGAACCTGAGTACTCACGTATCACTTTTAAAAACATTTATGTTAGACTCTGTTTGGATTCTACTTGAGTGTTTTAAGTCATGTCCCTCCTGTTTCTCTACCTCATGTCAGTCATTCTACTTCTTATTACAAAAAGCAAGCAGCATATAATTTAGAAAATCTTCTGGAGTATTTTTTATAGCATGTTTGATTAAACTTTGAATATAATTATTCCTTTTAATAGCTATCAGAGTCACAAAAGAAAGCTATATAAACTAAAACAGCATTAAACTAGAAAAAAGCAATAAACTCTAAACTAAATTGTACAATATGCATGATGAGCACACGCAATACTTTATTGTCAGGCTCAACAGAGAACACACAAAAAAATATGTAAATGCGAGAGTGCTGCGTTAGAAAAAAATAATACACAAATGACTCTGCTGCTAATCCACTTTTGCCTGTGACTTGTTTTGCACATGAGCAAACACTTCTGATTCCCATACGTAATCGTGTCTTTATACTCACCATGGAGCTGCCAGATCAATGGTCTATCCTTGCAAATGACATGCTGTAATAGATCCAGCTGAATTCTCTACCTGGCTACTATTAGATGTCTGATCATGACAAACTCCTAGCCTGGCTAACGCCAGACTGCTGTGTGCGCTCGAATCATTTCGAACTTCACAACAGCCTGGGGACCATGGCCGAAACTTCGCATGGATTTGGGGACCAATCACAGAACGAGGAGGGACGGCAAGACGATGACGCACTATTCGACATACGGAAGCTTGTAGTTTGTTTACGGATTAAAAAAAAACGTTTATTTACGGCTCCAACATGACAGCAGCAGACGCGACGCCATCTTTCGATAAAGCTTTAGACCGTGTTCTAAATAGTTTAGCTCGAAAGTTTACAGCTGGTTTATCATACGATGATACGATTGGCTATGGCTACGTACAGACGCATGATAGACATTCATAGCGCCCAATAAACAGCTATGGACAAGTGTAAACCACACCTCTCCTATGAGAAAATGAATTGGTGGTCCTCAGACTAAATATCATTTGTGATTTTAGTCTGGCGTTACAAACTCCCGTAGTATGAAAACTTCTGCTTTTAGCAAACGATGCTTGCAGACTCCCTACTTATTAGTCAACAGATCTAACATGGACACTTTACATGCACAGAACATTGGACTATGTCTTCACCCACTCTGCTTTCTCCTTTCTGTTACACTAAAATAGCTCCAAATCAAACCTTTTCTTTTTTTCACCGCGTCGTTTGGCCAAGCTTGTTTTGTTGACTGTCGACCATAGACATATTATTAATAGACCGTTAATACTCATTCCTCCCCGTTTACCACAATGACCACGTTCGAGGGGGAATTCATGGCGGATTTACAGGCTCCTCCTCCCCTGCTTTGACGAAGCATGTTCCTAATAAGGGCATAAGGGCGGGATATTCACTGTAGACTCGGCCCTTGCGTGACGTGTAGCTCGCGCAGCTCCAATGCTAACAGTCCGACCAACGTTAAGTAGGAGATTTCTACAATTTATCCTACGATAACCAGCCCGGTGCCTCTGATTGTGTCTAACCCAGCGTAATCACAGGAGGAATATCTAGCTATAGACAGTTCCAAAAAATTAGGCACCGGGCATTAAAGTTGTTTTTAACGTGTCTAAAGTGCAATGCATTCCAATGGGGGCCTAGCGGCTATATGGCGGTACTACAGCAATGGCGAGCAATGGCGGTCTCCAGTGTCGTCGTCGCAAAGCAGAGCAGCCAGCGGCCATTGCTGTCGACGCGGAGAGAGCGGCCGCAGCACATGCGAGGGGAAGAGGGGTGGGGCAACGCCGGACCAACCAATAGCGCAAGAGGACCGCTCTCACATACACACACATGCTAGGTGCAGAGGAACTGCGGCGCGGACAGACACACGAACATGAAAATAAAGCGTCTACAGCCGCTCGCTTCCACACCAAACGCTTTTCGCGCGTCAACAATGCGTCTAAAGCCCGTGGTTGGACGCTTGTGTTTACTGAAGTCAGACGCTTGTCACAAATGTCACCTAATTGAAAATGGTGTGTAAGAAAACAATCTAATTGATTACTTATACCATGCTGCCTTCCAGTTGTCCTCGGAATTCGGATTTTCAAGGTCTGACCTGAACATTTCAAATGGAACGTGCTCACGACGAATTTCTATTTGAAACATCTCTGACGTGACCTCCGAGTTAGATAAAACATCATTGCACCGCACTGCATAAGAAGTATATAAACACACATCTTTTTTTACATTTTAGGTATATCTTACTTATTTTGTCCACTAGACTACTGCCTGGCTCTCAGCAGTCTGTCTGTCACCCTGCTTGCTCTGTGATGGCACTAATGTTGCTACATCCACCGCAGGCTAATGACAACAACAGCAAACAACAAACTCTGCTTTCTAATATAACTGCTCAGATTTATTTCAGAGCGTCGCAGATGTGTCGGTGAAAACAATGGCGGTATTAGACAGCTTTTTGCCTGTGAATGACAGATTGTGTACAATAAATGGAATTTTTCTCAGTAAATCCTGCCTAAAAGCTGTTGTGCGGTTAAATGTTCCATTTTGTCGGAAACTACAGCTTCAATCTTGTAAACTGAGTAAGTTAATGATTAGAATCGACGTCTGCAGATCTAAATCATTTGTGTGGATTATGTTTTAAAGTTTAACGTAACTGTGCCGGACACATCAGGCTCCAAATTCTACAATTGACATTGCTTTAAACACAATATAAATTGTTAATCACATGTTTAATGTCATGATACGCATTAGCTAAGTCATAGTTAGCTAAAGCTGAATAAACTATAAAGAAAGTCGCTTAAGAGATTCTAAAACATTTTCTCGTCTGCATTACATTTAACTTAGATCATGATTATTTCCTGAGATGCAAACATAAATGTGTGAAATTGAGCACAAAGTCATAATGGATTAGTGAAGCGTACTAGGCGACCTCTTGGCAGTTTGTACAAACATTCATCGAGACCAATTAAGTCCAATTTCTGTTTATATCGGACTTTTGCCTCAATAGGCAGGTTATCATGGTAATCAAATGACATTTCGTCACAATCCGACAATTATTCACATTCTCAATCCAATGACAACCACCCAATATCAGCGATCTCCCATTGTTTTCAATGAAGCGAGAGCATTGTATTCACCTCCGCTTGATATGAGGTAACGTCATGTTCTGTCTGATTTCACCAGGTTAATAGCCTACTTTTTCTTTCTCTCTGTCATGAAACAGAAAAAATATCATTCCCAGATCTGACTTCTTTTCTCAGGACAGATGGAACTCTGCATTAGCCTGTGATGTATTTTGTGGGGTCACATTTTCATCTCGGGGGCCCCGTTTATCTCCTGTATGAGGATGCGGGATTAATCTAAATATTCATTCTCCCTGTGCCTTTGTCAGGATCAGGTTGAAATTACTTAGTAGGTAGAGTTGATGAAAATAGCATACTTTCCAATTAAAAATATAGAGCAGGAGGTAAGTAATCAAAAGTGACTTCCATGCAAACTGGCCTGGCTGCATTAACCTGTATACCGGCTTGTAAGACGTTATGCGGCAATATGCACATGCACATATTGATGTATTGTTGAGGAAAAATTATAAATGTACATTTAATTTTCCGGTAAAATGTATAGCCAGAGGAACTAATCTATAACCCACAGTTTGCAATGTAAGACAAATAGGACAAAACAAATGCAACACACACACAGCTAACAAAGCATGTAAATTATGAGCATTGAGCCTTGGGACACACAGCGCCTGCCACTGTGTCTGGTGCTGTAATGAGGATGCCTTAACGTGATCATGTAAGAGTTGTACTGTCACAACATTGCTTCAACTTTGCACGACAAGTGTGTTCACAAACATGGGAATTAAACTGTCAACAGCAAAACAAATGAGAATTTATGGGCAGTTTTTGACATGTAAATCTTGAAAATACTGCGGAAGTGAAGGCAAGTTCGTTGCTAAACTGCTCCAAAAGGAACAAGCCAGTGCAAACATGCTCCTAATATAATCAGATCGCCACCAACATTGCACATTTTGCAATTACTTTAGCCTTGGAAAGAAGACCAGATATATTTCCAACTCTCAACTGTAGTTAAAGCCAAAGCAGTCATGGATCTGGTGATGGAAAAAGTATTATTATAGTTTCATCAAAACAATATTAAAGAGCTTTTACTTAATAGGAAAGGCAAGTTTATTTGTAGAGCACAATTCATACACAAGGCAGTCCAAAGTGCTTCACAGTTGCATAAAATTACAAGAAAACAGATAAAATCAATATATAAAACATCAACATAAAGTTAATCAATTACAGTAAAAGGCAAGAGTGCAGATAAAATACTTCCAGTTTTCATATGCACGGGTAAAAAGAGCTGTTTTTAGCCTGGATTTGAACATTGTCAGAGTTGAGGCCTGTCTCACATCCTCATGAAGACTGTTCCAGATTTTAGCTGCATGAAACTGAAACGCAGCCTCACCGTGTTTATTATTGACTCTGAGAACCACCAGGAGACCCCTCCCTGAAGTTCTCAGGGCCCGAGATGGTTCATACGGCTCTAACATGTCAGAGATGTACTTTGGTGCTAAACCATGAAAAGACTTGTACACAAGCAGAGCTGTTTTAAATTCTATTCTCTGAGTGACAGGAAGCCAGTGCAGAGACCGGAGCACTGGACTAATGTGGTCATATTTCCTGGTTCTTGTCAGGACTCGAGCAGCAGCGTTCTGGATGTACTGCAGCTCTAACAGCTCGTTTAGAAAGGCCAGTGAGCAGGCCGTTACAGTAGTCTAACCTGCTGGAGACAAATGCATGGATGAGTCTCTCCAAGTCTGGTTTTGACACTATTCCTCTGATCTTAGCAATGTTTTTCAGATGGTAAAAAGCTGATGATGTTATTGCTTTGATGTTTAAGTTCAGGTCTGAGTCCATGATTACTCCTGATTCTAACCTGATTTTTTGGTTTAGAGAGAGAGATTCAAGGTAACTGATAACACTTTGTCTTTGTGTCTGTGGGCCAAAAACAATGATCTCAGTTTTGTCTGAGTTTAGTTGGAGAAAGTTGTTTTGCATCCACAAACTGATCTGTTGGATGCAGTGACAGAGTGTATCTAATAATAATAATAATGCATCGGTTCATAAGCGCTTTTCTGGACACTCAAAGACGCTTTACATGCACTATTCATTCACTCCATACTTGATGGTGGTAAGCTACTATTGTAGCCACAGCTGCCCTGGGTAGACTGACAGAAGCGAGGCTACAGTTTCGCCATCGGCCCCTCCGACCACCACCAACCACTCACTCACTACTACATTCGCTAGGCTTCTGGTGTTACCAAACGGTCTCCCATACAAGTACTAACCAGCCCTTCCCTGCTTAGCTTCCAAGGTCTGACGGGATTGGGCATAGCAAAGGCGGTATGGCCATGTTCACCTGCCGTCAGTGACACGTAGATCTGAGTGTCATCTGCGTAGTTGGGTACGACACATTGTTGCTGTTTATTAGCTGACCCAATGGAAGCATGTACAAGTTGAATAAGAGGGGTCCCAAGATTGACCCCTGGGGGACTCCAAAGGTCATGGCAATTTTGTCTGAGACACAGTTGCCAATTTCGACAAAGTACGTCCTGTCCTCGAGATAGGACTTGAACCAGTTTAGAGCAGTACCAGAGATTCCCACCCAGTTTTCTAACCTGTGAAGTAAGATCCCGTGGTCCACTGTGTCAAAGGCAGCGCTCAGGTCCAGCAGAACTAAACTGAGACCTTACCTGCGTTGGTGTTCATAAGAATATCATTTGTCACCTTGATCAGAGCTGTCTCAGTGCTGTGGTGGGGCCTAAATCCTGACTGGAAAGTATCAAACACATTGTTAGATAGGAGAAAGTAAGTGAGCTGTTGATATATTACCTTCTCTAGGACTTTCCTAAGAACGGTATAGTTGTTCAGTACCTTGGCATCAAGGCTGCTCTGCTTTAGAAGAGGCTTAATGACCGCGGTTTTCAAGGCCTTTGGAAATGCTCCAGTCTCAAATGAGATGTTAACTAACTGCACACGTTGTGGTAACAAGCTGGTCAGCACAGACTTCAGAAATCTAGTGGGTAATTCATCAAGGCAGCATGTACATAAACTCAGACCGGAGATGACCTCTTCGATTGTTTTGTCAGTAACAGATATGAAATGTGTCAGCTCAAGGTGTTTATCTGGTGGCAGGGTTGCTATTTGTGTTATTATGGCATTTTTAATGCCTTGAACGTTGTCATAAAAAAATATTGCAAACTCATTGCACTTAGATGTAGAGATTAGTTCTAAGGGCAGTGAAACTGGAGGGTTAGTTAATCTGTTTACTGTGGAAAACAGAACACGAGAATTGTTTCTGCAGTTTGCGATGATTTTAGAGAAGTACTTCTCTCTTTCTGCACGTAAAATGTGGTTGATCTCACAAAGCACTTCTTTCTCAAAATGAACCTGGAGCTTTGACTTGCGCCATTTCCGTTCGGCTTTTCGGCACTCCCTTTTCTGTGCCCTGACCGAATCTTCACTTCTCCAAGGTGCCTTTTGTCTATTGTTAACCATTTTAACTTTCACAGGAGCAGTATCCAAAACATTTAAGACATTTTTTTAATGGCATATCTTCCTCTGGTAAAATGTAATGTATCCCCTGGCACTATTTCCTCTTTGTTGTAACTATTTGTATAAATGTGAATAATAAAAAAAAAAAAAAAAACATTGACATTTGATATATTAACACCTTTTGTAATAACTAGATCTAGTGAAAGTATACTGAACGCATGATGGGAGCAACCTTTGAGCTCTGACATTCCACCCGGAGCATCTCCAAATCAGTACTCCCAAGTGAATGCGATTTGGCAATACACATATGTTACAACTCAGAAAAACAGTGTTCAAGAGGAAAGCACTGTTGTTTTTTCCACTAGTTTGTTTATAAAAGGCGGTAAAGTTCAAACAGCCAGCGACTTCTCATATATTCACTGTGCTGCTGTTGTTGTTGTGCAGCTCTGCCTTTAGCTGGGATTCTGCTCCATGCTGGGTCTCTGCAAATAGAAGTTGGTGGACTGCGGGGTGACCGGTGGGGTGGGGAGTAGAGGATGACCCTAGCAGTCAGCTCACATTAGCTGCTGAAATATGACTAACCAAAGGGCCAACTTTCCAGGACAACCAGCTGCGATCCTCCAAGTGACTGCTTCTGCTCATTTGGCATGCACACATAACGGCACAGTAAAATTATTGAGAGACTTAACAGCAAATGTAGATGAGATGTAACTATTTAAGTGAAAGAAGCCATACTGTAGGAGGTAGAGCTGTCTTGGCTGCAGGATATAGTGGCGACGTAGCATTAAGGGCACAGTAACAGTATGTGACAGGCAAACATTACTTTTCAGTTCTTATGCAACCAAGCCAGAAATGTCATTATGTCAATCACTTGATATATTTGAACAGTCAACGGTTTGTTCCTCCTTCCACCAGTGCATACTGTCGTTGTGTCCTTGAACAACACACTCAGCCTGCCATGCCCACTGTGTCTGTGTACACTGGTGTATGAATTTGAATGGCTCAACAAGTGGTAGATACTTTATGAATCTGGACTAAGTCTGGATTCGAGTTTGAGCTTGAACGGGTTGCTTAATGTCTTCCCCACTCTCCACCCCTTTCACACTTTACACTTCTTAATTTACAAAAGGGCCAACAATGAAAACAAGAGCTAAAAGAAAATAAAGAGAACAATACTATTGTTGTAAATGTTTAGCGCTCCGACATGCAACAGTGATTGAAAAAATAAAATGTTTTAACTTGATAATAATAGTAAGTGATGTGAGCAAAAGCATATTATCTTCCTACTATTAAAAAAACATCAAGGCAGAGACCCAAGATGATATGAGGCATACAACAGTTTAACACAATATGCTCTGTATTTAATCAAAAAGTTTGTCTCTAATCTCTTATCCACTAAAAGGTCCAATTTGTGCATCGATTTGTTTTATTTTTGCCCAGAGCCCTTCCCAGGAATTTCCCCTTGTCAGATCAAAACCTTTGATTGCCCTGCCCAAACATTTGAGGTTGATGGTATAACATTTCAATCACAGAGCTCTAAATTGGTAAAACATCTAATTTGAACTACTGAAATGATGCAAATTCTCATAAATTTATTAGAATCGATTAAAAACTAAAAACATTTGTACATTTTATACTGTGTCCCAGCTTTATGCAGTTCAGTTTACAAATAATATGAAATAAATGTTGCCAGAACTCATAAGTGTACATGACTTTATCTCTCCAGGTGCAGACCACGACCATGTGCATCTCGGTGAGCCTCAGTGGATCTGTGGTGCTGGGCTGCCTGTTTGCTCCGAAGCTGCACATCATCCTGTTCCAGCCTCAGAAGAATGTTGTCACGCACCGAGTGACGACCAATCGCTTCTGTGGCACCGTCTCAACCTCTGCCCCCAGCTCCAGCTACTCCAAAGGTCAGACCGCGCGCCTTCACACGTATGATATGACAAACACAAATGTTTTGCCTGCAACCACAAAAGAGGGAAAGGATCTCCACGTCGGTGGCCTTGTGTCGAGGAGTCACTGTGAGTGACATCTCACAGTGAGGACCAAGAGGCGGCCTCTTGTCCTCAGCATCCACCTTCGTGCGCTCATATCTTATGGATATGTGCACTGACTCAGGGGCCGTCTCGGTGTTAGGCAGGGACAGGGGTCCCGTCGCCTAAACCAGGGGACAATGGGACCTTTTAGTCCTCCTTTTCACACCGGCTGACCCAGTCTGCTTTGGGTCAGGGTGTGGATCTGCTCCCAACGCCTCTGTGGAGGTCGATTGAGCACCATGAGTGGGGGCTTGTGGTTTGTGCTGGAGTACGCACTGCTTTGCTCCTTCTTTCCGCGCCAATCTTGTGAGCCTGTCCAGCTGGGAGTACATTTTTCCCTACGGCCTTCGCCTCGGTTTTCACCCATAGCGAAGCCCGTAGGTGGGCGGAGCCCACACGAAGAAGAAATTATAGTTACTTAACGTAACTGCAGTTCTTTGAGTGTGGGCGTGCCCACCTACCGGCAGCCCAGCTGGACATCCTCCCTCTGTTGAGCTGGTTCGAAGAAGGGAGAGTGTTGGGTCCATGGGACTTTCTTTCTTTCTACAGATGATTATGGAATTTTCTTTCTTTCTACAGTAGCATTCTTTGATCCAAAAGCAATATAAAGGGCACAGACAATGAACTTGCTGAAACCAAGTCTATGTAAGCAGGAACATACTGTATCTGACATCCACAAATACATAGGACATTGGACAGGTGATCGCAGATTTTAGAATTAGCAGTAGGTGGAGCCAATGACAAGTTAAATGTCTCCCTACGAGAACACCTACTAGCAGCACGGTTCACAGCTAGAAGGTCCTGGTTTGATTCCCGGGCTGGGCAGGTCTTTTCTGTGTGGTTTGCAAGTTCTCCCAAGTTCTTTGTCTCTGGTTTACCCTACCACTAAAACATGTACAATAGGCCAGGTTGAGTGAGAGTGTGTTCAAGTTACTCAAACAGAAATATGGTACCGCATGATAAATCTACTTAAGGAATTGCAATTTCTTAGAATAGTTTCTCGGGTACTTGTACTTGAGTAATTGTAGCTGAGCACTACCTGCCTTTGACAAGGAAGGGAATGAATGAATGGATATGTATGATTTGTGTATGATCTATGTCGGTGTGTCCTATGTATATTACATTGAAGTGAACAAATGATTGACCCCTAAAAGCTGCCTCATCTCTTATGCCCCTTTTACCTTCCATCCATGTACTTGAATATTTTCCAACTGTACACACTGAAATGATTCCATGTTGCAACCTTATTTGTACGACAGGAGTGTGTTTATTTCTTCTCAGGCTCTGCATCCAACTATGTGCCAGCGGTGTGCAATGGTCGGGAGGTGGTGGACTCTACAACTTCATCATTGTAAAGAAAAGAAAAATCCAAACAACTTTCAACAGAATAAACGCACAAAGTATCCCCAACGCCACAGAGAGATCATGACCAGAGGTTGAAGAACTAACTGTAAAAATGTTCCCACTGCAAGCTGTATGTATCCAATATGGAGTCTATTTGTATAGATTTAATATTCTGTGCTTTTGGTTTACAGATAGATGTAAAATGCACCGTGCCTTGTCCTCAGAAGTCGTGTTATTTTTAATGGATGGTTGTGAAGCAATAGTGTTGTAAAATGAGGTTCTTAATCGTGTCTTAATACAGTGATGTGACTATATCCAAAATGTGTTGACATCAGTAAAAATAAATGCTATGAATGAATTCTGTCATAGTAACTAAATGTACTGGTGACAAGTAGAAAACTAGCAAAACTATACTACAGGGTGTTGTTCAACTTTCTTTTCTGTAAGTTATGTAAATAATATGTTTTAATATTAAAATATTAACCACAGTTAACGTCTAATTCTTGCAGCATCAGTGATGGGTGACTGTATTCCAACATGCACTACAAAAGCCTCGGTTCCTTTGGCAGATTGTTATAGGACAGCTGTTGAGCGCTTTAAAAGGTGCAAGATATGTACAAACTGCTTCAACCAGTTTCTCAACTGAAGAGGTCATCTGCAGGGAATTTGAAGTGGTAATGTTGAAAATGGAGTGGAAATTGGAGAACTTACAATATCTTAGGCTTTACTACAGGTTTTACAAGCAGTAGAAATGTGGTTCATCCGCAGCTGCCAATACGCATTTTTGCTATTGTGTTTTTTCTATTTCAAAAGTAGGTTGGCATCTCAATATTCACTATAGTTTAGGCCAAAACCTGAAAACAACACACCACTTCATATTATGTGTTCCATATTTTATAAGAGTAATTTTACAAAAAAACATGTAAAAAAAAAAAAAAACTCCATTAAATGCATCACGGCTCAGTCTCATTGGCATTCTCTGCATTGGGCTGTTTCCTCTTCAGTGGAATTATATAGATCCCATTCTTTGCTTCTTTTAATCTCCACCATCTGCCCAACCTGCAATTTACAGCATATTTAATACACAATATGTGAAGGGTTATGTCATTTTTTTAATATTGTGGCATGTCACCTTCTATGTACACAACCTTGACCTTAAAAATAAAAAAGGGGTGTGTACTCTTAAATATGGATAGCTAATTTCTTCACACTCTAAAATGTATTTAATAGGTATTGTGAGTTAGAATCCATCAAACCAGTTGTAATCCACTGAACTACAAACTGCTTTTCAAGGTTCATAGATTAACACTGCCATCGAGTGGCGACCAAGCACAATGCAGCACAAACTGTTACTATGGAAACGCAGTGGCAGAGATACCTGTGCTCCTGCCCCACTCCTGCCACCAGGAACTGACCCGAGGAAGAGAACTTCAGACTATTCACGAAACCAGGCTGAGGAAGACACAAAAACAACAACAACGCATGCATTACCTGCCCATTTGTAGTCAACAAAAATTATGTCAAATTATGGATAAAACAAAAACACTAAAAATAATCATGGTTACAACAAGTGGCATATTCCTTAAATATGTTCCCAACATCTTATATTAACATATACCAGGCCTAAGATTCCATAAGTGATTTCTAGGCCCTTTTACAAATTTTCCTCTAAAGTTATAAGGCTTGGTGAACAGCTTTTAGTCAGGGTTTATTTTTTTATTAAGGAATTTGGACTTAGTATTTTCTTGTCTTTATAATTATGATATATTTCTAAAAAGTATTTTTTGTTATGAAGAAATACAAATAAAGGCTAAATAATAAACAAACGAATCCCTGTGTTATGACGCGTCTTTCAGAGCCGAGCGCCCAGAGCGGCCGAGCTCTCTCGCGCAGAGCGCGTACATGTACACTGCAGGCGAGCGCTGAGAAGCGCCACGCTGTTAGCTCCACCTGTTTCTTTGTTTAACAGTTGAACTGAACGCATGTCTTGCGTCCATCACATCCAACGCTAGTCCGCAATTGACTGCCATGTCTCTGCTCTTCGAGGATCCTTGTAATGAGGATGTTGTTTTGTGAAGCCTACAACTCTAGAAATTGCTCAATGGCCTCAACTTGATGTCATCCACCTTCACTGCTTTCCTTTTGGGAAAAGTGACGAGGCCCACAAAAAAAGAGCAGCAGAGTGACATGAGGGAGAGTCTTGATGTGGAAAAATTACAAGGTAGTGTAGCTATACTGCCATATGTCAGGCGATATTCCTCTCTTTATGAAATAAGCACCCAATACTACTAAATTATCATAATAAAAATCATAATAATAATATAATAATCTTAAACTTTGATACACTCATACAAATAATCATACAATGTAGGACAATCGTTTATTTCTTTAGTAATAATGTTTTTCATACATTTTCGGACAGAAATCCGCTGCATTTAGGACATTTACCCACCTGTCCTATTCGCAGCATTGTGAGTGATCCCACAAACCTATGACAGTCTCTTCAGTGTGCTGCCTTCAGGGAGATTGTGAAGACTCCGGGCCATGTCCAGCTGACTGATGGACCACAGCCTGGTGGTTGGAGCCAGGCTGTGAGGAAAGCTGAACTTTCTCCCTTTCAATCCCTCCCTCCCTCCGCTTCAACTTGTATTCACAAACTGTATCAAGTGTGTTTATATTGTGTGTATTATAGTGTATAGAAGTAATGTGAAATATGTCCCAGCATAGCAACAGCATGGCAACTGTATCCAAATGAGTGGCAAGTCTACATTGTTGTTTGACTTTGCCACTCATAAGCAACATTGAGGGCTCTTTTTAGAATAAAAACGGATGTACATGCCCGCTACATACAGTATTTTTAGATTTTGCTTTACATACAAACACCGAGGGGTAGGGGTGGGCCATATCGTATCGCATATCGTTATCGCGATATAATTTTTTGATATCGTTGTAATTTTTTATATCGTCGTGGATACGATATAATTCATGTTACGCTCAGCTCCATCAGCAGCATAAACACTGACTCTAGAACATGGGGACAGGTGCTTATGAAGTTAAATGAAATGAAGGATGTAAACCGCTTGAGTAGATCATATTCGCGAGGAAAGTAGTATGCGTAAAAAAAAAAAAAGAATGAAATATCACTGAATTAATCTTCCCAATAGGCGTAAGGCTGGGATTTTGAAGTAATTTGTCCATTGTCAATAATATCGTTAAATACATCGTTATCGTGATATTTCTTTTTTATATCGTGATATAGATTTTAGGCCATATCGCCCTGCCCTACCGAGGGGTAGAGAGTAGCATTATATCAACTCTGTCGTGTTGAAATTGAAAGCTAACTTTGACATTAAAAGATCTTTTGTAAATCTAATTCCTATTCTACAATATTGCACACGCACATATATATATATAGTCAAACATAGCATCTTCTAAGTATTGGGGCTGTTGTCGCAAAGCAGGAAAGTGTGCAACAAAGATGTGGACATGTGCCTAGCTGACATGATGTGACGATATCGGTATTAGGCATGCATCTTCTGTCACTACAACAAGATTTAACTTTAGACTTACCACTGGCACAGTGAAAAGTGGCTCAATGCCTCTGTAGCTGTGCCCACATTTCCAGACTTGCACCTCTGAGTTGTGAGAACCTGCAGCAAAGACACAAGTTATCTCACTGACAGCAACGTGTGAACTGGGGCTTATAAGAACTAGGGCTGAACGATATGGACAAAATTTCATATCTCGATATTCATGACAGATATCTCGATATAACTATGGGTTAGGTGAAAACTAAGCATTTTTCAGAACAAATAAAATCATAATACAAACGAGTGCAGTTTTATGGATGAAAATCTATATAGTTTATATCTTGCTTTTTCGATTTTAATATTTTGAATGTTCAGATCTCGATATCGATACGATAACGATATATCTTTCAGCCCTAATAAGAACACGCTCTCACAGCTGCAGGCACCTGAGGCGACGGTGTCAGAGTTGTGCAGCGCAGCCACAGACGTTATCCAAAGGGGGCGCTCCAGACCCGGGTCACCATGACAACCGTGGGCCTGCTTCACCGTGGCGACCGGCTTCTTCTTGTTCACGCTCCAGAGGCACACAGAGCTGCAGTTGACCAGGAAGGAGCATAGGAGAAAAGTAGAAACAAATATGAAAATGTGAGGATTAAATAAGCAGTGTATGGATGTGTATCGTTATGATTTATCGATCTGGTACTTTAACGGCTTCTTAAAGGACAACTAAGCACCAAATCAACTTTTTGTAGCTTATAAACTGCATAAAATTTTTCTTATAGTGCTCTCTACATTTTTGACATTTTAGTGCAAATTAAATAAAATCTCACTTTTGAGCCTAAAACCGTCTGTGTGGCGCCCTCTCTGCATTTTCGGTTGCACTACATTTGAATTTCGTGCCTGTCCGCCCCATTTGCTCTGGCAGCTGTCTGATGTCACTTTGTGCTGTGTGACGTCCGTTGCTCTGCCGCTTGGGGTATAAAAGCAGCCAAGTCTCGCACACTCTCAGGTTTGCCACAATAGCCTTATGACTAGTCAAATAAATCTATTTAGGCAAATAAATATTCTGATACTATTAACTCAAAAATGCAAAATTTAAATGTGAAATAGTGATGGACAAAATGAAGCCCCATGAATCAACAGCTACTCTGTGTCAGCTATTAAGCTATAAAGTCAAAAGTGAAGCCTCGCTCCATACTGCCGTCTGCTGTTGATTTGAATGCATAACAATTATTAAATTAAGTTTATTTTCCTTTTTTCCGGTGTCAAAGTTGAATAAAGTGCATGCAAGCGTTTGGAGCCTTTCAAAGTTTAAGGCTCTCTTAAACCCATAAATTCATAATGTCCAAGAACTGAGATCTCGTCAGATGAATTCCTGATTGTTGAAACACGAAGGTTCATTTAGCTAATTTGCACAAAAACATGCTTCGAAGCCTGCTTCATTTTGCCCATCACCAATGTGAAGTACTCATGTACCTACCCATCGTCAGCTCCTGTGATCATGTGCTCCTCATTTATGAGCTGGACACAATCAATCGAACCACTGAAAAAAATAAGGGTGACAGGGTTATGTCATAAACAAAGAAGAGTATCAAAGCAATAAACATCATTTAGTAAAGAAAACTCTCAGAGACTAAATGGTTGTAATATTACTGTCCAGCCTAACCCATCTTTTCGAAAAAGCAGAAGAGATCAGAAGACTATACAGTACAGTACTACAAAACTGGATTAGAGGGTCAGTTTAGCAATAATCCTGGATTTGCCGTACTACAAAGCTGGATAACTTTCTACCAGGGTAGATCTCCAATGAAACATGCCCTTGGCGCATAACCTGCTCTGGACCAGGTTTAGTTTCTGGCTTAGATAAGAAGATGGCTCGTTGACCAATCAGGAGAGAATCCTCCGCTTTGAAAGCTTAGTGGAGGAGAGGAAGAGGAGGAAGCACATTGAGCATCGGCAAGAGAATTCCATTCTAATCAAAGCACACATGGATTTTATGGTAGCAACATCGTAACTTTTACTACACATGTGGCTGACACAGATTTTATGTGACTGCATGAAAAGCCACGATGAGAACAAATGTTGCTTTCTGGTGGGAGTTATGGAATCACTTAGAGGAGCCAAGCTGTATTAAAACAGAAAATAAATCAACTATGGTGCCACAACACCAGCTAAAGATGCGCTAACAGCGGCTAAATGTTATTATCGGCAAAATCCCTTTTTAGCACAGCCGTATGAATATTAAATCCGTATGACCTGTGTGTCAATAGTGAGGGCTGTTCACTCTCTCGTTGCCAATCAGAGGCCTGCAGTCTGTTCACGTCACCTCAGACACGGGTAGCCCGCTTTGGCCACAGCCAGAGGTCGGGCCCAAAACCTATACCTGGTCAGACCAGTTTGGCCCTGGCCTTTGTTATGGAAAAGGTCGACAAAGTGGGTGAAAGAGCCATTCGACTCTTTAGGCTCTTTTCCACATACAGGCGCGTGCCTGTATGTGGAAAAGAGCCTAAAGAGTCTCAGGTATGAAAAACTGGACAGCACCAGGCCCGGACATGATACACGCCTACTGGCTAAAGAAACTCACGGCACTCCATGAGCGCTTGGCAGCACAAATGAACCAGCTGCTGAGAGATGGTTAACCGAAGGGTGCTCAATCCTGATCCTGAAGGATCCCTAAAAGGGTACAGTCCCATCCAACTATCAACCAATAACCTGCCTCTCCACAACATAAGCGGGCATATGAATCAATACACGAGCACAGCTCAGAAGGGAATCAGTAAAGATACCAGAGGTGCCAAACACCAGCTCCTGGTAGACAGAACAGTCGCTCGAGACTGTAGAACCCGACACACTAACCTGAGCACTGCCTGGATTGATTACAAGAAAGACTACGACTCAATGCCAGATACTTGGATCATTGAATGCTTGGCACTATACAACATCAACAAGACTCTAAGAGCCTTCATTGCAAACTCGATGAGGTTGTGGAAAACCACCCTTGAGGCCAATGGCAAGCCACTTGCACAAGTCTCCATCAAATGTGGCATATACCAAGGAGACGCCCTGTCCCCACTGCTGTTCTGCATATGTCTGAACCCCCTCAGCCGAATAATCAACAAGACTGGCTATGGATACCGATTCGGCAACGGGGCCACCATCAGTCACCTCCTCTACATGAATGACATCAAGCTGTACGCAAGAATGAGCGAGACATCGACTCACTGATCCATACCACCCGGATATACAGTGCAGATATTGGGATGTCATTCAGACTAGAGAAGTGTGGTCGGATGGTGACTAAGAGAGGGAAGGTAGTCCACACAGAAGGGGTCTCACTCCCAGAAGGAACAATAGCAGACATTGAGGACAGTTACAAGCAATGGCCGCTGGCTGCTCTGCTTTGCGACGACGACACTGGAGGCCGCCATTGCTGTAGTACCGCCATATAGCCGCTAGTCCCCCATTGGAATGCATTGCACTTTAGACACGTTAAAAACAACTAATGCCCGGTGCCTAATTTTTTTGGAACTGTCTACAGCTAAATATTCCTCCTTTGATTACGCTGGGTTAGACACAATCAGAGGCACCGGGCTGGTTATCGTAGGATACATTTTAGAAATCTCCTACTTAATGGGGTCTGACTGTAGGCATTGGAGCTGCGCGAGCTACACGTCACGCAAGGGCCGAGTCTACAGTGAAGATCCCGCACTTATGCCCTTATTAGGAACATGCTTTGTCAGAGCTGGGAGGAGGAGTCTGTAAATCCGCCATGATTTCCCCCTCAAACATGGTCATTATGGTAAACGGGGAGAAGTGAGGAGGAGTTGTCTATTATTTGTACAGTCTATGGTTACAAGTACCTCGGAATCCCACAAGCAAATGGCAACCTCGAAGAGGTGACAAGGAAAGCTGCTACGGCCAAATGCCTCCAACGAGTAAGGCAGGTCCTAAGAAGCCAGCTCAATGGCAAGAACAAATCCCGGGCAATAAACAGCTACGCCCTACCAGTAATCAGATACCCTGCAGGAATAATAAGATGGCCAAAGGAAGAGATACAGACCAGTGTTAAGACACGAGTTACCATGCATGGAGGGTTCCACCCCACATCAGGCACCCTGAGACTGTACACTAGCCGTAAGAAGGAGGCCGAGGACTAGTGAGCGTGAGAGCCACTATCCAAGATGAAACATCCAAGATCCATAAGTACATCAAGGACAAGGCTCCAACAGATGACGTGCTCAGTGAATGTCTCAGACAATGGGGAACAGAAGATGAGGCGCTGGAGGTCCCGTCATGGGAGGACAAGCCCCTGCACGGGATGTACCACCAAAACATAACTGAAGTGGCGGATATCAAGAATCCTACCAATGGCTAGACAGAGCTGGCTTGTACAGGAACATCTGTGCAGTGACATATGTCAAGCCTTTGTTTGTTATAATTTTGATGATTATGGCTTACTATCATCAAAATATTACAATATTATTCTAATATTAGAAAATATTTTGAGAATTATTAGATTTTTTTTTTAATATTCTAATTTAATGAGATTTTTAATTTGGGGGTTTTACAAGCCGAGCCTTAATAATCAAAGGCTATACATATATCTCACTTTGCATGTAATGAGTATCATATATTAGTTTCACAGTTTAAGTTGAACAGAAGTGAATGCACTTTTTAACGATATTCAAATTTTCACTTATATATATACACACATACACGTTTTTATTTTTACTTTTCTGTCATACTTGTATAATGTCTATATTTAGACTAACAGCAGACAGAAGCTGGCACTCACTTGTGACCATGAAACACTAGCTGTGACTCCTCTGTGATCTTCCACACTCGGACAGTGCCATCTCGACCCCCAGCAGTCACACACCGCTCACGACTCAAGCTGTCCAGTCCTGTAATGGTGTCCTGATGTCCGAAACTAAAGCAAAACTGGATTTAGAAATGGCACACATTTCACACTAGAAAAACTTGTAATTTCCCAGCTCACTCACAGCGTTTCCACATAGGCATTTTCATCCACATTCCAGACTTTCACAGATCTATCGTGTGATGCACTGTACAAGTCGTGAGTTCCTCTTCTGAACGAAATCCCCTGGTAAAGGACCAACAAAGTTCAGACAGACAGTACTGTGTCCAAGTTACTATCATTTTCTTTTCTTTATTACACTTTTTGATGCTAGGTTATCACAGTGTTCTAATACAAACAAAGAAACAGGACACACACGTTATTAATTTCAAGGGAATATTGTTATTCCTAATTCAAGCCTAATATAAAAATTAAGAATTGGGGAAATTGGAAGGAAACATGGCCATCATTAGTTGGTGATCTGTAAACATGGCAGTAAAAAATATTATCCCTACTGACTGACCATGCAATTTCTACCCTAGTGTTATTTCCTATACTACATAACTTAAACAGTTGAAGTAAAATGTTGAATAGAGAAAAAATATTTTGGGTGTATGAAATCTAACACCCCGAATAAAATGTTCTCTGTAATTTCTGTATGACATGACTAAAAGGTTGACTTACAGACACTGGACCTTTATGGCCGGTAAACTTGTACAGATGTTTACATGTGTCAGCTTCCCAAATCATAATTAGTTTGTTCATGTCTCCCGTTGCCTGCAAAGAGTCACAGTTCAAAGTACAGTCCTGAAAATTGCAGATGAAACTGGCCAGAAGAAGGCCCTCACCAAGTACTTTCCATCCGACGATATGGTCATGCACATGATGCAGGCAGCGTGTCCCACATGCTGATCCCCTTTTCTTACACCCTTGATTGTACATAGCCTCTTTCCACTTTGAAAATCCCCTGAAAAGTAATCAAAACACAATTTACAACAAACAAACTTTACAAATAGAAGTCAAGGGTTGACAATTACTTTTCCACTGGTTTTTCATTAACACTAAATGCCTAAATTACAATGGAAAAGCATTTACCATTGGGTTGGCATTTAAGATAAGCTCAAGTCATGACAATACCTGTAATACTTAAAATGATATAAAATACATAACAAACTTACATTTAATAATGGAGCAGTCTTTAGACGCAGAGAAAATATACTTTTCATCAGTAGAGATGACTAGACAGGTGACAGGAAGTTTGTGCCCTCGTAAAACACGGATTTCTGAAGCATCTGGTGGCAACAACTATGATAGAGAAAATATGTAGCACATTCAATGATTGAGTCAACTTATAATGCGTGTAAGTGCAAGGTAATATGCTTACATCCTTAGCAATAAGTCGCTGCAGTTTTCCTTTTTGTTCAAGCTGCAGTCAAAGCACAGTTAGTTTATGTTTGGATTATAAAAAATGATGGAACATACATTTTGAGACAATACTTACAACATCTTCTTGAAGCCTTCCAGCTATCAAATCTGTCTCAAACGACTCATCATCAGCTTTCTTCTCCTCTAATGACATACAATTGTTAGTACAAGGTATAGCATTTAAAAATGATTACTTACTCACCTTCATCTTTCAGTTGTTCAAGGTACTTTTTAGCTAATCTAAGTTTTTTTCTTGGGGAGTCTCGTCGTATTCAAACTCTTGACTAGATGTTTTTCTCTTAGGCACCGCCGCACTGCAACAAATACATCGTTCAGACAATATTTTAACATTGAGCAGTTACAATGCAAATACTGACCTCTCAGTTTCAGAGTCGCTAGAGATTTCCTCGTTGAATTTATTAGGTTTCTTAGCTTTAGCTTTACTAGCAGTGTCTCCTTCATTCTGCACAGAAAATGGTTTGTGATAGGAAATAGATTAGAGCACAGACCCAGGTTGTTTCTTGGATATGCTAACAGTCACGGCTAATAGTTCACATACCTTTCGTTTGGATACTACTGTAGGCTTTCTCTTTTTGGCCAACTTGGGGTTCTCTTTCGTCTTTATAAAGAAAGACGACGCCATGGCGAATCTGGTTTTGCATCAAATGAAAGCAAATTGGAGCTTTAAATACATGTAGATAATCTTCTCTCACCATCAACACTGAACCCACATGGGCACACGGTACACGCCAACCAAACTAGGAAGTAAAAAGGGATTTGTCTGGACGCTCATTGGCCCAGTGTCCAATAGTCCCGCCTTTTGCGTGAATCCTGTAATCCTATTGGTTAATTATTATTTTGGGTTAGCAGGAAATTGTACAGTGGCAAAATACTTCCCTCGGGGAAGGCATTTTGGGCAACACTGTTCCGCACACAATTGTAAACATTTTAAAATTCAATGCTCATCATCATGAGAAGCTGTACATACTGTGTGTCTGTTGATAAATACAGCAACAGCATTTCCAGCATATTTGTACACAATGCCACAGCGCAGGTTTGACAAAGTAGCTTTATTAAACGGGACCCATCCACTGTAGTACTGCAGTAGTAGTACTACTTCCTCTACTACGCAGTATTTCCATTTACTGCGCAGTCTTTGTCCTCAGAGACTGGCGCAGCCGTGTATTCAGCAGGTCGAGACAGACGGGCAGGTGAGGTCCTTCTCAGAGGTTTAACACACAGGAATACACGTGATTTCATCTCATCCACAGAGGAAGGTGCCTGGGAGGCTGCAGGATGGTACCTCAGAGGCGGCAGGGGCTTTGTGAAGACGAGTAGGAGGGGTTGGGCAGACGGGGGTGGGGATGCTACGTGGAAACTAACTTCTACCTTTGCTTTGACGAGTTAAAAAGATGTGAACATTTTTATTCTTCAAATGTGTCAGTCTTTGCTTAGATACATGTGACCAGACATGTCTCTCTTAGAGCCAATGCCACCCAAGAGAGAGGCGGGGGCCCCTTCAACATCTCCCCCAATGAAGATGATTAAGATCGGCACAGACGGCCAAGAGTATGGCTGTGACCCAGTGGAGAGCCGGTACAGACTGACAGAGGAGGGTTCCTACTCCCCATACATGAATAATGAGGTGAGAAAATAAAATGTAGCCCATGTGTAACTGTTACAAACACTGATGTGAATGCAGACTATTTATATTTATTTGACAGCAGAATGAACATGTTTTTGATGAAGAAAACTTAACCAGCACTGGCCTCAGAACAGACACCATCAGCCTCCTCATGAAGATAGAGACACTGCAAGCTCAGTTAAAGTACGAGCGCAGGTGTCGGATTCTGGCTGAGAGGGAGCTGCGGGAGCTTAAAGGTACTTTTGCTCAACCATACCTGCTCAAATACACACAAACAATATATCCACAATAACTGCCAATTTATACACAATACACATTCTGTGAGATATGTGGGATATGCCTAATAAACTTCACATGCATTCACAAAAATGAGTGGTAAGAAATGCTCTTTCACCCAAAATGCTCTTTCACCCACTTGAAATCTTGTATAATTGTATTTTCCAAGAGATGAACACCCTAATGATGCAGATGCGGCACACAGCCCACGAGCTGAGAGTGACTTTGGATCACGTTCTTCAGACAAACGAGACACCGGTGACTCAGTCCGGTGCCCAGGACGAGTCAATGTCTTATATCTCAGAGCCAGACAACGACATGAGAGCTGTTCACAACATACCAGAAGTGCAAAATGTGCCCCCTGTTCATACAATGCCAGCAATGCTCAATGTACCGGAGGTGAGGACCCAAGCAATTAATGGGCTTTATGTATTTAACACAAAGTATTTGTAATAAAATTCAAAAGTGACATAGCGATATAGATTAAAAATGCTGCTGTCTTGGCCTGGTTTATGTTGCTCTTTCTTGGCTCATATTAAAAAGAAGAGAAACAAATCTCATACAGAAATGGATGTTTTTTCATTCACCTTCGGATTAAAGAATTAATATAATATTTAATAATAATTTTACATTTGTGTTGCGCTTTACGAGCTCGGACCATTTTTCATTCACTCTCTTCGGTGGTAAGTGTATGTAATTGTAGATTTTGTTATCATTAATTTAGAATGAAGAAATCAACAGAAATATGTTCCACATATAAAGTAATCCAGATGTTCAATCCTATGTTAATCCCCAAAGACTGAGATAAAGACATCAGATACTCAAGGCAGGTGCTTCCCCAAAGACTAAAACATGATGTTTTTGCCCATAGGATGATGAGAATTACCTCTATCTGGCAGAGAACATCCGAGTCCCCAGGAACCTCTACGAGCGAATAGCGGAGATCGAGGACTATAAGAAGTACACAGGTGCATTGCTCATGATGCTTTTCGACAGAGACACTTTGGCCACACACTCCCTACAGGGACGCCGGGGCACCCTAAGTGGAGCAGACGACTCCCAAAAACCGCAACTACCACCTGACATCCTGAGAAATATCATCGGTAAGTCACATACCTTTGGATTTATTTGATATTTTGAGGCATCTGCTGCGCATTGGCTTATTGTAATCTATTTACTTTTTCTTGTTCTCTTTTCAGAACACATTTCAAGAAAGTTTGGTGTCGACCACGGTCTTATTAAAACTGCCATCAGGACCAAGTTAAACAATGAGGACAAACTGTTTAAGAAAAGGCATGGGTTGTGCAAGTCTGATCATAAAGTGGCTCCTGTCTATTGCCCAGAGATATTGACCAAATCTGAAAATAAGATTGAATCGGCCTATTTTCCACTTTTGCCTGCCGACACAGCAGACAACAGAGGTGACTCTCAGCTGTAACTTCTCATTCAAATGAAGACTTTTGCCTTTGTTCACGTATGTACAACTGTTCTATGATACTGTTCAGCACATGTAACGCAACTGTACACTTTATTTATTGTATTTGCTCGACCTCTATAGCATATTCATAAGTATTTGGCACCTGTCTCGTCCACTGTGTGCATTAACTTGTGACCAAACAAACAAAGCTGTCCAACAGCACCTTGAAATGTAGTTCAACTAAGTGTTCTTAATACGGTTTACTTCTTCAAGCTCGTAATTGTCAGGTTTGTGACTTTTGTCTTGGTAACTATACAGTACATAGCAATAGTCATATAGAGGCCTTAGAGTGTAATAGCCAACTGAAAATAAAAAAGGATGCTTAATGTATCCTGATGACAAATTGTGCATTACAATGTGATACTGTGATCCTAGATGCGTATTTCGAACGTTTCAGTGCAATGCTACAATAACTATCTTTGTTAAACAACACCTCTCACTGTGCAATGTATTTTGTTTAATATGATTCAATAAAAGTAAAAGCAAGTCTTTTTAATTGTTTTGATAAAGGTAAATATTGAGATTTTGGTGCAGACTAGGGCTGCAACTAACGATTATTTTGTAATCGATTAATCTATCGATTATTTTTACGATTAATCGATTGGCTTTGAATGGTGTATGAACATTTTATTTTTTCAATTTTTTCATCACATGAAGCTAAAATTGCACATCTTAGCACTAATTCTGCTTCTGATTGGATGAAACACAGACAGATATTCATGAAATTTACAATGTACAAAATATTACCCTAACTATAAAAACAAAGTAGGTTTTCATCAAAAATACTACATTTTCATGTAATTTTAACTCTATTTGAGTCTGTGTGAACCAAAAAACGATTAATGGATTACTAAAATAGTTGTCGACTATTTCAATAATCGATTAGTCGTCGATTAATCGATTAGTTGTTTCAGCCCTAGTGCAGACTACTTTATCCAACAGATGTCAGCACTGAGCCTCACTACTCTCACTGCTGTCTATAGCATGAACATTTTGCCCCCCCCCCCAAAAAAAAATCCAAGGAAGTGACATGTAAAACAGACTGCCTTATTTTGTTTTCACCTTAAAAACTGTCTCAATCTCAGTATTCATAAAGCTCTGAATTTTCTCAAACCTGAAGAGGACAGAGGCGTACGGAGCCCCTAAAGTTCCCTAAAGGGAGGGGAAAAAAAGAAAGAAAGTTGTATGCTAAATATATATATAGGCCTATATATATATATATATATATTATTTTTTTTGGCATACTTTGGCCCCGCTGGACTGACACACAACACACGTCAGAACAAGAGCACTGGCATTGCATGGCTGGACCTAGCCCAGTGAAGGCAGAATAGCTCACGATGTTATACTTTCATTTAGGGCCCGACCTATATATTGGCGGCCAATATTACAGTATTTTCGATATCGGGCCGATATCTCCGGAGCCGAAAGTGATAGAGACTTCCCGTCTTTCAAAACGATCTCCCTCTAAAGTACCTACTAAACATGAATATACAGCGCCTTTTTGCACTGGAAAGAGCTCAGTCAGAGCTTTGAAATGGGCCCTCCCACAAAATCCTAGGCCTCAGGGGAGCAGAGAAACATCGCGGTGTATATCGGCGCCCGATATATCAGCACCGATATATCGGCACCGAGGTACCAGGGTATTGCAGATATTGGCTGATCTCTCCGGAACTGAAAGTGATAGAGACTTCCTGTCTTTCAAAACAAGCTCCCTCTAAAGTACCTACTAAACATGAATATACAGCGCCCCGTCACGTTTCAACACGTTCAGAAGCTTCAAAGAGAGGGGCATAGAGGAAACATTAAAAAAAAAAATGGCCTTAAATATCAGTGGTGCATATCAGCATTGGCTTTAGAAAAACCCATATTGGTCTACCTCTAATAGATATTTCTATACATTTCTATGATTGAAAAGTTTACTATAAATGTTTAACTATATGAGAGATTAAAAAAAATACACTTACATAAAATTACATTTCTTAAAATATTGGCCAATATATCTACTATCAGCCAAGCCAACCCCCTCATATCGGTATCGTCTATACTCCTCTCTATGAAGCTTCTGAACGTGTTGAATTGTGACAGCAGGGGGCGCTGTATATTCATGTTTTGTAGGTACTTCAGAGGGAGCTCGTTTGAAAGACAAAAATCCTTAGATTCCAAAACATAAGTCTCGGTCTTTTATGATTCTGAAATTATACGCAAAAGTCTACAACATAAAATATATAATAGGTACTCAAACTTGTGACCAATTTTCACTGTGATGTTTCTCCACTCCCCTGAGGCTTAGGAATTTGTGGGAGGGCCAACTGAGCTCTTTCCAGTGCAAAAAAAGGGAAGTCTATGTTACTTTCGGTTCCGGAGATATCGGCCCAATATCGAAAACACCGTAATATGGCCGCCGATATATAGGTCGGGCCCTAGATGAAAGTATAACATCGTGAACTGTTCTGCCTTCACTAGGTCCAGCCATGCAATGCCAGTGCTCTTGTTCTGACGTGTGTTGTGTGTCGTGCAAAAAAAATAAAAAAAATAATTCATTCCAGCGGGCAGAAAATAAATAAAACATTTGATACTCAGTCCCGCGGCCACATTTTTTTATATATATATATATTTTTATCATACGACTTTCTTTTTTTTCTTTTTTTCCTTTAGGGAACTTTAGGGGCTCCGTAGAGGTGAGAGTGTGGCAGTGGATGAGTAGGAGAAGGCTGCAGACCCGGAGCCGAGACAGATCCACCGTGATAGTGCGTCCTCTGCTGGATAAGGCGGATCTAGACCGATCAGCTTTTAGGAAGGTTGATGTTGATGATCTACTTCACGCACGAGTTAGTCTGAGTTATTTAAATGTTTCATGAAAACAAAACAAAATTCTTATGATTTTCTTATCTGTTGATTAATAAAGATAACATAACTTTGAATAGCATACAAATTGCTTGTTATTTTTGTTCCTAAACGATCCTAATCTTAACCCTAATCCTAAAAACCCTAACCTAATCCTAAACCTAACAACCCTAACCTAACCTTAACCGTAATCTTAACCTACCTCTAATCCTAATGATTTTAAACTAACTCTAACAATAATTGTAAAACATAAAATATTAACAAATAATACCGTCGTGGATCTGCTCCTACCAGCAGAGGGCGCACTATCACGGCAGATCCGCCTCACCGTCGTGGATCTGTCTCGGCTGCGGGTCTGCAGCTTTCTATTATTGCAGTGGATCAGCACAGTTAGTCCCACCCCTTCAATCCTCCTGGTCACCACCCCCCTTATTTCCCCGCGGACACTGCGCTCTGGACGATGGCTCACAGCAGATATCAGAAATACGCACAGGAGACATCGTCTATGCAAGTAATTATTTTTTTAAATTGTTATTATTGTTATTTCAAGGATGTGGTGCTGCGTTCTCAAAAATTGAACTTTTGGTTTCAATACTGTTGGGCTACTGAAAAAAGTCAGGATTTGCAACAACCCACGGAGAAAAATTTCCCTATCAGATTGTGAAAGGTAAAGTTAAAACGTATTTTCTTTTTAAGGAGTAAATATAGTTGATTTGTATTATGTGTAACCCTCATCACTGGGCTAAATAATTTTACTGTCAACTTATACATAACCTGTATTTTTGCAATTAATAGAAGCCTTAATTTCTCATTTGTGTGTGTGTTTTTGCATGTCATTAATTCTTGTTGTAATGTACCAGTGTTTATGGGTGTCTATGTGTACGGGACATTCTTACATAATATAAATGTACATGTAGTTGCAGCCTCCTCTGAGGTTAAGTCAAACATGCCACTGGTGTTCCAGCTGGAGATTAAAGCTCTCCATCAGTTACTCATTGGCAATGAGTGAGCACATGGATTTAGGACACCAACCGGAAAGCTATCTCTCCAATAGCCATGATTTTCATTTTGTAAGTAGCACAAAATTGTAATTCTATTGTATGTGCAATTTGATTTCCCATACAATTTCTTGAGTGCAGTTTCACAAAGCAGTTTTCTAATTTTGTCTCATGAATTGAGCCTACAGAAGTTGGTTGAAACAACCCTAAAATCATAAAGGATAAAAACATATTCCCAGTTGCCTCAAACAAGTGAAATATATTTTGTGCCATATACCAGTGTTTTTCAACCTTTTTTGGGCCAAGGTACACTTTTTTCATTGGAAAAATCCCGAGGCACACCACCAGCTGAACATTTGAAAAAAATGTAACTCTGTAGCCTATATTCACATTATAAAGTGGTTCTCATCAAAGTGTCTTGAATAGGAACACCGTATAGTGTCGCTAGCCACAGTGCCTCTGTCACTGCCACCTCTCGTATCCATGAATACCTTATTCTCTTATCTCAAAAAAATTAGCTACCTCCGGCCACTTACTGATATGGAAGAGTTTTATATGATTACTCTGTCAATCACTAGACAGCACAGAGACTCCACCACGGCACATTATTTGCGGATAATAATTTGTTTTCAAAAAATATTTTTTAGACCCACTAGGTGAAATTGGATAATTTCCCAAGGCACACCAGACAATATCTCACGGCACAGTGGTTGAAAAACACTGTCATATACTATTCATTGTATTTCCTGGTTATTTAAACACTATCATATATTTTATCACACAGAGGCCCTGTGCATCTTGGATAAGGGGTTTTCTCATTGCACTGAGCAGTGACACTGAACACATACTAATCACTGAAGCCTTATCCACGCAGCTGGGCTATACAAGACGGCTCATTATCTTTCATTGCAAAAGGGACAGAGCGGTTTGAAGAAGAGAAGAGACAGTGCATGTGTTATTCCTTTACTGACATTTATTATTATTATTATTATTTTATTATTATTATTATTATTATTATTATTGTTATTACTGTATTATTATTATTATTATTATTTGTTGCACATGTATTCACTCTTCACACTCCTTGGTGTTAAGTTCAGCTGCCTTGGATAGACTGAATAAGGGCACACAACAGCAGTCTGCAGAAGAACACTAATGGACCATGTGAAGTGCTTTGAATTTTACATTTCACACTTTTATTTGGAGTATTTAAAACTGTTCATGAAAGGTTTGCCAATAAATGAGTACAACCGGACCTAAAATACTGCAAAAAAGTATGGTAAAATGTCAGTATATCTTTTCTTTTAACAGATAGATGTCTTTGCATCAGCAAATCCAACTTCTAGCCCGATGGGGATATCAGGAGCACACTTGTCCAAACTAGTACCATGAGCGATGGAGGAGAACAGTTCATTTGTGAGTCGTGAATACAACGGCAGCATCGTGGTGTGGGTGCCCCTGCCGTCACTCCCCAGCAGGCAGCTTGGCACCTCTCCCACCGGCCAGGCCGACTTCAAGAACACTATTGGGATATTTTTCATGGTGATCCTGAATGTGCTCGCTCTGGTGGCCAACACCGCCGTCCTGGTGGCGGTGGTCAAAGCTCCTCACCTCAGGAAGTTTGCGTTCGTGAGTCACCTCTGTGCGGTGGACTTGCTCTGTGCTGTGTTGCTTATGCCTCTGGGGATCCTGGTCAGTTCTCCGTACTTTGCCGGGGTGCTCTTCACCGTTTTGGAGTGTCAGGTAATCAATTTTCCACAGAGCGTTTGTTGGAAATCCCTGTCTCACTGTCTCCTACAAAATTAACATAAACAGTTATGTTTCAGATTTTGTTTTTGTTTTTAATTGGACATTATGAAAACCACATTAAACGTTTACTGCATGGGGTTATCCTATACATTGAGGGCATCCTCTTTTCAAAAGTGGAAAAGCTTTTGTTCACCTATAACTGCTCAGCTCAAGGGTTTCTGAAATATGATCTTGCCTTGATTTGTTTTATTTTGTTTTTGTTAAAATTGCCTCGCTATAAACACATTATCTAAGTATCTGTTAGCATCATAGTCTTAAGTAAAAAAAAAAAAGCATCATGGTCTTAAATGTGAACATTTGAGTAAGCTTTGTCAACACATCAGCCCATAGACAATCAAATGTTTCAATGTAGTTACAGTCGCCAAACATACAGTAGACTAAATAAAAATAATGAACAGGTCTAGAGTCTACTACCTTATTTCAAAATGTTCTGAAATGTCTTGAAAAGGGGTGGTTCATCAAAAATGTACTTTAGAATGATAGAATTGTGCCTTTTGTCTTGCAGGTGTACATTTTCTCAACGTCACCCTCATCGCCGCGTCCATCTTCACCATCATGGTCATCAGCGTGGAGCGGTATTACTACATCGTGCACCCCATGCGCTACGAAGTAAAGATGACCCTCCGCCTCACCTCTGTTGTCATGGTGATTGTGTGGCTCGCCTCTGTGGGTCTGGGTCTGTCAACCGCTTTTGGGTGGCCCTCCTCCAATGAGCATAAAACAACGACTTCCGCCCCGGCCACTGCGCTCGACAGTGGAGCCACAGTCATCACAGACGGGTCTTCTCTGCCGTCTTCTGCGTCTTCTGTTTCCTTGTCCCAGCCCTGGTGATTTTCACTGTCTATTGCAACGTCTATAAAGTGGCAAGAGTCGCCGCTCGTCAACATGGGCCACTGCCTTCTTGGATGCAAAATAAGCATAGATCAGACTCTATCAACAGCCAGACGACCATAATTACAACACACACCGCTCCGCTGAGAAGTGTCCGGGACAGGCCTTTTGGAGGGGCCAAAGCTGTACTGACACTTTTACTTATTGTGGGGCAATTTCTCATGTGCTGGCTGCCTTATTTTGCATTTCACTTCCATATTAGTGTCAATACAACATCACAAATTCCTGATGACTTGATTGAAGTTGTCACCTGGTTGGCCTATTCATCTTTTGCCATGAATCCGTTTTTCTATGGGCTTTTAAACAGACAGATTAGGGAAGAGCTGTGCAAGTTGAGGAGGTGTTACTCAGGACATCCCATAGATTTGATCGTGAGTCCCGAGGGGTCAGGTCACGAGAACTTCCTTCAGTTTCTGCACCGGACGAGCTTCACTGTAGACACCAGAGCGAGCTTCACCACATCCAGCCCAAGAAGCACCCTGGATCAGACGGGACAGAGTGATTTCAGGATACCAGGACAGATACCTGAGGAGTTCACTTAAGGCAATTAGGGCCTTTTTAACAATGCATTGTTTATATATAGCACTTTTTGTACACACAAAGTCACTATGAATTGCATAAATCATTAATTCTCCTTACCTGGTAAGGGGTAAGTTATTATTGTAGCGTCACACACTCAAGTAGCCGATGTCCAAAGGTATATTTATCAAAGATAATTTTTTCGGCAGAGCCTTCTTCAGATCATTCTTTATTTTTGGAACCACAGTGCTCAAAAAAGAAAAAAGCAAGAATGATCTGAAGAAGGCTCCGCTGAAACGTTACATGACTAATAAATATACCTTTGGACATCGGCTACTTGAGTGTGCTACTTTTTTGTTCATTTTTGAAGATTCTCTTCAACATCTGAACCTCTAATACAATTTTTGGTGTGCGTTACCCCTCTTTTCTCAAGATATTATTTTAGCCACAGCTGCCCTGGGGCTGATAGTCTGTGCCAATAGCCTCTCCAACTACCACTTACAAACATTATCGTCATATTCAAACTCACACAGTGTGTATCAAGCAGCAGGGTGAGAAACTAAATTATTGTTACCCAAAACACTCTTTTCCCTCTAAAACACTGTTTATGACTCCCCACAGTTATATTTGCTATTTATGTGACTTTTTCTTTCTTTCTTTTTACAAAAAAACTAAACCTTTTTAAGTATCTTCTTTCACAAGAATTTGACATTTGAACTAGAATGTTTCATTTTGTACATTTTGAACTAGAATGTTTCATTTTGTACACCAAGACATAAAAATTATACCCAATTAATAATATTGAAATACAAGCATTCTTATTATAACAGATATATCTTCATCCTTGAAAAACGCCTCATAAATGTACAAACAATAATGTGATGTTGCTGTGCTCAGCGCTCCTAAGACATGACTGTAAGGCAAGGCAAGGCAGTGGGTACGTGAGTGGGTACGTCTCCAGCTCGTCTCCATGGAGATGTCCACTAAAACCAGCAGAATTTGAGATTTAAATACATTAGGTCCTTATCCAAATCCATTCTTTGATTACCCACTGCAAAAATAGCGTTTTCTGTGTCGAGCTGGTCATTAAGCGCATGTTTTGAGTTGATGGCAACAGTATAGTCCAACATTTTACAAAGTGTGCCTTTAAGTAAAATTCTGATTTTATATAAATCCTATTGTTTCCACAGCGTTAAGTTATTTTTCCTGGTATTTAGCTAAGTATATATTTTTACTATATGCCTGTCAAGACATAAACAATCCAATAATATTTACCCCAAATAAACCTTTTTTTAATGTTTGCGTGTACAAAATACATACTACTCTTAAAATAAAGAAAGATCCCATGAAAAGTTTCTAATATGCTACGCACCTGTCCCCCGTGTGCAAAACTCTCTTTGAGATACATATACACAG
The DNA here is from genome assembly GCA_007210695.1 of Neogobius melanostomus. Classification (NCBI taxonomy): domain Eukaryota; kingdom Metazoa; phylum Chordata; class Actinopteri; order Gobiiformes; family Gobiidae; genus Neogobius; species Neogobius melanostomus. Next base: position 1,868,938 of record VHKM01000159.1, read on the forward strand.
CATTTTTCCTCATTGTGGAAAATATTCTGCGACTGTGCGGTTTGTTTATTTACAGTGAGTGCCTAAGCCCAGTGTACACAGTTATATAAGGAGAAAATGCCATTTCATAACATCTCAAAGGGCTGCTCTAATACCTGTTAAATATGTGTACAGAAGATTACCATCATGGGTTTATCTGTACATTTTGTACATGGCCATTTTCCTCACATGCGTCACTTGGTTTTTATGGGCTTGCACATTACAGTTCAGGAAAAGCAAAGTTAGGGTTAGCATCTGCCAGGGTATTCATTACAAAAATAAAATACATTTGCAAAAAGACTGAAATGTGACTTGGTATATACTGTAAGTTGGAAGTCAAAGTGTCTTGCACATGGACTCAACATCACTTTGCATAAAGTAATATTTGAACAATCAAATGTCTCGTCTGAACAACACATTTGATACACCACAATAGTATGTGTATTTGAATTGAAATGTAAATTATGAAAATGCACTTTTTGACTAGTTTTCAAAATAATTGATAAATATTGCAAATATACCATCAGCCACCAAAGTGAACAATTGTATTAGCCTGGCTTTATTTTTATTTATTTATTTATTTGCTTATTTGGTAGGGACAGTGCAAGTTAATGAACACACCGAATTGTGGGCTAATTTGCATCCGTTGTCTCACACTCGCACACTCAATTCATTCTGGCCTACTGTCTGTCTTCCCCCACTCACACTCTCTGAAGCACCCTCATTCACCCTGGCATATTGTACATGTTTTTAGTGGTAGGGGAAACCGGAGTACCCAGAGGAAACCTACGCAGACATGGGGAGAACATGCAAACTCCACACAGAGAGTTTCTCAGTTGGGAATCGAACTCGAGAGCATGGGCGCTAACCACTGTGCCGCGGAGTTCAAAGACTCAGCTGCTTGGATCAGCCAATGTCGAGGCGAAGTGTGTCTTTAATATATTTCGAGCACTGTCGTTACTAATTAATAGGGATGTAACGATTCATCGAAAATCGATTTAAAATCGATTTAATATGCGTAAAATGTGAATCGATGTAAAAAATTAAAGAATCGATTTTAAAGCCACCCTCAGCTACTCCATTTTGCGCGACCGAAACAGACCGGAACATAGCTCGTTGTTTCTAACACGTTAACTTTTTCTCAAGACGAGCTCCACACCTCCACCTGCCTCACCCCCAACACACGCCAGACCATGTAAACACATACACGTGTAGGCATCGAAGCAGCAGACGCAGCTACGAGATTAGTGTTAGCGGCTAACGCAGAGTTTAGCATTTTGACAGAAGTTTACCAAAGATCGTAAACTGACAAACATCTGACCAACCTGTTCTGATTCTGCTGAAATCCTCATCAATGTCCGCTTGTCAATTAATCCAATACCTACAGGGAGCTGTCATGTCTTTTTCCTCCTTATGATTACAAAGGCTGCACAGGAGGCTGTGAGGCGTTCGAGGGTGAAAAAAACTGCACTGTAAAATTAGTTCTAAATGGTAGAACTAATGTTCAAACTGCAAAAAAAAAAAGTTTGGTAAAATAAATATAATCTCAAAATATTTGCTTTGCTTTGCTACACATCTTATTTATGATGAAAACATGTAAATTTACAAGCACTCATGTCAAAATGATTATAGTTCATTTTCATGTCTTGTAATTTTTTGTAATGTACAGTTCTCTTACTGAGACAGTTGCAGTTTGTTACAAGGACAAAAATGCAGATGTTAAAACAAAAGAAACTTTGGTATGAATGAGTCATACTCTTTTCTAAAAAAAAAGTTTAAAGGTAAAAAAAATCGGAAAAAATCGAAATCGGGAACTTAAAATTGGAAATCGAATCGAATCGGGGCTTGAGTGAATCGTTACATCCCTACTAATTAAGTTGAAGCGTCTTCTTATTCCCCAAGACAATCACACCTTTTGTATGTCCACATTGATACCACATCAAACAACGTCCGTCTCTTCAGGAAATGACAATATGTGTCTACAACGCCCAGTGAAGTGTGCTTTGTTATTCAGTGGCTCATGGTAAATGTACCTTTCTGCTGGCAATTTGTGAGGGTCCATGCTCTTTAAGGCACAGCCATAATGAGATGACCACTCCAGGAAAATCAAAGGGGACACGATCTCTACACCCAGCCTTGTGTGTGTAGAGAACCACACGACCTTTTTCCTGGAACCGAACCTCAGAGAGCGGAGAGGACTACATGATTTAACATGCAGTACACAGACCTTTGCGCCGTGGATGGTAACAGCATTAGTTATATTAATGAATTCTGTCTTGCCATGGTCTGACCTCCTGTTCTGTACACAGCTGGACTGGCAGGTGCTGAGTATGGACATGCCCCTTATAAGCCACCGGTTCAGGGAAAAAACGCGTTTGTTGCAAATGAAAGTGGAACATGTCTGCACTCATTGACACATTGCTGGAGGTAGATTAGGTTTTGGCAGTAAAATTGTGCCCCAACTGTGCTCAATTACAAAAGAATGGTGGCAGTTAGGTCTTCTACAAGAACGTACCAGACTGCACGTGTGGTTAATGCAGTGCTTCTCGCCCCCCTTAGGAAGAAGAAAACATTTCGCGCCCCCAGACTCATACACACACACAGAAGAGAAAGTTTAGCTTTGTGTCTCCCACTGTCCAGGAGAACGAGTCGAATGGGGAGGATGCTGAAGTATTGATCCTGCCCGCGCTGTGCCAATGACCATAGGCGAGTATTTGACCAATCTTCACCAAATAAACACCAATTTAAAGCACACGAGTAGCAGCGCAGCACTGTGGGATCCCTTAACAGTTAAATGTGGACAGTTAATGTGCATTATTTCCCCTAAATTACCGGGGATCCCCTCGACTTTGAGGGGGGGCGCCGGCTTTGTGTCTGCATACCCCCTAGAAAGTGGGTAGTTGCGCCCCTGCTCCGGTGAAAACTGACAGGCTGTTCTGTAGCACTAGGGCAATCATGAAAATGGTGGATATAACCTTTACGTTTTATTTAATTGTGTAATCAATAAAAATATATAAACAAGAAGTTGGGTCTTGACCTAAAGGACAAGACTATGGACACAAGGAGTCGAAATGAGTTTCCTCTGCATGCTCCTTCATCAATGGTTCCAGCTCGCAGTAGAGACGCTGCTCCTCTACATTGAGAGAAGCCAGAGGACGTGGCTCTGGTGTATGTTCGGAGGAAGTGTGCGGGTAGGGAGGTTTGGACATCTATTCTCTCACTGCTGACTTTGAGGCCAGCCCTGGATAAAGTGGGAGAAGATATGGAAAATGACTGTTTCTGAAATCTGCTGGCTCATAATCGTGCGTCCGCTGCTCACCGTCTCCATGACCTCACAGCAAGTGGGCACAAACAAGGCCCATATGTTCAGGTGAGAGTCCATTAGCGTTCCTCTGTTTCCTGAGGCAACACTCTCAACACAGCTCTAAATGCTCACCAGAATGACCTACACTATAACGAGATGACATATGAGCAACTTTCTTTTACTGATATGTGTTATTGTACCTATTGTATGATCTTGCCTATAGCCATACAGAGGGAAGTGGTGCTTCAAATGAATAAGCCACGTACCAAACTCTTCTGAATGTTATCAAATTATGTTGTGTTTCAGTGATTTTAAGATGCCACTACTATTTCTGATTACAATTTACAAACAAATAGGACGCTACTATTTTATTAATACCTTCTTTATAATCAATACATTAGACTATTCTAGTAACATACTTGCCATCAAGACTTTCAATGGTACTATATATAAGGGAGACCGGGTATGGTTGTAACATGGGGAGAGTTGTAACACAACCAATTCCACCATTCAGGGATAAGATAGGAGTCAAATGGACATATCAGTGTTTACCCACTTCCTCCTTGATCCCACATGGAGATTGTCAAGATTGTAAACAGGTTCAGGCAGATTCTATAGAGAGAAAAAAAATAATGATTTTTTTTAAGACTATATTTTACGTTTAGTGCTTATACTATTGGACATAAAACCATATGATTTAGATTAGATTAAATTGTAGTTTCTCAGGCAAAATGTGCTGTACATTTCCCTTGCTAATTTCAAACCATTATGCTGATACAGCTCACTAAACAATGGCTGATGGGGTGGGGATGGTTGTAACACAATCATTCCCTATACAGTTAATAACACTTACTTGTAGGGCCGGGACGATCCATTCTTGTCACGAGCCGATACATATCACGATACTCAGGGGCCGATCCGATACGTATTGCGATACAGTAAGTAATTATAACAAGTGATATGTTTGCCTTAAAGGAACAGGCCACAGTTTTTCCATACTGAGATATGTTCTTCCTTGAGCTTAGACGAGTTGATACGTACCTGTCTGGTCTTTGTGCGTGCGCTCAGTCACACAAAACGACCAAAGATGTTGTTAGCATGTAGCCTCTCCCAGCAGATTCCTATGGCTCCAAACAGGGTGAAGTTAGAAGCGACCACGCTCTTCTACTGGACAAAGACCAGACAGGTACGTATGAACTGGTCTAAGCTCAGGTAAGAACATATCTCAGTATGGAAACCTGTGGCCTGTTCCTTTAAAATGTGTAAAAAGTCATATGTCCAAAGTTCATAAACCAAATGCCATTTGGCATTTACTGAAGTGTTTAGATTGAAAAGTGCATTAACAAAAGTGCAGTGTAACTGTTACTGAAAAACAAAGTAGTGTATGATTAAAAAATTCCTCCAAACACAAGTATTGAAAGTATTGCGATACTTGATAAAGTATCGATACTTGGTATTGCAGCACAAAGTATTGCGATCCAAGTCCGATCCGATATTTTTCCCAGCCCTACTTACTTGATTGTAATACTTTTTCAGAATGCCTAAACAGTGGAAAAGAAAGACTGACAGATTTGTGCCAGCTAATTAAAAAAAACAAACATCTGATGTGGTCAGAAAGAAGGGCAAGTCAGATCAGTTGGGCACATGTGATGTGCCATGTAAAACTGATCAGATACTGTAAAACACAGCAGAAGCTGAGAGACCGGAGTCCAGTGATCATCCCAGTGTAGGTTATTGAAGCATCAACAGAGTTTTCTCTGCGGTGCAGGAGGAAGTGTTGGCTGATTATTTGACTCAGACAGCAGACCTATATTATGGGCTGAGCAGGTTAGAGAGAGAGAGAGACATTGTTCTGGATTGTTCTTTTATTTAGATAAACCTCTATTTGAAGCATATCACATGATGTGGCCTCCATTTTTGCTTCTTTTGTTTAACTGTTACAACTTACCACGACATGTGTTACAACCCCGGTAGTGGGGTAGGTTGTAACAAAGGACCACAATGTATTTGGCATCAACTCACGAGGCCTGTGATATTCTTGCAGAGGTTTGAATTGATGCCATTTGTGGTTATCAAATGTGGGGACTTTGTGTAAACGTTTGAGAACTCTAGCTCAAAAATTTAGTGAGTTACACGTGCTGAAGCAAAAAGTGTAACAACCATCTCCCCTAATCCAAAAAATGGTGCATGGAGTTTTTTCAGTGAATTTTCTGAACAGATGCATAGGCATTATCAACAGGGTAGCCTACGTCAACACAACAGATCCCAGTAATAGCGTTTCAATGGGTAGGTCCAAAGACCGAATGAAAAAATGTGTTTTGTGAGTGCAGTGACAGGGAAATGCTCTTCACCAGGGCACAGGACAGAGAGGATGTGTGTCCTGCTTCACGGTGTGTTAAACCATTATCATTGCTATTATAGATTTTACAGCTGGCCAATAAAACCATAAAAACAGATTTTGAATTACAAGAAAAGAAGTAGAATAGTGTGCTTCAACAGCATATTATGGCACCATCTAGTGTCAGAAGTGGATTTTGGAGTTGTGTATGTTGTTGATGCTGCTTCTATGTCTCTACGTGATAGTATTTAGATATAGATACGTATACCTAGACTGGAATGTATAAACGAATATGTTACAATGTTTGTTTTGGTTCTCAAAATAATCATCCAATCAGAAATCAGAATGAACCCCACAATTGGGATTGGCAGATCCTGTGATTAAATCTAGTGCGACCAATCGAGCCCTTCCATCCGGCCCGCACGACCCTGCCCCATATGCACTGGCACACTGATATGATGTCACTGACATAAAGATAAGTCATGTTGCTAGTATTTTTTGGTATATGCTTTGGCTATGGCAGTCTTTCAAGTGCCCCAAACCACGATCTCGACCCTGCCCCCTTGGCATGTTCAAATCCCAATGTGGCCCATGCATCAAAAAGTTTGCACTGACTTCTACAATAACAGCCGTGCCCTTTCAAGTGCTAGTGCTGACCTTGAGTAGCTAAAGCTCAGTGACTGAATTTGGTAGATTCTTTGCTTTTAAATGAGGAATGGCATTTTTACATATAACTTGCAGCTCCAGCAAACTCAAATTGATTTGTAATTGCAGTAGATGCCTTTTTAAGTGCATCCTACAAAAGCTGTGTTTCCTATAAAACTATAGTGTCACTATCTTTAACAGTACTGTAGTATCAAAAACGGAGGGCATTCCCAGACAACAGTGTGTGTGTATCCCTGTTCTCAGAGCCATCTCCATGCCCACTTATTTTTATCTCCCCTCGTTGGCAATCCCTCCTCCCACCGCTCGGCTCGGGGAAAATGATCTTCACTTGACAGCCCATCTGCAAATACCAACCGGGGCGCTGTAACGCTCCCAATATAACCGGGGCTTCACACACACACTGCGCCAGAGCCCGCTACAACTACAGACTTTGACCTGTGTGTGAAATACTGCAGTTGGGTCGTTTCCCTTCTTCACATGTGGCCATGGAGAACGTGAGGAAAGGGGAGGATTCGGAGGACGTGGAGATCGACTTGGACTCGGATTTGGAGGAGTCTGAGAATGGAGAGGATCCCGAGGTTTTGTGGAGGAAGGCGCCCCCTGTGGTTGAAGACGAAGACAACATTCACACGTCGGCGTTAGTGGAAATCAGTGACACCAAGCCATTGATCAGTGCCAGAGATCCAAGAGCCATCAATGACTGTCTCAAGGTAGTTTTACAGATGGCATCACATCATCATTTGGGATTTGCATACTCATTTGGCATTATTGTGACGCCAAATGCCCTTCCACACACACAACTTTTGTTCCATTCATCCAGGATTTGGGCTGGACACAGACACAGTGTAATGGCACTGTTCAAAAGGAATAATCAAAATGCTGACTGTTGTGTCAATTCAAAAATAATTGCACCGAGAGTGGTGCAATAGTTGTTGTCGTTTAAAACAATAATCAACCTTAGCGTGTTGGTTCCCTAATAGATATTTCGGTAGCACTTACATAAGGCACAGTTTTTGCAATGAAAAAGGCACCTAAGGCACATGGTTGGTAAAACATGGTGGCTTCTATGTGGCAACTACAATGTAAAATGAAAACAAGGAACAAACCTACTTTAAATCATGGCATTGCCTTCCATTTCATGGTAATAAGAATCGTAACTCTTACCCTGTTTAAATACACTAACAATCTGTAACTTCCTGGGAAATTCCATTGTTGATCATAATATAGACTACAAATATAGGCTACAAAAGGCCTCACCTCTTACTACATCTGGTTATTTCCATTACTTTAATGCTCTGTAAATGTAAATGTAATGTAAGGCAAGTGTAATGATTGTTTTGTCACATAAATGTCTCCCATTTGACCATAACATTACATTGCGTGTTGTGCTGTAGGTGACATTTGAGGATGTGATTGCGGAGCCGGTGTCCGTGCGCAGTGGGGACCGTGTGTGGATCTGGAGCCACGCCCTGTTCGAAGTGTCCCGAGTGTGGATCTACAGGATAGTGTCAGTGCTGTTGGCCATCCCCTGTCTGTCATCACAGGGGTGCTCTTCGCCCTCCTGAGCTGCCTCCATATCTGGTGAGGACAATAGGCCCTAACAACAAGAACAACAGAAGTATATTTATCGTATTGTTTTCAATTGTAATGTAAGTTTAGATTACGTAACAAACTTTCCATATTCATTTCTATACCTTCAAGTCCTTTAATCCCCATTAATCCACTCCTGTGATTGAATACTACCACCACAGCACATTTTGATATCATTGTGGCAAAATGATAGAAATCATGAGATACCAATAAGACATAAGATTTTGTTTTTGTTTCATGTGGACTAAAACATTCAGTAACAAGGATTAACCATAAACTAGGTCAAACTCCCCAACTCAATTATAATCTCTGAAACTTTAAAAGTTATAATAATCTTTGTGACTTTGATTGATTGATTGATTGATTGATTGATTTTTTTTCGAGTTGTTAATTCAAGACAAATTCATGCAAATGTGCATGATTAAGTACAGTATAGACAATTGCACAATATACAATATATTCGGATCATGTACATAACATAACATTTAATGTTAAGTTGCTTGAACATATTTAAACTCGAAAAAGGAGTGGGAAGAAGTAAAACTTATAAACTCCCAACCCCTAAGTGTCATACTTATATGGTGGGAGCTAATAGTGGACAATGAACAACTGCACGACAACTCCCATAGCACAACGATCCCAGTCAATCCCAAATGCAGCAAACCAGCAACGCAATAACACACCCGTACTGCACCAAAGCCGCCGAGCAAGTGTCGCACAAACTCTCCTCGAAAGTGACAGGTCACCACCTACAGTCAGTCATCATGATACACTACATCAGGGTCACCAACGTGGTGCCCGCGGGCACCCAGGTGCCCTTTGGGCATGCCCAGTAGCCCTTGAGACTTTTTCTAAGGTGTAAAACACTTCATTTTCTTGAATCTGATTCTAAAAATACAATTATTTCTGTTCTTGTGACTCAGTATGACTTTAAAATAAAGCTATTGATATAATATGGGTCAATATCCTATAAGTAAACAGTATACGTTTAAGTCTTTAGGATTGTTTTAACTGGTAGCTCTCGAACAACTCAATGCTCTTGAAGTAGCCCTCGGCTGAAAAAAGGTTGGTGACCCTGCACTACATAGTCATATTTATTAGAAGTTCTTTTTCCTTTTCCCTTTTCTTTTTTTCCTTTTTTAAATATGTATTTATTTTTTTATTTCATGATTTGAATTATATCTCAGTCTGAATACATACTTCAGGTTTGTATTGCTCATCCAAATAGAAGTACAATATTTTGTACCAAGGCTTGCATTTCTTTGTGTCCTTGTTTGGCTTTCTGCAGTGTGTCATCGTAGGTACATGAGAATTTAACCTCATTGTTCAGAAAAAGTCATTGAAAAAGAAAAAGATCTCAGTCTTTTTCGAGCTATTGTTTCTAATTTATTGTGTCTTTTGATCAAGTTGTTGTTTTTATTGTCACCAAATTGCTACATTACTTTTCCTATTTGAGGCTATTTTTATCAATGTATATCACACTTATGGATGATGATGACATTGATAGTCAATGCCGTATACTGACGCCAGAGCGAACATTCTGGTCAGAAAATTACATTTACATCATAAAAATCCAGTTGTTACACCTCTTTACACAGCCCCACAAAGTTGCTTCGAATCCAAGATACATTTGTGTCTAGCACTGCCTGTCAACAAAACAAACTCATACATTTAAACCTCTACACATTGTTCAGATTTCACTTCTGAAAATCCAATTTTTGCACAATTTTGGACATAAAAGGCTTGATATATGACAACATTAAATGAAACAAGACTCGCAGCAATACATTTTCGCATGTCTCCGGCGATATTTTCAAATTAATTTCTCATAATGTCATTATATTTTCCTTATTCACCTGTCTCGCTGTAAATAAGTGTTTCCATACATTTCAATAGTGATCCTAATGTCAGTGCTTGTATGCTCCATGTAAGCACTGATACTGCTGTCTTTTATAACTATCTTATTTGTGTTTGTTATGTATGTTTCTTATGAACCTCAAATCTGATATAGAGATGCTCATTTAAAGAAAAAAAGCAGAATCATTTATTTGCTGCAAAGGACTGCCACAAAAGAGTATATACTTGTCTTGTGCCTACTACACATTCAAAAGAGTTTACTTGAACATATATTGAAACATACCTATCTACTGATAACACGTCTGGTGTTGCTCTGTGTCAGGATGGTGAGCCCGTGTATCCAGTGTGTCCTGATTGGCAGTCGTTGGCTGCAGAGCTTGTGGAGTATGCGATGGAGGTGATCATTCAGCCGTTCTTCACCAGCGCGGGACGGTGCTGTGGAGGCTTCAGCGTTCACCTGGCCAAAGAGTGACACTTCAGTGGGACTCGCCTAGTACTTTTTCTTTTCAGAATCCTGGACGATGTAAAAATGCTTTTCGTAGATGCCGGTTAAGATTGTCATCATTAAGTCAACCGTAGGCCAAATTCAGATTTAGGCTGTTTGCACATATTTGTGATTGGTTTGACTTTTTTTTTTGGTCATTCTTTTTTAAATATTTGTCTTCTATTATCATTATACCAAACCAATAAACTGTGGTTCTTAACATGTTTTCACACACACATTCTTGTAAGATTAAAAAGCAAAGCAAACAAAACAAAAAACATTGAAATTATAAGTTGCTAACAATCCAAACAACCCATCTTTACCATATTCATATTTCACCCATATATGAGTGACCTCTACCGATCCAGTATGCAGAGGCTGGGTTTGAATGCCTCCACAAATAGGACCATGACTATTTATTGTGGAGCTTGCACTTTCATTGAGCGGTGCAAAATGCAACATGAGCCCGCTCCCTACTTTAAGAAATACTTGCCACCCATGTACCAAAGAATGACCACAGGGCGTGTAAGTGTATGAGATGGGACAGGCTGCTGGTGCCTCTGAATTGCTTTAACACTGGCCTAGGAGAGCTGGAATCTTCTCGTTCATGGACCATTTTAAAAGAATTATCAGGAAACACACCAAACATGGATATTGAATTGAACCACAATGAGGACCAGAAGTTCAGGAGGGACAGTCGCACCAAAGAGATAGACCTCATCAACAGAGACCCAGCGCAAATCAACAAGGATGTAGTCAAGGTATGGGTCTGCAATTTGAGTTTCTTTGACTGTTTCATTTAAGAACCACACAGGGGAACATTTCAGATTATATCTTACAACTAGAAATGCGGGCAAACAAAAAGCCAAACATATTAGCAAATCAACATGCTATAATGTACACTGAGACACAGATAATGCATTTTACAGTGAGTGATGTAGTATGTATTTGGAAATTGGAAATCGGAATAGAGCCAAATCTGAATTTAAGGCTTTTGTTTGTTGAAATATTAGATTCAACACTTTTGACCTGGCTGGAGGATTAACCTATTGCAAATTTTCAATGACGTGAAAGTTTCATGTCATTACCACAACACCAACAGTAACAATGTGATTCCCAAAAGGTGGTTCTTGTTGCGTGAAGTAAAAAAGGAATGTAATATTTTTGTGTCTATTTATAGTGATGATGAATAAGTCACAGCCGGATTTGGTTAAAAAATAAACATATAACACAAAAAAATGCGTTACTTTATTATCAAGATAAAAATTACCATAAACAATTTACTGCCCTCTTTTTTGTGTCTGCAGGTGGAGTTTGAGGATGTGATTGCGGAGCCCTATGGCACTCACAGTTTGGACGGCGTATGGAAAGCCAGTTACACCACTTTTACAGTGTCTAAATACTGGTGCTACCGTGTGCTCACTGCACTCCTAGGTATTCCCCTGTCTCTGCTGTGGGGCGTCCTGTTTGCCCTCTTGTCCTTCTGTCACATCTGGGCGGTGGTCCCCTGCACCAAAAGCTGCACCATAGAGTTCCAGTGTCTGGGCCAGATCTACTCGCTGGTCGTACACACATTTTTCGACCCGCTTTTCGAAGCTCTGGGGAAGATATTCAGCAGAGTCAAAGTGGCATTACACAAAGAGGTGTGAGGACTTCATTCAGGGACATTTCTGCAACAGACAAAATAATATATATATTATTATATTATGACATTTTTTCAGCTGTTTATAGCTTCATTAATATTGTTAAGTGTGCTCTAATGCAGTAATAAGAATGAGTGGGAGATAATGACAGATGGCATCATAACGATTGAAATATATAGGCTAGACATGTCCAACAAGATTTTGTGTTTGTTTCTAAAAAAAATACTTCATTTGAGTCTGGTTTACACACAATAAAGCTGATAATTATAGAGGCCACATTTATTAATGTCCATAATATTTATATTACAATTACATTTCACATAGGCTATAATTTTACATGTAAAGACATGGTTTGCAAAGTATTAACAGAATGTGTCAGATAGTGTAATTTAATAAAAACGACCGTAGGGGAACCCCTGCATTGGATTGTTGTGCACTGTTAATAACATGTCTTTGGCACTGTACCATGTTCTTCTGAGAAACATCAGTCTACAGACCCAACTGTACAAGGAGAGTTTAATGCGCAATCGTGGTTTTGAAGTAGGCTACATTGGCTTTATGTATTTGTTTTTACACAACAAGAATGAGAAAAAGGCATCAAAAGCACAACTTTAGAAATGTTGCTGCTACAAGTCGCATCCAAACGTCTATGTCCATAAGAAACGGTTAACTTTGAAAAGTTACATCTTCTTTCAGTGAGAGCCTTTTAGACGGCTTTTGTCTCTGTCCAAAGTCAGAAATCTTTTATGTCGTCACTGAGTCTGACCCACAGTGCGCTGGAGGTGTGCGTCAGGCTCCGCTGGATGCTCGCGGCCTTGACGGCACACGTGCGAGAGGAAGGGCACTTGTGCGCGGACTTGCGGCCACAGCTGTACGTGGATACGGCCAGGTAGCAGCCACAGCAGCAGGAGAGGCAGTGCGCCCTCTGGTGGAAGAGGTGCCCCACGAAAAACATGTAGGGGTTACAGCAGACAGGAACACCTTTTGATCCAACGTTTCACTTGAGGTGAGGAAAAACGGACTTTTAATTGAGACGCGGGAAGAAGAGGAAAAAGTCCAGAAGCTAGCTTCAGTTTTTTTTTCTTGGCTCGCTTTAACCTCAACCAAGACAGCAAGATGGAACAAAACTGTGAAGTACAGAAGTCAACGGTGCAGATATCCTCAGAAGAAATGGAAACCAGTGAGACCACAGCTCAGGGTGTTGTAAATGTCCACGAGAATACACCTGTTAACGCAGTTATGAAGCCGGCCCAGAAACGGAGAAAGTGTGATAGCAACGGTGATGGCGCTAATAACGAGGTAATTAGCCTCGCTGATGTGATCGCGTCACTGAAGGACAGTCCCGTCGCCAGACGTCAGTCTTAAGGGGGGATATGAAATACACGAGGGGGCACAATTACTAGACATAAACTACTGTTTTTGGACCATGTTTTGAATAAACAGGAGAGCGCGTGGCTCGGTCAGTGCTCGCATCCACTTTTCAGTCTTTTCAAGCCTTCAGCAGCAAAATGCACACTTCGAACAAATACGCGGAGTCTTTTCCGCGGACTTCAGCGCTTTGTAGTAAAATACAGATTGCTTGTTACCAGCTCGCACCTGTCACTGCCTTTGCCCAAACATGCTCACGACGAGCCGCTGCAGACGGAGAAAGGGACGGTGGGGAAGTGTCTATGACAGGGAGTGGCTGAGCTGAGCGTGTGACATACTGTTAATAAGCCTCAATCGTTATCAGCTATTCTCCGGTCGGGTTTTATTTTGTGAGCAGACAACACGGGAGCCGTGCGCAATTACGCATGAGCGCACGAGAGGGAACTGTTTCTGTAGAGACAGAGAAAGAGAGAGAGAGGGATGAAATGTCCCCTCTCGTTTTCAGGGGAGGAAATAGCTACTTGTGGAGTTTGGGCTGGTCTCTAATCGGACAGAAAGCGCAAAAATAACACCGCGCAAATTAGTGATGCGTATCTTTGCCCAATTTGTGGTACAATACGGTAATTCTGCAGACCTTCTAGTGGTTATACGGCATATACCTGCGTATCACGTAGACTAGACCACTGGCTGGGGGGCACAAGCATCTTGGGGGACGGGCACGGCCCATCCCTATGGCCCGCCCATAGCGACGGGTATGCTGAAGGAGCTGTCCAGAAAACAAGATGAAACTTTTCAGAAGGTTTCAGCCATTGAAGCAACAATGGAAAATACGTCCAAACAAATTTTGACAGCTGGCTCGGATTGTGGCAGATGTTGACCGTGACGGGAAGAATATAAAAGATGTGCAGTCTGAGATTGAGAAGCTAAAGGAGAACAGGCTTCTTAAAACAGCGGTGGCAGAGTAGCCTGGCTAACGCCAGACTGCTGTGTGCGCTCGAATCTTTTCGAACTTCACAATCACATATCACTTGTGATTTTAGTCTGGCGTTAGCCAGGCTAGTGGCAGAGTGCAAGCGGTACAGTTGATAGACTTTACAAAGGCCTTTACTGTGTTGCAGCATTTTTGCCAGCAGATGGAGCTGTTGTATTTTATACCCATAGATTTAGTCATATTTTCCTCCGAGTTAAACAAGTACAATTGAACTATTCTACATTCTTAGGTCTGTATTTATTAGAGGAAATTATTTAGGGGGAAGAAAAAAAATACACAAGATATTTCAAGAATTTATTGTTCAGCTAATGTTTGTGCAAGGATAAGAGTTACAAAAAGAGAAGATATTTATCCCATACTATCATACAATATTTTCTTTTACATCTTAAATGCATATATTTATTCAGATACCTACAACTTTAATACACAAGATATATTTTAATCCTCAAGACAACACACAGCACTGACAGTAAACACTTGATATGAATGTGCTATATTTGTTTCTAAAATACAGGAGTCACAATGCAGCTGATTCCCTGTAGTGTATAAGTGCATTAGTCTCTTGATTTGTACTTGTACTTGCTTTTTTTCTTTCTTTTTTTTGAGGTAATGTTCACAAGACTTTTTATTCTTACATTAGTTATAGATGGAATGTGTATATATAGTCCACAATAATTTCATTGTCTTCTATAAGGTAACTTGTTTTACAAATGTAACACTCTGATTTTTTGTAAAATTAATAAATAAGATTATAAAATAATGAATGTTTTGTTTTCTTCCAACAGTGGTTTCTCCTTGGGACTGAGGACTGAGAAAGCTTAAGGCTCAAATTATTATTGATTGTGTATGTCTCCGACTGATGGCCACAGTTAGTCTGGCCTCAGTGCTCAATAATCACACTGACAGGAGAATCAGGGGTGTGCCAAACACTTGTCCCATTTGTGCTTCATAGAAGAGAGGTTGTGGCGATATAGATGTCAATGACATGTCAAAGTGGTAAGTCTGTTCTCTTAAATGCATTGTTCATTGTAAGGCGCACAATTTGTTCTGTCATCTGGAATTTGTAAATAAATAAAAAAAGCTTTAATCATGTACCATAAATCAATACTGGTGCTAAACTATGAATTATATTTGTGTAAGATGTGGGCACTAGTTTCAGAGGCATTAGTATTTGTCAGTGTGCTACTGTATTTAAGCTCAGAAATAACGGAGTGCAAGAAAATAGAGCACGGTGTGAAAATGCCTGCTGATATAATTCTCAGATAAAACTACTGTCATTTAAAGATACTGAATTAAACCCTGTGGATTGTGGTGGTTTTCTATAATTGAATAGACTTTATTTCGTACACATTTTATCAAGACTCAAGTCAATCGCAAAGCATTGTCATATGTACACAGCTCATAACGTGTGTCATTTCATCTTTAGCCTTCCAGTGTAGGCCCTTGAGTCCAGCATCACTACTGTTTTCAGCATAGCAGTATTTGATTGTGAAAGCCTCTTTAAAAATGCTATTTCATGTACTCATGTATATTATGTCAATGCCCTGGCAGGAGGCAGAGACCAGCAGCAGCAATATTAAGGTAGTCTCATATTCATTATACAGACCAAGCATATTTCATAAATGTAACAGAATTACAATCACTCTGCAGTTCAGTGCCCTCTGGCACCTACATATTGCCCTGTTTGTCTGAGGAGGAAGAGGAGTTGGAGGGTGAAGGGGAAGGTGCTTTGGGGAAGCTTCTCTCAGTCGGTGTGATGCCAGGACTGCCTAAACCAGAGGAGCTGGAGCTGCTGGAGCGGTGTGGGCCTGGTCCTTGTCCCAGGACAGGAGCTGGCCTCACAGGTCGTACCGGGGGAGGCCTGAGGGGGGCGTTGGGTCGGCGGCTGGACAGAGAGGGTTTAAAGGTGGTCATGGTTTCAGAGGAGGAGCTGCTGCTGCTGCGCCTCTGTGCAGCATCGGGGTCTCGAATCACCATAGTGTGAAGTGGGCTGCCCGGGACATCCTGACCACCGGGGTGCTTTAGAGGCTCCAGAGTGTCCAGAACCACGTCAGGAGCATGCTTCGCTACATTCTGACGCTCCAGCTCCCTCAGCTCAAGGAGAGCTGTGTTCATGGTCTTCTCTATGTCCTTATAAATATAAAAAGAAATGCACAATTTACTTTGAGTTCAATGAAATATGAACATGAGTTTTAGCTGAAAAGCCCAGGACTCACTTCGGCGAGAGCCTCAGCCTCCAGGGCCTTGTGGTCTCCCAGACTGGCGTGGCGAGTGGTGCTGGGGAGGCACGTTGAGAGTGGCTGTCGCAGAAGGCCTTTCTATCGGGATGGTTGACGTGGCCTGCGCTTCCAAATGTAGTAAGTCGCCGCTTCTCAGGGCTGTCAATGGCACCTCTGCTCATTGCAATTTTCTGGGGGCTGCAGGGTCGTGGCAGAACTCTAGGAGGCTCTGCTCTAGGAGGACTGTGGCCATCTGCTCCGTTCCTGTGGCGTGTAACTGCAGCACTATCTGAACGCACTCTCACCCTCCAGAAATACAAGTAAAACCTCTTATCACAATGGACAATTCACTTTTAAAACACTAACTATTGTACAGATTGTGTTGATTCCCTTTCTGACATCAGTATCCGTTTATCCAGGATAAGGACTAATACAAAAAACACCATCTGCCGTAAAGAAAAACAACAATACAGTATGAAGTTGTAGCAAAGAGTACCTGCCCTGCGCCGGTCCAAAGCGGCGCTCGGGTGTGTGCTCAGCCTGGTGCTCTCGGGACACTGCTCTGTCCTCGTGGTGAGTCCCGCTGTTTGCCTCACTGTCTGTCCTGTGGAGCCCGTCTGAGAAGGCATCGTCCCTGAGACATTCAGTAATTACATTTATTATGTCTGTCCACAAGAGCCATTTGGTACTTTAAGAAAACTCATAAATGTTTCATCAGTCTGTGTATTAAGTAGTTTAGAAGCAAAGATTGTGTGGAAAGCAGCCAGTAATCCATGTACAAAAATATGTTTGAGCTCTAAAATAAACTCTGTAACAATCCCAACAAAATTCCATTAAAATAAAAACATGAATTATATAGTATAAAAGACTATTTATGATAGTCAGGTTTTACTATTCGACCACAGTAGACGATTACTCACATGTCCTGCACCACAATGTACTGATGTGGGATGAGTCCATCCACTCCATTGTGTCGCCCCTCCCACCAGTCGTTAGATGCTCTAACGTACAGTAACAGAGACGCACCCTTCTTGAAGGACAGCTCTCTGGGACTGCGGCCCACATAGTCAAACTTTGCTATGGCCTCAATCTGCTCCAACTCTGTCAAACAATATAAAAGCCGATCAAAGAAACTAATTGGAAATCACAGTTTATTTGAACTCAAAAGTGAGACTTACCTTCATCACTTGTGTTAGGGCCAGTACCATTGTCTACTTCATCAAGAGCACCCGCGTCACTGTGGGGACTTTCACTGTAAACAGGAGAAACTGAGCAGTTTCAGTAATATTCATTTCACTTTTCAAAAGGATTTGAGAATATTTTTATGGGGGAAAGATAGAATAACAATTATTGTAACCAAATGTTAATAATGTGGAAGCACCGTGAGATGTGTGACATTACGGGGAGCCTATATTCACACACTCCGTGAGTGGAGGTCGACTGATATGTCGGCCGGCCAATAAACCAGTCTAATATAGATATTTTACGATATCCATATCTGTTATTACAATATACAATGCCGATAAAAGAACCAAATGTGATAAGAGTCTTCCCATTTTTTTTGCATTGGAAAGAGCTCAGCCAGAAACGCCACAACTTCCTAGTCTTCAGGGGAGCTGAGAAACATCGTGGTGAATATCGGTCACAATCGGCGGTGCATATCAGCTTTGGCCAATCAAAATCCCCCAAAATCGGCATCGGCCTTACAAAAACCCATATCAGTTGACCTCGATCCGTGAATTTAACGTCACTGTGGCGCATGTCCTTAACAAATAAATGGTTATACTGGCCCCCCAAAAATAATATGACAGTCATTTACAAAAATGGTTGTAACATTAAGCCATCAGCAGATGTGCATTTTGGCCTGGATCACTCAATCAAGCCCCGTGACACTGACCGTAGCAAAAACACAATTCATGCCAATTTTTTTACACTGTTTTACGGTCCATGTATCGAGGGTCTTTTCTCACCAGTACTCTTCCCCTCCAGCCATGCATTTCTCATACATAGGCCCGTCCAGCTCTCTCTGGGTTGGGAAAATGGCCTCGTGGTGGATGATAAAAGTTTTGATGACCTCGTTGACATGAGCCTGGCAAGAGACAGGGTCCTGGTCGTCTGGTATGGGCATTAGAGTGGGACCAAAGCAGATCGCCAGATTATAGGGGTCCATCATGTTCTCATCACTGTACTGGGACAGACTGCAACACACGGGCAACAATTAGCAAGTTGAAGAAGAATGTGATGAAGCAGTAACATGTGGTGAGGTTTATAGCTGGTTGTAGGCTCCAATATATTAGTTGATATAACTTTGGACGGAAAGAAAGAAAGAAAGATATATGTATATATATATATATATATATATATATATATATATATATATATAATATAAATTATGTATAAAGATATGGCACAGACACAACTCCCCCTCCATCATCGAGGGGGAGCTGGGTGTGAGGCTTGCCACAACTCTAGTGTTTTACAATGCAGTTTAAAGTCAAATTAGTGGAGTGGCACTCTCAGTTAAGAAGCATAAGAGGCCTGTTCATGCACCAGATTTACAAATACATTTATAGACATATTTTAAGATTCAAGGAAAAAAGGAAGAGAATGGGGAAGACCATGCCCAGGTGTGGGACAGTGGACATTTCTTTACACGATTATAATAAGCGATAGGACATTTTCTTGGATTTCATCACAAAATAAATTACTAGAAAAAAATAGGTGGGTAGGTGTAGAAGGTTAGGGCATAGACAATACCAGTGCCCTAATGTGAAGAAATATAAAGTGTTACTTACTGGTTTAGAAAGGCAAAGAGATATCGAATGACAATAATGACAGGTCTTTGAAGAGTTCCAACAATCTGCTGGAGGTGACGTGCTCTTTCTGCACCAGAATCCAGCTCTAAAACAAGACAAATAATTATATAAACAAAGGAAAAACCAGATGTAAAACAAAGTGTGTGTATCTTTTATTTACTGCAAAGAGACTCACTGGTGGTGTAGATGAGGTCGAGGAAGCGCTCTTTGGGGAAAAGAGGATTCTCCAGACCCCTGAAGTAAAGCTTGAGCACGCCGGCAACAGAGTTGATGTCGTGGTCCGCCTGATCGTCCATGAGCGGGTCCTCTCCTGAACATAGTGAAGATTAACTCTCGTGAATCATTCGGTGACACTAAACAGGTGTCACAAACACTGCTTTTAATGGACAAATCTGGCAGGGGGAGATTCTTGAAAGATCCTACAAACAGTAAAACCGTCTACCCTAAGTAAATTAAGTTGAAGTAATTCAACAGAACTTTAGAAAATATATTTAATTTGTATTACTACTTCTGAAATTCTAATAAGAGCTTATGCTGCAATAGACAATACAAATATTTAACTTCTATGTAGCTTTGTAAAGGGGAGGATGCAAAAAAGGTAAAAAATATATAACTAGACAGTGTTGCAAAGACATCTCACCTCTTTCAAATGCGTTTTTAATATCATTGACTTCAATTTGGGACCCAGGAACTCTAAATATACCTTGTTGTTGTAGACCTGTGGATATGAAAAAAGAAAGTTAGTTTGGAGACACATGTTTATCGTAAATGGGTACTTAAATGATGTCCCTTTGGTTATAACTACAGCACAATATTCAGAGTTATTGACTAGTGCTCTCTTTGTGCTTATACAGCAGTGCGAGATAGTAAAAAATAAATGAAGCAGAGTCTGTGAGGTTAAGAGCGCCCCCTGGTGAGAGATGTCTCAGATAATTAAAAGGCACATGTTCAGTGTGACGTACACATCGTTAGTGCAGTAATGATGGTTCATGTGAAAAATGCCCCCCATGTGCTCATTATTCCTGTTTACATCTTTCCAATAATTAACGCAAATTCAAAGAGGCTTGTTATGTTGCTAATTGAATTAATCAGAGGAGATAATGCCCTCTTATGCACAATATTTAAGAGAACTGGATTTGATAGAATAAAAGTAAACCAACATGACTACTTAAACAGGCCACCGTTTTTCCATACTGAGATATGTTCTTACCTGAGCTTAGACGAGTTGATGCTACCTGTCTGGTTTTTACGTGTGCGCTCAGTCACGCAAAAAGACCAAAGATGTTGTTAGCAACTTAGCATTTAGCCTCTCCCAGCATATTCCTATGGACCCAAACGCAGGCGAAGTTAGAAGCGACCAAGCTCTTCCACGTTTTCCATATTTAAATACGGTTACGTGAGTAGTTACACGATCCAAGTCTAGTCAGACAAAATTAAACATGTCAATTTCTAAGCGGATAAAAAGGGAACTATATTGTATCAGAATTCTTTAGGAGTGATGATATTACTGTACGTCAAAGTGCTCCTAAGGTGTTATTACGCCTTACAATATAGTACCCCTTTTTTATCCACTTAGAAAATCGACATGTTTAATTTTGTGTAACTAGACTTGGACCGTGCAACTGCTCATGTAACCGTATTTAAATAGGGAATACGTGGAAGAGCTTGGTCGTTTCTAACTTAACCCTTGTTTGGGTCCATAGAGAGAGGAGGAGGGGCTAAATGCAAGAACATCTTCTTTGGGGCACGCACAAAGACCAGACAGGTACACATCAACCCATCTAAGCTCAGGTAAGAACACATCCCACTATGGGAAAACGGTGGCCTGTTCCTTTAAAGTGCAATAGAAGCAGGCAGTTTAAGTAGTGGGTTGGGATTCAAAAGCTAGCTACATATTAGACTACATATTATTCAATACACGAGTACCAATGGTTGATGCACCACACTAGACAACAACAGAACAGTTACCTACCATACAGATTGATGTACCTAACACAGCTCTCAACCACCGCTGGTATAGTCTGTCCAGAGTCCTAGAGCACCAAAACAACATTGATAATTATAGAACCAAAACACTTTAAAAGCACATCCAATTCCAAAACACTTTCAAATTAATCAAGACAGACAGTGGAAGATGAGGAAAAAGCTGTTAATATTATTAGCAACATACACATTCACTAGGATTGGCGGCAGAGGGGTTAGCATAGGTTATAGTACTACACAATCCAAGCCCACTAAAAGACAGATACCTGACTCCTGGCACGGAGATTTCTCCTCCCCCTGGACACACACAGCGGTAAGACAAGAGGAAACAACAACAAGACCAGGTTAGTGAGAGACTTCACAGACAAGAGACAGAGCCAATGCAACACCGAAAATGACAAAGGAGATGTCCCCTGAATGTATGGAGATATCTTATTTCTGGGCCTTTATAACTATATTAGTGTCATGAGTTATGACAAAATAGGAATGGAGTTCAACAGTCCTGCCCACCTTGAAACCGGACATATGGAATGAGGATTTTACCTCCAAAGCAGTTTTGAGGTGGTTGGGACCGTTGAGATCCACAAACTAGAGTCATGGAACATACCATCACCACAACATCACCTCCCCCAATAGGACAAACAGTGGAAGCAGCAGGAAGGGGTCAGTGCACATTTGAGCCAGTCTTTTGGTCAAAGGCAGAGAAAGATCCTTTAAGGACACATAAGCAGCTGAGATCACGCAGAGACAGAAGGCACAGGGGAGCTGGTACCTTGATGAAGGCTGCCATGTTGCCGTTAAACAGCTTACGGTTAAAACGGAGCGTGGTCTATACTTCCTCATTCTCTGCGGTTTAGGGGGGAGAGTGGGGGGCCTGGGGGGAGACGGGTGAGGTGGACTGTTGGTATATGGTCATCATGTATATTGAAGATTGCGTGAAAGTCTTAAAACACTGTTACTCATAAAATTAAGTATTTTATCCACCGCCCCTGAAATGCCAGAAGCGGTCAAGTGTTTTGGTTTCTAGTCTGATTTAGTGTATTTTGTAATTGGCCGTGGTCAGATTGGGCAGTAGAAAGAAAATGCATTCAAATAGGCACCCATAAAATCATTAGTCTATCGCAAATCTGACTAGTCTTTTGAGGAATGAACTAGCCACAATGACCAGTGAGCAGAAAAGTTAACGTCAAACCCTGGGCCCATGTGTCAACTAGCCTTTGGGCAAGACACTTAACCCTCTTTGCTTCCAAGAGCCTTGAGTCATCAATGACTCAAGGCTTTTGATGGTAAATGAATGGCTGATTGAAGTAAAGTGGCTGATTGAAGTAAAGTGCTTTCTTTGAATGGCCAGGGAGGTTAAGTGGTGCAGACAATGATGTCGCCATTAACTATTTACCATCAGGTCAATGTTCACAGATAAAAATCAATTGACTAAAATGAGATATGCATTTATATAAAAAAAAAAAAAAAAAAAAATGCATCCTAGTATTCTTAGCTTTTTTTCGGAGGTAACTGTTTTGCATACTGTACATCACACATAAGCTGGTTATCGTGCATCTTACCTTGTTGTTCCATAGTCAGCCCTTTCCCCTATAAGAAAAAGCATCTGCATTAGAAACCGCTCTTTGACAGGAGTTGGTTGTCGGCTGAGAGCTGTGGAGGGCTGGCAGATGGAGGCAGAAAGGGCGTTATGAGAAAACGGGCCCCTATTCAGGCGAGTGAATGGGGCGAGCAGCATGGCGGGTTTGACTCGCAGCCAGGCAGCGGTCATTCAGTGGTCGCCCGGGAAACGGACCCAGAGGGAAGTGTATCCAGGGGCAACCGGGAGGTCAGGGGAATTTATGCCCAATGACCAGGATTGGAAGGGAACTTCTTGGGGTAACAACTTTAGAGCACGGTAACAAAGTGCCAAGTATGCAATTTAGAGAGTACAAAAATAGAGTTTGTGACTAAGTGTTAAAACTAGCAATGAACATCCATAGAGTAAAATTAGTCATAGCAATAGTAAAAATGTTGCTGGGTCACTACATCTAACACATTATAATGTCAAATATTTAATGTGACCCCTAATCTGAGAACTGTATACTTTAAAATCGCCATTGGTCAAACATCACAAAAACACCTCTCTATATTATGTGTAAAACCTGCTAACAGGTAGATGAGACCTCTACCAACATGTTATGAAATGCATGTAACTTGCAGTCAATTTTTCAAGTCTTTTCTCAGTTGTTAAAAAGCTCCTGGGCATGTTACAATTTTTATTGTTTGGCACATCTAAATTCCAAACAATTAATTAAAATCCAAATTTCTGCAAGCAACATACCACTTATTATAGCCACTGACGATATAAGATCCCAGAAGGGAAGGTTCTCCAGGGGCAACGGGGCGTAAGTTCAGCACAATGTGGATATTTCATGATGTGCCTGGGTCTCTCTGGCTGCTGTTAAGTTGAGCAATGAGAGCCCCACTTTGATCACTGACTCATAAATGCCTGTTTGAAAATCACGTCATGTGTGAAGTAGCTTGTAGCAAGGGCTTACTTTACGTCAAATAAACGTAATCCGCAGATAAAAGCCAGCACTCTGAGTGGAGTTAAGAAGCAGAAGGGGACATAGGCAGCATGATGACATGGACTGTGCACTTATTTACATGCTCTATAAATAAAATGACTATTTAAAAAGGGATTAGAAGCTCCTTTTGCTTGAGATTTTTGTATATGTATAAATTTCAAATAATAATTTTACTCATTTACTTTTGACGCTTGAGCAGTATGAAAATATTTCATACAAGTAAACCGTTGTTTTTGTAAGAAATCAAGGGTAATCATGGCATAACCAACTACTAGAACTATTAGACTTTTACCACTAGAACTTTAAAAGGAACTAAAAACAACAAACCAAGTGTCATTTATGCATTTGTTACTTATGCAACATTGTCATATTTACATCTCAGATTTGGGGTCCTACTGTAATACAGGCAACATCAAATGGTAAAAAAGCACATTTTATTTTCCAGCTTGCAGCCGTTATTTAGCACCTGCCTTAATAAATGCCCCCCATGTGTTCTGGAAATATGCAGCCATGGTGATCCCCATAATCATAATTTCAGCCTGACGATTGAGATGCAGAATGACTACAACAGGAATAAATCTCCAAAGTGAAAGAACAGTATATCAGAGTAACACCATAGCTTGAGATTTGATGCCGTATCGTTTACATGGATTTACTGGCTCTAATGAAGATGTCTTAGACCCCCCAGTGCTCAAGCTTCCAATGTAATCACTTTAACCGCTAGCACTGAACTTGACTCAGACCTCCACTTCTTTGTATGATGTAACACTCACCTTCCCCGAGAGTCTGCTTCAAAAGGTCATGCTTGGCCTGCAGTTTGACGATTAGGTTGCTGCCATTCAAGTACTCCTTATATTTCTGCAAATCAGAATCAAAATGTAATTATTATTTCCATTGTTGTAAGATATTTACACTTTGTATTTACATTGGTGATCAAAAAAATCTCAAAACAACAGGAAGATCTTCCCATTTTTACACTTTCCATTGTAGACAAATTAGAAATAGGGATGGGACGATAAACAATAATATCGTTTATCACGATAAAAAAAATGCAGCAATTAATCGATCGCCACATTTTTTTTATTATCGCGATTATCGTGCTAAAAGATAAATCGCCATCAGACAACCAGTGCCGGTAACTTTACCAGGAGTGGGTACGTCTCCTTGGAGATGTGACTAAAGTCAGCAGTATTTAAGATTTCACTAGGTTAGTTCCTCAACCAAATCCATTCTTTGATTACCCACTGCAGAAATAGCATTTTCTGTGTTGAGCTGCTCATTGGCAGTATGTTTTGTATTGATGACAACACTATGTCTCACTCAATATGACATTTACAGCAGGCAATGAAGAGGAATATTTAATAATTTCCCAATCCCCATCATTTCTGCAGTTTCAGTGATTTTTTTAATCATAGGCAATTTTTTTGGCCAAGATAATCGTGACCCCAGATTTCATTATCGTCCCATTCCTAATTAGAAATGAAATTAGAAGCACTACTTTACCCTCAGGGTAATGCCAATAATGACTAGCCAGCTAACAGCTCATAAGTGCAATTTCTGGGTTTGGGACCACCAATCATGGTTCATAGCAAAACAGTGTGCAGTGGTTTCTTATTTCACAGAGGTCTATACACTGCAAGACAGTACATCACATTTCACTGTACTACGAAAGAAAAATTAGGCTTGTACCTTAAAAGCTTAGCTAATAATAATAATAATAATAATAATAAGCAACTTAGGGTGTTTTCACACAGGCTCTAGTTAGGTCGACTTAAAGACACTTTCGGCCCGAGAGTGGGACTTTAGGGTCAGTGTGAATCTAACCGCAGCACTTTACGACGGTCTAAACAGCCGCTACGACTGCGGCTGAAACAGGTGGTCTCAGAGCGGCGCATCTCGCTCTCTGCGTCGGAGCGCTTGTGGTGTGAAGGCGGCCGACCTCTGGTGAACTATTCTCGCTTTAATCTCGCTCTTTTTTGCACGAAGAAAGAATGGCTATATGCGCTGCATGAGGACGTTTGGATAACTCTGACGAGGCAAAATGGATTAACTTTAAATCATCAAGAGACGCCTCTCTTTCCTTTCCCTTCCTGCTGCAGTGAAACTTTCCTCTCCATGTGCTGATTAAGTACATTTCTCCACGCTGCGCGTCTTAAAGCCTCAGTGTATTTAACCACGAGGGAGAGGAGTGACCACCGCGTAACATGGGGAAGTGTGCCTGTACATGCGCGGTATCGTTGTCGGCACATTGACAGGTCGATGCCCGTTGTCATGGGAATAAGTTGAACAGCTGATCGTTGTTACGTGGCTGATGTTGCGATGTTTTGACCTAACTAACTTTGGAGTAAATACAGTTGGAGCTAAGGCGACCTGCAAAGCGCTCAAACATGTGTGAACACGGCCTTATACTCCATTTCATAATTACAAGAACATACAAGACAACAGTAAATTGTATTGTATAACTTCAACATTGACAAATATTCTCAGACATCCTCTAGTCTAATGCATTAATTGTTGTAATGGCGTTTCCCATAGTTTTAAACTCACAGTAAAGTAGAAGCCCTCAGTCTCATGTTGATTAGAGCGCCTCTTGACGACGTTAGCTTTGCTCATGTAGGAATCCGAGGATGCAGATTTGACTGACTCTGTGGACTGGCTGTGCTGAAAGGCGTCAGAAACATCAAAGTCTTCCACAGTGAGCATGTCCTGAAGCGTCTGCAGCGTGGCATCCAGCGTCTTCCTCACCTGACGCACAAAAGTCACAAAGACAGCATTTATAAACACCATTTAAACATGCTGCAAATTAAGAGGACATGTCTGTGGGGTGTAAACAAGCCACATGATCACACAGAGATGCTACCACAATAGAGCATTTTCACAGCACAGACAGGCGGCGTTAACAGCGGCGCAATTAGTTTGAAAAGTGGTGACAAGGAAAATTAAGCAACTTCAATGTGGCAGGCACGAAGTTAAAGTGCATTCATCTATGCATTGTGTTTAAAAAACAAGGTTCAGATCACTTTGGACATTATACAACCTAAAGCCATCATTGTGATTTGCCTAGAAACTTGGAAGCTGATGGAGCCATGTTGGATAATGGGAACATGAAAATTAAAATAAGCACATTATAAACATAATAAATAAATTAACAAGTTAAAAGCCATATCTTAGTTTTCCCTGTTTTTTTTTTTGTTCTTCAGTCAGAGAGGACCACCATGTTCGATCTCTCCACTGTGCTCGCTCTGTGTTGTATCTCCATATTCATAGAGTCCAGGCCTGACCTTCACTCAAACCCTGGTCACGTTTGAACAATCTCTGTCAGAGGGTCCCGAGTGGCCCCGGGCTCAGAGCTGAGGGGTCTGTACAGCCAGCGTCAACACTACATGAATACAGATGTGCAGTGACAAGCCCATAGGGCGTCATGGTTACTGTTACATGTTGGCGGGATCAGGACCATGGGTGTAAGCTGCCAATCTCAAGCAGCAAACCTTGAATTAAGTGTAGTGTCCCTATCCCCAATTTTCAACACAATAGTTGCTATGGTTTCTAGTTACCAAAACCACCCCCATTTATTACAATTTTTTTTTTTATATAATTGCAACATACATCCCCTATAGAAAATTAGAGATGGATGTTTCTATACAATAATCTCTTCGTCAAAGCAATAATGAAACTTCTAAGACTATCCAACATCAACTGATAAGGATCTGCAATTTGTCTTCTAGCTCTGCACCGTGTACGTTTTGACAGACTGCAATTTCCTGGCAGAAAAATGTGATGAAATGATAACATGACTCAGGTTTTTACAATATACCGGAGTCTGTGCAATTTTAGAAGATGCAAAGCAGAGTCACTTTACTGACGTGCAAGCTTTGATAAAATACAATTTTGTGTACATGCCATTTATCTAAACCTGCTGTTGAGTAGACAGATGTAGTTTGCATAATGTTCTTAAACAATGTCCCAGTACAACAATGAAACATACACTGTCAACACATTTATATTTGAACATTTATTTCCAGTGCGTGTCCATCTGTTTGTGTTGTTGTCTAGGCATCCTTACACACATATCATGTTTTTCTTACCTCTTCGTTTTCTATCTTTAGCGTGGCGAGGCGGGACTGCAGCTGGTGGTAGCGCATCAGCAGTTCAGTTTGGACTGGCTGCTGTGCGCTCACCTGACACACCTGCCAGCGAAGGACAAGAGCACCTTGAATAACAATCATCCCCATGTGCATGGATTATTAATGATACTATACGTTTTATTCTATTATGTAGCAGTCTGGTACTATTGCTTTACTACTGTAAATAGTTTAAATCTTAAGTTTCCTTTTCTTCACTCTCACCTCATCTCCCATGTGAGGCTGATAGTCGAACCGCGCCGGAGGGCAAAATATTTGGCTGTGCATATCCATAAACTTGAGCTTGTCTCCCCTGATGTCCATGGCGTCCACTGCTCCTTCCAATTGATCCAATCCTTCGTGCCTGGAGGTCTCTAAGCTGTACTCAGCTGATAGGTAGGTTCTCAAGGTGCGCGCCAAGCTGGCATGATAACCTAAGTCACAACACTGCAGGGGGGGGAAAACATCAATGTATAGGAAAAAACCTCTTGGATAGTTCACTATATAGAGTACTATCAATTATTTTCTTCTGTACATTGTTTGAACTGGTGCTGAACCATCCACCTCTCAAGCCATTTCAGTAAATGCACTTTCTCTCCTCAAAGATTCAGCAATCGGCCACCTCAGCCTCTCCACGTTCGTCCCTTCATGACCACCGATAATTTGGCCCCAGGTACAAACAAATCTATCATACTTTATACAGAGCAGGCCCTTGCATCATTGTCAATCAGAGCAGAACTCTGAAAGTTTTGACGGAGTGTCAAAACAAATAACAACAATGCAATAACTTGACACTCATTTGTTTTTTGCTGCCTTCTCTCATAATAAAGTGCATGTTGCTGTGAAGAATGGTTTGGCTTACAACTAGTTTGACAAAGTAGTGGTCTTATATTGAGTCTAGCTTTAAATGCTCCTACCTTTACTTAACCTTTTCTACCCTCGACATCTCACGACTAATACATGTTGCTATAGTCTCAATCAATATTTTTAATGACCATCTCACTTACGTCTATCATGTCTGACACATCGTGAATGTAGTATTTGGCCACCAGGGCGTTGGTCGCTGTGAGGTTGAGCAGATAGTCGTTGCGAGCTTTTGTGCATTTTAGCTTGTTCTCCGAGTACTTGGCCTGTCTCTGGGGAGGAAGATTAGACAGAGTGCCATCAGTGGAAGATGTAAAGTGGATCTTAATGGGCTAAAAGAATGCGTAAATACATTAACGTAATTACATTGTGCAATAGAACCCATATGGCATTATGGCACATACTGAGAAAAGGAAAAGCCTATAGTGCATTAAGCGTCTCCAACTCTCCAAGTGCTCCTCACCTTCTCCTTCAGCTTCTCCATCTTCTTGACAGAGCTGCGTCTCTGCGGCCGGTCGTCGTGTCCATAGCGCAGCAGACCAGTGTCGTTGCATTTACTGATGTGCTTCTCCTCCTGTTTCTCTGCCTCCTTGAGCTTGTTCTCTGCGCTCAGACTCTCCGAGTGATACATGTGGTAAGTCTTCATCACCTGTGTGGAGGGTTAACAGGTTAGCATCCAAATCAGGACAGAAATGGACACTTGTGTACTCTGTATTTTTGGCATAATAACTTGGTGAATCCTTATATGCAGTTCTTTTTGCAAACCCATTCATTTATCAAGGTCTGGGAGCATGCAAATAAGACTTCATTCTAATAACATCGACGTTGATTGATTGACAGCCTTGATTCCCCAGTATAATTGTCTGATCTATAGCATCGCAATCCAATATAAAAAGTCACCACAAAATCCACAGGGCAAACATCGTCTTCCTTTACCGTGCCCTAACTTCTAGTCTCCTAGCAACAGCTTGAGACACCGATGTAAAGAAAAGGACAGCGAGATCAATGAGGAAAAATTATGAGCAAAAATAGACAATAGAGTTGTGCTGCATTGTGATTTATACACAAACTCGGCAACATAATGCAATTGCTTTTATACCAAGTAAATACTTCATTATTAGTTAGACAAGAAATAAATAATATATAAAAAAAGTCTACCTTTCTTTTGTAAAGGACGGCAAACATTTCGATCTAATAATCAAAGTAAAAAGAAAAGCCACTGCTACTAAAACTACAATTATACTTACTCCTACCTTACCTTTTATAAATGAAAAAACTACTTAAGGCATGTATTATTGCATTTTTATTTTTAAATTCCACAAAAATGTATTGACTTTTCTCAGACAGACTACCTCAACGGTCAGACGAACTTAAAAACGACATAGGGGAATGATTACATTAATTCAAACGTTACATAATTTTATAGAGAGTGGATTTTAACAGTCTGCTGCTATTTCTTTGCAGCCTGTGTGAGAGCTGAAGATGATAAATAATGCATGAAGAGAAGTGAGGAAAAATCAATAGTGGGAGAACAGTAAAGTGCAGTATAATGTTACACGGATGGATAACTCTGGCCTGGCCTCTGTCATGCAAGTATCATATGAAAACCTCTAATTGTGATTCACTGTGCGTTTGGTCTCTTAAAAGCAAGAAAGAACCACCACAAGGAAACTTACTGGATGTTACTTTACAATCATTCCTGACAAATGATTATATACAAGATGATTTTAATTTCTAATTTTGATTTACATTTTTTGCCACAGACTAGTAAGTTAGGTTGTTGGATATAACAGTAGGTAGAGTATATCAAGATGACACGATTTGCACCAGACAAAGGGCTGTTTTCTTAAATACTTAACCAGGTTTACAGAACATGACTATCTCTGGACCTAAACCAGGGTGAATCTCCTTTTATCAACAACTGCAATCAACATCGTCCCGTGTATCCTGTGATTCTGAGCCTAACAAGTATCTTTTTATCCACATTCCACTTACATTATTAGCAGTGGGCACTGAAACGCCAACGAGACTTTTGTGAACCAGGACGGCTCCAGCACAACCATACCTTTATTATAAAACACTTCTTCATGCCCCAATGCATAAATGCACAGTGTGTCTGCCCGTTAAATCTCCTCCACAAATGCACCTTGTGACATGCTCCCCCATTAACACACACTGATGGGGCTGGTTATATGCTACATTAGCCGCGGACATCACAGCCGCTCATGTTTACCGAAAGCAGAGCACACCTACAGCACACAGACTGCTGACACTGCCCTGAGCGCGGCAAGAGCGCGCTATCCTTCAACTCATGTGGAAAGGCACAGTGGGAGGAAGAATGCTAATTTTCTCCTTCTCTGACCCCGGGAACAAGAAAGAGGAGACCTGTTCGTGAGTGCAGAGCTGATAAGGCCTTTCTCCAGAGCACACAGTCAGGGCAGCGACTGTAGCAGAGGTTACAGTCGCTGGGCTGAACAGATTTAAACAGGGGAGGGATAAAATACAAAGATGTATAAAACAGAAAGGACAATGACACAGGTTAACTCACAGTGTAGAGCTCATTGGTGACTTTGACTAGTTCTTCGTGCATCTGGACTCCGATGTCTTTGCTCTGAAAACAAAGAGTTTGAGAGTTTTCTATTAAATTTCCAAGGAAATCCTAGCGGCTCGTGACTGGATTGTTATAGCACATTTAAATGAATATGCAGTGTATGCTGTACTCATACAATCGGTATGACAGTAAACTCATGATTTGGGTAATGAATACATTTTTATGGTTAGATGCAATGTTACCAATGTAAAATAACTAAACAAAGAGCATAGCCTCTGGGAGGGCATCTGATGTACCCTCTATGCTCTATAAGTTAAAGGGAAAACCGTATTTATCATCCTTTTTAATAGAATATTTCTTTACCTTGTAGAGGGTGATTTGAAAGTTTGACCATATTATTTTTGCAATAGCCACACTACCTATCCATTTAATAAGCCAAATGAGTTAAGAAC
This sequence comes from Neogobius melanostomus, assembly GCA_007210695.1. Classification (NCBI taxonomy): domain Eukaryota; kingdom Metazoa; phylum Chordata; class Actinopteri; order Gobiiformes; family Gobiidae; genus Neogobius; species Neogobius melanostomus. Next base: position 1,900,773 of record VHKM01000159.1, read on the forward strand.
GTTTCCTTACAAATTAACAAAAACAAACTTTTGAAGAGCTAAAAAGGGAGTCAATAAGTTTGTCTTCTTCCCGCTCCTTTTCGAGCTAGAATGTTATTTATTTTTTCTCTCACTTTTGTGCCAGTGTTGTGTAGCTCCAAATAAAATAATATTCAAATCAAATTTTTAAAAAAAGAGGTAAAACATGAATGCGAGATGCCAGTTGTGAAAGTGAGTCCTGTTAGCACTCAGTAAATGTTATCATGGCCTGCACCAGAGGAGACCTAATACAATGCCCAAAGTGCTCACAGTCCTGGACAAAAATAGCACAGACAGGAGCGGTAACTGCGGCACATTTGGAGCTTGTGTCCATGATCCGGCTCTGTTACAGGAGCTAAGAGCCTATGATGAATCGGACATGTCCCGGGACGAGGCTTAAGGCCTGGTGACGTGTGACTCTCAAAAATCCTATGGAGACGGCACACAGCCACGTTTAACCCAATCAATTCTGCTTTTTGTCATATCCAAGGGACCACTTGTCAAAACAGCAACCAAGCATTCTGTGGTGTGTGTGACAGGAATTCCACGTTTAGCACAATAAGCACATTCTAACTTTGACAGTCTCCAGGACTGGCTCATTCCTCCTCCACATCTGTAAAGCATTAGATCTGCAGTGGTGTGAATGTGACCGCACAACTGCATTACTGTATCACTGTCACTTCTCCACATAAGCAGATTTTGGGTTAATAGCAAGACTTTTAGATTACCCTGTGGTCAAAGTTGAGTGTACTGTGAACGTATACTTTCACATGATGTTTTCCTATACATTTGTCAGTATGATCATGATGAATTACTACATGAAAAAAAAAAACATAACACAGAATAATGATAATGAGAGAACCTCAATCAAAATATAACCTCTGGGTCTTCATATTTCATCATTTTGGACCCACGAGTATGTAAAATGTAAAAGGTTCTTTGCCTAAATGGAAATCTACCCGTGTTTGGACGGTGTATGAATGTTAGTCGTCCTCTCTGTGCTCTGTGACTCACTCACTGCTCTCTTCAGGGCAGCCCCTTCCAGTGATCCTCTAGGGCATAAATTATTGGAAAGGCCTACTACTGTCAAATGATGGTGATCTAACATCCCAAAGGCAAAGACTTCATCGGCGCTTTAAATCATGGGCACTATGTGGGGCTTGTGGCCTTTCAGGAGAAGTGAAAATACAACCGTCAGTAACAAGGCTTTTGTCACACTGGTTGTAGCAGTGAGTGGACATGAGTCAAGTGAGTGAACAGTAGAAAAACTGAGGTTGATCAATAAAAAAAAGACGTCATTGTCACTGAATGGGTGCATGCAAAATGGTGGGCACCTGAATGCGGGTACTGTATAACATTAGCTTTGGAGATTGAGTTTGAGTTACTATGGGATTTTTAGTAACCTTCAAGTGGATATTTAAAGCCAAGATTACATTTACTTTACCTAACTCTATTTACCTACATGTAGACTGTAGACATAGTCCACTCATTTGGTACAGTAGCTCCTAAGACCCCTTCCCTTTAGTTTATGACAAAGATTTTAATGTTAAGGTTTTGTACGTCTCCACTCGATGACTTAGATGTTGAAAAACGTTTGAGGCCATGATTTTGATATTACACGCTTTCCGTCCCGTCTCCTTTTAGCTTAGTCACGTTTTCCACTGTGCCCGTTGTGCTCTTCAGTTCATACGAGTTACTAATTGTCCCGCTCATGCACAGCCCTGACCTTTTTGAAGAGTCTGATGACATCCTCTCCGATGTGAGCGAGACGAACAATCACGTTGTTGTTGTAGATGTCAGCGAGAGTGCCGTGGTCCCTGCTCTCTCTCCGCGTCTGCTCCAAAACCAAGTACCAGCAGTTCACGGTGGAGACGAGGTGCTGGTCTTTTCGGCTGGAGAGCAAAGAAACCCTGTTATTATTCACTCAAAGACCATTAATTACACACTGCTAATGTTTGGATCAAGACTTGAACGGCTTTGCTAATTGCATCTGTGCAGAGTTGGCATGGGGAACTGAACTGTTGAAAACTTCACAGCAATAAACATTCAGCGAAAATACAACTTAATTAACTAAACTGTATCAAGATCCAGTCCTCATTTTAAAGTTAACTGAAATAAACTTGTGTATTTTTTCAATTATTTTGATTACACAATATGCCAAGAAAAAAAACAGGTGGAATAGAAGCTTGAATTATTTTCGTTTTGCCATGTTTCTGTTTTCAGTAATTTGTTTATTTAATATGGCAAATGATTTACACTAGTCCCGTTTGAAATTTAAGCGCTTCAAGTTTCCTCATGTTTAGGACCTGGCACAATAGTACACTCTGTTCTGACCTTGTGTTGGTACGGTATAGTTTTTCCTTGACGAGAATGTGTCGTCTAGTTTTGATCAAGTTTTCAAAGCTGTTGAGGTGAAGCTTTCATGGAAAGGCCACACTCAGTTCTTTTGTTCGGTAATCTACGGTGCGTGTTGCAAAAATCAAAACAGGGAACAAGCTAATATTCAACTATCTACCGTGTGTGTGGGGTTGTGGCAACCTTACACAAAAAGCTTTGCAAGGAAATGAACAGATTGGGTAAAATAACACTCCCTGTGTTATAATGAAAGACGACACTCATGTTTTTGGACATGTCTGATAAGTGGGTCAAAGGGCGGTGAAGATGAAATTACTCAGACCAGGCTGCAAAACTGCAACCTGGAGGTACTTTGTTGTGGTTTGAAGCAGCATGCAGCTGTAATAAGAAACATATAAAAACATAAGGATATAAAAAATGGAAACATGTATTAAAAACTTCTTATGCCTTTGTTTATTTAGCTTTATTACTGGGATGTACAGTTAACTTACGAGCATGCAAATGTCACTTCCTGTCAGTGCAACCAGGCTTTAACCACACCAATCAAAGTTTCCATTGAGCAAACGTGAGGTCTCCAAAGGAACACTGCAGTTACCAAATTATGAGTATGAGCTTCCTTTTTATGTAGCACATTTTTACCTCACCTTTAAGGACATAAGAAATTATGCGTGTGAGTGTTTTCATTGTAGTGAGGTCATGAGACGGACCTGACTGACAGATTCAGTGATGACAATTTAAACCGACGCAAATGAATCTAGGACACCACTGTGAAGACAGAAAACGTGGCCGGCTTTCTTGGGTCTCCCCTCTAGCTAATAATGCTTACAGCCATTTCAACACAGTGAAGACATTGGTCCTGTTATTTGAATCTAGTCCTGATCAGGCAATGCGGGAGGGAAAACAGACAATATATACTAAAAATCCACATTACTTTGTTCAGCCCTAGATCTGACCCTCCCAGTCAACTGTATGGAGATGTGCAGTGCAGAAGTGCATGATCTAAAAGTCAAATCAAGCTGAAGGCTGGTCAGAGCATCCAAGCAGTAATACCTCAGATTGCTGCCGGGTTTGCGCCTTGTACATGCATCTCCCTCACGCTACCACAGTAATCTGAGTCTATATGGATCAAATGCATTGTTTACTCCAGTTTGAAGTATTTTCAAAGAGAGAATAAGACTTTTTAGACAGTGGCCTTACGTGCAGCTGTTGGATAGCAGACATGACAGACACATTAAAAGTAAAAGGGGGGGGGGGGGGGGTGGTTTAGTGACCTAGTTGGGGAAACACAGGCCCCTCAGGACACAGTCTTAGCCTGGCTGCATCTCTGTGTTTAGTGTCTATTTGTCAGTCTGACTCCAACTGGAGCACTGTTTAGCCATTACTAATGTGTCGTTGTGTGACACTGAAACATTTAATCAGCCCCCTCATTTAGACATAACAGGCAGCAGATCGAGATTTAAGATGATAATGTATGTGTGAGCATGAGCATGAGATTGTCTTAATTATGGAAAATGTTTTAAGATACAGGTACTTTATCCTTTGAAAGACCCAGTAAAGGATTGAAACAGTATGCACAATATTTTTGTCCTGCAGACTTTATTTGACAAGACAGTGCAACATGAAAGGGGTGAAGAGTGGAAAGAGCTCCGAATGCCCAGTGTGATGTGCAGCAGCTTTAACCCCGAGGCTCTCTGGGAACTATTTCTTCAATGTATCTTGATGTGTGTCGATTGCTTAATCTCAATAGCTTGATCGCTATCGGCAGTAAATAGTAATAGAAATAGTTTGAGGAGTACTGACTTGAAGTGCTGGTGCTCCCTCGATGTGCGTATCTTGGAGGAGTATCGCTCAGCAAGTTTGTCCAGTCCTCGAGAGTACTCCAGCTGCAGCTCGGCCTTCCGTCTGAAAAAGTCCTGTAGATCCTGCAGCAGCTGTAGCCGCGACTCGCTCTGCTGCTCCAGACAACGGAACTGCTCCACCAACTGGTTACGGATCTCTGAGGAGCAATGAGAGCCGGTTAACACTACCGTCATCAGAATTGAAAACTAAGAGCAGTATTTCATTTATATTCATGTAAGTTTGAGTAATCCTCTGATATGCTGTTCACTTAAATCCTAAATGTTCTCTGTGTTCCAAAGCCCAAACATAAAAAACATCTCCAGGCTTATTTTGATATCTGTACTGCTTATTATGAATTTCAACAAGCAAAAAAGACAAAATATTGGACTTCTACAGTAACTAGACTTTATAGCTAGCTTTGTTGTACCTTACAGTAATTCTCTTCCGGCAAATATTCAGCCTCATTTGGTTTTGCAAAACAACTGAAGATACACAAAACTTCCCCGGGACCCCTGCTGGGCCATTGGCATAATGTTTACATTTTACAAGCTACATGTGAAGTATGAATACAGCAATTTGTCTGCATGCCAGACATTGCATTGTGTCTTGAAGCTGCAAGTTGCACAAAAGCAAAGCATGTCGTACATACAAACATGTGAGCTGAGCCAAGAGTGCGAGCTCTAACTAATAAAAGGAAACAAAGTCAGAGTAATTAGATAAAAGTGAATGTCAGAGTGTATTTAGTCTGTTGTGTGAGCAGTGAAGAGGTCGTGGGGGGGTCTTAATGCTGGGAGGCTCATGTGCGCTAGAGATGCATGTCTGATGATTGCAGCAGACAGCATGGAAAACTGAAAATAGGTCAGCTCTTCAAAATGCATTGTGCTGACTGAGAGTCTTCATCTGAAAGTTACTCTCAAATAAAAGGAAAGCTTAATTCTGTTGAAATATCCTGTTGTTAAAATATCCTCTGCTGTGAGAAGTCAACATATGTCGTAGCTTCCTAAATTTAGATGAATGTCATGAGAATTGTTTTGTGAATAATTAATCAAGCTTTAGGGAATATAAATAACAGCTATCTATAAAGAAAACCGAACAGAGACATGTAATTTGTAAATGTTCATATTAAAACAGAGTGAAAAATGACACTTGAAACTTATATCATGATGACAATAGTTTAACCAACTTTAAGCTCAACAAGAAACTTTACAACTTATGTGGTTTAGAGGGGGGCATAAAAGGACGTGTGAATGGAGTTTGCAGTGAAAAAATTGATAGTGTTTTATAAAGATGAGAAAATGAAAAAAAGATAGTATATACAGTACAGCTGACGTCTGGTCTTGACGTCCCATGGTAGGAAGTACAAAGCCCTCTCTGAAGTTCCATTATGACATACTGTTTCAGCCATGCATGTTATTATTGCTGTGCCGAGAGAGGCCTGTATCAATGGAGAAGACGGCCCCATGAGAGAACAGACCTATTGTTTTGTGCTAAATGCCATTTCTACAAGGATAAAGGATTTGAAAATGCAATCTAGACTTTGGGACATAATGTGAAATGAGTGCAATTCAATTCTATAATGCAGAAGTTAGTGTAATACGTTTGTGATTGGGACCGGCAGCAAGAGCACATTGGCTTAGAGTTTTAAATACTTGCATTTTGTCAAGACTAGGGATGGGTATCGTTAAGGATTTATCGATACTACTACTCTTATCGATACTCCTTATCGATCCGGTACTTTAACGGTACTCTTATCGGTACTTTAACAGAAAAATATACTGTATATAGGTAGATTGAGACTACCGTATACGTAGGCATTAATCCTTGGTCTATATTATTTATTTATTACTCTACATTTCATTTCCACTTTGCGCATACACTTAATATATGGGAGTTAAAATACTTCACTTACGTTGCTTTTAAAAAAAATCATTATTATTATCTAGTAAATCAAGGCTGTTGGTTAGATTTGGCTGTAGCTCTGGGGACTGAGTCCAAATGAAAACTTAGTGCAGTAAAATAATGAACTGTTTTCTGCCTCTCAGCTTGTGTCCAGTGGGTCGACACCGGCTCGCGCTGACGTGCACGTCGGAGCGCGCATGCATGTGCACGTACATGCCACTGTGTACGCCGTTTGTGGAAAAATAGACTTGGGTGGAGTTTAGTTTGTGAGAGAAGAAAAGTGCGAGTGGCTCGTCTGTCTGTTCAATACGAAGTCGTTACGTTTAGCTTTTTTTTTTTTACCGCGGGTTAGCGGTAGCAGCTCGTAACACCGCGTGCCTTTCCCACGCGCACCTGTCTCGCTGCACACGGCTGCAGAGGGGAGACAGGGCAGTGTCAGAGCGCAGGGATGGGTGGACACCCTGCACTTTCGTGTGGGGTAGCGGGGATGAACAGATCCGATGCAGCGAACGTATCCATGAGGGCGGAGTGATTATTTGAGCGCAGCAGCCCCGTTAAGAAGACCGTTAAGGCTGGAGCTTATCGGTCCGGGTGGACCGACGCACGTGGCCCCGGGGCCGTTATGATACCGGGGTTCGGTACCCATCCCTAGTCAAGACTATACACACTGCTTCAATATTGTGAATGAGAATAATTGAAAGTAAACAGCAAAATGAAGATGTCCTCCTCTGTTTTCGAAGAGCCCCCTTGTGGTCCCCATAGTTTGTCCCGCTGCTTGGATACCACTCTCCAGAGGCCTGTGCTCTGACACTCACAGCAGTCAGTCTGTTGAGCATATCCAGTCAACACACCAGGGCAACTTTCTCTGCAGCTAAATACTTGGTAAACAACAAGAACAAACAACTTGGAAAAGATGTTAAAGGCTGAAAAGCCTGTTAAATACCAAGTCAATATTAGGGATGAACAATTTTGGCCAGAAATATCGAAAGCCGAGCAATTGTGAACAAATTACAATTTGTGTTTTACACTCATCAAGATTGAGATCTCAGTGCATATTTAACATAACGCTAAGGCTCATTTGCATTTGAGAACATACTGAAATATAGCCGCAAAGCGGCGATTATCTGCCCTCGCCGACCACCCTGCCCAAAGCAAGGGGTCGCTTCGCGCCCTTTTGTCTCCCTCAAGCCTTTATGTTTGTTTTTCACTTTTTTCCCTAGGGTCTTAGTTTTAGGATTTTTGGAAACTCCGCGCTCAATTTTGACTTTATACTGTACAGAGAAAATTTAGTATGAATTTGTTTCACACTATATCTGCAAACTGAAGCATATTTTTACATTTTACTTAGGGTTGCGACTGCGCCGCAGAAAATCCACAAAGGTTATCCAAGTACTTTGGATAACCTTTGGTTCCTCACTTCTCGCTGAATTATCGAGTTTAAAGCAGTACTAAGTAACTTGTTTACCTTAATAAATCCTTTCCGTAGTCCCTCTGGGGGTAATACAAATGTTAATGGGATGATTGGGGGGTCTTTCATCTCCCCGTGGTGTCTCTGGCCAGAAAACCATGCTTGCAACTTGACTGCCACTGGGGCGGAGCAACCAATACACGCTAATAGAATCATGAAGAAGCAGCCAACAGGCTAACGGGCAAGCTAACTGCGGGCTAGCGCCACTTTAAACAGTATTTACAGCCAAGTTTGAGTGAAAAAAATTATTTCCATTGTATAACTGGATGTACAACACCCCTCTCTCCCTTGGCCTTTTCTGTCAGCGTAGTATTTACTCTCCAAGACATTTAATAAGTTAAAAAATCTTAACTTGCTACGACCCCTGCAGTTGCGCTTATGGTCTCTAGGGGCAAGAGTTACTTAGTACTGCTTTAACATTTTTCCATCAGAATAAAATGGGACGTTCTGGTCATCGCTACGGCAACATCGTGAAAAATATGGCATGGGTGTGATTGACTTTTCTGATCGGAACGACCAAATAGAATTTTGTGCCAAATTATTAAAATTTTTACTCTCGATATAATTCCTATAGGGGGCGCTATCGCGGCCAATTTGAATTTTGCCAAATGAAAGTGTTTAGGACTGTGACTTGCCGGCTTCATATGTGCGAATGGGAGCCATTTTTTGTTTGTGAAAAATCTCAAAATACTTCGTACAGTTTAAAACTTAGAAAAGTAATTTGGATAACTTTTAAAGTTCTACTTCTCAAGATTATTTTCCACCCAAAATTAGCTTGTTCCGATAAACGCTCTACGAGGAGATAGATTTTGTACGAAGTGAAAAATAAAGGCGGATTCCCGCTTCGCGGGCTGTTATCCAAAATGGCCGACACCCGATATGGCGGACGGCATTGCCGTAATAATATTTTTTGCTCAACATGTCATGATGCACATCCAGAGCCGGTGCTGGCCTTTCTGGGGCCCTAAGCAAAAATCCACTCGGGGGCCCTACAGTTCGCATCCCATGGCTATTCGATGAAGAGCGAACCCATTTATGGTCAAAAACAGTTCCACTGTACAGTAGTGAAGGGCAGAAGTGGAACATATCCTCAATTTGGGCCCTGCTCCACTGTGTGAAAACCACTAACCACTAACCACTAAGCCACTGTCAGACTGGAGTTTAAGACACCACTAGTCTATTTTCCCCACTTTTTAAAATGCTAAAAGGTCACTGACCCAGTTTGGGAACCACTGACTTTAAAACTAACTGAAACCTGCACCCGCAGGATGTGAAATACAAATTAAAAGTGTCATTATGTCGGACAAAGGACGACAGATCACTTTAAGCTCTTGGGAACATCTTAAATGTATGTGATGTTGTCAAGTACCTTGGCTACATCATAACTGATCATTTAACAGATGAGGACATTTACTGTCAGTGCCGGATGTTTTATGCACAAGCGAACATTCTGTCTCGGACGTTCTCCTCCTGCTCTGTACGGGTGAAACTTGCTCTGTTTCAAGCCTACTGCTCACCTCTGTACACCGCACATCTGTGGGTGAATTATAAAAAGTGCAGTTTCCAGAAACTTACAGTGCATTGAGAATTTTATGAACAAAAAAAAACCTGATGGACAAGTGCCAGTGAACTCTCTAATGAGGGAACACTTTGCGTGCTGTCTTGAGAAACCAATCTATTCACCAAACAACTGGCCTGATACTCTATAGTACTCGAAACAACTAGATAGTTGCCCGGTCCGAGCAGAGTAAACATTAGGCGAGCAGCGCCCGGGCCGGGAGACGGGAAAGCCGCACGGGATGCGAGCATGAGGCGAACACCGGGAGACGGACCGAGTGGAGGCGCGAGCGGAGAAGCGCGAGCGGAGAAGCGCGAGCGGAGAGGCACTCACGTGTTGGGAACTTGGGAGTGACAGGAGGAAGGCGATAGGTCTCTCCTGCTCATCCTCTTCAGCAGACTGCTCCATTTCGGTGTTGTATGTGGCAAAGTAGGCGGAGAGTGAGTGAGCCCTGCCTGTCAAAAAAGCCTGTCACCGTAACAACGCTCATTAATCAGTGAAACACCGTGATTTGACTGAGATGCGGGGCCCTTGCAGCAGTGAGGGCCCTACGCACCTTGCGTAATCTGCGTATAGGAAAAACCGGCTCTGTGCACATCTGTACCGATTTTTATGATTCTACGACAAACTTCATTTTGCCCACGTCCTATCTCGCGATGTTAAAAAAAAAACTCAAAATGAGGAGGGGAGCGCTCATAGACCGTTAAGAATAGATAACTCCTCTCCGTTTACCATAATGACCATGTTCGAGGGGGAAATCATGGTGGATTTACAGACTCCTCCTCTCCAGCTCTGATGAAGCATGTTCCTAAAAAGGTCCTACGGGCGGGATTTTCACTGTAGACTCGGCCCTTGCGTGACGTGTAGCTCGTGCAGCTCCAATGCAACAGTCCGACCCTCATAAGTACGAGATTTGAAAAAAAATTCTTTCGAAAACCAGCCTGGTTTCTTTAATTGTGACTAACCCAGCGTTATCTCAGGAGGAATATGTAGCCGTAGAAAGTGTTTAAAAAATAGAAACCAGGCGTTAAAGTTGTTTTTAACATGTCTAAAGTCCAATGCTTTTCAATGGGAGACTAGCGGCTATATGGAGGTACTACAGAAATGGCGGAGCAATGGCGGCCTCCAGTGTTGCGTCGTAAAGCAGAGCAGCCAGCGGCCAGTGGGAGCGCTTCACTTTGGGGAGTGCGCTCCGCTTCGCTCGGCGCCCTGTCCAATTACAATGTTTGTTTTCTGATACATGTGCACGTGCACGGAACGTGCACGACGAGAGGAGTGCGTTAGTGCATGTTTGAGAGGAGGCGAGCGCTTTGTGCGATTTCAAGAGTCCCTTTGCCAGCCCTGATGGCGCTCGGGCAGTGGCGCAAAAAGGGCATATGCAATATATGCCTTGCATAGGGGTGCCGAAAGGACGGGGGGGCGCCGAAAGGACGAGGGGGGCGATAGTGATGGTCGGTCGCGATAGGGGGACGATAGTGATGGGTCGGTCGCGAACGAGTCGGTACAAAGAGCCGGCTCTTTTAAATGAACAATGAGAGCAGAGTCTCACCCGTTTTTTTTTTAAAGTTTACATGTTTATCAAGCTCCATGCGCACCGGTCTGCGCTACACTCACCTCAGAGAGAAGAGAGAGAAAGAGAGAGGGAAAGATAATGGGGTCGGGGAGAGAGAAAAAAAGTGTTGAAAAACTTGCAGAGTTAGCCCGTGTGCGAAGAACGAACCTGCTGTTTACACAAAATGAAAACTTAAACTCATCCATGAATGTAATCAGCGCATCTCTAGCTTTAAGTCATTTTATTTGAGAACAATACGACTCATATTTTCGGTTTTATGGTTAGATAGAGTTACGCTAGGTTTGTGGAGTGAAAAGTAAACGATGCGATCACGCGCGCGGGGCGGCGATACGTCTCCTTTTGTTGGCCTTTTCCTCATGTGTATGAGCTCATTAAAACAGCAACAAAAACAGTACAAGAGAAGTCCTGCTAAAGTTTGGACTTCAGTGATGTCTGGAGTCTGAATCCCTCTCTGAGTGTGAGGCTGCAGGACCTACACGGAGCAGGAACAGGGGCGGAGCTACAGGCAGCTGAGGGACTGGGGAGAAACACTAGGATTTTAACAGCGCGCCGGCTTTGTGTCTGCATACCCCCCAGAAAGTGGGTAGTTGCGCCCCTGCGCTCGGGCCTATGAACTGCTACACCTTAATTCAAGGATCATATACATTTTAACGTCTAATGTACAGGGTTATTTAGTTTTTGTTGTTGTTGTTGTTTGCGGACTTGCCATTCTCTAAGAACATACATTTTACCAATGTAACCCCACAATACAACATCAGTCTCAATAGAGTTTTTTTTAAATGATTGTTGACGTCAAAACAAACAATTAGACTATTATGAGCCTGTAAGTGAGAAGAACAATGCCCAAAGTTGATAATAGTCTCTTGTTAACAAATCATAACTCCTGTAGTTGTATCATATTGTTATTTGAAGTATATATTACCACATTGTTGTACATGAACAAGCTATGAGTTCTTGTAAGCAGTTGTGCATAATTTCAATAGTGAGACGTCAAATGAAAATAGCGGTTTGAAATTGCAATCACTCTCTGCTGGAGCGGTTATTTTTAGGTCCTAAACTGTTACGAGGGACCGCTGCGCAGCGCTCAATGAATGATTCAAACAGTCACAAAGTAAGGCATAATCACCACGAAACCTGCACAGACCTCACTTAGATACAAGGAAAGGAGCAGGCCTCTCAAAACGCACCTCCTTGTCGACCTTTTATTGATTACACAACATCTGAGGTCGAGCTAAAATGAGTTTGGTGCTGCTTGCATACAAGGTTCAAAGAGGTTGCTGAACAATTAACCAAAGAGAATGTCCGATTGGTCACGCAAGTTTGTTTCCAGCTTCATTGTTGAGAAAAAAAAAAAAAAAAAAAAAAAGATACTAAAAAACTTATGTTAGATCTAAAGTGGCTTTGGGTTTTAACATCTGGGGTCTCTACAAATCAAATGTTCTCACTTGCAAAATTTGTGGGATGGCTGACCCGGCTAAACCCCTGTGGGTGGACTGAATATTTAATAATCAAGAATAGGCAAATACGGTTTTGCCTGAAGACAGTCGGAGGTCTTACTGTTCCACTTCTAAACACACCTTGAAACTTATCCAAAATAACAAGCTGAGACATAACTTTCTGTCTTGTTCACCTAACAATCTAAAATGGAGGCTGGTCTCATTTGTTGCATTAGAAATATGAACGTTATTGGAGATATGGTTATCACCCTTGCCTCACAGCAATAAGGTCCTAGCTTTGAATCTCTGATTGTATGGGGCCTTTCTGAGACCATGTTCTCCCCGGCTCTGAGTGGGTTTCCTGCATGTGCAATGAAGCACACCGTAAACTTAGCCATCAACTTGAGCTTGAATGGTTTGCTGTATGCTCCTACACCTGCGATGATGTTTCCACATTACAGTATGGTTAAATTATTGTCGTTGAGATATATCTTCAAAACTATAAACTTGTGCCCTGCTTCTTATGCTGTCATTTAACTCCACTTTAGTATTTACGCATTGTACGCAGACAAACTATCCCCTGTGGTCACTATGGCCTCACTTTGCTTTGGCCAGTCCTCGTCTCCAGCGTCTGCAGTCAGCCATGCGTGGATGGTCACATGTGCACTAACCCAGACTGACACGTTGACATAAATTCAACTCAAGCCTGTTGTCTCTGAATGCTTCTCTCTGCATAATGCCCAGAACAGGCATTTACATCCCCAATGGGTTCATTTATTTTACTCATTATTAACACTTATCTCACCCTTTCTTCTGCTTGTGAAATGCCCATCTCTTTGTTATTTAGGTGAAGCAAGCCACCTCTTTGACTTTTAATTTCAAAATCAATCAATACAATTAATCAATTTAATATATAAAATTAAAGGACCATTTTAATTTGATGGTATATTCTATAGCCTTTTGAAGTAAATAGTACATTTCCTGGATTGAGGGAATTAACGCATCAGATTAATTATAGTCACTGGTCTCTAGGTAACAACTTATATTAAAAGCTCAAGCTGATATACAAACTGCGTATGATCTGTAACAGAGGATATTGCGTAGGCCTGTTTCAACAAAAGGTATGTCACAGACACCAGTAACAATGGGACAGATGAGGTGCCGTACTGCTGCCATGACATTTGAAGACATTATCAGTCAAAAGCATTCTTCTTCTGTGACAGTCTGAGGGGTGTGTCCTTGGGCGGCTAGCGGAATGCACTAAACACTGTGCAGTGGTGACACTAGGGCCCAGAAATGGTTTTGTTTACATGAGTGTCTGAACAAATTTTACCAAGAACTATTGAGAGAACTACTGACAAGATTTCAATGACAGGTCACACAAACTATAGTAAATAACAGGAAAATAATCCCCATGTCAAACCGAGGTTGTATCACATGTATGTTGTCATCACTGCTTTTGTAATAGCATTGTACTGAGACAGTCAATACTCACGACGTTACCGCAGTTTATCAGCTTGTAAAGTTTCAGGTTTAGCTGGATGCTTTGGTGTGCACTGCATTGTTAATGCAAGGTGCAAGGACTGTCACTATGTCGGCCTTTAATGTACATCTCAACAAGCACCTGGATTTACACGGACAATCAGCTAAAAGAATACTTAAAATCTAAAAATGTCAAAAACATTTCACATAATTATTGCTTATTTTGAATGTGAGAAAATAAGCCATGTCACCAGTTTATGCCATGTCAGAACAAGTCAGCACTTTCACTATCATTGTTCAACAACTTCTCACTTCTCAGTTTATTGGACCTCATATGTGTCTGCTGGAGATTTCCTCAAAAAGTGTCCTCCCCCATATAGCCTACACTCCATCTGCAGGAATTGCTACACTTAAAGCATCAATATTGGCAGGTGCTGCCGAGTGCTTCAGCCAACAGGTCTGCAGCCTCAGCACTATTGGAGACGAGTGTCAGTGTCAAGTCCCCAAAGTTTCCAGAGTGACCCAGGCACAGTGTGTAAATGAGCTTAAGATGTCAGCTTAAGAGCTTTTCCTGAAACTGAGGCAAAAGACAAGCACTGCGCTGGTTCTCACACCGCCACGCCGCAGCAGAAAACAGCATGGAGGATAGAAAATGCCAAAATAGTCAAACTAAAAGGTAATACTTCTAGTCTTGGTTTGAGCTGTCACTCAAGAAAAAACTCACACAATACAAAAATCAAACCCAGAGCTTTCTCGGTGTGGCCCTGCTACACCTGGAAAGGGACCCTTAATAGGCAATGACAGTAAGTGGTAGAATGAATGACACATGAGGTTAAGATCTGTAAAAGGAGACCGCCGATTCACTGCAGCAACCACATCTAAGAGATAAAGAAGTAGACATGTACTCCTATAATGACATGCTCTGTTGCTGGATTGCTTAGTATGGAGGACATGTAAAAAAAATAGTGTTTGAACTGTGCAGCTCTGGGTAATTCCATTTCAAAACACACATTGTCTTTTTTAATTCATTCTAATGGATGAAAAACCTCAGCCCGGGAAGCGAGGCACCGAAGTGTGGATAACGCCGTCTCCAGTAAACCTTAACTGACCCAGAAGACATGACCACTTCCACCCAGAAACACCAACAATCTCTCTCCTCCTCAACCCGCGCTGTGGGTGCTCCATCCGGTCACATTTTTTAGCAGCAGACAGTAAAATCCTTTCATTGTTTATAATTTATACAGACAACATGCATTATTTATGACATTTCTCAACTGTTTGCAGTGACCTTCTCAAGAATTCCCTCTTTCATTCTACCTTGTTTCATCCACAAATGCCAGAAAATTAAAGACAGGAAATGCCTTTGCAAGGTACTTCATAGTAACGGTTACCCATGAACTGCCAATAGTACAAAATATGTATACTGTGAAACGTTCAGCTATTGAAAGCATTGGTAGAGTAAAGGCAAAACTGGCAGGGTATTTAAGTGCATGACCTGTAGCTTGGAAGACTCAAGCCAAGGTGAGCTTTAACATTTTTTAGGATGGGGAAGATACAGCTCAATAATACAAATCCATTAAGTTAAATTGGCACAATGAATGCACATGTAGCATAGGGCCAGGCATGTTGGTGCGCTGCGTACACAGCCCGGAGACACAGAATCAAACAAGTTTCATCCTGTCCTCAATCTCCACAAAAAAAAAAAAAAATCCAAGCAGCTCTGAAAGGAAAACTAGATCTTTGAGTAGGATGCAGGTTTAACTAATCAACGCATTACGTGAGAGGGGTAACAACACGCGTCCCACCCTGTAGTATTGTGGAGCAGAGCCCAGCCAATCTTGTGGTAAAGTTACGCAATCATGGGGCAATTAACATACTGCAGAATACGTCCAGGCCTGCACGTTACCAACCTTTAACTTGGGTCTCATATTCGGCAATTATTTCTTTGTCCTTCTTGACTTTCGCTGATGACATTTTGAGGGGATAGTATTGTGCAGTCCTGCAGCAATGGACGTCTTTCCCAAACACAATGCAACGCTGTTGTCTGTGCGCCTCAGTCACAATCGTCTCATCTCCCACTTAACTTCGGACGCAAAAGGCACACCACGAGCAGCTCCTCCTGCGTCGGCTCCTCTGCTGTGTGTGTTCAATGCGACATCGATTCTCCAAAGTGCATGCCGATCTTTGTCATCCTCCTGACCAGACCACTCCTCTATAGACCGCAGGGCGCGCGGGGTTTCGGAGCCCGAAAGACGACTCAGCAGCAAAAGGCAACGGACAGGCAGCGATTGTCAAGGCGCCTTGTGTGCACGACAGTCCACTCCTCCAGTGTTTTTCTCTGTCTGTCGCTGCAAGTTCAATGCTGCGGCAGAAAAAAAAGGCTCAATGGATGTGAAAGTCAGCGCCAGACTCCGCCCCACCCCCCTCCCTGCCTGCCTGCGTACTAGTGCGCTCCTTCTCAGGGATGGTTGTAGTAGTAAAGAGTTGTGCAAAGTAAACCTTGAGCCATTTGTTCAAACGTGCAGGAAACTCTTCTCGGTCAGTGATAACGCTACTAGAAACGAGCTGTAATAGAAGATTGCGCGGCTTTGATGATTTTGAGGTTCACTGCCCTACTTGATTGGTTGAGCAATCAATTAATTCCATTGATTGATTGGTTGGTGGACTGATCAAGTGTTTTGCACCCTGAAATACCAAAATGTATAGCCTACTCTCTTCATTGCTTTTTCCATTGTGGATTCATTCTGTCCGTTTCAAAGGAGATTAGTAATAGACTAAATCCAGACTTTACAACTTTCACGGCTTGGACAAATGTACCAACATGTCCCACATTAAGAATTTTTACTTTTTTTAAACAAAAATATCCATACTCCATACTGCTGCATGATGTCCACACTAATTTACAGTAATCTGGAGTATGATGGATAGATCATGACGCTTAAACTTACTATTCCATAGGGTATATTTAGTGTTCATCAAAGTGTATCTCGTGTGGAGTCTGAATTTGCACTTGTTCTGTTCTGTTCTCAGTCGGAACCAATGGGCGAGGAAAGCTGTTATTTAGATCTATGGTCGGAACTAAAGTTAGAAACGATTTCTCCGACGGGTTATTTATGAATGAACACATTCAGTGCCAGATGCATTCATGGGAATGCATTGCCGGCCGTATTTTCTTTTTAACAATTAGGGTCAGAGAGTCCTAAACCGTAAAACATGATTGAAAAGCTGTCGCTCGCTCTTTCATAAGTTTTTCTCGCACTAAAATTGCCTCTAATGTTTATGATAACGAAGCTAATCGTGTGTGTTTGAAGTGTATGGAGAACGTGCGCCCTCTAGTGTCTGCTAAAGTGAACATCAGACACCTACACTGGTAAATGTACTGACTTTACTGAATATATATATATATATATTAGGGCCGGGACTCGATTAAAAAAATAATCTAATTAATTAGAGGCTTTGTAATTAATTAATCGAAATTAATCGCATATAAATATTTGACCTGAGAACAGTGAGAAGTAAGTTTTTTCATAAGGATTTTTAGTATACCATTGAATAATGACTGAATACATAAGCTTAAGCAACAAAATATTGTTTATTTTTGTTCAACCAAGTCCAACAGACCAGTGCAATATTGCCATTAATTGTGCGTCTGCAGGAAAAAAGGAAACTGAAGTGTGGAAAGCAAAGTGTGATTAATTTCGATTAATATTTTTAATCGCACTAAACCTCATGTAATTAATTAATCGCAATTAATCGAAAAAAGTCCCGGCCCTAATATATATATATATTTTGTATTTATGTATTTAAATTTAATGTCAGCACCATGAGCTCTCTCTCTCTCTCTCTCTCTCTCTCCTCACTCACTCACTCACTCACTCACTCACTCACTCACCACTCACTCACTCACTCACTCACCACTCACTCACTCACTCACTCACTCACTCACTCACTCACTCACTCACTCACTCACTCACTCACTCACTCTCTCTCTCTCTCAGTCACTCACTCACTCACTCACTCCGCACTCACTCTCACTCACTCACTCACTCACTCACGCACTCACTCACTCTCCTCCTCTCTCTCTCTCAGTCACTCACTCACTCACTCACTCACTCACTCACTCACTCACTCACTCACTCACTCCTACTCACTCACTCACTCACTCACTCACTCACTCACTCACTCACTCCTCTCCCTCTCTCACTCACTCACTCACTCCTCACTCCTCCCTCCTCTCTCTCAGCACTCACTCACTCACTCACTCACTCACTCACTCTCCTCTCTCTCTCTCATCACTCACTCACTCACTCACTCACTCACTCACTCACTCTCTCTCTCTCTCTCTCTCTCACTCACTCACTCACTCACTCACTCACTCACTCACTCACTCACTCTCTCTCTCTCTCCTCAGTCACTCACTCACTCACTCACTCATCACTCACTCACTCACTCACTCACTCTCTCTCTCTCTCTCAGCACTCACTACTCACCACTCACCACTCACTCATCAACAATATGTTGTGTTCATGTGACATCACAACATTCTAAAGAGCTCATAGTTTAAAATTGAGGTGGAGGTCAACTGAAATTCCATTGCGGTAACATCAAAATGCAGATTACTACTCTTAATTACTACTCTTATTTAATTGCTAATTTCTCTGTAATTCTTGAGCCAAATCACATGAAAGAAAAACTGTCACAAAGTTCGAAGTCCTCTCTTTCAGCTCATATGAACTATGGTCTAATTATTTCCTCATAAAGGCGTCTAAAAGTGGAGACAATATTCAAAAACATATTTGTGATTTTGGCTGGTAGAAAGGATTTTAAGCCATAAAAAAATATATGGCGGGTTTGTGAATCAAATCACTATTAAGTGATGATCAGGGAAAACATTTGGACATTTTCATTATGGAAATTTCTTTCAAAAACTGTTTTGCTCCCATAGAGTTGTATTGGCACCTGCCCTCCAACTGAAATAGAATCCTAAAACATGAACGGAACCTATTGTGTTACATTTTTGCAAGTGAGAAGGAGCATCTGCAGGACTGAAGACCTGAATTACTCTATTTTGGTGCATTGCTTATATTTTCTGCGCACTTGTAAGACCAAATTCTGTGCAATTTATATAATCATTTATTTATTTAAAAGTAAAATATATTTATTATCAGGTGATGTGCCACGGTTTCATTCATCAGCTCGTAGTCACTGGGATTAAAATATCCAATACGAGTTCCAACTGGCCTATTTCACTCACTACAACTACTCTAAGGTGTAGTTGTATGCATGTTGGGGTGACACATTTTTGTTTGTTGACAATATAGTTTCAATATGAGTTCAACAAATATAGACTTAGTTAGTGATTCATGGTTCGGGGTCGTGGTTTCTGTTATCTTCATTTAGCGTCAGTATTTAGTTTTGTCAGTGTGTCATGGTTTCTAAATTACTGTATCCACCCACGCCTTGAGAAGTGGATGACACTCCTTTGAAAATTTCTGAAATATTTCCCTGACAAGTCAGTCAGATGACATCATGACATACTGGATGTCAGAGAATCTTCCGATGACAAGTTGTTTATTTAAATGCCTTCTTTTGAGAAAATTACTAATTGTGGTGTCTACTGTGGTGACGCTTCTCCTGTTGTGCAATACTCTAGTCTTGTGTGTTTTTAGCCACACCTTTCCCCGCCTCCCAACATGGTGAAGCAGCTCTTTAAAAGCAAGTTGCGACAGTTTATGCAGCTCTTTAATGAACAGAAAGTGTTATGTGCACAGAAACTATGGTATGGACTATATTTGCAATTATCATTGGATTGTGTTTTCTTGTTCTCCTATTCTTCAATCGCACAAGGTACAGACTAGTTCCTTTATGTACATTTCTTTATGTACGTTTCATTATTGCTAACACAACATGTATCAAGGTTATGGGACAAACGTTTATACTGTTTGCAATGGATTATTCAAGTACCAACGAGTCCTTTCTGCATTTGTGAAAACCTTTTTTACTTGACAGGCGGCATAATGAGCCACCCCTGGACAAAGGTCTCATGCCTTGGATGGGACATGCCCTGGAGTTTGGAAAAGATTCTGCAAAGTTTTTGGCTCGTATGAAAGAGAAGCATGGAGACATATTCACAGTAAGTAAGCTCCAAAAGAGCCCTTAGCAGCATATAGCCGGGATGTGTAAAGGAAAGCGTTGATTTGTTAGTAATGTCGTAATATACATTTTGACACAGTACTTCAGTTAAAAGGTGATTGACATGTAGTGCATATTTTTGTGTCCGAGTCTTATATTTCTTTTTAAAATAATTTGATCTTTTCATTACATGTATCACTATATTCTACAAAACCACATTTCAATAATCAATATTTTTTTATGTTTTCACACCTCAAACCCCTAAAATGTCAGGTGGTGCAACCGTCCGAGCAAATGATTAGACTAATAAAGCTTCTGAAAATTGCATTTTCAGGTAACAATTAAAAAATAAAACATCATGGCATAATTGTATGTTAAATATCTTTCAAATAAGCCGTCATTTGTGAATATTAATAGTTTTAAAGCTTTTGAGATCACTAAAAAACTTTTGTTCGACACTTTGTAATCTTAAAATATCAGGGTGGCACAACCGTAAGAACAGAGCTGGTATTTTGAAATAAAGAATATAGTATCAGCAAACAGGATATGACATCAGCCAGAAGAACAAGTTGTCTTTATGGCTGAGTGAAAAGGTTTGAATATCTCTTCCAAGAATTGAGAAAAAATAGCTTTTATCCGACTCATAGGTAAACTGTCACACTTTTGGTGTCAGGTGGTACAACCGATGTAAATATTGGAAAATATAATTTTATTATAAAAGTCTTAATTTTAACATTTTAAGTAAATGTTAACCCATGCTACAAATGCTAAAGCTAATGCAAGAGTCGACATAAAAGCCAATTTAATTTGAAATTAGTTGCTAATGTCAGGTGGTGCAACCAGACAGTCAAGTGGTGCAACTGCAAAACATGTCAAATTACCATCTAAAAATGATAGGGATGCACTGATCCAATACTGGTATAAGTTATCAGAGTCAATACTAGGAAAAAAATCAGATATTGGTTTCAAATATCCGATACTGAACCGATAACTGTTTTGGGCTGACACCGAGCCCTCCGTCCGTGGTCCTCCTGTTTTATTGCCGATTACAGCATCATCAGTCAGTTACAAATTACAGATGAAATGTTCAGAGGAGAAAGACTGTCTAAGATATACTTGGCAAAGATTTGACTTTGTACACATTTTTGGAAACTATTTAAATTTTAGAAAAAACTTGGTTGCGCCACCTGAGACGTTTTTATACAGAGAAGCTACAAATATAAAAAAAAAAAATTAAAAATCTTTTAAACGTTATTTAACAAACATAACTGGTTTAAACACAAAATTATCGACTTGAAAATATGCATGCCACCAGTTTTGAAAAAACCTTTTTAAGATATGTTTTTAGACCCCTTATATGTCATTGACCTAAAAGTAAAATACCATGATCAACAATCAAAACTGTTGCATGAATGATGAACTCTTGCGAGCAGGATGATTAGTTTGGGGATATTCCAATAGAGATAATTTTGCTACGTATATACACTACCTAACCTAAAAACGTCTCATATTGTGTTGAGCCGCCTTAAGCTTTGATTACAGATCACATACACTGTGGCATTGTTTCAATTAGCTTCTGCAATGTCAAAAGATTCAGTGTTGCATTAATTTGTCACTAAGTTCTTGTTTTGATAATGGGAGAGTGTGCCCACTGTGCAAAGCCTTCTCCAGCACATCCTAAAGATGGGATTAAGATCTGGACTCTGTCTTGGCCAATCCATGTGTGAAAATTATGTGTCATGCCATGCGCCACTCTTTCACAATGTGAGCCCTGTAAATCCCAGGGAATCCCATTTTGGACTACGCCCGTACCATCACGGTACGGCGTAGTCCCTATGATCATTCTTGATGTCACACATACTGTGGCTGAACCTGGACCTGACCACCTGCCGCACTCCCAGATCATAACAGTCAGTTAAATACAGGTGTTGGCTTGTTTTGGTCAGGCAGTGTAATTATCAAGAGCAGACTGCCCAGAGATCTTTTATTTCAGCGCTAAACCTTCTTTCTTCTTGTAGATTATTGTTCATTTAAATATTAAATAGGCTAAACAACTCAGCACCGGTCATTTGTTTTTTTCATACTCTTCAGAAGAAAAATATTAAAAGAAATGCTCCATCCAAAACTTGCACAGCACAATAGAACAAACTATCATCCTGTAAATAATAAACTGTCTCCATAGGTGCGTGTTGCTGGTATTTACATAACAGTGCTATTGGATCCTCATTCGTTTGACACAGTCTTGGACGACGCGGTTTCCTTCGAGGTGGGACAGAGCCGTGTCCAATTGTTGGCGCGGACGTTTGGCTTGCAGCTAAACGGCATCCAGGAGAATGACGAGAGGAGATGGATGCAACAGTAATTACCCACACCTCAAAATTACACACTTAAGATCTGTTATACTGGGTAACTACTGGGTTGAGGCCAAAAGTGGCTTGTGGGAATGTTGTTAAATGCTCTTATCACCGGGATTGTGTTGTGCACCAACTTGTGAAGTAACCAGCGCCGGCTCTAGGACAAACCGACTGAGGGTGCATCAGAGTTAAAAAACGATCCAAATAGAGATTCTCACACTTAAAATACATGATGATGCAACTAAAATCGAGCGTGCAAACCTTTAAAAATACGATAATAGTCATGAAAATTTACAGTTGTGCCTCATATCCTTTTATTTGCCTCTATACTGTCTATTCACTCCATTTTGAGATCAAGAAAAGCTCCTGATTTGTTCCTCCTTGCACACATTTAAAGTAGTTTTAATAGTCTTACACATCTAAGACTGTTGTGCGTGCGGGGACATATCTGATACATCTGTCAAATATCTCCACCCACGGGTTTCTTTTATTTGAATTATGTTGATGAAACTGAGCTATAGACAAGACCTGATTGTAATCTATGCAAATGAGAGGGTGTTTGAGTTGCATGTGTGGAATAATATCTTCATGTGGACTGTTACTAGCTTTGCATTCAATTTGAATGTAGGCTATAAGGTTAGGAAAAGAAGGCAGTGTTGGCAGAATAACAATAATTTGCATCGTAAATCATGTTCTATTACATTCCTTCCGTCATGGGACAGAAGGTTGTAATTAGCTTCTAAAGGCTAGTCTGGAACAACAATCTTCCTTCAATCCTTAAATAAACAGATGAGATCAACTGAGCCTCTCTCACACACACACACACACGCTCTACTGTTCATTTCAAAAGTGTTTTGATGATGTTGTGTTTTTTAACGCAGACACTTTCACGCTAAAAGTCTGACCCAGCTGTGCACTAAGATGAAATCCCACATGAACAATCTGCTGCTGAATGATTTCAACTACAGCAAGGGCTGGAGGCAAGACGGACTCTTTAACCTCTGTTACAGCTTGCTCTTCAGGTAAACTACATCGTGCACCTATAAGAAGTGCGTGGACTATGCAGGACGAAGTTCCAATCGTAGTTCAATCGAAAGTGATCGTCATGTGTGTGTGTCTCTGTTCAGAACCGGCTATCTGACATTATTTGAGAACGAAGGCAATGCTTCCGCAGTTTACAAGGAGTTCCGCAAGTTTGACAATCGTCTCACCAAGCTGGCTCGCAAGTCTCTCAAGCGTGGTGAGATGCAGCTGTTTATGCCAAGTTGTGTTTCTAATGTCAGCTTGTTGCACTGCATGACGGAACAGTAGAGACTTACAGCTCTGTGGAAATGTTTTAGTATGTGTAAAAACTAGAAATGATGTAGAGATAATGGGAGACAATTTTCAATACAATCAAGCACTACCATTGTTGTTATTTATGGCCTATCTACCTTTAGCTATTTTTACATCAGTAATAATAAACACTGATATTATACTTACGACTGTGTTTTTTTTAAATTTTTTATTCCCAACAGATGAGAAGAAATTGTTCACCTCAGCCCGAGAGAAACTATGGGAACTGCTATCTCCCGCATTTCTTGATTTGGAGTCTAACTCCTGGCAGCAGGAATATATCACTTTCTTACAAAACGAGGGAGTGGATGGCGAGATGCAAAAGAGAGCATTACTGCTGCAGCTCTGGACCACACAGGTATGTCAATCATCTCTCTATCTTTCCTTCTATCCTATCCTATCTTCTCACCTGCAAACCACTAACAATCATGTTACGCGTCCTGCCAAAACTTGATACTGGAGCTCGCCACACCCAGGCTGAAGTCTTAAATTCCACTCAGAGCAGTGACAAAGACAAGGTGGCCGTGCTGGGATTCTTGCCTGTCTCGACTTGTGTCTGAGTTCTGCCAGTGATTTTTAATTGCCATTGCGTATTAGTTTCAGTTCTGGGGGTTGACGTCAGTATACGGTGTTATGTAAGTTTTCTTATTCTCTTAAATTGTGCAAGGTTTGAAAAGACTCTATGTGGCAAGACAAGCTGAGAAAGGAGCTGCGGTCAACCAACTCTCTTACTTATAACTCTTTTGGAGCAGTTTTCATCATACGGTCAAGTGCAGACCCGGGGAATAGGTTGCATTTACAGCAATCTGACCAATTTGGGTTAATTCCATGCTTTTGAAAGACATATCCAGGCATAAAGTCCACATTCGTTAGCCTTCTATGCAAATTTCCTGTCATGTATTAAGTTTTTAGGGGACAGTAAAACCACGGAATTGACTTTGACAGGTGAGGTTTATTTTGTTGTAATAAACCTTTTAATTAGATGAGGACAGAGCCAACAGTACCGAAACATACTGTTGCGTTTGGAGAGTAGAATGAAACAAAGTGTCTTAAAGTGACTTAAGCCATTCAAAGTGCTTCACAGTTGCATAAAATTACAAGAAAACAGATCAAATCAATAGAACATCAACATAGAAATTGATCAATTACAGTAAAAGGCAAGAGTGCAGATAAAATACTTTCAGTTGTCATATGCACGGGTAAAAATAACTGTTTTCAGCCTGGATTTGAACATTGTCAGAGTTGAGGCTTGTATTTATTATAGACTCTGGGAACCACCAGGAGACCCCTGCCTGAAGTTCTCAGGGCATTCTCATTTAAAATTCTGACAGCAATTGGAATAATGGGTCAGGACCCAAAAGTTTGTCACAGAACAATTTTCAGTGGGTCACGAGCCTTTTGCAGAGATCATTTCTTTCAGTATTTATCGTCTATCAAAGTGTAGAAACATCTAAATCTGTAAAAACATACAACATACATTTATTCTACATTCATTTTTTGGGGGAAATATAGTATTTGACACAATATATAAGAAATTAATTCTGCTTGGAACCCTAGAATTATGGTGGGTCACTGGTAGAGAGTCTGCAGTTGCTTCTTTTTGCCAGGAGATAGAGCCATCATGCAGCTGTACGGAAAGCTACTGTAGGTTACGAGGCATTTCCGACATGCCTTTGTACTGCTTTCACTTATATTTGTGCTGTTTTTGAACATTCGCAAAACTGAGCTTGTCTCAGGTAAAGTGCATTCATTTTCAAGATACAGTACCGCCTCTGTCACTTTACGCTCACTCTTAGGCTTATAGAGCTGAGAGCTGAGATGTCAGGGTGGGTCGTCTCTAACCTGAAGGTTGGCGGTTTGCATCCTTGCTCCTGAAGGTGCTGACTGTTGTTGTGTCCTTGGGTAAGACACCTTGCCCATGTGCTTTTGTGAGCGATTGGCGGCTTTGCTTCTCTCAGTCTACCCATTTTCAGATCAACATGATAACATACTATGAATAGAGGGATTTTAATACTTCCTGAACCCACTTTAATTACAGCAGCTTTTGCTGAGATTATTTTCCATTTTCTATACCCAACAATGAGAAGCTTTCCAGAGCCACTGTACAAAGAGTGGAGGTTACCTGTAAATACCTACTGTAAGCTCTTCCTGCTATACATATTTGTACTTTATGATGCTATAATGGAGCATGCACTTCCATTTTACAGATAAAAGTAGAGCACCACTGCAGAGAATAGAGGGATTAGGCCATGGATAGTGTAGTGTGCCCGACTCAGTGGATAGAGCTGAGCTGTTTCTGCACAAAACAAATACTGTCTCCTACAGACTCAGAGTGAGCCCTGAGCATTCTGCTCTTTGTGATCAATCATTTTTAATCAAACAAAGACAACATATTCATCAATACGTTTCTTTTCATAATCTTTCTCAATATTTTTAATTATTATAATAGCCTATTGAACTATTTCAATATGGTTATTGTTCTAAAAAGAAATCTGCTTCAAGATGAGAAAATTATGACATTTCCCTGTTAATTAATTATTCATAACCAGTGATTTATGCATTATTTTGTGTTCATTGCAACAACAACAAAAAAGACTATAATGTGTTCATTCAGTCTTACAATACAGGGCTTAAAATTAGATCCCAATTGCCTTTGGAGTCTAATCCACTGTGTCTTTACATTTTTAAATAGTTTGTGCAAATTTCTTTGCCATTGTAGACATGTTTTGCAGCTCAGTGCAAAGAGCAAACATTATTTCTGACAATGTAAGTACTTTTGTAGTGCTTGCCCTGGCTGTCAGCGGAGACCTGACCCCACATGCGTTGAGTTTAAAAGAACAGCTCCCTGAACCCACAGCAATTACAGGCAGACAGGCAGGCTCAGGTGTCTCTGGTCTGACAGCACTGATTCACTCACCGTCTCCAGCCCTGACAGGAGAGAAAACTGGGATCAAATAAGGACTAAAACGGTTCATTATGCTCTGTGGTGAATTTATGTAACAGTTTTGTCAATGTAAGGTACTCCGTGTGTGGTAACCTTGTGCAATAACTGTCTATACCAGTGTAATATGCTCTTGAGGGCATTATCTTTGACACGACATCTCTGGGCATCTAAAGTGTAAAATATTTCTTTTTGATATGGTTTGGATAAAACTAAAACAGAGCCATTTCCATCTGTTCAGTTCACTTATTTTCATTAGTGGTCTGCAGTCAAAGTAAATCCTTTTGTGCTATGTCTGTTGAATTGGTTTGTGTTTTTCCACCACAAGCTTTCTAATGCAGCCCTCATTGATCCAGGCCTGGGACCAGGGCAGTGAATACGCCTTTTGTGATTCCTTCTTGTATATGCTGTATTCCTCAGGGAGTGTAGCATGCATGTAAAACAGCAGTTCTTCTTTCCAGTGTAATGCTGGACCTGCTACCTTTTGGCTCCTTGGCTTCCTGCTCACTCACCCCGAGGCCATGGGGGCGGTACAATCCGAGCTCAGAGGTCTAACTCCGCAGGACGTCCAGTCACACCCCACACCTGTGTTTGGTACGAAACAGCCACAAGTTTTATACAATGGGCTACAGACGTTTGGATTAAAAAGTAATTTGTGTAATAACATGGTAATAGTAGTGTGGTGAGCGAATAGTTAATAAAGTCTGGTTTCTGCTTAACAAAAAAGAGGGATGCAGAATTAGTGTGTGCGACAATATTTTTTTATCCAAAATGCTAATTATGAGTGTTACCAAACTGGCTTTCAGTGTAAACTTCTGAATAAAGTTTCAGCCATCAACTGAGTAATATACTTGTTAAATACGATCTGTTTTATTATTGATGATTATTATTATTTGTATTACTGTATAGATATAGAAATTGTAACTTCAAAGGCAGTTTTATCAAAATAATAATAATAATAATGCATCGGTTTTATATAGCGCTTTTCTGGACACTCAAGACGCTTTACATTATTCGTTCACTCCATACTTGGTGGTGGTAAGCTACTATTGTAGCCACAGCTGCCCTGGGGTAGACTGACGGAAGCGAGGCAACCAGTCTGCGCCATCACCCCCTCCGACCACCACCAACCACTCACTCACTCACTACATTCGCCAGGTTCCTGGTGTTACCAAACGGTCTCCCATCCAAGTACTACCAGGCCCTTCCCTGCTTAGCTTCCAAGTCTGACGGGATTGGGCATAGCAAAGGCGGTATGGCGGTAAATAGTTTCTTTTCTTACACTGTAGGCATAACACCTCCACTTAAGCACTTTGAATAAGATATTCTAAATCCCCTCTGAAAAGATTTGTGTATCCACCATATCAAAATAAAAGAAGCCTTTACCATAAGTAATTGGGAATTTTTAACCTTACGGCGCCTTTTTCCATTTGAAAACAAAATCTGAGAAAAGTCACAATACTACTTCATTATGTCAGCAATCTGACGTATTGACGTAAATGCAATAAGCACTTAGCACGTCTTAGCTTTACTCAAACGTGATTGTATTCCTCGTCCTGTGATTGTGGCTCAGCTGTTTTGTACCTGTGTGTATTTCCCCCGAGGACGCTGTGGGATTAACCCCGCTCTGACTTTTTGCCCTTCCCTCTTTAGACAGTGTTCTGAGTGAAACCCTGAGGCTCACGGCGGCTGTGATGATCAACAGAGATGTGGTCCAGAACAAGAGCGTGCACACTTCCGATGGGCGGGAATACCTCCTCCGAAAAGGGGACAAAATCATTATCTTTCCATTCCTCAGCCCCCAGACAAATCCAGACATATACCCAGAACCACAGGTAACAAAGCCCCCAGTGATTCAGAACAGTGTCCTTTTGATTTAAATGATGCACCTTTTCACTCGTCGCCAGGAAAAATCTTCTTTGTTTTTGTTTTTTTGCGTTATTGGGCCCACTGGGCAGTTAAAAAAACTTTAAAAAGGGGAAAAATTGGGGGGTCGGAAAGTGGAAAAATGGTGAATAACAAGTTGAAAAATTAGGGCACATTTGGAAAAAAATTTGGGGGGAAAAAATTGAAAAAAAAAACATGTAGAAAAATTGGGGGAAAGTACAAAAACAGTCAGGGGAAAAATTGGGAAAAAATATGTAAAATTTGCAGGAAAAAAATGGGGGAACAAGGAAAACTTGGAAAGTTTTTTTCTGCCCTTTTGTAGGCAAAAGAGGTTTCTTGGTTGTTTCACCTCAAAAAATGCAAAAAAAATAAATGGAAGGAAAAGGAATAAATTAACATTATTAATCTGTTTTATGGTTCTATCTACAGTATATAGACATAACTTTGCATAGGTATCGAAAAAAATTTAATTCAGGTATAGGTATGAAAAACTAGGTATCATTAAAGAAAAAACGGTACCCAGCCCTAGTCACTGCACATCTTAAGGCAGCAGCATGGATACACTGTTATGAAGAACTGAAAAGGGTGCCTCCCCCTCCACTTGTTGCGCGTTTTAGTAGTAGGCGCCCCCCCAAACCATTACCCAGATTGTTTAGCCGAAAAATCAAATCGACAGAATAGTCCTCATTAAGAAGCCTCAAACTGGGAGTCTTTTGTGGGCCTCACTATCAGCACACATCAACTGACAGGATTAACAAGCAGTGTAACTCATATCTGCGACAGTGAGCGTCGACTGGGGCTCTCTGCTTCAAATGAACAAACACAGTTCACTTGAAATATCAGCTGTCACATCTATTCTTCTTCCAAGGTACGCCGTGTTTGCTTTGGGAGTCGCAGAGTACTTTAGAGAAACATACAAACACACAGTACTGCGCAAAAGTTAATAATTAATCCACATGCAAGTTTTATTAAATGATGTGTTTTATTTCAATATTTATGCTACACTTTCAGGAAAGGCCATTAAAGCCCTATAGGACAGGATTTTGGTGTGGCTCCTGGTCACCTTTACCTTTTGGATTTCGGTTCAATTTTTAGATACAGATCATACTAACTGTATTTATTCCTCACAAATGGAACAAATGAGTTGTGTTTGAGGCAAGAAAGACAATTCATCGCTAAACTTGAGCTTTGTGTTTGGTCTGGACACTTTATTTTCAAACATTGGTCAAGGGCCTTTTCTGACGTCTATTTTTTTAAAGTGCCTCCAGTTTTCACTTAACTCCCTATTCTGCAATTGTGTTTGCCTGTAGATTCATATGCCTTTCAATGTTTAGACCTATCTTAAGACACCTAAACGTATAACTTCGTATAATTGCTTCCCAGATGTTCAAGTATGACCGTTTTCTAAATGCTGATATGACGGAGAAAACAACATTTCTGAAAGATCAGAGGAAGCTGAAGCACTACACCATGCCGTGGGGTGCAGGCGGGAAGATGTGTGTCGGCAAAGAGTTCGCCATCTTCACCATCAAACAGTGAGTGCAATAATCCACGCAGCTCAGATCTGTATCTCTCACTGATGTAACTGTGAATACATCGAAGTCACGATCAAAGCATTTGTCATTTTGTTCTAGTTATTGCTTAATCCCAGGAGAAATGTGACTGTAGCTTTGCATTGGTGTGTGAATCCTCTAACCACTGAGTAACTCTCGCTTTTAAATTTTGTTTTTGTGTGTGTCAGATTTGTGTTCCTGGTTCTGACACATCTGGATGTAGAGTTGTGTGAGACCGGGGCCAGGCTGCCTCCAGTGGACCCCAGTCGGTACGGCTTTGGGATGCTGCATCCCAGGGGAGATCTGCGGGTGCGTTATAAACTGAAGGCCACATAGCACTGCCCAACAATGGAGCTGTAAAATGTTTTCTGTTGTGTGTTTTTGACATAAATGTGTGGTAAAACTGTGTTTATATTTATATTTATAGTGTCTGTTTGACCAATTAAACTGAATAAAGTGCAAAAACTATACTGGTTCGGCCTCAATATAAAGAGTTTTGTTGTGGACAATTGTGATATACCCTACATTTTGAAGCTTTTTTTTCGAGCTTTATTAAATATATACAATTATTTGCTTGATTTGACTAGACATATCCAATGTCCAAATAACACCGAATGACCGTGGCCTACTACAGGATGTCTTTCCAAACCATGGCTACAGAAACACTGATATAATAATAATAATAATAATGCATTAGTCTTATATATCGCTTTTCCAGACGCTCAAAGTCGCTTTTACAATTTGGTGCATTATTTATTCACTCCATACTCGGTGATGATAAGCGAGGCATCCCGTCTGTGCACATCAGCCACCATCACCAACCACTCACACACACACTACATCTGCCAGGCTTTCTGGTCTTTCCCAATCGATCTCCCATCCAAGTCCTGCCAGGCCCTTCCCTGCTTATCTTCCGAGGTCTGACGGGATCGGGCATAGCAAGGCGGTATGGAACACATACAGTACATCATTGATTCGGTTCAAGTCTTCTCTGTGAGATCAAATGACCACGCTGTAGAGAACCTACAATATGATTGTAGCAGCGGGCTGAATGTGCATTATGCAGCTGCACCCGTTTCCTAACCACTGTGTCTCCCGGGCGACACGTTCAGCGTCATGACGCAGCGCAGAAAGAGTTAACACCGTGGATGAGAGCTGCTCCCTGCACAGGCACAGCTGACGGGAACCGCTGGCAAAGTGTCCGCAGGAGCTCCGGGCAGACTTGTTGATCCAGGACCAGCCCGCGGATGAAAGGCTGGGATGAGACATTGCTAAATGCTGCATCGTGGTCAGGTCCTGTCCCGCTGCCTATCTGCCATGTCGGAAACTGAGGAAGTGGAAATGGATTGGGTTAGACCCTGGCCAAAGTGAACCAGTTACGGAAGCTTCTTTTTTTGGGGTGGGGGGGGGGGGGGGAATACACATCTGTGTTGTGTTGTCCAGCAGAAACAATGTGTTTAAAGCGGCGGGGTGTGTGCTGCTTCAATCCACCACAGAAAACCAACAACAAGTCATCACGGTAGGCTCTTGCTCCTTCTTTAATCAGGGAAAATGTATTGATTATTGGTGACAGACTGACGGTGTGAATCCAAAAGAACTGCACCAGTATGGATTCCGTTAAACGCCGTGATTATGATTCTGATTCTGACATCGGGGCTTTTGGCTGTCACATCACAGCTGTTTTTCCTGATTTAGACGGTTTTATGACAGTTTTCCCAGTAGCTACGCAACAGCAGCGTGTGCAGCGGAGGTGGCTATTATTTATCGAAGCCTTGACTTGAACAAAAGGGTGGAGGCGCCTCCATATGAACGTTTCTCTTTTTAGACCTTTAGATGCGCATTATCCATAAAAGAGTAGTCATTGTTTCACCATTACACGGCGCAATCTTTACGCCACTGTAAAGTTCACATTGCGGGGATCATTGCACATCTGTCGGCCCAATGTATTGATCATATAATAACAGGGAACACTACGTCACATCATGTATCGTGGAGAAGACGGCTGGTGGTGGTTACCTGAAGATGGAGGTCTTTGAGTTGAGTCTAAATAGCAGTGTTTACACGTTTCTCCTGGTGTTTTCAGGACCATGTCAGTGGACAGCTCCTTTCTCCCCATCCAACATAACGGCCGTCATCTAGATTCTAGCCAGTGAAAACTAAAATGAAAACTACCTCTTTTGTGTGTGTTGCCTAACTATAATTTCTGTCTACAATGAACTCACCTAAGATTTTGATTTTGTTCCATTTGTTTTTAAAACTGGTGATTCACTGCTACTTTGCATGAGGGTGTTGACAGTAGCCTATGGTTAATAATTCACAATTGTAATTACAATATGTAGGCTATATAAATAAACTGTCGATTGGACCTACATACTTTCATATTCACAGACACACTAGAATTATGAAGACTCGGTGCACAACAAATAGACAACTGTGAGTGTAGAGTGTCATTTGAAAAGTGCTACATGAAAAAAGTTGATATACTGTTTAAATGATCATTATGTTTAGGAAAGTTACTGAAGCGGGTGATGACACAAGTTAGTTTGAGGCTATGATTGGATCATTTCTGGCATAACACACAGTAAGAAGCTGAGACCCAAAGGCGTCTCTGCTTTATTTGTTACTGTGTGTTATCTCTGTTCTCCCCTGCTGTTCTCCACTTCAATGAACCAACCAGTAGTGTAGTCATTTAATGAGTTGGTGTTTCTCCCTTCAATTTTTCCCTCAAAATGTCCAAGTATATTCACACAAAGGGAATGAATAGAGTCCAAGCTCCTGACCGATTAGACACATTGCAGAAGTAGCAGTACTGAGGTAATATTATAAAACAACGCGGGCATTCAGCAAATGTTGGTCTAAACCAAACCCATTTTTTTCAACATCCACACCCACGTTTACACCTGGGCGTGGCATTTCTCCCTGGATGGAGGTTTGGCATTTACTCCATATGTCTTGGTCACCTCAATAACTTTCATCGCTTTAAAGCTGTACATACACATAACCATCACAGTCAAATTAATTCACAGAAGCATCATCAGTTTCTTTGCAAGTGTGAAGTTGATTAAAATCCTCCAAGGAAATGTGTGATGTATAATATCACCCACCTATATTCTTACCGATTCCTCTCCATTGTCTGCTTCAGATTCTCTTTTGACAGATGTGAGGCCCTGCCCTGAAAGCCTGACCCAATGTTCCTGCTGCCACAGAAGAGAGTGTACATGGAGAAGACCATGGCTGAGCTGAACAAGCCCAGCTCTCGCTCCACCACCTCGCTGCCCCCTGAGCCCGTCGACATCCTCCGCAGCAAGTCTTGCTTCCGGCGGGTGCGGCTCAACGTGGGGGCCTGCCTCACGAGGTGCTCTGGAGGACCCTGGACCGCCTGCCCCGCACCAGGCTGGGCAAGCTGCGGGACTGCAACACCCACGAGGCCCTGATGGAGGTGTGCGACGACTACAACTTGGAGGAGAATGAGTATTTCTTTGACCGCCATCCCGGAGCGTTCACGTCTATACTCAACTTCTACAGGACGGGGAAGCTCCACATGATGGAGGAGATGTGCGCGCTCTCCTTCAGTCAGGAGCTGGACTACTGGGGCATCGATGAGATCTACCTGGAGTCGTGCTGCCAGGCAAGGTACCACCAGAAGAAGGAGCAGATGAACGAGGAGCTGAAGAGGGAGGCGGACAACATGAAAGACAGAGAGGGAGAGGAGTTCGACAACACGTGCTGCGCCGAGAAACGCAAGAAGCTGTGGGATCTGCTGGAGAAGCCGAGCTCATCTGTGGCAGCCAAGGTAAGGCCCTGCAGACGGTGTGGAGGTTACAACAAATGTGATGTGACTAAAGGCAGTTTTATAGAATTGTGTTGCCCTGACATTTTCATGATGTTGAATAAAACCTAAACATGTTAAAGAAGAACAAAGTAACTTGTTTACCTTAATAAATCCTTTCCGTAGTCCCTCTGGGGTAATACAAGTGTTAATGGGATGATTGGGGGTCTTTCATCTCCCCCTGGTGATTCTGGCCAGAAAACCATGCTTGCAACTTTCCCTGCTCCGGGTCTGAGGCGCAATATGCACTAATAGAATCACGAAGAAGAAGCTAACATGCTAATGGGCAAAGCTAACTGCGGGCTAGCGCCACTTAAACAGCATTTACAGACAAGTTTGAGTGAAAGAAATTATCTCCATGTTTAATTGGATGTACAATATCCCTCTCTCCCTTTCCCTTTTCTGTCACCGTAGTATTTACTCTCACGGACAATTAATGAGTAAAATAACGCAACATGCTACGACATCTGCAGTTACGCTTATGGCCTCTAGGGGCGTGAGTTACTTAGTACTGCTTTAAAATGAGTTTGTGCTGGAGATAGCATATGGAGTTCTTTTTGGAGTGACAAAGGATGGATAGTCAGTATTGATACAAGGATGAAGAGAGGAGGAGGCGTAGAGGAAGAGCTAAGATGAGATTTAGGGACATGTCCGGCATTAGCACTGAAGAATTATGACATTTTTGTATACCTTTAGGAAGTGGATTCAATCTTTGTTATATTGTCTTCAATTCTAGTCAAATCGTATTGACATGTACAGACATCCATCCATCCATCCATCCATTTTCTTCCACTTGTCCGTTGCCGGGTCATGGGGCAGCTGTTGGAGCTGCCCAAATCACATTGCACCAGCCCCTTATGGCTCCTCCTGCAGGTGGTGGGTCCACGGAGGACGGCCTCACAATTCTAACCGGGCCTCTTGGTCTCTCATAAGGGGCTTCTGAACCGCTCTTTGTCTGACCCATCACCTTGGACCCCGACAATTTAGCTCCTAGGATCATTTGAGTGCTCAAACCCCTCTACCACGTTAAGTTCCAGGAGGGGACATGTACAGACAGATTATCTATAATAATGATAATAATGAATAATGAAACTTTATGTTGTCCAGTCATTGTAGAAATCAATAGTATTCCATTACAGAGAACAAATATCATGTGTTGAACAATTACATTTTGATTGTTAGTGGATGTATGAAGCCTTCTGTGGAGTAATGGGATTATAGGCAAAAATCTTCTTATAATTTCTCTAACTAGCAAAATAATACTTATTCTACTTGTTTCCTTTTTTCAGCAGTTGTCACTGTACCATGGTACCATTAATTTTAATTGACAGTAACATCTAATTATGACTAGTCTACCTTAAGAAAGATGTGTTATGGTTCTGGTTCTCTATCCAATTTCATGCAAAACAAAGGAAGCAAGCACTCACTGTGTTATTACTATGTCAAAAACTGACGAGAGTGTTGTGAAAGGAGCCACTGATGCATTTAAGATGACAGGAAATTATTTTTAGATGGTAGTGATTTTCAGATGTCTTATTTTTCCTTGCCTCTGTGCTCACGCTGAGGCGAGCGTCACACCTCATATTTTCAAACAATTGAGCGACCCTTCATTAAACCGTGCATGTGACTTCCCTTTGTAACACAGCTTTCCTTGTGGTAGTGCGCCCCTCAGTGCGGTCCAGGGCCAATTGGATTTGAGATCATCTGCAGGAAGCTGGATATTGAATTATATCCTGGTGGACATAAATAGCTTGTTGGGAGTGATTTAGGGTTGTTAGGGGCTGTGTTGGGCTGGGAATCCCTCCGTTTGCTCAGCGCTGTCACTAAAATGCGCTGAATAACAGATTTTTGCATCTGTTGTAAATTAACCAAATATAGTGATAAATTCTATAGTTGACCAGCTTAGAAACAGATGAAGAGGCATAGGATGATTTCTTTCTTTTCTTTTCTTTTTTCCCCCATTAGGGATATGATGATAATGAGAGATGTTACAGATGTACATTTACACTGGGAGCCATTCTGACACTGTTATTAAGCGAATAAATAAATAAGTATAAAGTAAATATAATAATGCAAAGAAATCAAAGCACACTAACTGGGCGGCACTTGCATGCATTCTTCAAATATTGTTCTATTGATGCACAGAATATTCAGTTATTACATAGTACATACAGGTGCTCGTCATATAATTAGAATATCATGAAAAAGTGCATTCACTTCTGTTATTCAACTTGAACACTGAAACTAATATATGATAGACTCATTACATGCAATGTAAGATATGTATAGCCTTTATTTGTTATAATTTTGATTATTATGGATTCTCCAGCAGATGGCGACCTAGGCGGCCGCCTGGGTCGCCTATGCCTATGCCCAGCTCTGGGTTTACCAGGTTACATCTGCGAGTCTGTGCCTTGAGTGACAAAAGACACATGAAACAAACACAACATAGGTTTCCGGTGTCTTACCTTACAAATAATTTCCTATATCTGCATGATTTTATGCTTATTTTCTATACCTTGTTTTGATTGAACTTGAGCAGTATTTTCAAAATGTTTTTACTCTCCCTTTAGTTATTGCCATGACATTCATCTTCAACTTCAACTCTTTTCAAGCAATGTTATCCATACTTAAGCAAATATTTTGGCATGTGACTGCCCAGCTCCCAGGTACTAAACATATTTATCACTAGCAGCACAAATCTCTGTGAGTATACCTATATAAAAGAGTCAATGTTCGACTGTATTCTAATTGTAATCATAGAACTTGCCATCCTTCCCACACACCTTTTTGGACAGGTCATGTGCAGCTGGCTCACTGCTTTGTGTATCACTGTCATATCTAATCTGCATGTGCTGTTTTGCCGTTACTTTTATCACCCTTAATCTGTCATAACAGGGCTGTCACTTGTCCAATCAGAGCGCCACACCTACCGCCGCAGCCCGCCTGAGTACACAGACTCTGAACATGTCGTTAGAAACCTTTTGATGCTAGAATTAGACAGATCAAAGCCGCGGATTGTTTTTCCCCCCAATGCTGCAATGTATTTTTGAAGAGTGCGCCGTTTGTCTCGTAGAAAATCATTGTAGAGGAAATAAAACCATAAGCAGCTGTTTGTTTGTTTCCTGTAGTGCTTCCTACAAACCAGTCCGTCAGTGAAAATGTCTTGTTTTTATACAAATCAAAGAGATGCAAAAATCAATGGTGATTGTTAGTGCAAAAAAAAGAGAAGAGAAATACTGTTGCCTAAAGAATGGAGATGACCACTGCAGTGCTGTGTGCTGGCTCCATTATCACCATTATCATGTCCTAATATCGTCCATTTGTCAAGCTATGAGAACCGTTTGGAAGCGATTTAATCAACAGTAGAGACTCGACACTTTGAATAATGATGTTCTTTACGCTGTTTTCAGTACAGTCAACCGGACTAGTACAGGTTAAAACAGGTATTTCTACTGTTAGATACTTCATCTTCAAGGCTTTAAGGCTGTTAAAAAGGAAACAATGTGACCACTTAGTTATTTATTTGTACTATTGTGATTGCAGAGTAATACAATGGAATTATGTTTTATAAATACATTTTCTGCTTGCATCCATTTATGAACAGAAACTAAGGAGCTTGTTTACCAGCATTTATGATCACAGGCAGGGATCAAACTACTGTTCTTCATAAAAGTAAAGATGGAACTACAGACCTGCTCGGGAATTCTGATGGGTATTTGTGTTCATTCAGTTTAATTTAGAGACAGTATGAAAATCTATTCTTCTTATTATCATACTTATAATGAATCATTGAGCAGGATCGACAGACCTGCAAGTTACTTTCGGCAAGTAGGAAAGAGAATGGAATAGACACAAAATCAATATTGGAAACTGACTTATGTGTATAGCCTAGACATTTTATTAGACAACAGTTTATTATTGTATTACCGGGCTTCCAAATACACAATTTGTTCTATGCATTGCGCATCTATTTTCCAGAGCAGAGGATATATAAGTAGCCACAATCTGAGAGGATAACATTAAAGAACTACAACTATGCAGTACATGTGTTTTTCAGAAAATCTTTTAAAAGGACTGGTCAGATGTTTGCGCGAGTTTGTCTCTCACCCGCTCAGACAGATTTGAGTGTAACAGTGCATTAACAGATGGTGAATGGGAACGATGTGCACAAAACAAACGGTCACCTGGCAACAGAAATACAATTTTATCATCCTTGACGCGGAGGCCGATCACAGCAGCAGCAGCAGCAGCAGCAGCAGCTCGATTCCTGTTTTGGAGATCTGTGTTGTCAAGTGTCTGTTGGTGTGATGCATTATCATTTTTTGGTGGTAATCTCGTGTTGTTGTTTATATAATAGTTTTCTTTATTTCTGATTTCATAGGCTATAGTTGTGTACAATTTTAGTCATACCTAAATTCAACAACTGTAAAATGCAGTAAAGAAAAAAAAATCTCATATAGAAGAAAACTGGACATCTTTATGACTGAACAGATGTCCTATGTTAATAAAGATGTATAGATGTATAGAGATCCAACACCTGTTAATGTGCTCCAAAGACACTATAATATTGTCAGTTTCTTTGAAATTTTCCATGGGGAAGACTCCCAGACCTCCAATTTCCGTCTATAAAGTACAACACTGGCATTATTAAGTGTTCCCTGAATTTTGGTCACCACGAAGAGACCTTTGAATTCAATATAGGGGAACGAAATCAGGCATACACAAAGCAAACTTGCCTACCACTAACCTAGAGGGACATTTTTCTGAATCCACGGATACTCTCCGTAGATCTATGTTTTATTTTTCATAAAGCTAACATTGCGATGTTCTAGTAGTTCTTAGGGCGCTTTAAAAAATGTACTTTTACTTTTTTAATTTAGGTTGTGAAATTTCAGAACATTCTTTGCACTCTTTCTACTGCTTTCTGAGTTTGCACTTTTCTAAATTCTGTTCAATAAGGCCCAGTATCAATTACCATTAACACGCATCACGAGTTTAGAATCAGCATAACGTTGTATGATTTGTAAAAGCATAATTCCTCTGGTGTCAACATAACGTGCAAATGCATTGAAAGCCTATTGTATGCTGAAAACAAATTCAAACATTCAAATTATGAAAGGGGAAAATGCCAGATTTGTCCACTTCCTGTCCCTGCTTCCTGTCGCTCTTATCTCAGTCTCCCCTCTCCAGCCCTCTTCTCTAAACCTCCGCCTAAATGTCACAGAAATGTCACATTAATTATTCTCGGGGAGACTCCGGGCCCAATCTAAAGCTCCTCCGTGTGCTGTTTGCTGTCCTCGGGAGCCACAACACGGTCGATCCCTCACTAAAATCAGATTGGAGTCACTGGGAAATAAGATTGTGCCGTGTATGGCTGCAGGCAATGGCCACTGATGTTACAAGGAAAGCCTGCGGTCGCTCAACTTTACAGCAATGCCCAAACTAATGCGGGCAGTCCAATAAGTGATACTTTCTTTTGTTTAAGATCTACTTCATGAGGTGTGGCAATTAAACAACTTAATGGTTGTGATGGAAGTATTGAGTTTTTAAATGATGGCCTCAAATAGTACAGTATGTTATGGTTGGGTGGGGAGGGGGGGGTCTTTCATCTCCCCCTGGTGTCTCTGGCCAGAAAACCAAAATTGCAACTTTCCCTGCTCTGAACCCGGAGGCGCAACACACACTAATAGAATCACGAAGAAGAAGCTAACAGGCAAAGCTAACTACCGGCTAGCGCCACTTATATACCGGCAGTATTTACAGCCAAGTTTGAGTGACAAAAATGATCTCCATTGTTGGATGTACAATATCCCTCTCTCCCTTTGTCTTTTCTCAGCGCAGTATTTACTCTCACAGATAATTAATGAGTTAAAAAAAAAACGCAACATACTACAACACCTGCAGTGGCGCTTATGGGGTCATGAGTTTCTTAGTTCTGCTTTAACAAATTCTTACTTGTTTGATGGGATAGAGTCAGTTTGCATAGTTTAGTATTACATAGTTTTTAATGAAGAAAAATAATGTTTTCCATGTTCTAATTTAGAAACATGTAACGTAAAATATAAGCGGGAGAGCTTCCAGCTGATTGGTGAGTTTTCCATCCCAGATTGTGCAGCATAGCAGACAAATATTGAATTGCATCACATTGTCAGAAACTTAAATTTGATTTTGTGAATTGGTAGATCAAGTTTATGACTCAGTTAAAAGCTATACACGTAGAAATGATGTGGTGACTCACTTTGAAACGGCGTGAAGTGTAGTTTTTAATCAGCCCTCAGTGATCGCAGGCTCATAAGATAGTAATGGGCATGGGTTATTTCAGGACTATTGGACCTCAAAACCCCCTGCTTCAATATGCATAGGGAATTTTTGCAAGCTTTAAATAAGAAGCTCGACTTTCCACAAGGATCCAATCCCAGTTTTCTGTGGAAAAGATAGACATTTTGCACAGCAGTTTGAATACTGTGTGAAACTGTGGCATAGGAACTTAAACACAAGCCTGAGCACATTCAAATCATTCAATTAGTGTCAGTTCTCTATCGATTATTGGATAGTGATTTCTGTGAGGCTGAAAAGATAGATGCAAAATCCAAATCTCCGGTCTACAGTTCTACAGTTCTGCACCAATTGTGCACAGAACTCATTTGAAAGTAGGACACGGTGTAGAACTGCATCTGTCAAACTAAACTCCCTTTTGATATTTAAAACATTCCTCTTAAGTGAGGTGAACATTTTTTAAGACGTTCAAAGACCAAACTGGAGCATACACATAATCATTCAAATGCTCCAAAAACAGAACCAAATCTCATATCTGTCTCAGCGTTGTGTGCGTGAGATGGCAGCCAACTAATCCCAATTACACTGCTCTCATATTGCACAGAAGACACCACAGAAATCCATTTTGGCCATGTTCCTGGTCTTAAACGTCAGTGTGGTGTGATCCATGACTGGGGAAAAGTGGGATATTGCTGGATTGTGTGTTTGACAGAAGAGATGTGAGAAGAAGCCTGGGCAAGCCTCAGCCTGTTCAAAATGTTTTCAAACTAAGATTTACTTTGGTGATCCCTTAATAGGTATAGATTGTAGCTTTATATCATGGTGCAAAGAGGGAAAGTGGTTTGTATAGGCTGGCAGAAAGTACTACATTTTTATGAGTCAAATGATGAGTCAAATTTCATGACTGACTCATCTGTATTCAGTTATAGAAAATATACATGTTTTGAATACAATCTGCAAACATTTAGGTAACAAGTATTGCATTCATTCTCTTTCTTTGTGATAAAATATATAATTTTGGATACTGCATACTGGCTTCTCAAAAGTTATTTGAGAAGCGATTGGAGACCCCTCTTGGTTGGTAATTCACAGATTGCAAGGTTGATTTCTGAAGCATGGCTGTTATTGGGTTTGTAGCCCAGTAGGCCTGTCACTAACAAAATTTGAAGTTCGATATATTGAGGCAGGAAAATATCGCGATAAACAATATTATTGTAGACCACTTGATGCCACTGAAACCAGCCCAAAAATAATGGAAATCTTAGTAAAATGTTTTGATTTGATTTGATTTATTTGAGCTATTATTTACAGTGCGTTATTATTTACAATATTTACATCATTTCATTTACATTATCAAAAAAAGCCAGATAAAAGTTAAAATAAATAATAACTCAAAAGGAGTAGGCCGAAGCAAGAAAGCTACCCCATATTCAAAATACAATA
Source organism: Neogobius melanostomus (assembly GCA_007210695.1). Classification (NCBI taxonomy): domain Eukaryota; kingdom Metazoa; phylum Chordata; class Actinopteri; order Gobiiformes; family Gobiidae; genus Neogobius; species Neogobius melanostomus. The sequence goes on from VHKM01000159.1 coordinate 1,942,154, forward strand.
CAATACAAATAGAAAAGTTTGTCATTTCTGAGTGTATTTACTTAGTTTTATAGTTTTTTTATTTTTAATCATTGCTTATATTACCATTCTGGTCACCATTCTATTGATTTACTTATTATTTAAATAGTCATAGTGTTTTAGATATACATATACATACACACATACAGACAGACATATATACATACAGTATGTATGTATATATATATATATATATATATAATATATATATTATATATATATATATATACATACACATACATTACTAACACACATATTTATTATACATATATTATCATCACCATAATAACAATGACAATAATAGCATTCTCAAAAGTATCATTCTCAAAAATATCATCTTCAAAAGTATCATGTTTCTCATTTCTATCATACCTGCTTCAACTGTAATAATGTTGGTTAAGATTGTTCTGTCAGTGGTTTTTCGATTGTTTTCCCTATTTGTGAGGTGCGTTAAAAAGCCAGGGTAACTAGTTGATGTTGTGAACTGCTTTATAATCCTATACTGAGTGGTACTTTAAAAGAAAAGATTTATGAGCCCGTTGAAAGGTCCACATCTCGCCTGCCCCAATTCTATTTTATTTGTAATGACCAGCGGAAGCAGGCCATAACAGCATTTTTAATGCTTGTAATTTATCTCAAGTTCCTTTAATACAGATCAAATAGATTTGGTTGATAGAGTAGGTGACAACTGGTTATATCAGCAATGATGTGGTATTTCACAAGTTCATAGTAATACAGATTACTTAAGGAGAGTGACTGAGAGACAAGGTCACATGTCTTCAGCATACTTCTCAAACACAGTTCTCTTATACTGTCTTTTAAATTGCTGTAGACTAGCTGCACCTTTTAAATCTTCATCTAAATTATTCCACAGATGTACTCCTCTCCGTGTGATACAATGACTTTTTAGGGTGGAATGGATACATTGTACTTTCAGATTATGAGTTCCCCTTAGATCGTATCTTCCCTCTCTTTTACCAAACATTAATTGTATGTTACTAGGGAGCTGGTTATTTACAACGCTATATATCTGTAGCAGGGAATTGAGTTTTATGATGTCATCAAGTGGTGTTGGTGTTGGATTTTAAAAACAGTATATTTGTATAGTCCTTATACCCCACTTTATGAACAATTCTGACTGATGGCCTTCTTTTGAAGTCTATATAAAACAAGCAAATGACTATTGTAGGTATTTCCCCAGACCTCTGAGCAGTAGTTTATGTACGGTAGGATTAAGGAACAGTACAGGGTGAAGAGAGCCTCTTGGTCCAGAAAATATCTACACTTGCCCATTATGGCCACATTTTTCGCAACTTTACCACGAATAATGTTTATTTGTGGTCTCCAGCTAACCTTATGATTGAAGATCACACCCAGAAATTTATATTCCTTGACTTGTTCTATTTGAACATTGTCAATATTGATTTGAATCTGAGTGTCACTATTCCGTGTCACTATTTTGTTTTCAATAAGTTGTTAAACCATTCTTTGAGTTTGTATATTTCTGTTGTGACCTCTGAGACAAGCAGTTGTAGGTCTTTGCTAGAGCCTAGTATAGTTGTGTCATCAGCAAATAATATACATTTAACTTTGTTGAGACTTCACACAAATCATTGATGTAGAGCAGAAACAATTTAGGTCCTAAAATCGACCCCTGGGGACCCCGCATATTATATTCCTCCATCCTCTAATCCCATTATTATTTAGTTTCTTTAAGAGTATTTCATGATCTATAGTGTCAAAAGCTTTCTGGAGGTCTATGAATATACCCAAACAGTACAAATTATTGTCAATATTGTTGGTGACTTCTTCGTTTAGATTGATTAGAGCAGTGGTTCTCAACCTTTTGGAGCCGCGACCCCCATTATAACAGTTTAAGGGGTGTGTGACCCCCGCCTGGGTCACACCATGAGAAATAGGAACATTCTCCTACATAAGTCTTAAGAAACGAAGAAAATAAAGAAATGGCTAAAATAAAATTCATCAAATTAAGAACAAATAATGGCACTCTGGTAAAATAGCACACACATGCTACAATAAAATATATTTTATACTAATAAAAAATATGTATATTTTATCTCCATGATCTGGCGACCCCCAAATTTGTCTCGCGACCCCCTTGGGGGTCCCGACCCCCAGGTTGAGAACCACTGGATTAGAGCATGTGCAGTTGACCTATTGTTTCTGAACCCATACTGACAGTCACTAAGTAAATTATGTTTATTCACAAAGCTGTCCAGGCGGGCAGCAAAATGTTTTTCCAGAATCTTAGATACTTGAGGAAGTATACAGATTGGTCTATAATTTGTAAACTGATCCCCACTTATAAATTGGAACGACCTTGGCAATATTCATGAGGTCAGGGAATTCACCAGTTGAAAAGGAGAGATTGCATATATGTGTTAAAGGCATTGATATATTTTGTATTACCTTTTTAATCATGTTCATGTCAAAGTCATTCCAATCAGTGGATGTTTTATTTTTGAAAGCTTTATCTATTTTAAATATTTCATTTTCATTTGTTGCAGTAATAAAAAAGGAATGTACATTCACATTTTGTGAATGTTCTAAAAGTACATACGGTAGTAACTTTTCCTTTATAACACATGAGTTGCAATTAGGCCTGTCATGATTTTGAAGTTTGATATATTGAGGCAGGAAAATATCACGATAAACAATTATATTGACTCTAAAGATACCAGGCACTTTAAAGCATGAAAATGACAGTAAACCTGTGTTCTAAAAGTGCTTAATCCCACCCTAAAATACCACACAAGCTTCAAAAACATGAAATATAACACAACACAATATAACACAATTTACTGCAGTTAAAAAATTATATTTTACAAAGAAAAAAAGAAGGGGAAATGCTAATAAGTGTACAGACGATAAATATTGAGCCCAAAAATGTATCGTTTATCTGTTATTTATCAAACGATAAGTTGATATAGTAATTATTGTGATAACCCTATAGGCCGGATACTTACTACTACAAGTGGTGCTATAGTTAATTTTCTAGCAGCACACATGTACCTTGCCTTTGTGTGCTCTATTTCACAGACAGAGCTTGGATATGTGACTTCAAAGTGAATGTATGGGATTTTGTAACTTTCCGCGGTGTCTTTTATACAGCGGTGGTTCATAGCTTCAGGACCAGGATCTCCGTAAAAAAAAGAAGAGAGAATGTCGATTTTCATTTGGTGCTGTTAATTATTCCTGCAACCCACATTTTGTTCCTGAACCGCTGGTTGGGACCCACTGGTATAGAACTGGATCATATGCAGCGCCTGGAGTGATCAAATGTGTGTTGTCTGCCGCCAGCTCCCCACGCCTGTCACAGCAGCTGTGTGGCTCCTCAGGCCTCTGCTCTGGTCTGGGCCATAACACGGCTGCAGGACGTCTGGAGGAGCTTCAACGTTGAAAGATCCAGCGGCACAAACTACAAAGATATGTAGAAAATCAGTGGAAAGAGCTGAGGCTTTTGCCAACGGCAGCTTTGCAGAACAGCCCATATGGAAAGAAAAACTTTATTTAGATTTAGGCTGAAAGTATGTTGTTGCTGTATGTTTTGCCCAACATATCAGCGTAACCTCTTTTAAATTTGTTTGGTTTTGAGTTAAAGAAAAAATAAAATAACTCAGTGCCTGTTGATACACTTAACCATTCAAGCCATCCCCATGGTGCATTTTTAACCCTCGACCTCCAACTGTATATCCAAAACTAAAGCAATGCTTGAGCCAAAATGATGCTGTCCTGTTGTACGAGCATGTTGTCTTATAAACCTGGCCTAACACATTTCATAATAGAGTAAATGAGGTTGCTGGCTGCCTTTCTTTGCGCAGTGTATCATTTTGCCTGAGGTTCAGGAGACACCCCGTTCATTATGAGCTGATTGTTGGCCCTGATGGAAAATGATGACCACGGTTTAGGCTGACTCCTCTTATGTGTGCGAAACTGCGAATATGCCCCAAGTTAATGCTGAAATAAGAGCTGGGGAACAGTTACATAAGAACCGCTTTTTCTACAATTATCGTTATGCGCTAATAGAGTTTTTTTTTTAAACGATAAAAAAAATCACAGTAGGTACTGTATATGGATGAATTTAATTTGAACTTTCAGTGCCACTTTTGAATGCTGAGCTAAAACTTTCATTGCAACGTTAATGTGCAGAGTGGAGCTTGGCAGTGCTTGAGTCGTGTTTTGGACCATTTTACCAGGCACATGTTAAATTATGGAGAGGATAGTTGGGGGTAGTGTCACCTCAGGTTTGCGATTGTGAGGTGAATTTGCGAGTTGTTAAGTATTCATGGCAGTGGCTGGGAATCGCTAATTCAAATGTTTGTGCTATTTAGAATCATGTCTGGGTTGTGCAAATTTGTTCCTATCCGATTTAACTGTGGCTGAACAATTTCTTCTTGCTTCTGAATTGTCAAAACCCTGGCGCATGACTCTTCTCTGTCAAAAACCTGTGAATTTAATACAAATGTAAAATGTTGTGTTTGCACCCAGCTTGTGAGCATTGCTGTGTAATATTGTAGTAGACTGTATTTTAATGTGGACCAACAACTTGCCTTTTATTCTTGTGACATTGATTCAAATTACAAGAAAAAGCACACCCTCATCCTTTGACAATAAAGATGAGATTCTGTTATATTCTTAACTGTTATTCAGGTACAGGACAGTCAGAGACCGGTTGCCTTCATGCTGAAAGAGGCCTAACCATTATACCAGGTACCAATGTATTTGTCTAGAGTTCAGTTTGACCAATCTCAGCAAGCCTGAGAATATTCATAAGCTGCTCCTCCCGCTTGGTGATGTTTACTCTGTAATAGCTTTGTTAGATGAGGAGGATGGATGCTAAAATATTGTAGATAGTGTAGAAAGCAGGGTCGTCCCATCGTCCCTGGTAAAAGAATCAATGAAATATGCATAAAATGTACACAGTGTTCCCCAATGTGATGTCACTTAAAAATATTATTTCATCACATCTCCCACGACTGTGATCCAAACCTCAAATAATTTTTGCTTACTAACCAGTGCAGCCCAAACCCACATTCACAACAACATTCACATAACAGAAATCTCAAAGTGCAACAGTGTTGGTGAATTTACAAGTTGTGACGTACAACAGTTGAGCGCATTGTTTACTTTTTGTATTCTTCCATTGTTTACGTTTTTAAACTCTTTCACATATGACCCAGGTCTTTACTAGTTGAGCAGAATAAGTCAGAGCGACCTAAACCAGAGAAAAGGCAAAGCCTTTGACAAGAGTTTTCCTAAAAAGACACATTTGTGTGGTTTAAATGAAATAGTATTAAACAGGGCTCTATAAGAGATGATCATGTGCATACCCACTGGCAACAGGACAGCATCTGCCAGGAGATAGCTCGTATGCTGCCTTTTAGTCGGCATAGTAAATATTAACAGTTAAATCAGATTTGTTTGGGTTGATGATTTCTAACCCTTGATTTTACAATAAATTGCTTTGCCATACAGTCTGAAGTATTAAAAATGCTTGGAATACTATACTTGTGGAAAGCAGGCATAGGCAAGACATATATGTTTCAAAAAGGGAGCTAGTTTCATTAATCTGAACATTAACCAATTTATTCTCAGTCTTTAATTTCTATTTATCAGACAGCCACACCTTAATGACTGGTAGAGACTGTGTGTTAATGGCAGGAGGACTGTTTCACATTCCTTTCTATGAGCTACGCTGAGCGCGGCCTCATATGGTTTGTTCACTGTGTAACTGATAGCCATATATCAATATTAACACTATGAGGCTTAAATCAGTGCAAGTCCAGTCAGAGAGCTCATAACAGGGGATTCTGCAAAATGGTACAGCTGGGACATTAATTTAGAGCATTTTGGGTTGAAACGGTTCCATTTCGATCATTATTTTTGGTTATATATTTGAAAATCATCACATCATGACGTGTGTGTTTAACTGTCTGATATAGCCTATCTATATTTAATTGCTAACTACTAACCTTATAGTCATTTTCATATTAATCCCGCTCTCACGCATGGATTAGCAGCACTCACACAGAATAGCCACTGATCCAGGCTCACACAAATCCGCACATTGTGGCATGTGTTGAAAGCAGAATATCATCTGAGAGCATGAGTTTGGGATTAAAACCTGTTGCTCAAGATTATTTTGCTATTTACTTTTATGTAAACTGAAGATTCTGGGTACTTTTTGAGGGTATTAACAGATGAGAAATGAAGAAAGAGGTAACCGTACTAGAAGTCTTATCTTGTAGTAATTTTATTTAAAACTTCTCACATGACTCATCCAAGTCAACACAGTACACAGCCACAGCTGCTCTGGGGTAAACTGACCAAAGCGCCCCCGCACACATCTGTGCCATCAAACCCCCAATTACCTTAATACGGTGGTATGGTCATTGAGGGTTAAGAAGTCAGTTTTAAGTAGGTCTAATATTTGAAGCTAAATTGTCTGTGTGGTAGCAACAGCAGAAGTTTCAGTATTTTATTCAAAACTACAGAATTTCCTTGAGTGCAAAACGTGTTGTCATGTTTCTTTGGGTCCTAAATAGAACTGTAACAACACTGTGTTTCCTGCCTTATCTTTGTAGGACTCGTTTGCGTCTATCCGACTCCTTTGCCGTCACCAAAATGTTTTAAAAGTTCAGTGTCGCTGTCTCCATGGCAACTGTCATTTCATTTGTGCGACGCAGAAACTTGCAGCTGCCTCTGATTCACCGCTGGTGGTGCGTGTCAGTTTGTGTGTGCGGTGCGTCTTTGTGTTTCAAATCGATGCTTCGCTCGTGTTTACATTTCTCCCTCCAAGCTGAGGTCTGCCCAGAGTCGTATGACGCGCTCACATTTCAGTAAAAATAAACTTCTGCAGAACTACAGCAGTATATGATGCGCTGGGGTAGTACTAATGTAGTATTTTGTTCGGTGGTTGTTTCCAAACACAACATGAATTATGTTGCAAGTAAAATGAACGTGTTAGAATAGCTATGCTGTAATAAAGCACTGATATTCTTTTGTACTTGAGGAGATATTTACATGTACATTTATGAATAATAAATCAACTGGTGATTAAATGTTGGCGAGTAAAATAAAATTGCTTATATTGGCTCATATTGTAAGTCCCTTACCATCTCTGTTGGATGGACACGGGTGGGTCTTAGACACTGACTGTTTTGGTCTGACTCTAATGGTGAGACGAGCAGAATGTCTTGCGTTCATGTCTCTCATCTCTGCCATACTTACGGTAATAAACCTTTCCTGCAGGAGATTTTCACTAGTATTTGCTGGCTCACCTCGAGAGACCTAATTTTACCCCCCACATTACATAAGGCCTTCCTGTCTCTCTTTAATTTTACATTTCTTCCATCATCACAGTAAAAATAGAGTCAAAAAGTGGTAGATAAATATCAATATTGCAAAAATAGCACACTGTAAACACTGGATTTATCTAATTTGCCTCTTCTGGTAAAACTATCTTTAGCGCACCATACATCTGAGTGGAGCAGCAGCCTTTCTCTTGTCCAAACTTGAAGAAAGCCAGTGCGACTAAATGTTCTCGACGTCCCCATCTGTTGGCTGGCCCAAGCAGTGGGTCCTCTGGTGTTGTGAACACTGTCGCTCCTGTGGCGTGTGCCAGACCAGCGCCTATACTGTTTCTATTTATACAGCCCTCGCCGCACAGCTCTAGTTTAAATATAGATGCTGAGTCTGGATTCTCTTCTTCATCTGAAATGTATGAATAATTGAACGGTGGAGGAGATGAGGTGGGATTCATTGAGGAGATGGATGGTCCTCGACTCAGATTTCCTCCCCGTACTAGTGCTTTACTACACTTGGGGTCTTGAGAGCAGGCCGAGGCACAGACAGAAGGTTCTATGTATATCTCGGCAAATGTAGTTGGTTTGTTTGTGTACTTCTGAATGTATATTGTGTAATGTTTTTTTTAATCTAATTTGATTAGCTAACCTTCTTCGACCTCATAATGAAGTGATTTGTAAAGATCAGACAGATGGGTCCAGAACACAAAACATTTTTAAACCCTTTTATTTCTGCCAGTATTATGAGCTCTGATCCGTCTGTGCTGTTCAAAGTTGGAAGTGTTGGTGTTGGAGTCCACAGCTAAACCAGTGCCAGAGTGTGTTTCTCCTCGACGCCGGGGAAAAGTGGGAGCCTCAGCCTCCTTCTGTCTCCATGGAAACTCCTTCTCTCTCTCTCTCTCTCTCTCTCAAAGCACCCAGGGCGAGCGTGAGGCCGAGCCGTGCACATTCAGAATCAGGGCTGAAAAACAATCCGTGTCAGAATTACAATGCAACACAATACTGTACAGTTGACAGAAAGATTAGGATCAGCCGATACGATGAAAAGACTTGTATCCATTGACTTGTACATGGTGACTTTATTGTATTCATTTTTGTCATTTTCATTCAGATTTTGAGCCTAAAATCATATGAGAAAGTAGAAAGGATGAGTGCCCAAAATGAATTAGAAGGAACAATAAAGCACATATTAACTAAACAAGAGTGATGCATAAAAAAAAGTAGATGTAAGCAACAAAAATGTACAATGTCAGTCTCCATTACTATATAGCTAGATTGATCACTTAAACGTGATGCACTTCTGAGCTCTTCCTAAGTATAAGAGTATAATGTTTGTGACTGGATTAGTTCAGACTTTGGGATGGTGCATAGCTGCATGGCCTCTTGTAGGTTTAAAACAATGTGCCATATAAATGGCTATATAAAGCCGCACTGCAATCTGACCCAAATCAAAAACCCTACTGAGACTTGAGGGGCACTTGGAATGGGCAGGCACAGGACAAATTGGGGATGGGAGGATAGCGGGGGACTGTCAGACTGCTGTTCGGAGGCTGGTCCACATCGCCACCTCCTGTTGAGCTTCCAGGAGTTGTCATGGCGACGGTTCTGGCAGCCGGAGCTGGGGTGGAGAGCTGCTTGGTCTCCATGGCCTTAGCTGCAGCACAGGGGAGGAGAGGAAAGCAAAACACATGTATGCACCTAACATCTGGACCAGAGGTGGAGAGTATTGAGGGGTGATAATATGTCAGAAATACTGACAAGATTAAGTTTTGGAGATATTCTTCAGAGCCAGTCTCCTTGCCACCTCACTAAGCCCATTGACGTGCTCAATTATTATTCATATTAAGTTTTAGTACGTCTATATCACTAGTAACCAGTATTATATTTCAATTAGAATAAAACTGTGTAGAACAAACAGATAACAAGTGCTGTAAAAAATTAAATGAAAAAGTTTCCGTACAAAGGTTAAGATCAAGGTACTTAGGGAAATCTTCTGCATGTAACCCATCCTTCGATGCCGCTGGGGCAACCCGTAAGGAGCAGTGGCACCCGGGTACCCATCTCCAGATGTGGATCCAGGCTGATGGTCAGTATCACCTGGCTGGAGGATTCACCTATTGTACATGTTTTTGATGGTAGGGGAAGAATGTTTTTTTTGGGGGGGGGGAAATGTGTAGAAGAAGGGGAAACAGATACAGTATGCTGATTACACACATAATTGCAGTCTTTGCGGTTTTAAAATTGAGGATTAAGTGCGCAGCCCTATTGTATAGTTATTTGAGACTGAATGAACTTTTGTGTAACTATTTACCTGAATTTTAGAAATGCTTTACTAAAGGACACATGTTGTGGATGTTGTCGCTTTTAGGCCTTACTGTCAACAAAAGGTCAACCCAATTTCTCTGCTTCTATCTTTTTACCCTTTTCCTTTTACTTTGGTTGGAGGGGATCTGAATAGTAGCAGGTCATTTTTTGTATGCCAGCCATGCAGGAATTATCTTCCCCTAACAGTGCACTACCCAGTCAGTGTAACTCCTGTTGTTGCAAATGAGAGAGGTGCCACCTGAGGAGCAGGGAGTTCCTCTGCGGCCACTTGGGACGGGCACCAAAGTAATACTCAGTGAGATACTAACCTCTGGGGTAAGTCAGCCTGGGTAGAGCAGGAAATACATTCAATTATGGAAAGGTGTAACTACTATACCATTCAAAGTGTTACTGGATTATTGTACTATTTTTTATCAACATATTTGAATATATATATATATATATATATAATACAGTTTATGTCTTTTAGCAGTACATCGTAATGTTAAACTGGGTGGCATAGTGATAGGAGTATCAGAGCAAGCAGTAATTGTAGTTCTCTAGCAGTTAGTAGTAGCAGAACTTACTTTGTACTACACTCATGCACACAACAATATTGCTGAGTTCTACAGTGGGAACCAGATGTTTACATACACTATATAAAAAGACACATATGCATATTTTTCTCACTGTATGACATGAAACCAGAATTCACTTTTATTTTTAGGTCAATTTTATTTTTAGGTAGAATTTTCAAAATTATTTCTATTTGCTAAATGCCAAAAGAATGAGAGATAGCATTTTCTACACAATTGTTATTACTTTTTACAAATTTGGTAGCATTTCCTTTAAACTTGGGTTCAAACATTTTGAATTTCCTTCCACAAGCTTCTCACAATAGTTGGCAGGAATTTTGGTCCATTCCCCCAAACAGAACTGGTGTAACTGAGCCAAATTTATAGGCCATCTTGTGTGCACATGCCTTTTCAGCTCTGCATTTCAACTGGACTGAGATCAGGACTTTGTGATGGCCACTTCGAAACATTGACTTTGTTATCCTTAAGCCACTTTGTAACCAGTTTGGCAGTGTGCTTTGGGTCATTGTCCATTTGGAAGACCTATCTGTACCCAAGCTTTAACTCCAATATTTAGGCCCGAGCGCCATCAGGGCTGGCGAAGGGGCTCTTGCTCGTTTTGTGCGGAGCGCACAAAACGAGCGCAAAGCGCTCGCCTCCTCTCAAACATGCACTAACGCACTCCTCTCGTCGTGCACGTTCCGTGCACTTGCACATGTATCAGAAAACGAACATTGTAATTGGACGGTGCGCGGAGCGCACTCCCCCAAGTGCGACAAAACGCACAAAACGAGCGCGAAGCGCTCGCCTCCTCTCAAATACTCACTAACACACTCTTCTTGTCGTGCACATACATATATAATGCAAAATCAACATTGTAATTGTACAGAGCCCATAAAAGTCAATGTGCGACTGAGAGCCCAGGACCCAGGACCTCTACCATGAGGTAGGAATGTGCGAGCGCTTTCCGAAAATATATAGTTTATGGTACCCGCGTAACGGGAACATTGTTTTCGTATGGGAATATTATTCTTTCTTTCTTTCTTTCGCACCGTCGCAATTTTCACCCAGTGAACATCGACGAAAGTCACAGATTTTGGCCCAAAATTCAAACCCGATCCGACGCAACTTTTGACTATTTCCAAATTTTTATTTCAAAATAGTGGCGCGCCACCTCCGTTTTTTTAACATTGCGAGATAGGACTTGGCCAAAAATGAAGTTTGTTGTAGAATCATAAAAATCGGTACAGACGTGCATCATGACAAGTTGAGCAAAAAATATTATTATGGCAACGCCGTCCGCCATATTGGGTGTCGGCCATTTTGGATGACAGCCCGCGAAGTTTGAGGATGTTCTGCGGCGCAGCCGCAACCCTAAGTAAAATGTAAAAATATGCTTCAGTTTGCAGATATAGTGTGATACAAATTCATACTAATTTTTCTCTCTATAATGGCAAAATTGAGCACGGAGTGCACGTTAGCGCATTCCAAAAATCCTAAAACTAAGACCCTTGGGAAAAAGTTAAAAACAGACATAAAGGCAGTAGCAATACCATAATTTTAGATTGAGGGAGACAAAAGGGCGCGAAGCGCCCCCTTGCTTTGGGCAGGGCGGTCGGCGAGGGCCGATAATCGCCGCTTTGCGGCTATATTTCCACATAGTGCTCTTTCTTCATGATGTCATCTATCATGTGAAGTGCACCAGCCCCTTCCGCAGCAAAACAACCCCATAGCATGATGCTGCCACCCCTGTATTTCACAGTTGGGATGGTGTTCTCAGGCTTGCAAGATTCCCCCATTTTCCTCCAAACGTGACGATGGTCATTATGGCCAAAAAATTAGATTTTAGACAGGATATGTCTAAAAAAAAAAAATCTTTATCCTGTCTGCATTTGCTAACTCCAATCTGTCTTTTTCATGTTTATTTTGGAGTCAGGGCCTCTTCCTGGCAGAGTACCCTCTCAGCCCATGTCAGTTCAGTACTGAGCACGGTGGCGCAGCGGTTAGTGCTCGTGCCTCACAGCTTGAAGGTCCTGAGTTTGATTTCCACCTGGACGGGACCTTTCTGTGTGGAGTTTGCATGTTCTCCCGGTGTCAGCGTAAGTTAGTGGTAAAAACATGTGCAATAGGTTAATCCTCCAGCTAGGTGTTTCTGACCACTAGCCTGGCTCCACATCATGGAGATGGGTCCCCGAGCGCCAGCCCATGCTGGCAGCTTACTGCTCCTACAGGTTGCAAAGTGACATTGAGGATGGGTCAAGTGCAGAGAACAAATTTCTCTACTAGAGATTAATAAAGTAGAATTTAACTTGTTTCACTCTGGATGATGATAAACTCGTACCAGTTTTAGCCAGCATCTTCACCAGGTCTTTTGCATTTGTTCATGGGTTGATATCACATTTCAGACCACAGCACATTTATCTCTGGGAGACAGAAGCTGCCTTCTTTCTGATCTGTACAGTGTATTGTTTGAACCAATGAACGAGGCACCTTCAGTCGGCTTAAAATTGCACCCAAGGATGATCCAGACTTGTACTTCCAAGGACATGACATCGTCATCTGGGTTTTGCCAAATTGTTTAAAGGTAATAAGTAATCTTAGTGTATGTAAAGTTCTGACTTTGTATAAAGTAAAAAAAAAAAAAATCTCTCATTCTTCTGGCAAATAGAAATGATTTTTAAAATTCTAATTGATCATTCTGTGTGTTACCACACTCATCCTTGTGATCTCCGGGGCACCAAAACCTTCTTTCCTTCTTTCTTTTCAACTTTACTGTGCACTGTTCACAATAAGCAAAGTTCAAGATTTTCTGTGCTCTGGGGAAAATGCTGACGTATGGGTTTGGCAGCACAAACAGAATTATTCACAGCTACTGGACCAAAGCCTTCACTTAGAAGGAGCAACATCCATTCCTCTACAACAGTTAGCACTTCCACAGCAACTATTATACAGAGCGAATGCATTGCGGTTTACTGTTTAGGAAAACCAAGTGTGCTTTTGTAATGTACTTAAACTTGTATTTAAGCCTTTAGAAAACAAATGTTTCTCCTCTTTTAAAGCATTATTACCGCCTCTGTCATTTCTATTGGCGGCACGGTAGAACAGCGGTTAGCGCTCGTGCTTCACAGCTAAAAGGTCAGGGTTCGATTCCCACCTGGACGGGGCCTTTCTATGTGGAGTTGCATGTTCTCCCCGTGTCTGCGTAGGTTTCCTCCGGGTACTCCGGTTTCCCCTACCACTAAAAACATGTACAATAGGCCAGGATGAATGAGAGTGTGTTTGAGAGTGCGCATGGGGGACGACGGACGAAAATTAGCCCAAGGCTACAATCCGGTGTGGCTTGTTTACATGCATGAGACCCATGTATGTTCATTAACATGCACTGTCCCGACCAAATAAACCAAACCAATATTGATCATTTAGTTTTACTCAAAGTGCACACTTCTATGAGCCTGAATAAACCCAATTGCTAAAAATGTTTTGTAATTTTTCTGCAACTGTGAAGCACTTTGAATTGCCTCGTGTATGAATTGTGCTCTACAAATAAACTTGCCTTGCCTTGCCTTGCCTAATTCCAGTCACAATTGATTGTAAGAGACAGACCAACAGACACCTGGTGTGAACATCTGCTAAAGCACTATGGGTCTTAACCACAATACAGTATGGATTGTATCTATTTTTAAGAGATAACTAGAACCGTCTGCTCTTTCTGGGAGTTCTGACTTCACTGTGATTGGTGCACCTGTCACTCATGAGCATGAAGCTACAATAAACTGGAAAAAACACTGAATCACAATATAATAGACAGATTACTTCTCAAATTTATAGTCACATCGTCTTTTGATGAAAAAGAATGGGAAAAAAACAAAATACTTCAACACTATTACAGTACCATGCTACCAGGGCCTCAGGGGTGATGTGACATTAGTGAAAGCCATTATATTAAGTCTCCTAAAAGTCAAAGGACAGTCGCATGTTGCAGCATGTCCCTCAGTCTATTAAGCCTCAGTGTCACCTTGTCTTAGAGATGATGGCTGTCTGTGCCAAGTACAGTGTCTGTGGAGGGACATGACAGTGTGCCATAATCGCGACAGAGCAGGGCTTTGTTCCAGCACGCCATGGGATTTTCTGTCAGTCTGCCGTGCTCCTTCTAACCCTTTAGCCAACGCCTCCTCTCTCCTCCCGATATCTCTGTCCCCTGGCATCATCCTCTTATAATAGGCCACCAAGACATATTCACTCAAAGTCACTGCCGTTATTTATTTTTTTCTTAGTTTGATCTTGAGACAAAAATAGAGCAAGACAAGTTTTGGGTGCAGCCAGTATTCAAATGCTGAACATCCTTGTTAGCTGTCTCTATAAATATCCCTTTTAGATCATTTTGGAGTTTCAAACAACCTTGTGTTCAAAAGTACAGCAAAGACGTTTCTAATAATAATGGAAGATCTGTACCACTGGGCTTTACTCATTTTATTTGGATGCATGGGTTGCATCAGGCTGCATGCAGTTACTGTGGCTGAATAGAGGGACGACTGTTCAGCTCATACAGTTGTTGACCTATAATGTCGACTTGCATTCAAATAAGCAATGTATAAATTTAAGAAACCTCCCAGACCTACACCAGTTTGTCAACATGAGCAACACTAAATCTGTTATAACCTTTATATTATGCTCTTCTGTGTAATGTGTGCCAATATGGTGTGCGACTGTGCGTACACGGTGCAGCTTCAAGTCGAATACAACTGCAACAATACTAAAATTTGACTCTGTAGAAAGACATCATTGAGCAGTGAAGAGGTTCATGCAGTCCCCTTCCTAGTACTATGGACCCATGTTCAGTTGGTCTATTGAAATCTGTTTTATTGGTTTAAATGTGCAACATTTCATGAACAAATTACAAGCCATTAACAGTTAATTTTCTTACTTTAGCCTTCATCGGCACAAAATAATGATGCTTAAAATAGTTGTGTTTGTTTTCTCTGAGTTGCTTTTCCATTCCTTGCCGCCCCAGCCCAGTCTCTCCAGGGCACAACATCTCTCCACATTAAGAGTTTGACTTGAATGGTTTTCCTTTGGGGACGAGGAGCAGCTCAAGCCAGGAATATACAGATACCAGGTCTGCTACAACGCTATAGCAACAGTCTCCTCCGCTCCGATTGGCTGCACATAAAGTGGAACCTCTTAATCTGGGCCCTATCACTTTAAATCTGGTGAATGAATTATTAGGCCTTTGTCAGGGCACTGTCGCTGTTGGCCTATTTGTGACCACTTTGCCGTAAATGGCTCCAGATGATTTATAGCAGAAGCCTGCCTCGAGCACAGGTTCACCACGCTGCTCTTTGAAGTATTTGAACACTGGTTTTGTGCTGAAGCATTGGCTCGATTGACATTTTTACTTGTAACTAAGTCGATCTCATTTACAGCATAGAATTTATTTGTTTGTTGTTGGGCTGTCAAATTACCTAAATTGTTGAAGGAACTACTCTGCACTCACAAACAATTTAATACAGTTGGCCTTTACAGATAAAAGAGGGAAGGTGGGTTAAGCTGAAGGACACAATAGCATCACATGTTAACAATAGAAAACAATCTTTTCATTTGAACTCTTGCTGCCTTAATGTTATAGTACCTCATCCATTCAGGTTGTCACACGTTAACAAAATAATTTTATATTCTTAAAGACTAAAAAGAGAATTTTTTGTTGTTTATCAGGGCAATTGGCTAACCTGGTGTGCGGTGAGTCAATGTGAACACTCCAAACTCAGCTGAATACAAACTGATTATTCTAATCTTCTAACACCCCTCCTAATGTCATATTCCAGTAGGAGGTGTCATTCTACATGTATAACAGGATTGGCGAAGGATATTGGCAGCATCTGGGCACAAACCTTTTACTGAAATGCATTTAATGCCTGCATGTGTCTTTCGTAATATAAACTTAATATATGCTTAAAAATTCAAGGATTTTGTGGATATATGACAAGCACTATGGATAAAAAGAACATATTGTATTGCAAACTGGTTTAATTTGTGCCTTTTCCCGTCACATTCTGAAATTTGTGATATTTAACAGTGACATGAGAACTGCTGTGCGGGCTATAGTGTTCAAGTCTTGATGGAAACACTTGTCTGTTTCATCAGTTTTTCTGGTTGTTGGGAAGTGGAAAGTTTGCACTTACCGTCTAGTAATCATGCCAGTCTATATCCTCAAGTCCTACCTCAGTTGCAACATGATTACACAGGAATCTCAGCAATGAACTGGTGTACTATAGTACAATAATTTAATTATGGTTTATTTTGTGGGTTTTACTGCCATTTTGAAAAGGCTGTGTTGTCCAAACTCTGCTAACATCTAGTGCTGCTCTGTGTGACATCTCAGTGTGATCACAGCTTACTTGAAATTAATGGTCTATGAGGGGAAAATGGAAGCAACTGATTCTAAGGCAAACACACACATGAATGACATAAAACAGTCTCTTTATTTGTCAGTAATGTGAAGATAACTTTACTTATGACAAATTTACCATTTAAATTAGGATTCTCATATTAAGGCCATATACCCCTGAGCCTCATGTGTATATTCTGCAAGGTTTCGGGTACCGGCCCACCGGTCAAATGCCCGGTAAAATATATGGCCAGTCCGGGCCTGATCTCAATACTTTATTAGATACTCTTTGTTGGCAATGACAGAGGTCAAACATTTTCTGTAAGTCTTCACCTTGTGAAGACTTACAGAAAATGTTGTGACTAATCTCTCTAGCACTGTTGGAGCGGACTGCGGTCCCTGCCACTATCTGACTGTAGCTAACACTAGCCTTCACTAAAACTCCGGACAGCCACTCCTCTAACTCGGACACCCTGGCCTCCAAAGCTACCACTACACTACACATAACGCAACTACTCCTATCATCTGTGAAGGAGGCAGGGTTCTGACTTGACATATGGCAAACTGAGCAGGACAGCGCGAAAGAGGCAGAAGTAGACGGGGTAGTCTATTTTTTGTTTCTATTTTTGAAAAATAACAGAATCATGTATCATTTTGCTTTCACTTCACAGTTGTCTGTTACTTGTGTATGAACTTTCAGTAAAAAATTCAAAATAAAATCTTTACGTTTAGGTAAACCTGACAAAATGTGCAAAAGTTCAAGGTGTATTAGTACTTTCGCAAGACACTGTATGTGCTCCAAACCACGAGCAGGTATTTATGTTTGAACCCACTAACAAACTACATTTATTATTTATCTTTTTCTTTAAAGGCACCTTCTAAGCTGTTTTGATTCTCTGGGAAAGGATTACCAAGGCTACAAAATATATTGCACATTTTATCCCAAAATGTCTGCAATATTCCCGTCAATCCATATAAGGATACATAGAAGAGGATGTTGTTAGCAGTCAAGGAAACAGTGTGTAAGAAATGCTTGTATCCCACCCACGGTATGGTTGTGTCAGGAGGGACTACTGACATAAACTCCAGAGTGTGACTAATTTCGTTTGCTAGTTTTCTTGATTGGTTTGAGTTTTCTTTTATGGCCACGTAGCAAATAATTACACTTTATTGTTGAAAAGCTACCTGTTATGCTGCCTTGTAAAGCAACACAATAGGTGTTTAACCCACCGCAGGAACTTTTTGCAGTTCTTGGTAATTTTTAGTACCGGCCCCCTTTTGATTGCTTTCCAACAGGGGAGAACTGGGCTGTTGGAGGAACCTTTTCAGCACCTTGCCTGGGCGTAGTACTTTCTTTCTAGTCAGACTAGGAACTCTTTTGTGACGTGGTTACGTTGCAAGACATGTATGTAAGGCAAATATATGTGAATTACTGCATTTAGCATTTATCTTTAAATATTAATTGAAAACACACAACCCACCCACTAAATTTAAGCTAGTATGACTCACCCGCTTTAATCTTGGATGTGTGGATCCTTGTTTTCTGTTAACTCCCAAAGACTGCTCATTGCACGCTACATTTCTTGCTCAATTATGAATTTCCACGGTGGAAAGTGCGATATGAATTTTTATTGTGTAAAACGTAAGCATATTATTTGTATCCATAATTAAAATATCTTTCCTTCCTCTGTCCACAGATTCTGGCCATCATCTCCATCCTGTTCATTGTGCTCTCGACCATCGCTCTGTCCCTGAACACCCTCCCGGAGCTGCAGGACACAGACGAGTATGGCCAGTCCACAGACAACCCTAAGCTGGCCCACATCGAGGCTGTGTGCATCGCCTGGTTCACTATGGAGTACCTTCTTCGTTTCCTCTCTTCCCCCAACAAGTGGAAGTTCTTCAAGGGTCCATTAAACGTCATCGACCTGCTAGCTATCCTCCCCTACTACGTCACCATATTCCTGACAGAGTCCAACAAAAGTGTATTGCAGTTTCAAAATGTCCGTCGCGTGGTGCAATTTTCAGGATCATGCGAATCTTGCGTATCCTCAAGTTGGCTCGTCACTCCACTGGCCTCCAGTCTTTGGGATTTACTCTAAGAAGAAGCTACAATGAGCTTGGCCTACTCATTCTTTTCCTTGCAATGGGCATCATGATTTTCTCAAGTTTGGTGTTTTTTGCCGAGAAAGACGAAGAAGATACAAAGTTCAAAAGCATTCCCGCTTCGTTCTGGTGGGCAACTATCACTATGACAACTGTCGGTTATGGAGACATATACCCAAAGACACTACTTGGGAAGATAGTCGGTGGTTTATGTTGCATAGCTGGAGTGCTGGTCATCGCCCTACCAATTCCTATCATTGTAAATAACTTTTCTGAGTTTTACAAGGAGCAGAAAAGGCAAGAAAAAGCACTTAAACGCAGGGAGGCTTTGGAGAGGGCTAAACGTAACGGTAGCATTGTGTCCATGAACCTGAAGGAGGCGTTTGCTCGTAGCGCAGAGTTGATGGATGTTGTGGTGGAGAAAGGCGAAAGACCGCATGACAATCACCTCTCTCCGAGTAGATGGAAGTGGACACCAAAGAGACAGGCATCAGAGACAAGTTCAAATCGGTCATTCAACGCACAAGAAACGGGTTCTCCGAGCAAGACCAGAAGTCCGCAAAGAATCAATGTGCAGAAGCTGGAGGAGATGTACAACCAGATGGGCAAAACACAGTCACAACCCAATCTGAACGCTAAAGACAGAGGGTCCAGGATGGGCAAGCACAGGGACGAGATAGAGCTTGATCCGATTCAGAATCATGGAGCAGTTGTCCTCGGAGGAGTTGGGGATATGAAAAGTTTGTCCAGCATTGACAGCTACATTAGTTGTGCTACAGACTTTCAGGAAAATCCACGTTTCTCACATGGTCTGACCATAGATTTAAGTACTCAGGAGACCAACTTCTTCTCGCACAGTCCCGTCATAACACTGCCCAGCCAGGCTAGCAACACTGCGATTCGGAAGCACACAACGGAGACCATTCTCACCCCAGTTTCAGTCACAAAACCAACGTGTTCGGAGACAGCGAAGAAACTGTTCTTTTCCGTAAACTCATCAAAAGGCCTTGCTTCTAAAGGGGTTGCCGTAGCGATGGGGAGTCAGGACCATCACCTCTTTCGGATTCGTCGGCTCTGTCAGACTCTTTGTTGAGCCCGGAGGTTTCTGTCTACACCACAGCTAGCAGCAGGACCCCACCAAAAACACCAGAGTCCTCCTCCCTTGGACCAACAGTTTTCACATTCCACGACTCGTCCATCAGTAAGTACATCGACGCGGATACAGATGAAGACGAACATCACAGGGACGTTTCGGACACAAGCCCATCAGAGAGACTGCTTTCCGGATCTAGTCCCAAGTGTAACCTTAGCAGGAACTACCAGAGGGGGACTAACCATTTTGAGACAGCACAGAAAATGCTGGGACAAAACTGTTTGTTCCCACTGGGCCTTCACGAGAACCATGTAGGACCCGAATTGGGACGTGGGCGGAAAGGAGACAGGGGGCGGCAAAATACTATAGACAAACATCTTTGAGGGACAATAGTGACCAAGAAAAACATGTTATATGCGAGTGTCTGATAACATTGCCTGCATTACCTGAACACACCACTGGGAGCGAACAGGGGGGTGTGGTGGATACTCTGGGAACATTTTTTCAATTTGAGAACGTCACTGCCCCGTCTTCAGTTCATTCCTAATATGTTTATATGTTTACTCTTTGGAATACTTCAGAGCACTCCTTGGTAGCTGACAGATCTGTTCAGTGATTGCAATGGAAATTATTATCACTGCTTTAAAATTTTAGTGCTTAATGTGGAGTCTCTGTCTCAGCAATGAAATGAATTAATCCCAGCTGCACTCTGTCCCAAGTCCTATTTTGTAGTCTGGAGATACAGGAGAGGACCTACAAGCCTATAAGCTACTAACTTGTGCCCACCTTTCCCAAACCTGGCCTTAGTCATTGACATAATAGTGAGAGTGCATGTCTTCAGGTGTGCATGGTAGGGTGAATGGAAGCAGTGTTACACACTTGGGATTGTATTAGCTGATTTATTTTTATATTAAGTAGATAAGAGAGAGTTATATATATATAAACCATGATTTGAAATTTAAACATTGGGTCTAAGCAGTACAGTGTATAAAGTTCGATGTCCTGGAGCAATGACTGTTGTTATCAATGTCTCCAGCCTGTCACCAATGGGAACAATTCTTAACAGTATTTTGCTATCTTATTGTGGTTCAAGAATTTCATATTTATCCCCACTCGTCAATACCACCACAGTGTACTTTCAAACAGCAAAAGCATTTTTCATCTTGCTTCAGCTGTTTCTTTGTTGCATAAAGTGTACATGAATGATGCATGCATACAACACCATAAGAACATAGTCCTTCACAACTTATGAATTATGAAATCATCTAATATTTGTATACTACATTTTGAAGTGTATTTCTGCAAGTAACTTACCTGGTCAGCTGAAAGGGTTTTATGTTGGGAAGAAATATTATGCAACTTAGATGCCATGAACAACTTCATCATCATCTTCATCATCTGAGCAGAGATGCCCATTCTTCCCTATCCATGCACACTTCCTCCAGCTCTTCTGGGGTGATCCCGTGCTGTTCCCAGGCTAGGAGAAAGATTTAGTCCCCTGTGTGTCCTGGGTCTTCCCTCAGGCCTCCTCCCAATGGGACGTGCCCTAAACATCTCGAACGGATGCCCATGCCAGCTCAACTCCTCTTGACGTAAAGGAGCAGTGGCTCTACTCAGAGCTCATCTGAAGTAACTGGGCTCCTATCTCAGGGTGCACCCCGCCACCCTGCAGAGGAACCTCATTCTGATCCCCAGCCCCAGAAATTTTGTCTATAAAAGTAATAACAAACGGTGACAAAGGACAGCCCTGGTGGAGACGTACACCTTGTCATGCCAATAATAATGCCACACTGATACAGGTCCACACCAAACAGTAATTATTTGTTCCTTCATGTCTAGACGCAGTGACTTGCCCTAACTTGTGATTGGACAGATTTATGCAATTATCTGGCATAATAGGCAAGGCAAGGCAACTTTTTTTATATTGCTCATTTCGTACACAAGGCAACTCAATGCGCATCAATAGTGTTACAGTACCAAATGTGTTATTGATTTATCTTGCAAGCAAACAAACAACACATGCCAACAAAAACTTTTCTTCCCAACTTTTATTCATTAAATTGCTGCTTCACTGAAATGAAATTATAATGATCATTTATAACAGATGTTTTCCATCTAACAAGGTCATAATTACAAAAAGATTAAAACATGTAATATGCTCTTTAAATGGTTGAGAATTAGCTTCCACTGTAAGAAAGCATTATACATTTAGCTGACCAGGCTTGTGATCTACAACATGCATTGATCTCTTTGAAACACAGCCAAAGAAAACCTAGATGATTATAAATTAGTTTCACGTTAAGTGTCTCTACTGCACATTCCTAAATGAACAGATGCAATGGCACAATTAATCTCCAAACACACATGTAGCTATTGAGGAAAGAAAAAAAACACACTTAGTTTCCATGGTGACCACAGCTGCCCATTCACTAAAGCTCTGCACTGGTTTGATAATTGGGCTTGAGGAGGCTTGATTGCATGAGACATATGCTTCCTTGCAAGAGTGACCCAAGGATGGCCCATGTAAAAACATATTATTTACTTCATGATACTCAAGTGACTCCATAGCACGTTTTTACACATTTTTAAACTCTTTTTGGCACCATTTACTGTTTGTTGTCAACATCTTGCATAAAATACTGCAATGACAAAAAACAATCTATATTCAATTACTTTACCTCTATTTAACTACACTACTTCTAAATAGTCCGACAGAGAAATTTTGCAAACTTTGCAAGAAATAGAAGTCGATCTATATATATATATACATACATACATACATACATACATATACATACATAAAAACACACAGTAATGTAAAAAGCACTGCCTTTTAGATTCTGACCTCCCTACCAGATTTCATTTCCTGTTTTAATTGCATAGTTGAACCATTTCATATCGCTCGGCCCATAGAGAGGGGAGACAGAGTGTGAAAGGAATAGCAATGACTGTGAAAAGCTGGCGTGTATGTGTGCAGGTACAGTACATGTGTGGCTAGGGCACTACAGTGAGGGGATCTGCTGCTTAATGGAGAAGAATGAACTGTTTCCAATGACTGCATGCAATGGGAATCCTGCGTTTCACCATTTTCATGGAGGACTTCCATCTATATAAAGCATGCTGGATTGACCATGCATTCACTAAGGGAATAATGTTTATGTAAGCAGAATTTGTTTTTTTGTAGCTAAAGCGTTTTCAAAAGGATGACTCTGAATCTAGCAGCTATACAAAATAAATGAGGCACATTTTGCAACCTTTTCCTTTATCGTTTTCAGCCAGATATTTAGCATGCACTTGTGGAGATAATTATGGAACAATGAAGCCAAAAGCACAAGTTGCACCTTTGAGTAATTTAATGCCCACATTTCACCTACTGTCTGTATTTAAATCATGTTATAATAGCCATAAAATGTTCATGATTTAGACTCAACAATATGGCTACATAAGCTTTGGGAACGAGGTGACCAGTTTGTGATTTATATTAGCCACTAAAGTATCTTCAAATTATACCAAATGTTTTAGCAAATGGAAGGCCATGATCTGCTACCTGTCGTCATCTGTGTCTAATGCGCCAGTTACTAGGTAGAGAACATCAGCAACTGCCTCCTTATTTACTGTTTTATTTATAGCAACAACTGGTGCTAATTGCGTCCTTGATAATTAGAGTGGAGGCTGTGCATTATGTTGAGTATGTGTTCTCGCTCATTTTTAGAAAAGGACAGAATGAGCACACATCAAGAGCACGCCAATAACAGGCTTGATGAAATTAGACCAGTTACAAGTCAGATCATACAGATAAAAACACACACATCAGGTGTTCAGATTTGAGAAATAATAGAGAATAGAGAAATAAAATGATTGAAAAGATGCTTCGTGTCTGTAGCCTTTAGCTTATGTAGTGTGGCTTTCTATGACACTGATACCACACACACACACACACCATAACCTTTTGGTTGATTCATGCAATTTTTATGGCCACCTCAAAATGATTCTTGCATTTTGCCTATCCTTTTAATTGTTCCCATCTTGCTTATGTAGCCACCATTTAAATGTTCTTGCTTGTTTTAATAATTCATAGCATTACCTACACATGAAAACAGGGTTGTCCTGCGTATTCTGAGAATTTTGTAATATCTGCTTTTAAACTTTCATTTTTAAATGTAGTCAGGGACCATGTTAAACTACTATCTCAGCTATGAGAGACAATCAATAGTCTGTGAATTGGCAGCACACAGGAATGAGAATGTGTGTCCATACTTAGATACATACTGCCATTATAAAACACAATGAATTGATACTTCATGCATGTTATGACTGTGATACTGTGAGATCATAACATTACCCAAAATGTTCCTATTTTCAATCCCCATGGAGAAATTATGACAAAAGATTAACTTTATACGCTTTACGAAGGACTATTGTTTGAGGATTGAAGTGCACAAACTGTACAGTAAAATGCATTTAGATTAATTTAATGTTAGCTGCTATTTTTATTGTTGGTTTAACCCATAACCCTTTTGAGAGACACTGTAGTTTTCAAATATCACAATTGCAGATAGGACCACTGTATCACAGGGTTGGGGTCCATTCATGAGGATACATTACATCTTACACTTGCAGATGCAAATAACAGCACAAGTTACATTTCAAAAAAGACACCAAGTTACTAATTAATTACCTGTTAGTTCAATACAAAGTAGGCTATACTTGGATGAATTGACCCCAATCTTGCTTAAGCCATCACCTTTGTAAAGTGTAACAGGGAGGTGTGATGTTTCAAGTCTTTTAGCCAGCTCTTGTACAATGTTGTTTGTAGGTCCCGAGGCTGTCTGTTTTATAAAAGGAAAAAAAAAAAAAGAAGAAAAACCTTTTTACTTGTTAGACTTTCTATGCTGTCGTTTCTGTATAAATGTTACTGTTCAGTGCATGTTGTGACTTTGGCGTTGTGACTGGTGAAGTTTCACGCACAAAAAGCCAGTACTTGTCATGTTTAAAAAAAAAGTGTCTTATTGTCCCAAGATATTTTTATTTCTTAGTAAAAGCAACAGATCCCTTGAATGATTCAAAAAGAAAATAAATTAAATCACTGTAGTTTTTGATCTTGTTTGGTGGACTTTTATTCTTATGGAGAGCTGCAATGCCTAATGCACATGACGCCTAAATCTTCATTGTGGCACATGCTTCGGGGTGGGTATTAACAGTTGTTAATCATAGGCAGATTGTTGTAATACATTTTCTGGTATACATTATTATACACACTCAACATGCATGAGCAGCTATTTGTGGACAGTTCACATGTGAGATCAATTAATACCATATTAGTATTAAAACTCTATGACGTTGATGGAGGGATGCAAAAAACGGGGGTAGCCTAGGAAATCTGACCATGTGAAAACAAATTGTTGTCATAATAATCTTAATCCCTCTGTGCCCACTTTTGTTTGATGTGGATTGGCCAATTACAGAGACAATAACCATAAACCATTTTAAATTAAAGATTATATTCTATTTTCTGACTTGCCCTCCACCCTTTTAAGAATGCTGTAATATCATATGAATGCAACATATTATATAATCCTACCTACCTTCAATACAAAAAGATGGGACATATGAGACTGCAAAGAATGCATCAGATGAAGAGGAAGCTGTGAGCTGTGGGGCAGGTGCAAGTGTCCAGGCGCTCCACGCGCCTCCACAGGCCTCTACAGCGTGGGTTACCCACCGCCTGCCACTGAAGAGAAGGCTGCCTGTAACAAGGAGCACAGGTCACAGCACTGGAAAAGAGGTTGGCTCTGCCGACATCTAGTGGCACAAGGAGGAAGCACTCCACCATCCTGTCACGTCTGGAAGCTAATAGTTTTCTGAAGGTTTCAAATGAGTTTAAATAAAACAAATTCAGGCCAAAAAAGATTATAATTCACACAACATGATATGAGTGAAGAACTAATAAAACTGCTAATAAAACTGGATAAAGTCAATTGATGAGAAGGTTGTATCTTATAATTTTTAACCACTTTTGACTTATGTTGACATGTACATGATATAAAGAACTGCCTAAATATAACTAACCGGCCCCTGCAAGTGAATTACTAAACTGCTGCCTTCTGTTTTGTTTCAACTGAGTTGTGACACATTTAAGCTT
Source organism: Neogobius melanostomus (assembly GCA_007210695.1). NCBI lineage: Eukaryota > Metazoa > Chordata > Actinopteri > Gobiiformes > Gobiidae > Neogobius > Neogobius melanostomus. The sequence continues at coordinate 1,968,102 of VHKM01000159.1, forward strand.
GAATTGGCAATAAACAGTGTATAACATCAGTGGTTGTTTTGGGTAAGCATTTGCTGTATTTTGCATTATGAGTTTACCAATAGTCATTGCTATAGAAGCTCTCTCCGTCTCCTGTGCAGTGGGCCTGTCCCTGGGCCAGAGCCGGGGGCTGGCACTCCACACAGACCTGATGCCCCTCCCTCAAATACTGCATCCAGTGAGTGTGGGCCCCTCTGCTCTGAGCACACTCTGCCGTCAAGGAAGTTAGCTGAAAACGCACACAGTACCTACATATAGTACACAGACCAGTGTTACTTTAGTATTCACACAAGTTACGTTGAAAACAATCGTCATGTCTGTACAGTTTACAGCGTCACTTGCCGAGCTCGGCAGCAAGCCTTTGTGCTTTGCACCAAACAGATAATATACAACAAAGAAAATAATTGAATTTCGCCCTCACGCAAAAGTGTACAATGAAACTACCGCACACAATTGAAAATACGCAATTTATAAATTGCAATGTTTATCAGTACAATGTTAATGTAGTGCAAAGGGCCACATTTAAACAACATGATGCCCTTTTTCACTTCTGTTTCCATATTGTTTATTCCAAGCTTCAATCCGTTAATAACAGGAATGTTATTGAGAGCACTAATGGTGTGTGGCATGTACGTCGTTTTTACCCAGTCACTTCACTGTCAGGAATGTCTCGTTTCTTCCGGGCGTTGCCATAGCCACTGCTGGTGATGAGAGCAGGGACTGTTAGACAAAAAGGACAGTATGTTTCAATTCAAAGGTACTGTATTATACAGTATATAGTACTGTTCAATGACGGCAATTTCTTCCTTGGCATTGTTCCTTTATTCACCCTTCAAAGCTGAATTTAGTATGATCTTATTCATTATGTCATCACACTGTCAAAGCCGCATTGGTGAATTACACATTTTTCACAAGAGAAGCTGGTAGTTCTGAAAATGTTTTGGATCTTATGTGACTCCCCAATCAAGCTATAATATTAATTCCATCAGCATGTTGCTGTTCCTCTTCTGCTACATTAAAAAAGCAACAACAAAAAAGCGATAGAACTTTTATAGAGGACAGACTCACCCAGTGAATTGTGGCAGGGGCCTTGTTCAGTCCAATGCTTAGCACACCCCGCCTGTTCCTCCAGAGGGGGCAGGGGTCTGCTGCGTTCTGCCTCTCTCTCAGGATGGTCCTGCTTCTCCTGCGCACGCCGGCTCTGCAGGGCTCAGAGCAGCCTGACCACTGGCTCCACTCGCTCACCTCACAGGACACAGCTATGAGATAAAACATAAAGACTTATGCATTGATCACAACAACCAGCTCATGCTGGCACACCACATAGGTTTTATTTGATAACGTTGTTTGAGAAAGACCTTAAAGGTGCATTATGCAACTTTTTATGTGAAAAATAAGGTTGACAGCGGCTGTAGGAGTGTTCAGCATGGCACCTTTACTTTCCATCACAGTGGTTTCTAGGACGCTGCAAGACCAACTGTTTTGTAGGTTTTCTGGTGAGAGGGTCCGTCAGCAGTGAAAACCTTACAAACAATTGGTCCTGGAGCGTCCAAGAGACCACTGTGATGGAAAGTAAAGGTGCCATGCTGACCACTCATACAGCCGCTGGGTCACTACAAGGTCAAATACACATAAATATAAAAAAAATTTTCCCACATAAAAAGTCGCATAGTGCACCTTTAATTTCAATGGGCGCCACGGGAGAAAAAGTATGAATAGTGAGTAGACTTTTGTGGAGATAAAACATGCACCAAAAACAAGTTCTATGCAAGTTCAATAACAATACACTGCGGTAGGCCATCATTTATTCCCTCCTCAGACGCAGTGGTGGTACGCTATTGTAGCTTGGATCACTAGCTGTTCACTCACACTCATACATATGAGATGAGAGAAGTGTCTTGCCCAAGGGAGGACACAATGGCATTATGAGTTTATTGGAGCTGAGATCAAACTGACAAGCTTCTTGTAATGAGCTCAGCCACGGAAACTTAAATAATTCTGGTTCTTACTTGTATACATTAGTTGAGCTCACACAGAAAACATTAGTCTCCATAAGTTGAAAAGCAACATGCAACTACTAAAGACATAGAAATAGGACCAAAGACGACAAACAAATAGGATGACCATGACCAAGCAACTAGCCTGTAAGTAATAATAAGGCTTATTTAAAGTCTTATGCATTGGCAGCTTAATAAAACAGCGCTGTGGGCCATTGGGCAGGAGCAGTCCCTAGACAGGCGAGTGGTGATAAACCCCTCTGAACACATGTATAATACTGTTCCACTTCTGGCCAAGCTTAAAATCAGCCTTCTTTAATTAATGTCCATCTAAGTGTGAAGTCCCCCCTTCATAAAACCATGGCATGATAAATTCTTCTTAAGTAAGTATAGTAATATGTGTGTGTGTAAGTCTTCTTTTGGGGCAAACCCACCTGGGCATGCTGTCTGGTAGTCGTCACAGCAGTCCTGGGTCGATACACAGGCCTGGTCACAGAAGCATGTCCCAAAAGTGCGGTCCAACTTCCAGCCTTTGGTCACGCAAGCAGGGTCTCTACCATTACAGCATAATCCAGCTTCCCGGCAGGCACACTGGGAGAAGTCTACAAAAAACAGGCAAATAAGTCCCAATAAAATGAGAATGACATGATCGATACACAAATTCATCTTGCTGCTTTGTGGTCACAATCACACAGACACAACAGGATAAAATAGTTTAGGTGAATTTCTTTGTCTCCAAAAAAAAAAAAAAGGCAATATGCAATGGACAAGTCAAAACTTCAGCTGCAGTAGGGCAGAGATGAGACTGGGAGGACTTTGTGGGGCATCTCTCTTAAAGGGACAGTTCACAATATACATGGTGCTGGGTTTGAGGCTTTAATCCTGTTTTTCTGTATAATGTTGTTAAACGTGGACTGATAGTGTTTTGTAAACTACTAGCCATCTTTCAAACAATTATCTATCATTCGTGTAAGTGAGGTCGCACAAATTAATGATACACATTATTATTGGGGGAGAGAGTAAATAACATAGCAAAAAAGGCATTACATTGTAGTTGGTTAATGATAGCGTTTACATGTTTTTCTCTTCATAGTTAACAGAGCATTGTTTTTGGCTTCTTTGAGTCATATTGAAAGCTGTGTGTGCCTCAACATGTGAAGAGACCAGATTATAGCGACTACGACTGGGCCATGAGCTTAGTCATGCAAAAGAACAACACAGGGCAGTGTGGGCCTCTGACAGAAATCACAGCCCTGAGAGTGAAGGGGTCACTACAGGGAGAGGAGGCAGAAAGATTTTGGATGAGAATTTATTGGGTTTGCTATAGGTTCACACAATATGAACAGCATTGCACACCGGCAAACCAGCATCACTTGACCAGCATTAGCTAAGCCACTTTGATCAGGTATTTACAGCTTGTGTGTATTGCTCAACCCAAGCCTTCAAAAACTGACGTGATAAAATATATTTTCAGGCAATTGAAAACATGAATAAAACAGCTACTACTACTGCTATTACTACCACTACTTTCCTAAAGGCAATCTTCACATGTATTAGGCTATAGCTGTGAGGAGGAATATGCACTGCTATAAATTCAAATGTATAAATACTGAAGAAACAAGGAGCAACAGTGTTCAGCTGAAACATGACTTCAACACCTCCATCATGTTTTATGAATAACAAAGCTCACATTTACACCAGAATACTCTGATTATGTTCATAACTCTGACAGATTTAGCATTGGTCAATCGTAATCTGTGTCACGACATTACGGGCATTATGTGGTCCAAATATATGTGTTATATTTAATCAGGATTCAAACTATTGTTGACAATACAAGAGTAACCTCCAGACAAGTCTGCCTGATTGATATGATCATATATTGATAGAAAGACACTTCATACAATAAAAAAAGAAGTTAAAAGCTTTTTCCTCATCAGTGTAAAACCTAAGCTGACATTAACAATAATTATTAAAAATTACACTGTCACTTAAACACATTCAGTTTTGGGGATATAACAGATTGCACATGTGTACACTTGCACACAGGAACAAGTTGGGAAATATCTGACTGAACCTAAAGAATGTATTGTCTGTAATACAATCCTTGCTGTTTTACAGCACATGTAGAGTGCATGCATTCAAAGCTTATGACAAACGTGGCTTTATTTTGAGCTCGTGTTATTCCTGTAATCCTGGAGAGTTTAAATAAACCCCAGAGGGACGTGGCTCAGGAGAACACCAGCTTGGCTGTCTGCACCTCACGTTAGAAAAAAAAGGTTTCAACTCAATTAAACTTCACTCAAAATGATTTTTCTCATGGACCTTCAGATGATGCTTCTGGACATGATATAGTTCATTCTGCGAAACTCAGTGCGTATAGTCCTGAGACCTCGTACTAAGCCCATCGATGGAGAGCTAGTGCTGATCACAGGAGCAGGGGGTGGCCTGGGGTGTCTGTTCGCTCTGGAGTTCACCAAACATGGTGCAGAGGTGGTGCTGTGGGACATCAACAGCAGTGCCAACGAGCAGACAGCCAAGCTGGTGCGAGAGCTGGGGGGCAAGGCTCACACCTACAGTGTGGATGTGACCAGCAGAGAGGACGTGTATCACAATGCTGATCAAGTGAGGAGCGACCTGGGCAGAGACGTGTCTATCCTGGTCAACAACGCCGGAGTGGTGGCAGGAAAACGCCTGCTGGACTGCCCCGACGAGCTGGTGGAGAGGACACTCAAGGTCAACTGCCACGCCCTCTTCTGGGTGAGAGATGTTGTTACCCCTGTATCCACTACTCCAGTGATTCCCATCATTCAGGTTCTCCTAAAGTGCTTTTTGATTGGAAAAGTGGATTTTCAGGCAGTCACAGATATTCATTTTAAAATCACAAGCCACAAGGCCAACCAATAATTTGGGACTATTGAGCAGTGTAAAGTTTTGGCAAAAAATGGCCAAAAGTATGATCTCCTTCACACCAATTCAACCATTTTACCAAGAAATCTCACAACTTTTACATTTCAATGTCATAATTCACACACAACTGTTACATCCTACCTTGTTGTGTGTTTCAGACGGTCAAAGCCTTCCTCCCACAAATGAAAGCCCAGGACCACGGACACATTGTGACCATTGCTAGTGTCCTCGGCCTCTTCAGCACTGCCTGTGTGGAGGTGAACTCCAAAAGAAGCAACATTTAGTTTACACTTTTCCATGTTTACCGTGTGAATAATAATAATTTGCACGTGTTTGTGACAGGATTACTGCGCAAGTAAGTTCGCTGCAGTAGTTTTCCTAGTTAGGAGTCCTTGGCCCATGAGCTTCTGGCAGAGCAGGTGGAAGGAGTGAAGACAACACTGGTGTGCCCTTACATTGTAGACACAGGCATGTTTGAGGGCTGCAAAATAAGGTTTGTTTGCAATGCAGTTTTGATGCTTTCATAACTGATCATGCTAGTTATCACGGACTTCTCTTAGAGATAGAACTCTGATAGAATAACGAAAGAAACACATTGTTATACTTCAAAACTTGGAATAGAATTTTACACAGTGAAGTAATGTCTAACTTAAAGGTGATTTGGTGCCCCCGTTAGGGAGGAAGTGGAAATGTTCCTGGCACCTCTAGAGCCGCAGTACTGTGTGGAGCAAGCTATGAATGCCATCCTCATTGACCAGCCACTGGTGTGCATCCCACGCCTAACCTACCTGACTGTTCTCTTCAGAGCGTGAGTACTAAGACTTTGTTTTATTGTATCTATTCTGAACAGCTGAAAACTGAATTTGATTTTATAATTCTGTTTCAGGTTGTTGCCATGGGAGTCTAATGTGATTGCATACAGATTCATGGGCTCAGACAAGTGCATGTATCCCTTCATTGACACAATAAAACCAAAGCTTAGTTCTAACCACGTCACTGAAGGTGCATAACTGAGGTAATCAAGCTACTGGGGACCAAATATTAGTTATTGTATAAATGGTATGTATTTGAATTTGCCTTAATGCCAAGTTTCAATTGCATGTAGGAGGAAAAGTGACTTCATTAAGGGCTTTAAAATGTAAACAACATAGGTGACACAGCCAAGTGCTCATCAAGACATGCACAGGAAAAAGGTGGTCTTTGTGCGCCGTCTAAACCAAGATCTAACATGAATTGAATCTTGACTAGGCCTTAATATTTTCATAATGTATCATGTTTACACAAATAAACTTGTTAAAAGTGTTTCCTTGGACTTGAGCGAAAACTAAAGGTCATGATGATCATTTCATCACATATAATCTACACGATAGGTAGGAGGAATACACATTTTTAAATGCCATAATACTGTGTAATATCAATATGAACATCAGTGCGTACTCTCTCTAGCATTGAACCATCATCACTTGCTGCACAGCATTATTTCATTCTTACCATGGAAACGATGCCCTGACAGTTTCTGGCTCTGGATTCTTACTTTTCATATAAAATAAATATAAAAAGATTATAATAATAATGGTTATTTGGTGTTTATTAGTATGTAGCACGTCAAAAGAAGACTTGAATCGTGTGTCTTTGGTTAGTGCATAAGAGCACTGTCATTTTATTACCATGTGAGGAGAGGGGTGGGAGGCTGACATTAGGAAGGGTAACTCCAGGGAGCCTAGTGCAACAGGAAGCTTTCCCGCTGCACACAAATCAGACAACATTGAAGCACAATTACATTTACTACATCGTCTTCCCAGCCCTACATGGTAATGTCCATCACTTCACTTGTGGTTGTTGATATAAAGCACTGTGGGAACAATCAACAGAGGTCCTCCTGCTGCACCCTAGACAAAGAGGAGGCACTAAGGCCAACTAAAGATTTCTTTACTACCTCAACAAGGAATGAAAGATAGAACACCTAAAACATGTTACCATAAAGAAAACTAGCTTTAGGCAAAAGCAAAGAAAGTTCACATTAAATAATTTTCACATAGTTAACACCTCAGTGCCTAGGATGCAGTGACTTCTTCTACAAAGCAACACAAAATAAATATCGTACAATTAAACAACATCAAGAAGGAGAAACTATATCTTTCTATTCATCTTGTTTAACCGTGAACTTTTTAGAAAAACTAAAAAAGTAATAGTTCAAGGCTTACAGAGTCCAAAGCGCCTTTTGACCACTAAAACAGTAACAAGAACACAGTGAGGATGTTTCGCGAGTGCTTTAGGACACAACCAGATCTGTGCCTCTACACAGTGCCATCCAGGGTGTGTGCCAGTGTGTTTGAGTTAGCCGGTTTGAGGTCACCTTCCATTTCTTGCTTTGCACACCTGGGAGGAAATATAAAAATTAATATGAGCAAATATGTCTTTAATACATGTATTTTAATACATATCTATATGTCAGTAAATGTGACTGACAATGTTGCAATTCAAGTTAACATTTCTTGAGAATGTTCTTTTCCTGTCATATTTTACAGCTCTAGCATACAAGGTTATAAATAGGATGTACCCAGATGCTGGTCCATTCCCTATTCTTTCATTTATCTGTTGGTCCAACTCCGAAAGCATCTTCAGTATGTTTAGAGCAGCCTGTGGAAATAAGAGTTAGCATTTAAAATGATACCAAACGATTACTCAAAAAGACAAAACTTAACTCACCATATCATGACAGGACTCCACATCTTTGCCAATGCCATGACTGATAAGTGGAGGCTGAGCCGAGCAATTGATTAGTGATACAAACTCATTCTTGTTATTCTTGGGAAAGTCTTTGTATTCCACCTAGAGAAAGAAAGACACAAATGTAAACCTGTAAGGCTCTACTGTGTGTAATACTTTATTAAGACACACGAGGCGTATCTGATTTAAATCGTTCAGTAAGAGAACAGACTTCTATTGGAGTATTTGCTGCTTGGATCAAGCGCATCTCGTTTTAGCAAATGACAGCTTAAATTAAATAAAGCAGAGGAACAAAGCAATTAATATGTATTTATTTTAAATGTAATGGTAAACTGTCTGTAAGTGCTTTAAAAGGGAGGCTCGTAGTGAAACAGTTAAGAATGGCAAAAGGTCTCTGGGGTGCAAAACCGCCTTTTCTGTTACACAAGTACTGCCCCGCTGTGCAGCATGTATCTCACCTGCAGCCCCTGCACTGAGGCCAGAAAACTGAGCTGTTCAGACGGTCTGGTCATAGGTCCATGGGGTAGATGGTTTAGATTATTTTTGTTCTTCAGGATGGTCTCTGCAGTGGGAGATGTTCCTGCATATAGCAGCTCATTGGCGATCATTGCGGTGACTGTGGCCTTGCCCGGGTTCGGCAGAATGCGACTGACCTGAGGTCCCTGACAGACCCCAACCGCCTGAGCCACCTCCGGCACCATGGGCAGGATTCCTGCTGGCAGCTGCTGGTGGCTCAAGTAAGACAGCCGAAAGTCATCCTCCTTCGCACCTGGGAAAAAAAATAAAATAAATGTATATATAAGAGACCTGTACATTAGATATATGCGTTTATTTATTTTACATTCTAAGTGTTCTGATTGCTCTTACCATTAGCTGTCTCTTCCGGCGAACCAGGCTCAAAGAAGGTCACTTTCCGCCCATCACCAGGTTTTTTCACTGGAGTCTGTGTTTAATACATTAATGATTTGGAGCTTCGACTTAGTGAAAACATGCACTTCAAACAGTACCTTTTCATCGGTCTTTAGTGCCGGTTTTGGGGGCTGAGGTTGAGGCACTTTGTATCCCAAAAGTTCAAGCATTTTTTCAGCAGCATTTCTCTTTGCCACCTTCTTACTAGGTCCCATTCCTTCTGCAGACTGCCCACCCACTGTCACCTATGACACAGTCACACACAGGGGTCAAAAGCATGAACAGATACACTAACACAAGTAGACAGATGTTGGATAACCACAGTGAAGCAGCTGCTGACTCACCTGCATGACAAACTCCCTGCGCCGCGGCAGCCCCCTCTCTGTCACCATGGTATATTCTGGTTCCTTCTCCTTCTTGGCCTGTTGGATCTGAGCCAAGCGGCTGATGGGGTTCATGCCCTGCCCATACTCTGGACTCGTCTGCAGCTGACAAAAGAACACATTAACAGCTCAGTCAGACCAGCTTTAGTCAAGAAGAGGCAAGCGTGAGTGATACTAGTAGCAAAATTACCTTGATGATGGACTTCGTTTTTTTTTTAATGCGTGGCAGTGCCTTTTCCACACTGGGAATATGAGGAAGTTTCCTCAGCTCTTCCAGAACAGCTGCTGCCGCCAGCTTCTTGGCGATCTTCTTACTTTTCCCCTCACCCTCCCCAGTAAACTGTCCAACAGTGACATGCACAACAAAGCTCTTCATGTGAGGAGGACCGTCTTCTTTTAAAACCTAAAAAAAAAAAAGTATACATCAGTCAAACGATGTACTCAATGTTTGACTATTACATACATTTTCATTACCTCAAAGCTGACCGGTAAGTTACGCTTAAGTGCAATTTCAAACACTTGGCTGATTTCAGATTTGTTTAGGTTTTCTTCTTCCTCCTCCCCATTCATCTGTTCAATAGAAACCCAGTAAAGTTTAATACAAAGCATACATTTGTATCAGTGTGAACAGAAACACACTGCTCTCACCTCCGACATCTGCTGTAATAGGGGTTCATTCTGCAGCACCTTCAGGGCCTTTCCAGCAGCATCATGTTTGGCCAACTGACGAGTGCGACCCTTCCCTAAAAACTGCTGCCCTCCAACCGCCAGCTCCACGTGGTAAATGACAGGTCCCACAGGAGGGAAAGGGTAGTAGTACCTAGACGACAAATGAGTCATAAACCTTGTCTAACTACAGTAACAAAATATGAAAGGATAAGTGAGCTTACTGCTGCATAGAGCGTTGGTAAGGCCCCGGAGAGCGGACATTGTAGTTATAGTTTGGAGGTCTCATTACCGGATAAGGGTCAAGGGATTTGTACATGGGCTTTTTACCAAGCTTCATACAGAGAGCATTCAGTTCCATGGTCTGCGTCATGCAATCTGTTACAGAAGTAACAAAACAAAGTCAAAACAGGATTATTATTCTTTAAGCAGTGCGAGTGAGGAGCCCACCTGGGATCTTGCCTGGGTGACGGGGCATCCTCACTGTGGGTTTGGGGAGTGTGGTCTCAGACAGAGCAGCTGCAGCCGCCGAGTGCTGAGCTTTCTTGATGCTGGTCCCTTCTGCCTCCCAGTGCTGATCTCCCAACGTGAGTCTGACTGAAAATATCTGACAACCGCATGCAAACAGGAAATGTTAGTAATTTCAAAAACAAGCCAAAATGTCTGATGCTTCCATGTGTTACCTTCGAGTGAGCTGGCCCTTGCTCACTCAAAAGCTTGTATTCTGGTTGGATCTTGTTGAAACGGGCTAACTCATTCACCAAACACATAGGGGTCTTCTCTTTAGGGTTTGCCATGTTTGATTCTGTACCAAAGGCACAGATAAAAAATATAAAATCTGAACATGCTTGCAGGCCACTTCTATATGCATCTGTCCAGTGACATACTGCACTATGACCTTAGTGAATCAGGACAACTGATGGGAATTAGCGTGAATGTGATTGTACACTGTCCTGATAAGATGAAATTACTATTATTGAAATTATACATGGAAACATTCTTCTTGTCCACTGTAGAGACCATAGACCCACCTGTGGGGATGTTATAGGCAGTGACTGAGCCTGCGGGCAGGGCAGAGCTCCTCCCCGGCTGGCTGGCACTCTCTGATGGCAGGCTGCCGGACGCACAGGGGATGCTGTAGCCAGGCTGCTGCTGCCCCAGGGGCAAAGGGGCAGGAGCAGCAGGCATCGGGCTCGCAGGACACTGAAACTGCATCTGAGACATTGTTGTTGAATGTTGTCAATCACAAGCAATGCAGTATATGATTGGATGGGGCCTGACTGCAAGGTAGTACCTGAAAATAAAATGGACACAATTAAAGACCGAAATACATCTCGTTTTAGGAAATTATGCAACGTAGCTTCGCTGCAGTGAAGCATGATGTTTTCAAAATACCCTAAGGTTTGTGCTTGCTAATATATTTGCATTCAAACATAATTAAACAGTATGGACTCCTTTCAGACAGCAGGTACGGAGGCACAAACATACTTTACTAATGTAGTATATATTGAGACAGCCTCGCTTCACGTTTAAAAACACACAATTTTACAGCAAGTTATTGATTATAATTTGTCCTTTCGTTTCATGTGTCACAATCTGACCAAAGACCATTTCTATTATGCCAAATTTGTTTTTGGTGGGTGTTGCCCTCAGACATATTAGGCCGAGGCTTCTTTTGGAAAAGCCGATGTTAGCCTTTAGCTTCAAGCCATCTATCAAGTGTTTGGAATGGATGAGAACATTTGCAACTGATTGCAAAATCATCATCATGCAAAAAACAATACATAACATTATATTCTAAACCTTTATGATCTTTAATTTCGTAAGTTTTACACTACATGAAATCAGCCTGACCATGCTAGCTTTACGGCTAATCCAGACTCTCGACAAGTCGATGGGCAAATTCTTCTTACCTCGTTGTGCCTTCCTTTCAGATTTTGGTTACTCCATATGACAGGTTCATGTACTGCAGCTGTATTTGGCTGACAATAAGTTTTTGAGCCTGATGAAGTTTATTTAGTATCAAAACGAAGACTCCGAGGAGATGGACATAGGGACGACAGGGCAAACACTAAAGAGAATGGTCCTATCCACAGCCAGCCTCCGGGAAGTGACATAGCAGACGGAAAATACATTTCAAAATAACATCAAATCATTCTAAACCAGTACAAACTTAACACAATAAGTACTTACTAAATAGAATACAATATATAATAAGAATGATAATATTAAATAAAAGTATACAGGCCAGGGTTATGGTTACATTATGTGGCAATTTATTTAATTGCAACATGCCAAAAAACTTTTTTTTTTTTTGCGTCACAATTCATAGCAGTGTAAAAAAACAAAACAAAAAACAAAGCAATTAGCTATTCAGCTCATAATTCAAGCTAATAAATTAACTGACTATAAAATATTGCTTATATGGCCTAGAATCCTGTCTAAAACTCCAAAGCTTCATAATAATAGAGTGTGCTGGTTACAAGTGGTCTGAAGGAAACACAAGTTATAAGTTATAAGCCTGAGAAATATTCAAGGAGTCTCTCAACATGAGGTCATGAAGTCTCCACAATGCGTCGGCCATTGTGGTGTGGGCCCCTTTGCTTTTCAGCCAATGCACAGGCAGCCGACTCTCCTGCTCTTTGGTCAAGTAACCTTCTCGTCGCTGTACTGTAATAAAATGGTAATGCAAAATTAAACCAGGAATTCCTTAACTTAACCAAAGTGATACACCAGACAATGATCACTGACTCACCCTTGAGAGTTTGGTCCCATTTGCTCACAGTGGTGGACTCTGCATTCAAGCCCTCGATGTATTTCAGGTAGGCCTCTGAGTGAAGCACCCTTTGAGTTTTTGGAGGTGGGGCGACAAACATCGGCGGGGTGGGCTGCAAGTGTGAAGCCTGTCCTGGATAGGGTGGAGGGGCATGCTGGCCAGGGCTGTACATGCCGGGCTGAAAGAATGGCAGCAGATTTTGTTTGGTTTACTTGATATTATATGCAGTGCCCAAACTGAACTCAAGGAAATACTGGGTCAAACCTGTTGCATGAAGTTCCCTTGTGCTGGGCTTCCTTGCATGCCATTCATTCCAGGACCCACCATACCTGTCGATTTTCACATTTTAATAACACAGTCATAACAGCAATAATTGTAAACGTTCAATGTTCAATATTAAAAGGTTCAATATTAAATGAATGAGGGTATTTGTTACATGTGTAATTCTGAATCTAAATGTCTGAGTTATTGAAAGAGTTACAGTAAACCATGAGTACATTTGATGAGGGTTTTGTTACCAGAAATGTGAGCACTATTATAATAAAGAGATCAGGCTCACAGCCAGTACACCAGGTAAACCCTCCAGCAGCAGAGACGGCTGGGTGTGACGGAGGAGATATGGCTGGGACAGTGCCCTTACCCTGATGTGGCATGCCAGGGTATCCAGGCATGCCTTGGTGAAGGTGATGAGGCAGGTGGGCACCCCAAGGGGGTGAGGTGACATTGTGGCCACACTTAGCAAACCCTCATGAGGGCCCTGCATGGGCATGTAAGGTGGACCGTAAGCTCCCATCATGCCTTAGAAAAGAGGGTGAGGAGAGGACAACATGTTCATGCATAAGTGACACGTGCAGCTCACTAGAAAATGCAAAACATGCACTACACAAACACTACGCCACTTTCTCACAAGCCACTTTGAACACTCCAGGAATAGGCAGCAATATACACAATGAAGATCCCCAAATAATCAAAAGAGTTTTTGATTATTTTTTTCAGGAACATTTCATGCTTTAAATGACATCACCTACAATGCAAGTGGTTTGTGAGAAAGGGATTGGTGACACAATGAGTTCAATAATGTTAGCTTATAGAATGTAATATAAGCTTTACTTGAAAATGTTACTTAAAAATGCAAAAGAAAACATGCAAAGAGTGACATGCAATTTCAATGGAAAAGCAAATACATTTAACATTAAAACATAAAACTGCAGAATAATGGTAAAATGCATAGAATATAAAAATAGCTGTGCTTTGAATTTATTAATCTGTTGATTTAAGTAAGACATGAAGCATTTTAGTCCAGCCTCTCTGTCCTGTTGCCTGCAGTCAAACGTGTGCTCTCTCTCTCTCTCAGAGGGGTTACCTGATGGTGTCATGGACTGGTTTATCATTCCCATAGTGCTGGGTGAAGGCACCACGCCCATCATTGCCCCAACAGGGGTACCTGCTCTAGGGGACACTTGCTTCTGGGGGGGCCTCTCCCGCTCCTGCTGCTCCACTATTTTGGCTGCACGCTCTGAAATGAAAACGATAATCATTTACATTTTTTGTTACTTTCAAAAGGGCAAAAAGCATGTAAAGTATAATGTTATAACATATGTATAATGCACATAATAACAATGTAATAAGATAATTGAGGTTTGTTCCTGCCTCAAGTTGGTCACAATAAGTTGATCGATGCAATAAGCGGATTCAGCATTTCACCGAGCGCAAAGCATGCCGGTCCAGGTTAAAGGTCAGGACTACTCAGCTCGTATCCCAAACTGTGTACAGGACTGAGTGTGACTCAGATATTGATTATTTTGAGCGTTGAAAATCGATGTTTTAAAAGAATTTTGAAAGAAATGGGGACACGGTGTTACTGGGGAGAGAAAAAAGAACTTGTGGTCCTTACTAAACCAATAAAATAAATAAAAAAGAACAGTTTGTTTCTCGAAGACGGCATACACGTACGTCAGTTACTGATTACTATGACAACGGACAGCGCCATTTTAGCATGTTTCCCGTTGCCAGACATCGCAATGGATAAATCAAGAATTACCCTACATTTGGCATGGAAAACATCATGACAAATGGCCGAAATCAGGTATGACATTGTGCAGTCTGACATAGCAACAAGTAGCAACCAGTTAAGCGTGGTTTTGTACGGAAACTCGCTGCTGCCAGAGTGACTGAAACATTTTTGACTGTGCTTTCTCGTTCGAACGTAATACCAACTCATTAAAACGACATTGGCAACACGTTAGAACGAGATGTCATCTACGTTCTAACGACTTGGTATTACGTTCGAACGAGAAAGCGCAGTCAAAAATGTTTCAGTCACTCTGGCAGCAGTGAGTTGCCGTAGTTTTGGCACAACAGAAAGCAACAGGCCGCAGCAGCATCACTTATAACTTCATGTTTTGAGAGGAATTTCCATTTAAGCAGTGATTAAAACGAGAGAAATGACAGTATTACCTCCTGAGCGGCAGGGACTAGGGCTGCAACTAACGATTATTTTGTAATCGATTAATCTATCGATTATTTTTACGATTAATCGAGTAATCGCTTGGCTGTGAATTGTGTACAAAAATTTATTTTTTATCACAAAAAGCTAAAGTGGCACCGCTTGAGGACGTATTGATGGCGTAAACGTAAAGTAAATGTTTGTTGGAGGCTCTTGGTGCTAATTCTGCTTTCTGATTGGATGAGACACAGACAGATATTCATGAAATTTACCATTTACAAAACACTACATACACTAACTATAAAAACAAAGTAGGTTTTCATCAAAAATACTAAATTTTCATGTCATTTTTGCTCTATTTGAGTCTGTGTGAACCAGAAAACGATTAATCGATTACTAAAATAGTTGTCGACTATTTCAATAATCGATTAGTCGTCGATTAATCGATTAGTTGTTTCAGCCCTAGCAGGGACAGATCAGATCCACATCATGACACCGTTTTCTTTCAGCCACAAGCTAAACTTTTCTAAACACACTGCGCTCTGACAAAGCAAAAGCACTTCACATGTCAAAGATCTTTACACAGTACGAGCACTCACTATGTCACTAATAAATTACAGAAACTTGACCAAAAATGTCTAATACAGAGTGAGCACTCACTCTTCCACAAACAAATCTTTGATTTCCTCCGGTGCAGCTGGAGTAAACTTAATAACAACAGTATGTGAGCTCAGGCTCTGGGTCTGTCGCTAAAGGTAAACAGCCTATATCTTTCTTGTTATCACTGCTGTGTTGTGCTTTTCTCTTGGTCTAAAAGCTCTAGTTTCCTATTCAGTCATGGTTCAGTCCTGATTTGTAACCGGTGTAGTCTACGTCCCGTTTTTGTCCTCAGACCTGCCGCAGACCACGGCTGTGCCTAAGTTTATCTAGTTATAGCTTTGCCTCATTTAGTAGCTAAAATTGGCACCGCTTTCCCTGCCAAATGTAGGTATTTCATGATTGATCCATGGCTATATCAGGCAACTGGAAACCACGCTAAAATGGCGCTGTCCGTTGTCATAGTAATCAGTGACTGTGAGGTCTTCGAGAATTAAGTAAATAGACGTATTGGTTACAAATAGCATTACTAGTTAGCTATATGTCAAACTTACACATTTAATCCATTCGTCACGACGTTCTGAATCTTTTCTTTTAGTAAGAAATTTGATGAGTGCGTATGGCGGCTCGCATAAAACGCTGTGAGGTTCCTTTATTGCACTCGTGAATAGGGCAAAACTCTTCCATACACTGATTAAGCCCATGAGGACAGTCGCACTGCAATGGAGAATGAATGTGAACCTGGCATATCGCCGTAAAACCACTTTAAGTGCCATAATAGTCACTAAATAGCCGGTTGTTCCACTATGATAGTATGGTTTTAATGGGCTTTGTTGACACCGTGGGTAGTTGTGAACTTTGTCCGGAACATTACCACGCATGCGTACTGATAATGCTGATTTGGCTTATACCGAGTTCCATATTGGACAAGTTGAGAATCATTGCTATAAATCTCACCTTCATAATCTGCTTTCTTGGCAGCCTCGAGGTTCCTCCACTCAGTTCCCACCAGTCGACTGAGCTCTCCGAACGAGAAGTCCGGGTGCCGGGCCTTGATGACTGCTCTCATCTCGCTACTGAACAGGATGTATCCACTCATGTTGATCTTCCTCTTTGCGCCTTCTTTCTTTGACAGCCCTTTGATCTTAGGAGTGGACTTTAAAGAGAGGGGTGAACAAAGTTAAAACATTTGAAATAAGGCTAGTGTAATAAAGTGTCCTTGCAAAGTTTTACACCAAATCCACATAGTATGAAAGAGTATCAGTGCATGTGTTTAATAATACATTTTATTTATATTGCACTTTACATTTCAAAGAAACCTCAAAGTGCTACAACAAGTGAATAAAATCAGATAAAAACAAAATGAACACTGACATAGTAAAACAAAGCGAGCACAAGAGCAATAACAAATTAGTCAAAGGCTATGTAGAAACTTTAACAGACTAATAGGCCTTTTTTAAAAGGCCTTAACACTCTGGGGAGCCCTCATGGACTCTGGCAGGGCGTTCCAGAGTCTAGGGGCAACTGCCTTAAAGGCCCTCTCTCCCGTTGTGGAGAGCTTGGTAACGGGCTGGTGAAGAGTGTGTGTGGAAGTGGACCGTAAGCGCCTTGGGGCGGTGTGTGGGGTAACTAGCTCAGTGAGGTATGCCGGGGCATGCATACCTGAATGTATATGTGATATGGATAATCAAGCACCAAAATCTCTAAAATACTATGCATCAACAAGATATCATGGTCACATGCTTTTTATTATTATTTTGTGATGATCTAAATAACTAGTATAAAAACAAAGTCCATGCAGTAGAGGTAAAGCAATTTATTTTGTTAAATAGTTTGTCAATGTTTTTCAGACCAAGTCTATCAAACTGCACAAATAAACTTGAAAAACATTATGGTCTAATGGAACTGACCTATAACCATAGATATTAAATTATTGGTTGTCGTTTGTGGAAGTACCTGAGAGGGCGTGTACGGTG
Source organism: Neogobius melanostomus (assembly GCA_007210695.1). Taxonomy (NCBI): domain Eukaryota; kingdom Metazoa; phylum Chordata; class Actinopteri; order Gobiiformes; family Gobiidae; genus Neogobius; species Neogobius melanostomus. Next base: position 1,985,510 of record VHKM01000159.1, read on the forward strand.
TCATGTCCAGATCACTGGACATGGGCGTTTGCATCTGAGGCATCGAGGGAGTCTCTGAGGCATCATCATCATCCATGTCCTCCATGTCCTCATCGCCATCCTCCAAATCTGCCAGCTTCAGCTCCAGCTCCTCGATCTTCTTATCCAACAAGGGTGAGGCCTCCTTTTGTGGTACTATGAGCTTCCTAAATGGTTATGAAACAAAAAACTAAACCTTAGTCTTTGTCAATTTAGCCATGTGGTCCAAGCAACCGGTGCAGGTCAGATTTATTTTCTACATACCTGAAATAGTAAATCTCATCTTCCACCACTTTGGGTGAATATGAGAAGCGCCTGAGGCCCTTGAACTTTTTAATTTGCTTCTCTGTGTCAATGTAGCGGCTCTCACACAGTAGCAAATTCTCCTCTGGGATCTCAGTGGGTCTGCATGACAGATAGTCTTTGAAGGAAGACACCATGCATTTTCCTGCAAATCAGCACAGAACATTATGACAATTCAAACAGCCAAAAAATTACAACCGTACAACAAAAACACTGTATCCAGAAATATTTCATTCCAAGCCACTGTCACTCATTTTTATTAGGTTCTAGTTGTTGTGGCATATTGGCATCACCACAAACAACACCATATTGTATGTGTTAGAATTAGTGTGAACAATAAATGAATGACATGAATGATATTCTTTGACTGAATGGGACAAAACGTGAAACCTCAAGTACGTATATCCCAAGTACAGAAGATTTTTAAATTGAACTAATATTGTATTGTTACCTATGACACAGGTCATGGGCAGAGTCTCCTCCAGATTGCTCAGAAACACCTCTTTCTTGTAGAACATCTTCGTGGGCTCATGTTGTGTCTCCTCCGGATTAATGAAGATCGGACCAAAGAAAAGCACTGTCCCGTTTTGCACCCATAGCTTTTCAATCCTGCAGGCATTTGAGATAAACAGTTTTACAATCCAAATATCTTACCAAAATATAATTCAAATACTTCTACCCACCTCGCAACTCTAGGCTTTGACAATCCGTGTGACTGGATGTAAACACAGTCTCCCACCTTGACCCACTTATCATTAAAGCGTAACTGCTCATAATAGTTACAGCCGGGTTCTCCTCCAGTCATCTCCATCGGGACATCATCTCTCTCCTAAAACCAACAGAGAGGAAAGCATTGTTTGTTTACAACTTCTGTATTTTCTATGCCACGGGCGACGGGCATCCAGTTGAGACATGCCTGAAACCAGTCTGTAAGTTTAATTGATCCCCAAGAGTGGAGGCCAGTGGTCAGCCTTATGACAAACAACTATCCTCACTATAAACTCGAGTCAAGATTAAACATGCAGATTGTCTGAGATACAAAATCTTTAATCTACTCACCTTGTCCACAAAGCTACCACTGTTTGCGTATGAAATTGCCAGTTGCTTGTCCTGGTCAGGTTTAGCAAACATAGAAGCAACCCGAACAACAGGAAGTGGCACATCTCGTGGCGTAAACTTCACTGAGCTTGTAGGCATAGCCCAAATCTTGATCTTCTTAAATGTCTTGTTTCTGGCAGTGTAGCGAGATTCACACACATGTATATCCTCTGGTCGAAAACCTTCAGGATGGAGTTTGAAGTAGTCCTGGATATTCACAACATATTTCAGTCAGCTTGGAGTGGATCACATTTGATGTGAACATAGATTAGAGGGAGACTTACTTTGACAAACATGACCACACACTTCCCCAGGACCTTACTGATGGGCACTTTGTTGTAGTAATCCCCTTTAAAAACCTCTTTTTCCAGAAACTTCCGTGTGGCCACATGAAATGTTTCGCTGGGTCGGTAGAACCAGCCACCAAAAAGCCATTTCTCACCTTTACACAACACATCAGGTAAGAAGAGGCACTACGCACTGTAAATAAATAAGACTTATATGGTAGTTATTAGCAGTAAATCAGTTGTACCCTTTTCATCTTCCCACAATCGTTCGATGCAGACGATGTGTGGCTGCAGTTTCGCCTCTGAAGGCTCCACATAAACAAAGTCTCCCACACGGTAAGTGCTGTTTTCAAAGCAGCAATCCTGTTTGTAAACGCGTTCAGACTCAGATTCGGACTGCCATGCGTCACTGGATGAATCTTCGTTTTTACCGCCTGATTTAGAAAAGTAAAGGTCATGAACTCACAAAAACATACTTCTCTAATATACAGAACTTCACAAACCCTTTTGCTCCTCTTCAGCCTCCTCCGCCTTCTTCTGTTTGTCCTCCTCAATCTCCTTGGGGATTTTCTCCCTTTTTTCCTGCTCCACATCATTGTGGAGGTGTTTCAATGTGTAGCTTAGAGCAGTTGACATCAGAATTTCTCCATTTTTGCATAGTTCATCTCTGATCTTAATTAAAAACTGCTGCAACTCAACAGCATCTTCAAATATCTCTGAATCAGTTCTACAAAAGTAAAAAGGACATTGATTTATTGAGTTATTTTTATTACGGTCCAAAATGTTAAAGCCAATACATTAAGTCTCTGTACCTGTTCATCTTTCTTGCCCTTTCCAGAACCTCAAACATCTGTTCTTGGAAGACATCGAGTCTCCTGTACCGACCTCGGTCCACGTTCATCCTGATCACGTCCAAGTTGAGTGGAGGTTTTTCAGGAGTAGCTGGATCTACAGCCGGGATCTCAGCCAGAGAGTCGCTGTAGCAGCGGCCCTCCTCGTCCTGGTGTCCCATTACAGACACAAACAGGTTCCTGATCAGCTCTCGGACCTGTGCTCCCACAGGGGGAGGTCCTGAGTCCTCAGCCCCCTCTTGCTGTTTTCTGGTCTCCAGCAGCACGCGGTGCAGCACCAGAGCATCCCGATAGATCAGAGACTCTGGCTCATTATACATACAAGCGTTATTGAACATGAGCGCGAAGTCCTCCACCAGAGACTCTACATCCTGGTACCGTCCAGCTGCCATGTGGCTCCTGATTCGCTCCATGTCAATGGGCTTCTTAATTGTGGCATAGTAGTCAGGCAACTCAGAGCGAGACGGCAGTCGGAGAAAGATGGTGCTTAGACGCCTCCCTCTGCGATCAGTGTAGTTTCTCACAGCATCATAAAGGTCATTCAGCTTTTGCTGGAGAGGGGTGAGGTATTTGGACTTCTTTGGAGAGGCACCGCTCTTTCCTATTCAAAAACAAGTATCAAATATGATGACACAATTAGACTCAAACACATGTGTGCAACACTTCTACAGATGAGCTAAAATACACGAAGCACATCTTACTAAGTTTGAGTTTGGGAGATCCCACATCCTCCTCCTCAGGTGGAGATCCCAGCTCCTTGCGTTTGTCAATGAGTATCTTCTCCAGAATATCCGCATCATTATAGACCTATCAGAATCAAATCAGTTGTAATTAAAAAAAAAGAAAGAAAAATGCAATTTGCAATCCAGACGTTGTAGATTTTCCTCAGCACCTGAGATCCTTCCTCGTTGTAATGTCTAGCATTACGAAACATCAGCTTCATGTCCTCGATCAAGGCATCCTCGGTGTTGTAGCGCTCGGTTCGAATGTTGTTTTCAATGGTCTTCAGGTCCATGGGCTCCAGGATGACGTTGTAGTAGTCGGGGTAGTCTTTCTTGGAAGGTTTGACCATGAACAGATCACAGAGGCGGCGGTTGGTCCCCGCCTCTTTAGCTTCACTTACAGCAACGTATAAGGCCTTCATTCTGCTTTTCTTGCCTTTCTTATAACTTTGAGTGAAAAGAGAAACAGGAACAAATATATTAACATTTATTGTTTGCATAGTGAAAACAAAAACTAATATATTCTGTACCTTTTTCTTTTTACACTTCCAGCATCAGATGACAAAATACTGTCTCCATCATCTTCATCTCTTCTAAAGAGCTCTTTCTTTTTGGCCTAAAACATTAGACCATAACATTCATGATGCCAGAAATCTCTTAAAAATGTATGATCACAACAATCAAGCTTTACCTGCATGATCTGCTGCAGCCTAAAAGCACGCTTATATATGCTTGAGTTTGGCATGTTGTAGCGTTTTGCATTCTCAAACATTAAGTTCAAATCTGCTTCAATCTGATCTAAATTATCGTAGTCCCCAGTTTTTATCTTTTGCCTGAAATGTAATGACAGAAAATGAGTTTGTTCAGTTGTGACATATTACTTTGTACATAAATTTATGATAGAAAAATACCTGATCTGACTCATAGAAATGGGCTGCTTGATCTGTTGATAGTAGTCGGGGTATTCTCTGCGAGAGGGGAGTTGTTGAAATGGTTCTGAAAAGAGTTGTCCCAGGCTGTTTCTGGCAGTTCGTAAAGCTTCAAAAAGCTGGAAGATTGGGTTGACTGCATCCATACTGGAAGACTGGCTCTCTGCCTCAGACTCCCCTTCGTCATAACCCGCAGACCCTGATGACAAAAAATACTAAATTAACTTTAAAAAGAACAAAGGCGCATGGATGTGATTTTTCTAGTGTTCAGGTGTTACCGGACATCCCATGGTCATCTTCACTCTCTGAGCCATACTGAAGTGTCGTGCTAACACCTGAGAGGCGATCTGACTGACCAGACTTACGATTCCTGTAATCATTTTGTACTGCACTATTCAAACATGTTCATTAATTACATTTCAACAGATTAAATAACATGATCAAACCTACCTGATGCGAATACTTGATTTAGTGGGTTCTCCATGTTCAAGTTCTGCCTTTCGCTGCAAGAAGACTTTCTTGATGGCGTTTGCATCCTATATAACAAAGTTTGGAGTAACAAATCGGTATAACATTGTTTAATAGATAAACAAAATGAAGGAGTAAAAAAGGCAACAGGACAGCTTACCTTGAAAACCTGAGATCCTGGTTCGTTGTAGGCTTTGGCATTTTTCACCATAAGGTCAATGTCCTTTGCCATTGCATTGACACTTTTATAGTATGTATACTAAATATATTTATATAAAAAACATATATTACTAAAAGTGCAAAGTTAAAAACAATTAGCTAAAATACAGATCTAGATAAATCACATTACCTGTATTCTTTGAGTGATTGTTCTGAGGTCTATTGGTTCCTTTATAACGGCATAGTAGTCAGGGTAATGCTAAGAATATAAATATCATAAATACACACAATAATATGACTTGTAAAAACAATTTAAATTTGCATATACTATCAGAAAAAGGTTCACAAGCTAACGTACCACTTTGGAAGGCAGTTTTTGAAACAGCTCACTGACTGTGCGCCCGGAGGGATCAGAATGAGAAACAATGGCTTCCAGGAGTTGCTCCAACACCTCTTTCAAACTGCCAGTTGGGGCCTAAAGAAATGCATCATATTCCTTTAACATAAAAGTCTTATAGAGTTATGCAATAAATCATTTACAATGCACACCTCTTCCTCTGTGGACATTCCTGTATTTTCCAAGTCATCACCATCTTCTTCATCATCATCCTCTTCTGCTCCAGGCTGAACAAACTCATTCCTGGTTTGCAAATACACCTCCCACAATTTGCACGCGGCTTGATATTCCTCACTGTCAGTCTATGTTGATGATCAAACCATGAACAGACACGAAAGCGAGAAGAGACTGTTTATGCTGCAGCAATTTCTAATATCTCAGGAAATCTGTCTAAATACAACAATTTTAAGGACGGACAGACACATCATTTTCTTCATTTGTACCTGGTAGAACGTCTTGGCATTGCTGAACATTAGTTGAAAGTCCGCTGTCAGCTGCACGACATCGCTATAATCCTCAGACTTCAATTTGTACTGAATTTTGGTCATGTCAATTGGCTGAGAGACCACATCATAGTAGTCAGGCTGATTCCTAAATGAAACACATCAACATATTGAAATATACAATATCATATAAAGGTAAGCTCTGCTGCTAAAGGTTGCAGCGCACCTCCTTTTTGGTACTCTCAGGAAATATTCAGACAGTTGCCTCCCCTGTCTATCCTTGTAATCCCTGACAGCATTGAAGAGTTCATGGCATACGGCAATCTGAGGCGCAAGATCCAATATTACGATCTACGTTATTATTGCATCGCTCACAATGATAAACACTGTGGAAAATGAACCAAGCGTTACCGTGTCCACCGGGGGGACGTTGGACACTCGTTTCCTTTTGCGGCCACTTCCAGGAGTCGAGGAGGCATCATCCAAGTCCCCTCCGCCGCTGATACTGCTGGATGGGGAGACCGCTCTTCTTCTCTTCGCTGACATCTCTATGTAGCATATGTAGTAGCCCGTCTCCAACTAAAACTGCACCAAATAAAGTATATTATCAATTAACAAAATATTTTCAAAAGTCAGTATGAAAGTCCGTGTGTTTATCCGCTAGCAAAGTGCGAGTGCGTTGAGTGATAAGCGTTTTAGACACACGCACTAGCGCTTGCTTGACAGTAACTGTATGAAACAAAGCATCAGAGTTAGCATCGTTAGCTTTGAGACTATTCAACCCGCTTTCAACAATCACCAACAGGGCAAATCCAGATTTACGAGTCAAAGTGCTATCAATGTATCGGGAGGACAGTTTGAGAATCATAATCGTAGTGTCTTACCAGAATAAAGGCTTATTTCCCTGAGTAAATACGTGGAGCAGCTGCTAGTATTGTTCGAAAAGTCCTAGCCACCGGAAGTGAAACCGGACCACTGTTTGAGTCAGAGTGAAGAGCGAGCACCATGTACCGTACTGGCCTCTGGTGGACTGGAAAGGTATTGCAAGTATTCGGGACAGGATAATGATGCGCTGGACGCAGGAGGACCACTTGGTTCTTGCTTGACTTAGGAGTTATTATGTTTGACTGATTGATTGTATTGTTTGTTTAAGCATCTTTCTCTCTCTCTAAGTCTATCTATCTATCTATCTATCTATCTATGGAAATAAAACAGGCCTATCTGTCACTGTGGATTCAGGAATACCTCAAGGATTTGAACTTTTTTTTAAAGGTTCCGTTCTAGTCCCCTGTGTTGCTGTAGCAAGATGCAGGGTGTGGCTTTAATCACAGAGGGCTTATTCTAAAATACCTTTTGGATCTCCTGGGTAGATGCTATCATCCCTTCTCTTTCCTGTGTTGATATTATCCAGCCCTAATTTGTTCCTGGAAACTACCTTTGCTTTAAAATCCGACTGTGATGTGGATAATAAGACACGTCTTGCGCTGAAGCATCACCAAGAGGCGAGCAGATGGACCAAAAGCTGTTGAGGAGGTAGCAGTTGCAGCATAGGCGGCGTCTGGCTGGCTCAGTAAATGCGAATCACACTTACAGAGGGACAGAGGGTGATTTTATGCTGCACTACGTCCGCCGCGCGCGTCCGTTTTTTTTTCTCTTGACGTCAGGAGAAGTCTGAACGCGGACTCTGGTCCCTCCCTGCGCACAGGCACCAGCCGCACATCGTTGAGAGGGAAGACATCGCAGCCACTCATCGCCATTTAGGTAGGTCCCTTTTTTGACTCAAGTGCATATAATCAAAAACGTTTTTAAGGTGCATGACATTACGGGTCTTTCGAGTCTACTGTCCCTGGGTTAAGCCCAATTTAGATGTGCTGTTTTGATGCCATGCCCTTTCTCTGCAGTAGGCTATGGCTTTTTCCACACCGTGCTCTCGTTTAAATCTGCTGACATTATGCACAGAACTGAAATAAATCTTGCAATGCCTCCTCATTTGCATTTTATGAAGTTGCTGGGCTTCATAGATTCTCGTGCATGTGGTGTAGCTTCACGTGCACTTGCAGCTACAGACATCTATTATTGCCCCGGCAGATCTGCACTGTGTTGTAGTGTGTGTACCCATTTGTTTAAAGCTTCACAGTTAAATATAGCATGGTCTCCCAGCTGGTGTCTGCCTCTGTTGATTTTGCCACTGCATGGTGTCTTCCTTTCCGCTGTCTGCGCACAGTTTGCCCCACTTTGAATTTATTTTGTGCTTCTTTTATGAACATGACCCGGCCCCATGTCAAGCAAAGTGTTGCCTTGTTTGCTTTTGTGAGCTTACAGTCAGTGTATACTCAACGTACACAAGTCATCCTTCATTAAATGTTCGATATGTTCAGCCTTATATCCAGCAGAGCCCTTAGTCTATTATGGCCTGCACTTTTGCAAAAACAGGCAGCATGTAACTATTACACATATTGTTTCAGGCATTGTCTAACTGCTGAAGACCCACAGTTACTAGAAAGATTGGCCTCACAACTACCTGGAGGAAGTTTTTTCTGAGTTTGTGCAACATGTTAGAGACTCACAACATGAGTGGTGTAAACAAAGACAGATCAAGAAGTTTTCTAACTTGACCACACTCAGCCTTGGGTCTGTGGGAGGGGGCAATCTGATAGAAGCAAATGGAGGAGGAACTAGTCTGATACAGACATCAGATCAGAGGAACGGTTTTGATGCGAGGCTGACTTTTGCGGTATCACCCACCCACCATGTTACAGTGGTGGAACTAATAACTTCAACAGAATCAGCTATTCACAAGATCCCAGAGGAGGAGGCAGGACATATTTGGTTTGGCGTCTCCGCTACTCTTGCCAAAAGTTGCCCCCAGTCAACCTGGACAAACGAGATACGGTAGCTTTGAAGTCGATAAGCACAAAGCATTGTTGGGTTGCCCCTAACAAAAGCAATTGTACAGTGGTGCTGAATCAGCAAGACTATTACTCCAAAAGGATGACCTTGAATGTTTGAAAGATTTAAAAGTGTGATAGATAAACATCTTATACAGTATTGGCTTACACTCGCATTGTGCTTTACAAACCAAGTTTCTCAAGTTTAGTTTAGTTTATTAGTTTATTTGACAGGGACTGTGGGGAAGCTGGCCAATGTGGTCAAGTAGGAGGCAGACTCAAAAATTCCCATTGTAGCCGAAATGTAAAACTTACAAGTTTTTTTTTTACACCAAACATACATATTGTACAAAATACATTAATCTTACAAAAAGATACTTAAAGCGCCACACTATAGTAATTAAACATCTAGTTCCCTCTTAGAGTAAAGGAGGAATGCCCCAATGTGCAGGTATACCATCTTATGTGGGCTTTAAGGGGTCAGCACCTGCAGCTGTGAATATAAGCCAGTTGATTCCAGTGTTAAAACCCAGATGTTTGGTAAATTATTAACAAGATGTTGAATATAACAACATATCCTTTCTACATGTATGCAGAAGAGGACTAAATAATAAGGATTCATAAACAGTCATTCAAATTTGCAACAAGATTCATGGTGTTTTATTTCAAAGGCCCAGGTTGACTGCGTAAACCTGCGTGGGAGGCTATACCATTATTAGGTATAGCCTTCCACGCATTTTAGGTATAATTTATATGCATACTGAAAAACCAATATACACACGGCAGCATTTATTTTTAATCAATGACATTGCAATTTACTAAGGCTCACTATGTGCACTTTTACGATGTGATGACCTTGAGGCGTTTGTCAATATCCCTTTACTATGACATTTTACTATAAACACAAGCCTTAGACAGTGTTTCTCAAACTATGGTGTGGGCTCTACTGCCGGTACACAAGCTGTTTCAGGTGCTACTACTACTACTACTACTACTACTACTACTACTACTACTACTACTACTACTACTACTACTGACTTGAACTCTGACAATGTTCATATCCAGGCTGAAAAGTTGAAACAGTTCTATTTAGCATATGACAATAGAAAATACATATAGACAATAGCAGATCGTCTCAGGGATCGAGTCACAATTCTGCACTTTTGCTTTACTTTTGCTTTCTATTTATTCGTTTATTTTCCAAGTATTATGTTGTGTACTTTAACACCTTGTACACGGTTTATTTAGACCTGATTCAGCCCATGTTTAGACTTGGTTTAGTCCATATAGACCTGGTTTAGATCTGGCAGTACACATTTGTTGTTTTGGTGGTTCTTGGTTTGAAAAGTTTACGAACCACAGCCTTTGGAGATACAGTTGTAATAACTGCTCCTCTCTTGCCCCGCAGTTGTAGTGTGGCGAGGCCTATCAGTGTTGGAGGATGCCCCTTGGTGATGAGGACGGAAATGGGTGGAAAAAGAAGACTTCAGACATCAAAGACAACTATGATTTCAAAGAAGTGCTGGGAACGTAAGTATAACTCAGGCGATACCGCAGTATAACAGTCATATGAAGTCTTGACTAGGTTTCTATTGTGTCAGTTAAAAGATGTTGAGTAAAGGTAACGCTTGTGCCAAAATGATAGAAAATGCTACGGGCTGTTCGTATAATCCACCACCTTGATTTTGCTAATGTCTCATATCTAGGAAGCAATATCATTAATCAAAATGTACTCTATAGTTTGATGAGAACATCGGATAAAAAAAGAGTTCTATTCATTCACACATTGAAGTTTTTGACTGTTGCAGATGATGATATAACGATATGCTCTTCACAACTCTTCAAACATCAGAAACCATTACACACTTGACTTGATCACCACTTACAGATACAAGAGGTCAGACATAAGATACTCCCTGCACGGCCTTTATGGACTCACTTTTCATTCTGGCTACTGTCCATTTGAAGAGGGACTTCCCTGGCATTTTCATTTGGGTCACTTCAGTTTTGGCTTCCTCTTGTCTTGGGCACTGAGGAGATGCTGATTCATGTGTTTTACTTTGGGCCAGAAACTTTTCAAATTACATCTCCCCTTTTTGTCTCTCCTCTGTCTGTCTGTCTGTATGCTTCCTTGAAACTTTTAAAATGTATAATAGTAATGTAGAGCCCGGAAGCAGCTGGAATGGTATCCAAAATTGTATTCAGTGCAGTTTGTTTTCTTGAAATGGCATATACTGTACATGTATGACAATACACCAAAAAATGTATGTAGCAAATTCTTTGTGCCTATCCATTTCAAAATGATCATAATTTGCACGTTGTTGTTTTTGAATCTAAATGGGTATCTGGGTAGCTCCTGAAAGTTCACACTTTATTGTTATTGGTTGAATTCACGTCACGTCAGTCAGACTCACGACGAAACTGAAGTGTCTGTGTTTGAGCATAGCGCTGTTATAAATATAAAAAAACACAAAATCAAGATATGACGATAATACCGAAATAGCAGATTGCTACAGATATCAGATCATGATCCAATTTTTTTTTTATCATCATAGTGCTCTGCTCTACATACTTCATCCCAAAGATTCGGGACTCATTTAAAGGGGGGTATTATGTAAAATCGACTTTTTCAAGCTTTATATCATGTTATTATGTCATTCCCTCATTAAACACATGCCTGGAGTGTTGCCTTGGCTCATTCACATATTTTTGAGTAATCAGTAAAAACTTAGACGGCAGCCATTTTAGGTGTAGCTATGCCTCAGTCCTCCTAGGAACGCCCCCACCTCTTGGAGACGCCTCTGGACCTTTTGTCACCAGCCAAGCCACCAACCACTGCTCCTCAGCTCAGCAGAGCCCCCTTGTTGTTTAAATGCCACAGCAGTGTGCTGAAGGGGGCGTGTCGGAAAGCTTCTTAAAGAGACAGAGGCCTATTTCAAGACATTCAGTACAGCCATTTTGAAAGAGCAATTTTATTCAAGGCAGTTATTTTAATTTACTGCATATACAGACCAACAGAAGGTTACGTCATCATTGTAGTATGCTATAGCCTGGTGCTATGGGATTGAAAAAAGCAATACCCCCTCTTTAAGAACCACATAGCACAAGTGTTTCATACACTGTACTGTAACTGATGGGAAGGTGGCAGCCTTGGAGAAAATCTAAAAGTTGTTAGTAAAATGTAATGTGGAACATTTTGGTCCATCCATCCATTTTCTTCCACTTGTCCGTTGCCGGGTCGTGGGGGCAGCTGCCGGAGCTGCCCAAATCACATTGCACCAGCCCCCCATTGCTCCTTCTGCAGGTGGTGGGTCCACGGAAGGACGGCCTCACGGTTCAAACCGGGCCTGTTGGTCTCTCCTAGGGGGCTACCAGTGTAGGCAGACACTGGAGGCAATGTGGGTGAAGTGCCTTGCCCAAGGACACAACGACAATGTGCACTGTCAGGAGGCGGGATTCGAACCCACGACCTTCCGATCATGAGACGACCCGCTCTACCATCTGCGCCACCGTCGCCCCAGAACATTTTGGTATAGATTCAAAATGAAAAACCTCCATATTTAACTGAAGACATAATTTAACACAGGATATAAAACAGCTTTTAATTTGAAATGTTCTCATCAGGCAGTACGCTAATAATTAAAATAATTTGTTGGCCTCCACTTCTTAAATACAGGTAAAAACACAGAAACTTGTTATTCTAAACTCCTGTCATTCTAAATAGCCAGCCAAACTGCCAAATATTATTTGTAAATGTATAGAATTTACCAAGAGGTCCATTCATCTAATTCTCCTTTGATACAAGCAATGGCTTACTCCAATGGTTCTCAAACCTTTTACTCCAAGTACCATTTAAAAATGTGATTCAAAGTACCATAATATTAAAACCTTAACCCTTCACACACAAGTTAAGGTTACCATGTGTAATTGTTGACTGGGTTGGTAAAAATGCGTAAATCTCACTCAATATTGCCATATATTGTGGCTTCATGTGATATGGATACAAGGTCACCTAATATTGTAACAACAACATTTTGGCGATTAATTTTATTCAAGTGACTGCCTGGTTTATTTATGATTTAAATTTTAAAACAGTTCAGATGATCTTGTGACGTAGCAGCAACATCCTATAACCTGGAATGTCCTGCAATGTGACTTTAAATATTGTTCAATTTGATCATTTAAATAAACAGCACCTTTGACTAGATACGATAACTCAAAAGGCCTTTTGTTGTATTGGTGCACCATATATAGGCTTCAAACTGCCATTTTCAGCTCTGAGCCCGTGAGTTGTAATACCTGCCTCTTGGGGGGAGGAGTCCATATGGTCCCAGGAACCCCCCCCCCCCTTCTCCAAACTGAGTACAAGTAACCCAGCACATGTCCACCTGTGCGGACACAAGTGCACCATACGGAGGCGTCTTGTTTTTGGTCCCCGCGCGAACCACACCTGCTTTCCCTGAGAGAGGGAGAAAAAGAACTTCAGCACAGACACACTCATTAATGACTGTGCAACTTCTGTCCCTATCAAACAAAAAGTGGGTAGATGAGCGACTGCCTGATTGCCAAGTCCCGTGGGAGGAAGATTCGGCCAATGCTCAGTCATTCCCATGTAAATCTATGCACTGATCTGAGCTGTTTGTTGAAGGCAGAAGCTAGGCAGGGTTTGGATGTCACTTACAGATTTCAGAGTCTTAACACGCCAATTACATACTTAGCTAAGTGCTCATTTGAATATCCATGAATTTAGTGAGATTTGGGGAGGCATACCTTTTGCTGTGTTTAGTTAGTGTGACATTACTGCAATTGTTAGAAGATGTATGCCCAGTACTTCAAATCTCCAATTTCATTTTCAAAATTAAGTAAAAATTTCATTCTCTCTCTTAAAACCGATCGCTGCATCAGTAGACTCTAGCGCGGTGGTTCTCAAACGTTTCATGTCTAGTTCCAACTCCAAATAGTTGACTTTCATAGTACCACCAGGCCTAATTATATCTAAACTGGGTGTACACCATTTAAACAAGAAAAATGTCATACCGCTTAAACATAGATGTCATTATGACTTAATAAAATGAATACTCTGACATTGCAGATGCCCCTGAGTACCACCTGAATAGCGCGTACCTCAGCTCTAGAGGATTTTCCACCTCGCGTCTTGCTGCAGGACTGATTGTAATTTACCTGTGATGTTCAGGATTACATAAGAGGGATTTCCGAAATGCGTTGCCAGGAAAAACAAGCAAAAGTGATGTGGCGGGACGTTAGAGCATTCCTCTGCTGTGTCTGGATGCTGGACAGACAGGTTTAATGTGTTGACTGAAAGCTCCTTATGCTCCGAGAGGAGATTATGAAACAGCTTTTATCCAGGAATTCACTGAGACAAGTTAATTGATTTATGTTGAAGTATTATACTCAGATCGAGCTAATCCTCACAACCCCGGCTTCATTTTTCAGAACAAGCTGGCGTTAATCCACACTCCATAAACTTGACTTATTGCATCGGCAAGCTTTGTGGTCATTCAAATGAAAAATAAAACAACAAAAACATGATAGTACGGTAGCTCATTGTTAAGTTGTGATACTACAGGTAGATACATTAACAAGTTGATGTGATAGATGGGTTTCCAAAAATACATTGAGTACTGACATATGTCCAATGTGGTCTTTCGAGTGTGAAGAGACAGTTGCATCTACGTCATTAGTGGTGGGGCTTTTATAGTGGTCTCCAGCAGTGGTTTCAAATGATGCATCGTGAAAAGAAGCAGACAGTGAAGTGCAGTGAAAGATCTCTCTCATCCTTGATCTTTAGTATGTGTAATAAATCATAGAACACAATGCTCACTTTTTAACACTTATGCCAACATACGTCAATAGAAGTCAAGAATATCTTAAGTAAACAGAAAGATAAATCGCCAGGTATGGATGGTCTGGACAACAAACTGCTTAAATTGGTTGTTGATGATTTAGCACCAGTCCTATGTCACATCGTACATTTAAGTATATCTTCACGATGTTTCCTTCTGAATGGAAAAAAGCCCAAATATTACCCATACCTAAAAATAATCACTATCATTTTCATGCACCAATAGCCGCCCCATTAGTCTCTTGCTGTTACTGAGTAAAATCATGGAAAGGGTTGTTTCTGATCAAATGAAGCAATACTTTCTCGCTAACTGTTTATTAACAGATCACAAGTATGCATACAAACGGGGCCACTCCACTGCCACAACACTGACATAGATGACAGATAACTGGTATAGACTAATAGACCAAAAAGCACATTGTTGGAGCAGTAATGCTAGATTTTTCTCGGCTGCTTTTGATCATCATCATCGGTTTCTCCTGGATAAGCTAACGTGTTATGGATTTGGAGTCTCATCTATACGGTGGTTACAGAGTTATTTAACAAATAGAACTCAATCAGTCTTTTTTAATGGTTGTTGTTCTGCTCCGAGTGCTGTGACTTGTGGAGTGCCCCAGGGCAGCTGTCTGGGCCCATTATTGTACAGTATTTTTTACCAATGATCTACCTTTAGTTCTTGATAAAACAACAGCATTAATGTATGCCGATGATTCAACAGTGTCTGCATGTACTAAATCGGTGGATTGTGAACTGGTCGAACTTTGTTCTGTAAGATCTATCGCTTGTATAATATATTGTGAATTGACTTCTGTACCATGAAATGTGTGTCAATTTTATATTTTATATTACATGATTTTGGTGAAGTTCATTAACTAGGTTCCCAGGAAGAATAGCAGCAGCTTGCTGTCACTAATGGGATTCCTAATGACAAATGAATTAAACGTGTACGCTTGCATTAGATGACTGGTTGATGACGATCCCGTTGGCATGAAAGACTTGTCATGACATGGCTGTCACTATTTATCTTCACATAATGATTTTAGAGAGGTCATGGTTGACTAGATCTATGCTAAGTTTGTAGCATAGAATATCAAGATCGGCATCGGCAGTGCAAAGTTTACAGTCCTAGTGCAGGTTGTCAATAAGTGAATAAGTGACGCTGGTACAGGGAATAAAGTGGCGCTGCAAAAATAATATTGCACATAGTTTTGCAAAGGGGGTTATTGCACATGTTACTTTATAGTCTTGTTGTACCGTCTAACAGCAGTGGGGATGAAGGCCTTGCGGTAGCGCTTAGCCTTGCACTGAGGGTGTCTCAGTCTGTCACTGAAAGAGCTGCTCAGTCCCGTGCAGTGGGTGGGAGGTGTTGTCCATGATGGAGGTGAGCTTGGCTAATACCCTCCTGTCCTTCACCTCCTCCACAGAGTCCAGGGGGCAGCCCAGGACGGAGCTGGCCCTCCTGACCAGCTTGTTCAGTCTGTTCTTGACCATTTGTACCATTTGTATAGTCAGGCATTACCCATGTCTGTGTGTCTTTTTGTGTTTCTCTTTTACACCTCCTATTAGGCTTTTGTCTTTATAAGGTGAGGTACAAATGTTATCTGCTTGTTCTGAGTGTTCACTTCACTGCGATTTGATGAGTCTGGCTGTGACTCTCAGTCAGAGCATGGCTGAGGCTGACCAATAGAAGGAGTGGAAGGGGGAAAGTAGACTTTATGAGCATTGAGCTGCAATAAACAGAAAAGCACTGAATCACAACACAACCACTCCCAAATTGGACGATTACTTTTCAGTATATCCTAATTCAATTTCATATTTTTTGTCATAAAATCCATCCCTCATTTCTAGAGGGAAAAAAAATCGCTAATCAACAAGTGAACACAATATAAGGCTAGAAAATTGATTGCAAAATTAATTATCAATAGCCAACGCAATATCCATTCCAGAGACAAACAATAAAATATGACAATAACTTTTTCAACTATCTGTTTTTGTTTTATTTTCTCACAGAACTTTTAAACAATGACATAAAAATTCACATTAAAATTATCTCGTTCAGTCTTTAACAGTTTTTAATTTTCATTTATTCATTTTACCAGATAATTGAACTCACTGTGTAAGAATCAGACATTTAAATGTTGCAATGGCATCTGATATATTTGCATACATTCTTTTCAGCCCTGTATATCTTACTTTAACCCTAGGCTTCAAACCGTCTCACCTGAATTTAAAGTAGCTTCCTCTTTACTCTTCCCAAACCCTCGAGACCCACCCCCTGCTCTGTCTCCGCGGACACGCAGGAGACTGCACAGTTAATTACAATCTCAGTGTCTCGCAGCAACAGTGGAAAGCCTGCACTGTGCCTCCCTCTTCACCCTCCACCTTCTCCCCTTTCGATAATTCTCCCCCGTCGTCCTGTCACTCACAAATATTGGGTGAATCTAATATTGAATGATGATAAAATGGTTGTGCAGCAAATGAAATCATTTCACAGAAAAAAGATCACATTTGAATGAGCAATTTGCAGTAACAGTCTCTTAACTGCAATTTCCTCACAAATACATTGCTAATGCAATTGGTTTTGCATACTATGTTTTCAAATCTAGACTGAAATAGGAATTGCTCAACACTAGAATCCCAAGCCTTTAGAAACATGCAGAGAGGACGTGGTATATTAGCTCATTTTAGCATATTTTGTTGTTTTTGACATTAAACTAAATAATTGATTTGATTGTAATTAACCTTGGAGAACCACCAGTGCACTTCTAGGAACAGCAAAGATACTGCGCAGAACCCTCAAGCTCCCAGGCCTCTGGTAGAGGACCCGAGCTTGGAGGAAAAAGAGACCGCCCGCGGAGGGTGAGGAAGAGTTTTTATATATATATATATATATATATATATATATATATAATTCCCAATAACAATAGGGATATACAGTAATTATGCCCAGGCCTTATTGTAGAAGTGAGGATCAAATCTCACAACATGTAACAGAATATTTAGAGTAGCTCTGCTGGATGAAAGTTATCCAGGTCAAATATTGTTGTGGGTTGTGCAAGGATTTGTGGGAAGTGTTTGTATCGAGCTGCTGCTATAAACGGCATCTGTGGCTATAGTGAGGCCATATACAGTATTGAAAGAGAAAAATGTTGAAAGCTTCTGCTAGGAGGAAAAAAACAGATATCAAAAAAAGTTCATATCTTATTTGTCCAATTGCAAGAAAACCTATGAAGTAATGATTGTTATGGATGACATAGAAAATCAGAACAAAAATCAAGGAGTTTACTATATGTATAAATGCATAAAACATTTACTTATTTTTCTGACTGCATGCCCTTATTATTGCAACTCTATGGCTCATGTTGCACCCTAGAACCAATTGAAATTCGTACTTTGTGAAACCTTGAACTCACAATGACAATGAAAATTATTCTGATTCTATCTTGAAGTGTGCCAGTTTGCTCTAGTCACTTGTGGTTTACAGTTTGTGACATTATTTGTCCACAGCCTAATATGTAGCCAAAATAGCAAAGACCTGTGCTAAGAATATTGTTATCTGTATGTCTTTGATGTATCATGTTCTTGATGTTCAATAATGAGTTTTTATTATGACACATGACTAACAGGCACAAGCAAAAATGAATGTTTGTGAATAGCAGCTAGAGTAGTGTCTTGTGTTGTTAAATTATACTTTCCCTCCCATTATCCTTTGGTCATTAGTCATGGACCCTTCTGTAAATGCCTTCACTAATGATCTAGAAGATTCTAGTGATGTTATTTAGGAATCGTCTTTGTGTCCCTCACTATTATAACCTATCCTTTTTTCTCCATAAAGATGGTGGTTATGTTGCTCACTCCTTCACTTTCCCCAGTCTTTGACATCTTATCCTGGTCAGAAAAGATTACAGTCTTTTCCTATTCAATATAAACATACTCCTCATTCTTCTGGGACATTTTGCGTCCCAAGGAAATGAACAACCAGTTGTTGAAACACAACTATTACATAACATTATTTAGATATTAATTTGTAATATTCAATAGTTTCGAAACAATTTCTACAATATTTAGTAAAAAATAATCACTTAATTACATTGTCCACTAAGAGATCTCATTATTTTTTACTGTTTTTAAGTATAAAAACAATGTTAAGGTTAGGTGAAAAGACACCGATTTGGCGGAATGAATGACAGATTAAGCAATCGCAATCAGAGCTTACTGAGCTCATAGTTCATGTGGTTATAGTTAGAGGTACACACATTGAGTTACTCCTGTTGGCTATTTCTTGCTTTTTGACTGCAACACATGGTACAAAGGAGTTGGCTGTCACACTGACTGAATGACAGGCCTCTAATCTTACATAATGTGTTGTAATATGTCCTAACTGGCCTGCTGTAGCCTGCACCATTTGCTGTTTGTGCTTTGGCACGTGCTGCTGCTGCTGCTGCTTCACTGAGCCAAGGACTAAATGAATCTGTACTGGCCAATAACGCTCAGTTTGACTCAGCCCGACCCTCCTGAAGTGGCTGTAAATGCCGCAGACTTAAGCATATTAAAATGCTTTTACGGGTCGATGGTGATGGGGCCTTAATATGATTTTCTTGTTGGAATATTTTAAGGTCTAGTTTAAAATGAAACTGGAGATGTGAACGGGAATTACCACTTACCACTTTTGAAAATGTTTTGCTGGTACATGTTTGCTTCGTACAAGTTTACCATTGTTTGAAGTTTTCTCAAGACTATCACACAGTACTTTATGCATTTTAATTAGAGCTAATTTATAATACATTGTATTCTTTTGTGATGCATGTCACGTATTATTGTAATAAAAAAACAATGGATTTAAAAAAAAGTGTCTAATACTGGAGTTATGTATTTGCCAGTAGTGAGTGACCCGACAGCTAACAGAGCTGTCCCACAGCTCCTCTACTTTTTTGTATTGTTTTAGCTAATGTTAATTGATGGACCTTGTTGCCTTGGGCCAGAAAAATGGCAAATATGGTAATTAAATTAAAAATGTTAATCCAAACTCAATAAACGTACACTATTTTATAGTTATTTGGTTTTTCATTCAATTTAAAATGTATAAATGTAAAACACAGAGTAATAAATATAGAAATAGAATAGTAAGATTAGTGTTTTTTGTTCTAAAGGTTTGTGATTTTTTTGCTGATTGCATTGACACTGAAGTAATTATTATCAATCAGTCCATTCTTGTATGGATTGCAATCACTGAATTTGACGAAGTGATGTTGGTAGATTCAGTTAATATAAGCACTTCACTGTTTTTGAAAGGAATCCCCAAACATAAAATCCACACGATGAACCTTATCATTCTGACAGAAAACCTCTAAGTTCCTAACTAATGGTAGTTTTTCGTGTGGGTAGATACAGTTATCGCAGAGATATTAACCAGCTTGGACAAATCTACTGCATTTTGAAATTTACATGTGACATTAATAGAATTCTGGCCTGTTCCCGACCGCAGTATTGAACTATTAGCCTCTTTTATTTTTATGATGTCATATGATGTGTGATGTAACACTGGTCTCTTGCACAGTTGCGCAGAGCATGTTGCACAGTTGGCTCTTGCATGACGACGCTGTTTCAGTCCCACATAGACAGCTCTCTGTATGTTGAGGCCCGAGTTTCCTCCCACGCACTTGTATAAACATGCTGCTATTCTCTCTCCTCTCATCACCGCCAGACCACGATCCATAATGCAGACCCCTAGAAACCGCCACACTGCATTTACTGTATCCATTATTGAGGGTATCGAAAATAGACCCCTCCACGTTTGTCTATGTTGCTTTTCTCAGCCCCAAAAACCACCCGCCCTGAAGTTGCCATTTTTAATTATTCATCTGAAGGGTGCTTGCTTTACACGCAGGTGCACACGCTTTCTCACACACACCTAAGCCACAGAGAGCTCAGTGCACGGATGGATGCAAAAGAGGTTTTGGAGTGGGTTGTGGTTAGACACGTGTTAGAGGAGGCCACGGACTTAACTCTGTGAATGAGTCAGAGTCATTCAGAATATTTGTATAGAACCTAAATAGTTGTTCTGTTTTTGAGCATTTACTTCACCTTAGTGCACATTTTTGATGGTTTGCAAAATTATTATTATTAGTATTGTCGAGGAAGTCGAGAAAGAAGCTTTTTAATATCCTTTTTTTAAAATTTTTTTGCTTTTCTAATTTGATGACAAAATGTTTACTTGCTGCTTAAGATATTCTGCAAGCTACCACGTGCACAAAGAAACTTATGTTGTTCACTTCAAGAATGAGTATTTGCTTTGTCAGGCTTGATCTGCGTATGGACATGAACATAAATTATAGCTGTAAAGCTGCGAGATTATTCATAGTATAATCAAAATTATTGAACGGTCAGACCGCAAATACGTTCTGTTCCTAATGTAGGATTAAGCACATTTGAATCAAATCGAGATTCAAGCTTTTGTTAATTTTTCATCAACAGATCTACAGTTAATCTGATGGCAGCTCATTATGGTTTGGACCACTAAACCATTTACTGTTTATTGGAGCATTACTGACACCAAATGTTTAATGTTAGCTAATAGCTACTGAAGCAGGAAGCTTTTATATGTCGTTTAAGATGAGTTCTTGACACGTCTACGTAATGAACCATTGTAAAAGCCATATTTATGAGACTTATCAAAATGAGGGAAACAAACGTGATTTCTTTCTGTCATATAGCCTTCACATGTATTTGTCCATGTTTGTTTCAGGGGAGCTTTCTCTGAAGTGGTGCTAGCTGAGGAGAAGAGGACCCAAAGACTCGTAGCCATTAAATGCATCCCTAAGAAGGCCTTACAAGGCAAAGAGAACAACATTGAGAATGAGATTGCCGTGCTGCACAGGTAAGTTTGGCTGAAACACTCAAACACATGCGCTCAGTGAGCTGTCAGTCCGAGCCTATTAGTCATGTGGCCACCTCTATACAACTACAATACACTCGCATACAAATTACGAGTGGGGGTCAGCTGGAAGGGGTGACTAAATGCATGGTGTCATTTAAAACGGTGGGATTGTGCACCGGAAATGTCAGGAGTAAAGGAAGATAGACCTATTTTTAGTGGCCCTGTCGCCACGGCAACAGCACACAGAAGCTGGAGATGGAGAAGTGGAGTTCCCCGCAGCACTGAACTGAAGAGAGACGCAGAGATGCTTGGATGAATATTAGAGAAAGGGATGGGGACAGGGCCGCAAGATAAATCGCAATCGAATAGAAGTCTCATGTTGAATGGTTGCAGTTGGCATGCATGTCCTCTACAGAGATGTAACAATCCTTCCTGTCGGGGTCTTAGCGTGTATATAACCTGCTAAGCCTGGGGTTCAGACTTCAACAATCACATAAAATTCATGTGATTGTAGTATTAGTTTTAGCATGAGCAGTTATTGCTAATATTGTAGTTTACACCTATGTTCTTGTAATTGTTCGGCACGCCGCTCAAATTCCATTCCTCTTTCAAATGTCCATGCTTTGCGTTTAAAATGGGCGCTGTGGATTGAATATGGCGAACGCAAATCTGATCACATTTGCAACACTCATCAGAAACATTAGAGTTAAAAATCGTGTATCCTTACTACCAGGTGCATAAAGTGAGTACTGGGAACATTGTGTCAAAGCACATACATAAAAAACATCAAGCCATGGGAAATACACAGTACACCAGGGCAGGCGCTGGAAGTTTTTCTTGGGGACATGAAGGACGACCGGCCATTGACTCGCGAGGTGGGGCTGAGGAAACGTGTTGAGGCAGACACAGAACGACGGGGGCGTGGTTAGTGGGGGGGGGGTATGTGTGTGCAGTTGCTTACAATCTGAAAGTCAGTGTTATGCAAAATATGAGCGAAGGACCTAATGGAATCATGTACAAATTGAGCAAAAGGGGCCCCAGAATCGACCCTGGGGAACACCACAGGTTAATGCCATCCGGTTTCCGGTTTCCGGTTTCCGGTTTCCGGTTCCGGTTTTAAATCTCTGTTGTTGAATGGATAAACAGAGATAGGAGACGGATAAGAAGAAGAAGAGGATAGAGCGAGAGGGGTTGCTGGAGTACCGATAAAATTAGCTTAATTAAGGAAATTACACCTATGATATGACTACAATTTTGTTTTGGGTTTGTGTATTTCTCAACAAGAAATTGAAGGAACGGCAGAAATGCATGGATGGAGATGAAGAGGAGAGAGAGAGAAAGGAGGAAGGGAGATGTGGCGGGTTTTGATCTGCTGAGAGGAATTCATGTAGAAGATAACAGATATGACTAAGAGAGATGTATGAGCATGTAGTGAGAGGGAGAGGTAGCATTTAATTGCTGCACAAGGAGGGGAAGACCACAGCAGTGAAGCAGAGGGCGAGTAACACGGAGAGGAGAGTCTTCAGTGTAAAATCGTGCTCGGTTGCGATGAATTGCTGGAAATAGCCTGCATTAGCATTGACTCTGACTTTGCACAGAATGACATTGTTGCCATTTGTGGCCATTCAAATCGCACTCTCTATCTGATTGAGATTAGTCGTGCAGGCCTAACAGTGAGCAGCACCAAATGGCTTTAAAATCATGTGGAAATGTCAAAGCGGCTGGTAGCACGTTGGCTGCTCAGCTGTCATGTGTTACAGTGACGGCACACTCACCCGTATGCTCGCGCTCGACTCAAGAGCCAAGAGAGATGCTCCACTGGCTGCCGGTTGGCCGCATCATGAAAGGAAGCTAATCTAGAACGAGCAGCGCCTTTAGCATAAATTGAAGTCACACATTGTTATCTTAAATAGAGTGAGCATGTTTGATTTACTGATTTAGGACGCAGGACAGAAAATGAGGTTTGAGCCCAATTAAATTCCTAAAAATAAGCAATGAAAGTAGAGGCCTAAATAAGAAGTGTGTTACGAGGATGCCATCTTGTGTCCAAATGTGGGTCACTTTTTGCCTTTTTTCTTGTCGCCGCAGAAATTTGTCTATCCCCTGCATTCTTCCTACCTAAATCAGTTTTTTTTTTTGCTGCATCGACTTGCTCCACTGTGCTAATGCTCTGTTTCTGATGTTGTATTTCACCCTAGAATCAAGCATCCGAACATTGTTTCGCTGGAAGACATATTTGAAAGTACATCACATCTATATCTTGTTATGCAGCTGTAAGTATGCATTTTACATTAAATTAGAATTAACGCTCTACCATAGGGCTGCACAACATGAGAATAAGCAGCTATGTTTCAATAAAAGCAAAAAAAGGTTATTAATTGGTATTGTCTTCAATTTGTGTCAAAACAAGACTTAAATATCAAATCAAGACTCAAGGCTAAAATTTAGTTAAATTGGGAAAATCATTATTGAAACTGAACTTTTGCACATTTTACGTTACCAAAAACATATTATGTTTTTGTCTTTGGCTGTTTAGCAAAATAAACAGTCAGAAGACCTCAGGGATTTTCCGATATTCCGATATGGATATTGTGTCAGCAATACTGCAATACCAATATGTCGCCGACATGTTGTGCAGACCTTTCCATCAATTGGACAAATGAGAGATTTCTACAGATTGTCTCTTTATCGTTAATCCAGTGAGCGTGTGGGACATGGGAATGGGCAATTGTAAGGATTTGAATTTTGAAATGTTATTCCATGACTAGAAAAAACAAATCAGGGAACTGTTGCAGGTAATTGCAGATAGCCTCATTGATTGAGAATGGTTTAAATCCATTGCACAGTCTACAGTGTGTTGTTGTGAGAGTAAGAGTGAATGTGTGCGACAGCGTGTCTGGAGGGGAGCTTTTTGACCGGATTGTGGAGAAGGGCTTCTACACAGAGAGAGATGCCAGTCAGCTCATACAGCAGATCCTGGATGCAGTCAAATACCTCCATGATATGGGGATTGTCCACAGAGATCTGAAGGTAATGTGGTTTGACCAACTCCAATCCCATTACTGTGTAAAAATATCCTTCGCTTTCTCACCAACCTCTCCCCTCTTTGCTTCAGCCCGAGAACCTGCTCTACTACAGTATGGATGAGGATTCCAAGATCATGATTAGTGATTTTGGCCTTTCAAAGATTGAGGGATCTGGCAGCGTCATGTCTACGGCCTGTGGGACTCCTGGTTATGTGGGTACGTAACTTGGTTACAACAAAATCCAAAAATCATCGTCACTGTATAATCACGTATTGTCCTCAAAGTATGAAAGAATTCTTAAGAGGCCTCAGGTGGCAACCTGTTGTTGTAGAAATGCTCCTTTTCTCTGGTAGAATGCTGAAATACAGATGTTTTGACCTGGTTTATGGTAAATATCTTTGTAATTACTGAACCTATCCACATGAAACCAAATCAGACATGTCCTTTGTCAGCACTTTCACTATTGTATTCAAAAGTGGTGGCATTATGCAACCTTTCCTGTAATCGTTGACATTTTAGCCACAATATTAAACATTATACATTTGTAGACCCAAAGATTATTTTTGATAAAGATATGTTTTTTCTTTCAATAACAGCGGATTGCCTATAGTGTTATAATAGGAACTCTAATTCCATAACATGAGCATTCATCCTGCACTGTTACATCCTTTTTGGACATTTTTATTATGTCCTTCAGCTCAACTTGTGATATTGTTTCTTTATTTCATTCAGCATTGTAAGAGGCCCTTTCATCCTCTACTGAAGCTGTTACAAGTGTTTAAGAGTACACTCAACTGTTCAAGTGACCTATATATCACATTACAGTGAATAAAGGTTAATATTACTTCAAACCTTTTGTGTTCCAGCTCCCGAAGTGCTCGCCCAGAAGCCATACAGCAAAGCAGTAGATTGTTGGTCCATAGGAGTTATTTCTTATATTTTGTAAGTATAGGGCTGGTCATCTATGCCTAACAGAAAAAAATAATGTGGAGGGGAGAGGGTGGATGGGAGAGGGCAGATGTTGAAAGAAGTGGGGTCTGACTGTCCACACCGTGCTACATATGGTTTAGCTCAGTATTCCCAAGCATCTAAATGTACATAAATGTATAATGAAAAATAAATGGTCGTCTGTGTTATAGAGGTTTCAGATAGTCCTAGATAAAGTGGATGATTTGGCTGTGTACATATTCTGTCAAATAAAGCAGAAGGAAGTTTATTACAATCAATACAGGCGTGGAGACAATTAAACCACCAACGAACATAGTATGTAAATATATCTCCACAAGAGGAGATTTAAATCTGCTGAGATGTGCATACTAAGAATGACAATAAGACTCCAGTCGGAGGAGAATGTTGTGCCAAGGGAACGGATAGGGTGAATGTTAATGGGCAGTACAGTTCTAGTAAGATAACGATATGTCAAGAGAGATGTGGTATGTAAGTTACAGATAAATTACATTTTCTAACAGTTTCTTTGTCTACTGACTGTTGGCCCAGCCCAAGGCCTACCAGAACTGGGCTACTTATCCTAATAGGACTAAGTAGATGCAGTAATGTTTCCTATTTTTTCTTTTAGGTTATGTGGATATCCCCCATTTTATGATGAAAATGATGCTAAATTGTTTGAGCAGATTTTAAAAGCGGAATATGAGTTTGACTCTCCGTACTGGGATGACATCTCCGATTCAGGTTGGAATTCTTATGTTGAATAAAAAAGAGCCGTGACCTGTGAGCAGACTAAGACGAGGTTCATTTGTCATTTTTACAGCCAAAGACTTCATCTGCCACATGATGGAGAAGGATCCCGCGAAGAGATACACGTGTGAGCAGGCACTTCAACATCCTTGGTAAGTGCATCTGTGTACTTTTTTCTTCATATTTTACACACATTTTGACTTCTACTGTGCTCAAAAGACACGGTTTACACAAGCATTCCTGGTTGCATGTCTCATTATGTAAGCAATAGAGTATGGCCAGAGTAATAACTTGTAAAGCTTTATTTATGATAGTTTGGGTTTGTTTACAGGATTTGTGGAGACACAGCCCTGGACAAGAATATCCATGAGTCTGTCAGCGCCCAGATCAAAAAGAACTTTGCCAAAAGTAAATGGAAGGTGAGTGTACGGGCCAAAAGCTGACGAAGCTAAATGAGGAAAGACTGAACATTTTGCTCACTCTGCTCGGTTCCCTGTTCACTGTCTCATTTGTTCTGGTTTACAGCAAGCGTTTAATGCCACAGCTGTTGTGCGCCATATGCGGAGGCTGCAGCTGGGCACGAGTGTGGAGGGACCCAGTCAGATCACCCCCACCAGCCCCTGCCATGGACACCTGCTCCCCGAGGAAGTGGAGGAGGAGCTGGGCAGCGGCGAGGAAGAGAGCTGTGAGAAAAACATACACGACCGAGCACAGATTATTAGTCTATGTAAACATACTTAAATGTGCAGAGAAATTTAACATATTTAACTTATCGTGATGAAGCAGTATGAAGTAACAAGATAACTGAACATCAGGCTCTTCCATTTTCCTGGTTTGGTCACCAATTAGATCTATATACACTATATACACTGCCGATTAATGTGTGAAAATTATGCTCCCTGATCCACTCTTTATCAATGTTATCCCGATTAATCCCAGCATTGTCATCATGGAATACGCCCGTGCCATCAGGGAGGAAGAAATCTATTGATGGAATAACCTGGCTATTTAGGATGTTCAGCTGATTTAATTCTTAGGGCACATCGAACTGACCAACTGACCTCAGATTATAACAGCTAGTTAAATCCAGGTGGGGACTTTTATTTGATCAGGCCGTGTAGTTTACTGTTAATATTTTTTTATTTTTTACTCTTCCACTGGCTCTGCTTCTTCCACCACTGGTTCTTACCAAATAAACTACTAACAACAATTGAAGTTATGTTATGGTTGACAAAATATTCCTTCACTCCCTCAGTGTCCCACTATGAGGATGGTCGCCGTGGCAGCACAGACGGCAGTGTGGACCGGGACAGTCTCAGGAGCTGCACCTACTGCTGCAGGCCGGCCAGTCGGGTTTGAGTGCTGTCGCCATGGTAACGGAGCCCAGATCTTTCCCCCAGACCCCGCTGCCGATCCCAGTCTGGTCCAGTCTGCAAACAACGTAGTCATCCACACCAGGCAGTGTCCGTCAGCTATAGTGGACACGACGCAAGAGCTAAACACGCTGGCGCTGACCCCACTGGACACGATGGGTTTAAACAGGGCTTTGTCTGCATGTGTCTTCATAATAAACTCAAGCATGTAGTGGTCCATACGGGCAGATAACACTGTTGTTACTATATGGATGCTGTAGCCTAAAGACCACATTTATCTTTATGTTCACCATTGCTTTCACTATGTAGCTAAGGTCATATCAAAACGGGTCTAGCTTGGCCAGTTTTTATGTTTTACAAATTGGGATTGACTAGAACATCATCAATGGTGGAAAGTACGGTAATGAAGTACCAACGTAAATGTACAGTCCCTAGGTACAAATTGTAGGTAGTATAAGATAAGTCGTCTCATGATTGGAAGGTCAGGGTTCGAATCCTGCCTCTTGAAGGTGCACACTCGTCGTTCTGTCCTGTCAAGACATCTCACCCACCTTACCTCCAGTGCGTACATTGGTGTATGAAAGAAAGTGTGAATGGGTGAGTGGTTCCTTGCTGTAAAGCGCCTTAAGTGTCTAATGTAGGTGGGAAAGCGCTATATAAGTTGAGACGATTTACCATCATGATCAGAATAATAGTCAGAAAACACCAGCAGCACATTCAGTCTCTTCTGTTTGACCCGATATGAATAGCATAGTTCTTCATTCAAATTATGCACATTTAACTCTTTCAGAGGAAAATAAAGTTACTTTGTCTCCTGTATCTGTAATTGTACTTAAGAAAAAAAAAAGTACTTCTTCCACCACTGGTCAAAGTTGTTTTAGAAAATGTATTTATTTACAGGGACAAAAACATTGAGTAATACAGTATAGCCTTGACTGAGTTAGGTTCACCTCGCGCCACTATCCATATAATTGCTCCCTTCCTTGTTCGTGTGCTCTTCTGTCCTTTCAAGTAACTATGAAAAAGACGCTATAAAGTGAGTCAACAGCTGTGAGCCCCATGGTCTTCTCGCAATTGTTAGCCGTTTTTTTTTTTTTTTCCCATTTTGTCTTTGTATTGCCCAGATCTAATTTTCCAGCCTCTTGGACATGGATAATCTACAGCCTGAGCTACAGTTTGAGTTTCTCTTGACGTTTTTTCTATTACAACTGGCAGCCCACAACCGATCATTATTTTAAGTATTTCTTCCCCCACAGTTATGTTGTGTAAGACATATTTTAGGTTCAAAGCACTGTGGATAGGTGATACTATCTTGGTGCTTTGCAGGTTGTATTTTCTGGCTCAGACTGGGATTGTGGCGAGTGTTTCTGATTGAAAGTGTCTGCATGCTCATGTTGGAAAAGACACTGACAAGAAAATCAAAAGAAGACTTTATTTTGTTTTTTGACTGTTTTGTTGTCAGACGCTCAAACTGAGATCCTCAGGGGGAAACAAATCTGCCCTTTGTCATAGAAAATAGGAAAACATTTGGGGAAAGTCCACAAATTGGTTCAGAATTGTTTGAAACTCTTATGTATTATGTAGCAGTTGATATTGATAACAATAACATATTACATTTACAAAATTGAACAAAATTACAAAATTGAGAATTAACAATCTATAGGGCTGTTATAAATTCCACTTATGATCAGAAAGGTGTGGCCTCTAAACCAATGAAAATAAACGTAACATTTCAGTGCCATATTTCAACATAATAACATAGGGATAAAAGTCGAGGGGTTTGAATACTTTCTGAACCTTCTGTGTGTCATATGATCAAAGTTATGTTGAAAATACCCCATCGCTCTCACTGCACTGCACTGCAGTGCACTGCTTGGCCAGATCTCAGTCTGGGCGCTCTCCCTGCTCTGTGCTGTGCACCTCTAGTGGAAGAAGTTTTTGGTCTACATGTCTGCATGACCTGGTAAATATTTTTTTTTTTTACATAAAGATGATCAATTATAACACACATGATTATTATTATTACTCTGTTGTATTGAGAAATTCTGTAATATTGTAATTTTGAACTATATTATGTGAAGTGAGTAACACCTGAAGTAATGTCGTGGACAAGTACAACACAGCACAGTGGACGTATCTTTTGGCCGTGGAGGTCAAGTCTCTATTTAAGTGACAGTTTGTGTATGTTTATTCACAGCCTGTGTTTTTTGCAGATGCACACATTTACTCAGAAAATCCCGCAATGTGCCACCAAAACTAAAGTAAACAATATGCACTCCCCCAATTCCCAATGGACCAGGAAGACATGTAGGAAAAAACAAGTTATTCATTAAAATAATTTAATTGATCAAAGTGCTGGTGTCCTAATACACCACACACTAATCATTTTAGAACTATTTATATCCTATTATACTGCTGTAGTAAACTAGGTTAAGTCACATTAAAAAAGACACCCACACAAAACATTAATCCCGACCCAGGTCTATTGTCTATGAACAAGGAAATCTCTCTGGGATCTGACTGTAATCATGGAAATATGCAAACAGTGTGTGAAGGGCTTGTGTTCACCCTGATGGAGCCAGTGTTTAGACTTTCGATCCTGGCCCTATCTGTTCAATGACGACCTTTTGTTGACCTTATCTAGGATTTGTTGCCACCTGGCTGGGTTTTGTAGTGCTTACTTTACCCATTACAAACACATCCAAATGCATAAAAACACATGTATATTATATATATAAATATAAGTACATATTGTATATCCTTTTGTAAAGACTGTTCTAAGCTACACATGTATGGATGCAATGCATCATGGGATATTGAACAAGATGTAAAAAAAAAAGAAAAGAAAAAAGATGGATGATTTGTACCCACGGAAAAACAAATGCAGGAACTGAAATTAAAACATCCTTGTCTATGCACTGTATGCCCACTCTTTGTCTCATGTTCAGAAAAACTCCAAATATGCTGATAAACAATGAATTGTTGGAAACTCTCTAAGGACACACCCAGGAAACTAATGTGATATCAAATTTCAATCTATTATACAATACATAAAGTGAAGATACAGCACCGAATTTGATTAGAATATGATATAGTCCTAGAGGCCTGTTGTAGTTCAATGATGGTACTGCTGCCATCAGTCCGTCTGGTACGGTCTCATTATTAAAAACAAACAAAAAAAGCCTCTATTGCCCTCTGCTGGTAGAATGCTTAATAACAACTGTTTCATTTATTTATTTTCTTATTTATTTATTATTTCAAAGACATAACGTAATTGGCGGGGTGTGGAAAATATACGATCCCTCCTGGAAAATACTAATACTGGTAGTGATCCACTTTAAAGCATTTTTTCCCCCTGGTGCGAGTTAGTCCCAAAGCTGCAGGCCATAATCACAAATAGTGTCAAGCCTTTGTGGTGTTAAGATAGAAGTCAATAGCCAACGTGATTCCCTAAATCATTTTAGCCACATTTTTCTTTTGAACCTTTTGATCTAGTGGTTGGCTACATTTCATCTTGTATTGTCTTTAGTCTTGCAAACCAGACTGATGAATGGGGTGTGTGGTGGTGTAGCTTATGACTATTAATCATAATTATACATGATACATTTAAAGTTAGCCCAACACTGAATAATGTAATCGTGTTTTCATTGCTTTAAAAATAAAAACATAGCCCATTTGTGTTTGCAAAAAGTGAATATTATAACTAAATGTAAGGTATTAAAAAATGTAAGACTGTGTTGGAAAGCAACGATACAGTAGTCTATGTGACCCCTTTATTAGGCACACCTTGCTAACAGTGCCATAGTGTGGCCTTGCGTTGCTGTGGCCCCATCTGGTCAAGGTCAGGGCTATTTGAAACACTCCGTTGTAACCCTTTACCTTCAGGCATCAACAAAGAATTGATTTTCTTCACCAAAGGACTTACGAGGGGGAAAACAATCTCTTTTTATACCTACATCCAATAATAATTCTTTGAACATTTTTAGAATAAAAAAAGTGAGAAAACCATTTCGTTCAATCTATGAAACTCTTGCAATCCGCGTAGGCCAAACACATGAGAATCTACAAAAGATATTCCTTAAACACTGTAATCAGGGAAGACGCCAGATGAATAACCCTACTATTTGTGCTAAATAGTGCCTGTTTGGGCCACCATCATTTGATGAAGAAAATGGGCCTGCCACCAAGTAAACCTGCCTTTTACCGTGTATATAACACATAGGACCTCCATCACATCTTGTGCAATCATACAATCATACATTTTTATACATACTATATATACAGTATATCTATATATATATACATATATATATCCCTCTTCTTTATCTCACCACTTATGTTCAAATAGATCAAACATCGCAGACACTTCCTAATTTTGCGAATCAAGCATAAAACAATTCTCTTATCGTGTTTAGTACCATAGGTCCTCTAACCTAGTTTAGCATTGCCATTATATTGGCAAGTAGTATTTAGCCACCCATAGTGCACATAGATGTCAGCAACCAGCAGAGTCACTCGCTATAGACCTTCAAACTGCGTGTGGTCATCAGAACTTTCCTGATTTAAATAAAGGTAAAATAAATAAAATAAATGGGGTCAAGTCTGAATTTGGCGGTACAGAACGGTACAGAAAATGGCCAAGTATAAAGATTGGTGGAGGGGAATAATGGGGTAATACAGTAATGCGCCTAGCCGCTTAGATCCAGTGAAAGGAACTGTGAATGCTTGGAATGGCTCTTTCTTGTGAGCACAAGTGCACCAAGCATGGACAAGAGTTTGGTGCAGAATCATCTTAATTGGCTTGCACAGAGTCCTGACCTCTGCCCAAAAGAACACCTTTGGAATTAATTATAGCATAGACTAAGACCAGGCCTTCTCGTCTAACATAAGAAACCAAAATCAAATCAATCAATCAATCTTTATTTATAGAGCGCTTTTCATACACAGGTGCATCACAAAGTGCTTGACATTTAAAAAGACATTAAAAACATTCTCGCCTGTCAAACCCTCCCACCCTCCCAATATATACAGTTACAGTATCACAATACTCGCATACACCTTCACTCCCTACCCTTTACTCTTCACTCACACCTTTGGAGTGAGTGTAGAGTAAAGCCTTTGGAAGAATGATCTAAAATTCTCACTTACATTCACCAAAATGCTATGGACAGCCTTGCCAAGAGAGTTGCCTGTCATAGTTCACAACTGGTTGGGGCGACATCACTATCATCATTATGGGATGTCACTTAAGTTCATATGCGATACCAAGCAGGTGACTGAAAACTTTTGGCAATATAGTGTATTATATTTCATATGTGTGGCGCTTGGTCGCTGCATAATAATAATATGTTTTTAATTCTCTGGATGACCCCTGCACTGTCTTGTCATTGTGGATAGATTCACAGCTCCAGGGTTCCAGTTTCTTTGCAGACGCATGCCGTGAGCTATGGCATTGCTCCGGGGGTATAGGCTGCAGTCGCATGGACGACCGGTCCCTGAGAAAAGAGGAGCTCAGAGGGGTGGGTGCTCAGACCAAGAGACACATTAAAAGTGACAGCGCCAAGCGAAGCCACACTATGCTGGATATGAAAGATTAACGGTGACCCCACCAGCTCCTGTCGCCCCATAACGGGTTTCAAATCAAATCACTGCACTGTGGATACTGGATAGTGTCGGCAATACCCTGTTATAGAATATTAGAGGGTCTTTTGATTCTTATTCTTGGTTGTTTGTACAGATGTGACTTTATGGCTAAAACCAGTTTACTCTAACTCAAAGAAGACTGCCTCCCTTATTCATCCCCAATCAATTCCAAATGGGTGAAATAGTGCTGGTCTCCTTTAGTTAACGCTCTGTGACTGAATTCTAAAGATGTCTGAGGTGTAAATATAGTGGCAATGGCTTTCTGATTCCCACTTTTGCTGTTTAACCTAAAATGGGCACTAGCCACCACCACCACCACCACCACCACCACCACCTCTGAACAAGATGCCCACAGGACATTCCAGCCTTAAAAACATACCGTGTAAATCAGTGGTTCCTAACCTTTATTTGCCTTGACTTGAGGTCAATGTGCTAAAATCATAAACTAATAAATGCTTTTCCTATTCTTTACAAAGACACAAAAAGCAGGCGTGGATAGCTGGCCAGGCAAGAAAGAAAGGCATTCTCTGCTACTGCATCCGTCAAGTTCTAGTTCTAGTGCAGGCCTTCAGTAAATAAGGAGTGACATGTTCACATATAGTGAAACGTATTCTTGTGTCCTCTAACACAGCTTAAGTCAACCCAAAGTCAGTTGTTAACTTTGCTTTTAAAATATTGAAATACCCTTTTGTTTCAGCTTCATTTTTTTAAATGACAAATAATTGCAATTACCACAGCTAAGTGTTTGCGTACCTCCAGGGCTCTCCTTACCACCGTTTAGGAAACACAGTCCAAAAATAAATAAGCTAAAGTGTACCACACTTGTATTGTAACAACCCGTAACGTTCCACTGTTACATCTAACTGTTCTTGGGAAAGCAGCCGCTGATCTCCACCACCTCGGGCCAGTCCTTATACATGTTTTTCTCCAGATCATTTACCGTCATCTGAAGACATGAAACACATTGGACTTTCCATCAGAACATTTTCCTCTCACTGCTTTATATCAAAATAGATGGCTTTTACTGACCCCGCAAAGAACAGACAGAATTGCAGTCAACGCGATCACTAACCTTTTCAAATGGGCTTTTTTCAGCCGCTCCTGGTGTCCCAGCGAACACCCAGTTGTCTTTGCTTTTTACTGTCTTGATCAAAGTGCTCCCCATGCTTTCTAAAACGTCCCTTATTTCGTCTGTCAGCCTGCCAAAAAGATATTTAGAAAGTGAATAAAAGGAGCGGGTTTTGAGATGAAAATGGTTGTTGTCTTCTTTTGACTAGCAGCTACTCACTTTGGTGTCACGTCATCGAATGTGGCAAGCAAAACAATCCTCCCTGGTTCAATCTTTTTGAGGTAGTTTATAATGTCTTCTGATCCTGTCAGAGAAGTAGCAAGTTATCAAAGGCTGAGGGTTCATTTAGTTATTCATAAGAATAGCATGGCAGAGAGACATGTCTTTTACAAGCTGTTACATGATGTTGTGTCAGGCTGCAGCCTCATGACAACTTGTATCCTTTAGGCAGTATATAGTTAGTCTAACCCAAACATTGACCAGTAAATAAGAGCGCAGAGGCTTATACACTAACAGATCATCAATTAGTAAGTGTATTAATTTCTCTATTGAAAAAGTAGAAAAAAGTATGTTTTTAACATTTCAGTGTCCAACTTACTACCACTCTTTGAATTGAGATATCCAAATTTATCCACGGTTCCTGTTTCCCCTGTAATAAAAATACATAGTAGTAATTGGTTGTTCTCAAACAGTACTGTAGCTTTCATTGTAAAGCCGTAAATAATAAACTTTAATCATAAATCCCGTCACTATGATAGACACATGATAGACAGTACAAGACAACAACTAACAAACTAAACTCACGCCCCCTTTCCAGGACTCGTAAGTAAAGACTTGACACGGACTCTCGGAATAGTGTTTAAAGGACAATTTTAAAGTTACTTTAAAACTGTGTAAGTTCAACGGAGGTAGGGCCCAGACGGCCGCTTAGGGCGTAGAAGTAGAGGTTACTCCTCCAATATAACCATTTTTTTAATAAATAGATACTCGTAATAAAATATAACAATGATTATCATATTAAAACAAAATAAAACTAGCCTTTTCCATATCCAAAGTGTGTGGATTTGGGGGGGAAAAAAGAAAAAAGCCTAAAGAATGTTATTTGGGTCAAGAAAATTCCGAAAAAGCCTTTGAGCTTGTGCACTAGAGAAACATACAGAAATACAGTGCCTCTCGAAAGCACTAATACAGTTGTGGTCAAAATAATAGCAGTGTGTTTAGAAACGTTAGTTAAGCACAAAATCTTCATAATAGATTTATTTCGATGCATTGGAAACATTGCCTATGGTTTTCTACATCAAAACATGAAGAGAAATGTATAATTTCTTCAAGTACTTTGTAGAACATTTAAAAAAAATGAACATTGGGCTGTTCAATAAAATAGCAGTGTCTGCATTTGTCTTTACAAGCTCAATATGTACTAAAAAAAGAAATTCCCCATAGGATTTAGCTTTCCTGTGAATCAAACTAATATTTAGTTGTATGACCACAGTTTATTAGAACTGCTTCACATCAGTGTTGCATAGAGTCAACCAACTTCTGGCACCTGTCAACAGGTATTCCAGTCTAACATGCTCCGACAACATTCCACAATTCCTTGGTTTTGTATCAGAAACTGCACTGAAAACCCCACAAGTTTTCTATGGGATTAAGGTCCGGGAATTGGGCAAGCCACTCCATAAAATTAATTTTCTTGGTCTGGAACAAAGATTTAGCTTGCTTACTGGTGTGTTTGGGGTCATTGTCCTGTTGAAACAGCCATTTCAAGGGCATTTCCTCTTCAGCATATAGCAACATGACCTCTTCAAGTAGTTTGATACAGTATATCCAAACTAACCCATGATCCCTGGTATTCGATAAATAGGCCCCACACCATAGTTAGAGAAACATGCCCATATCATGATGCTTGCCCCAATATGCTTCACTGTCTTCAGAGTGGACTATGGCTTGAATTCAGAGTGTGGGGGTCGTCTGACAAACTGTCTGCAGCCCTTGGACCCAAAAAGAGCAATCTTACTTTCATCAGTCCACAAAATGTTTCTCCATTTCTCTTTCGGCCAGATGATGTGTTCTTTTGAAAATTGTATCCTCTTCAGCCCATGTCTTTTTTGTAACAGTGGGACTTTGCGGGGGCTTCTTGCAAGTAGATTAGCTTCACACAGGCGTCTTCTAACTGTCACAGTACTCACAGGTAACTTCAGACTGTTTTTGATCATCCTGGAGCTGACCATTTGGAGTTCTGGCTATTGTTTGATCCATTCGAATGGTAGTCTTCCATTTTTCTTCTGCGTCTCTGTGTTTTTGCTTTCCATTTTAACGCGTTGGAGATCATTTTAGCAGTTTTAACCCCTCCATCAACCTTTTAACAAAATAAGTACTTCTGAACAATGTCTTGAATGACTCATTTTTATTCAGGATTTCAAAGTGAAATGCATGTATATGTATAACATGTGCTGACTTCCTAAAATAAGGGCCACCTGATTCAAACCTGTTTTTTCACTGGTATTATTTTGAACACACCCCTTTCAATTGAATATTCAACTACACAGAAGTAAGAGCATGCATACCATGAATGCTGGGTCTGTCTGTGTTTCTAAGAATCTACTGCACCTTCTGGTAAATTGTTGTCCGTGTAGTTCTATGTTTTATACCAAAAACTGTGAATAATCTGGTTAGTCATGTTGGACTGCTATTATTTTGAACACTACTGTACACCTTGAACCTTTGCACATTTTGTCATGTTTACAACCATAAACATAAAGATTTTATTTTGATTTTTTTTACTGAAAGTTCACACACAAGTAACAGACAACTGTAAAGTGAAAGCAAAATAATACATGATTCTGTCATTTTCAAAAAATAGAAAACCGAAAAGTCGGGCGTGCATAAGTATTCATACAGCATGACTTAATACTTTGTGGAACCCCCTTTTGCTGCAATAACAGCAGCAAGTCTTTTGGGGTATGACTCTACAAGGTTTGCACATCTAGAGACTGACATTTTAGCCCATTCCTCTTTACAAAACAACTCAAGCTCTGTCAAATTAGAAGGAGAGCGTTTGTGAACAGCAGTTTTCAGGTCTTTCCGCAGATTTTCAATAGGATTTAGGTCAGGACTTTGACTGGGCCATTCGAACACATTAATATGTTTGTTTTTAAACCATTCCATTGTAGATTTAGCTTTGTGTTTAGGGTCATTGTCCTGCTGGAAGGTGAATCTCCGCCCCAGCCTCAATTCTCTTGCTGACTCCAGCAGGTTTTCCTCCAAAATGTCTCTGTATTTGGCTCCATCCATCTTCCCAACTATTCTTACAATCTTCCCAGTCCCCGCTGAGGAAAAGCAGCCCCATAGCATGATGCTCCCCCCACCATATTTGACACTGGGGATGGTGCACTCAGGACAATGAAGTCAAAAAGTTCAATTTTTGTCTCATCTGACCAAAGCACCTTCTTCCACATGGTAGCTGTGTCCTCCATATGACTTCTAGCAAACTTCAAACAGGATTTCTTTTGGCCTCCTTTCAATAATGGTTTTCTTCTTAATGGTAGCTCCTCCAGAGTTATCTTAGGGCACTTGGTTGCATTTCTGACCAGTGCTCTCCTTGTTCGGTCTGTTAGTTTAGGTGGACGCCCGTGTCTTGGTAAGTTCACAGTGGTGCTATACGCTTTCCATTTCCAAATGATGGATTGAACAGTGCTCCGTGAGATGTTAATTTCTTGGGAAATCTTTGTATAACTTAACGCTGCTTTATACTTCTCCACAGCTTTATCCCTGACCTCTCTGGTGTGCTCCTTGGCCTTCATGATGTTGCTTAGTGACCAATACACTCTGACCATAGCTCTGAGGCCCTCACAGAACAGCTGTAATTATACTGAGAGTAGATTACACACAGGTGGCCTCTATTTAATGGTTAGGGCAAGGTGTGAACATTCAATTTAATGCACTCATAAAAATGCTGTATGAATACTTATGCATGCCCCACTTTTCACTTTTCTATTTTTTGAAACATAACAGAATCATGTATTATTTTGCTGTCACTTCACAGTTGTCTGTTACTTGTGTGTGAACGTTCAGTAAAAAGTAAAAGTAAAATCTTCATGTTTATGGTTGTAAACATGTCAAAATGTGCAAAAGTTCAAGGTGTATTAGTACTTTCAGGCACTGTATAAAAATCAATAAATCAATATTAATGGGTTTAAAAGAAAAATCTTTTTAACCCATTAAAATTTCCTTTAGAGTTTTAGCTTCTAATACATACCCATTATCATGAGTCATTAAACATAAATACCAATGCAGAGGTTTAGATAACATGTTTATAAAGCCTGTATAAAGAAGAAAAGATTTAGAGATAATAATAATTGTTTTCTTACTATTCACCACCACAATGTTGAATCCAGGGCCTACGTTGTTCATCACATGGCTCATCACACTGTGGAAGGAAATAAAGTTATTTTTTTATAAATAGCCAATCCGCCAGAAAGGCTTTAAATCAGTACATACTTTTGACCATCGAAACATATAGTTGGTCCGACAACATTTGCTGCGCCACTTTTGATGCGCACTGCAAAGCTATCTGGGGGGCAGTTTTTCTCCAAGCTGCATTTATTCCCCGGCACTGGAGTAGCTGAAACAACACAGTTCAAACTTCACCAGTCACTACACCGGGGAAAGATGATCACTCCTTATTATTGTGACTTACTTTGTTTTTCCTTGTACACAAAGTAATCCTTGCCTGAAATTAGAAATGACATTGATTTTGAAAGAGAATAGGGCGATAGAGTAAAATAAGACAAGAAATTTACCAAAAATATCTCTCGCAGTTTTGTGAACATCAAATGAGTTGTTGGCGATTTCCCATGTTATCAGCACAATAATGCCCAGAGCGATGAACTGCAATACCACTGTCAAATAAACATCAAGGCAAAAAAAGAGTAAGCTTCTACTATACGACTACATATTAGATTACATTTATATTGTATCAAATTCACCTCAAAAAAACGGCGAAAAGTAAAATATGTGACTTTTTAGGTTTGATTGGCTTTTTTACATCACAAAATGCTTTATAAATTAAAGCTGGCTGAGGCGGCAGGATATTGAAAAGCTATTTTTCCCAATTATGTGCAAACAAATCATAGGTCACACCCTTACTCAGTGCCCGAGTGTAGCTTTAAACAAAAAAGATATTTTTGTTTGTTTTGTTCAGAGACATTAACAGTTGATTTCATTAGCCGAATACAACACACATTGAAATCAAACAGTATTTCTGTCACATATTTGGAGTAAAAGTCAACTGTCTACCTTTATACCAAAGCTTTAGGTGCCTTACCTCCAATTCTCATTCTGCACGTATTAACAAATCCAATAAAACAAAAAAATAAATAAGTGTCCTAGTCAGATTACATTGACATCTGAAGCTCTCCAGGCGTGTCTTCCTCCTTGAATGCAAAACTTGTTTGAGTGCCCAACCTGAACCAGGATGCACACACCCACCTTACACAAACCAGATGATCACGTTTCACCAAAGCAAACAGTCAATATAACAAAGCCCGTAGTAATTGATACTGTTTCTCTTCATTTCAGTTGAGGGGAATCAGAGGTTTTGGACACGCCTGCCATAGGAAGTGAGTGACACATATTTTTAAAAACTGGGGGTTAGTCTTTTCAAATGGTCGGAGGGGTCCAAGAATGGGTCATCGGGAGGTTCTTAAACAATGAAAGTAGTTTGTGTCTTTTGTTTTGTGAAATTAATCTACAGAGATATAAAAGTTGACAAAGAGCTAACAAATATTTGTCAATAGCATTTGTATTTTCTTTTATTGTACAAGGTAAAAGATGAGATTAGTGCCTTAGATTATTTCATTGATATAACTCCAGCACTTTTGGAAAGGAGTTTAGACTTTGCATGAATAAAAATGTAAGCCTTCATATTGTGTTTAAGCTTGGGTCTATTTAAAAGATCTGTCTTGACTATTCATTAAGCTTATTTGTCTTGAAAATAAATAAAATAAGATCAAAACAAAAATCCAGATTGATTAATATGATGGGGACAGGGGAGTGCTATTACAAAACATTCAGGCACCACGGTCAGCATTACCGTGGGTTAAAGTCGCACCTTTATCGCAGCCTTCGTCCTGCTGTTCCATACCATTCAGCCTCTATGACGTTCTCCATAATACTGAGCAGTTTAATGATCACAGGTCGTTACACTGACTGACATGTTGGAGACATACTGTGAACGTCAGACAGCACTTTGTAGAGCAGGTGCCAAGTCACAGCTGTGAAAGCTATTGGATCTGCCTGTCTGTGTCTGTTATCAGGGATGTATTACACAGAATGAGAGGAACATGGATGTCTGTATAAAATGTAATAACTACTCCGTATGTCTTATCTACAGAATAAAACAGGCTGGAATATATGATTAATTTCTCAAGACAGTGTTTTTTGTGTATAGTGGTTTTTAATGGGTCTAAATTGTGTTTTTACACCACTCTTTAAATACTTCTGATAACATATTGTAATACCACTGAGCACCGCCAGAGGGACTTTGTGCACTACACAAGGCATTTTGAGTGTCCAGGGATTGAATGAGCAAGTGGAAAGAAATATCCAGGCTTTTCTGATAAAATAAGTCAACAGTGTTATCTACATATAGGGGGAAAAAATATTTTCAATATGAACTTGGAGAGAAGGATTCAATTCAATAGGCTATTTGAGTTGTATTGGGAGTTATCTAAAGAAATATCCACTGTTATCGGCAGCTGCAATGCTATTTTTAAAACTAAAGGCATGTAAATGGGCTGCTATAAAAAGCCCAAACATACAAATGCAGTAATGTCACATCTTCATCTCAAGATCAATAAAGAGTCTCAAATGATTAAAGCTGTCGCTATCCAGCACGTAATCATAGAAACCAATCGAAACAAGGTGATGTTTCGTAATGTGGCACCTGTCAACTTTGATGTCCAGTATGTGGATGGTTGGCTCTCATCGTATTCATAGCTATTATTACCATGTATAAGAGCAGAGAGCACATATTCCAAAGAGGACTGGTCCTACGGTAGATAGCTCTACACAGTACTAATCTATGTAATTGAAGGCATATATTCTGAAATGTCAGCTCTCAGCATGGTACTAACGACATATGCAACTAATAGCATCACGTGTCATGTCTATATAGTAGATCCATGTCATCAAGATGTGAGTTTTTTTTACTGCGTAAAAATAAAGAAAAAGTGCTTTACTGTATAGGAGATAACAGACTCTCCCAGTAATTCAAGTCGACATATGTTGTTAGATTTACATATACGTATATATCTTTTTTTAAACAGCACAGATAAAGATTTAAACCAATCCTTTTCAACAATAACAGTGTTTTGCTGCATTCTTCACAGCATCACTAGACGTCTTCAAATGGGATTGTGCCCAGAGAATGTTAACTAGCACTCTCTTCAAAATGCCATCCTTTCAAACATGTTTTTTATCTTTGAGAACTTTGTATCCATAAAGTCTGGGTTTCCAAGAAGAAATTATTATTTTTTTTTTTTTTGTGTTCTTGGATAATGGATAATGGATAATTTCCTAAAAATCAACATGCATTGTGCAGCCATAATGCAGGTCCCACTCGGGAGGAGCCTGGGATTTCAGGGGGTTTCTGGACTCTTGACTGGTCAGGTTTTGTGATATATTTTTTAGGCAAATCAAATGGTAAAATATCGTTACATAAGACTGAGAAAGGTATATGCATTTTAAACATATGCAGAAAATATGTCAATTTGCTATATGTCTCTCCTCCCCCACCTTTCACCTTGAGCTGTCCTGTCCAATAAAGCCTACAAACTCTGAAAACTATCAAAGTCAAGGACTATGTAGATAAGGTACATACAAATAGACTCTGCACTTGTGAATCTGCTACATTTAGTTCTCAAACATATCATATGCACATATCATGTGTTCATCATGTTTATTTCATGTACGGAATTAAATACAAAACTTAGTTTAAGAAAGTAGTTCCTAAAATGTGGTTTCTACATTCAGGCCTAAAGTGTATTTTGTATTTAATTGCTTAAAAACAGGTTTACATCAGCCCATTTTAATACATAGCCTAGATCTGTGACAAGGGAGTCTAATTTACACAAAATATTGTGATTAAATACAGAATCCCCAGTTAGACTACTGTAGTTGAGAACTAACTCCTGGCTGATTGAC
Source organism: Neogobius melanostomus (assembly GCA_007210695.1). NCBI lineage: Eukaryota > Metazoa > Chordata > Actinopteri > Gobiiformes > Gobiidae > Neogobius > Neogobius melanostomus. Next base: position 2,027,824 of record VHKM01000159.1, read on the forward strand.
TGCAGAAGTAACACTATTCCCTTAAAATAATGTGTATAAAACTAAAAGCTGCCCATTAATTGTGTGACTTAATATCGGGTAGTCATAAAGCCTACATTGAAAGTTAATGCATAAAGCATATCATGATTCATAAAATGTAGAGATAACACTGGCGGGAATGTGATTTGACGAATACAAATTTCGAAACAAAAGCACACAGTTCACGTTAATCTTCGCCTGGCTCAGCATGCAATCCACTTTAAATTTCATCTTAGAAGTTCCTGTCAACCAATAAAATGCAGTTTTGAGAAAACACAAGGAGGAGAGAGGGCGGTGGGTGTTTTAACTTGGTGCAACACATGACAGAGAGCAGTACAAAGCGCAAGTGTTCCGACCTCATCTGACTCCTCTCCCACCGCACTCGTCCCACCATCGCTGCCTTCCTCTGCCAGGGTGGCCCCTCGCTCCTCCTGTCGCTGCAGCAACGAGTACCTGTACGTGACGTCGCTGCAGAGAAACATGAGGAACAATAACAAACACTTACATGCCTAAAAGTCTTTATGCTCCTTTACTTATTTGGTTTATCTTCACTCCTCACACCCACACCGAAATATAGGCAAAGTGCATGAAGTGTCTTGCCCAAGGACACAAAGAAAGTATGCATAGTAGGACCTGAGAATGAATGCTCTAACCACTGGGCCACTATGATAGATTTTTATTTATTTATTTATGTTTTACAGATGAACAACCCAAAATGTAAGACCTAACACATTTCTTTTTCATATGACTCTATTCTGACTTTAGATCAAATTTTGGCTTTGCTTTACACCTTAGGAACTAACAGCCCACGGGTAACTCCTATTTCCCCATGACTTGCTTTAATGAAAGGTATTAAAGCGCACCATTGAACTTGCTTACTTGACTGGGAAGCAGTATTTCCGGATGATCAATACAGCAGCGGCTATAGCGGCAGCACAAACAAAGATTACTGAGGCAATCAGGCCGGGATGGAGCCGGGGCCGCACCTGAACAAAGACAAATGAGAGCAAAGTGATTTAACAGTGGGGTACAGTTAAAGAGCCCATAAAGCTCCCTGCATGATGAGTGGAGCTGATAAAAGGAATAGATGCAAGAATAAATGACAGCTTAATATGCAGCAGCAGCACTCAGGAGCACGGAGGTGTTTAACCCTGGAGAACAAGCACAGAGAGATCTGTGGGGCGCATGGACTGACAATCAATAAGAGAGAGATGAGTTAATTGTCCCTTCTTTAAAAAATAAAAAATAAAATAAAGTTCTAGTTGTAGTGCTGATAGACCTTTTTATTGAATTATTGGGATATTTTAAGGCACAGTGGTTAAGTTTTCCAGAAAATAGTTTTAGGGGCTTCCTCTGCATCTCTAGTTCTTGAGACTGATGGGTGCATGAACTCCTCCTCTTACCCGGTGTCAGGACGTGTCGTAAAAATACAGCAGTAGACAGTCTGTGGACACTACCAAATTTTGCAGTTATTCAAAAGTTAGGCGTTTTAATTAGCAACGTAAGCGAACATTTTCACACGATAAAAGGTAAACGGGATGTCACTGTCCTACAATGTCAAATCCACCATGAAAAGAAACAGTAGAAGCAGCCTGGGCCAGCGGCAGCTACAGTACAAAGATCATTTTTCACTGAGACCTACCTCTGTGGCTGACATCCCTGTAAGTATTTGAAAAGTATATATCTCGATTAAAATAGGCTCTGCAAACAGTTATACCTGTTACTTTGACTAAAAGAAACCCGATGCGCTTCCCCCCCCCCCCCCCGAGTTTATTTTTGCCGTTCATTAATTTCGGCCACGTTTGTTTACTTCCGGGGTTCGGTCACCTGGCGTTATGCCACGCCCACTAAGTCACTTGACAAGTTCAAGGGAATATGGCAAGTATATTTATCTGGTTATGAATTACATTAATATACTTTAGAGGTAGCACTTTTCGGCTTTAAGCAGAGTGGGTTATTTTCAGCCTATATAAAGTATGCAATTTTTTACTTCCTCTTCTTCAGTTGGTTATACTTTCTCTGTGAGTAAATCTCTGGCCTGTGACAAAAGCTGCATTGTGGCAAATGAAAAGATAGACAGTTAGTGTATATTGTAGCATATCTTATGAATGATTTATTTTATGTAGGCGTATGTTTTATGCTGTGTTACAGAAATAAGAAATCATGAGCCATTGATTTTAACCTTGCCCAGAGGACTAATTTGTAATACCTTTGTTGCTGACTAGTGAGTAAAGTGAAGAGCTATATTTATCGTTATAATATGTACAACAGAATTAGGTAAATCTATTTTGGTAAAACTACTCAAAAGCATTACTTACTGTGTGTGGTACGGTATGGTGCCTCCACCCCATCCTGCTATAGGAGCCTCCAACAGATATATTATTTGTGAAATCAGCTGAGATGATCATCGATGCTCAATGCCCTCAGCATCACAGCTGATACCATGCACCAGTCTCTCCAACATTCTGCCTTCAGGAAAAAGACGATGGCGACTCTGGGCAAGGTCCTGCTGACTGAAGGACCATTTCATTTTCAGATAGGCCACCCTTTGTTTGCACCGAGGGTTTGACAGTAACACAATTTAAATTCTCTGTATGTACCAGTTTCTGTATCAAGTAGAATTGACAATAAAGCTGACTTGATCGTTATTTTAGAATATATTTTTGGCTACCACTCTACCCTCCTGCCTAAGGATTAGTGCAGTGCTCAGTATGGGCATTAATTGGCTTTTTTAGTTGGAGTTGCAATAGTAGTACCAGTAAATGCGTTCAAACTCAATAGCAAGTGCTTAATGCATAAAACAAAACATGTTATTTGCAAACACTTGAAATGAAGCATAGATGTATTTTTTCTCTCCCTGCAAAAGCCAACACAGATACTTTTTGAACTCGCAAATGAGTTATTATCTTGTCAACAGCTCATGAGGTGTGAGGATGTTTTGGCAAGCCTGATTCAAACAAGAGAGAGTTGTTTGTTTTTTCTTGTCTTTAATAGAGCCAGTAGTAGTTAAAGTAACAATTCATCTTTGGAACTATTTTTTCTCATGTAGCTTTGCAATTGAACGCACACACCTACAGAATGTACACGAAAAAGGCATGAAGAAAATCAATATTACACTGCCAGTATAATAGAGATAGAGATGTTGCGGTGTCACAAATGTTTGCAGTGAGAAAAGGCAAAGCTCAAGGAACTTCTTTCAGTGGTTTACATATTAATGTTTTGCCCAGACTCCTCTGTCCTTCAGGGGAAAGATAACAGCCCTGAGTGAATGGGCAACAAACCGAGCTCAACTCCCTCCACAATTGTGACACTTAAAAAGATTCATTAACAGCTCAATAGACGAGCTTGAAAATCCACGGGACATTCATCTTCTGATTTATCCATTAGATATTTATCAGCTTGCATCAGGCGAGCTCATAGTACTTCCCCGACTTTGGATCAAAATAGCAGTTCAGGCAGGGATCATAGAGCAGATTTAGATACTCTTCTTCGTTCTCTTCAATCACACATTTATCCGCTTCTGGAATAGAAAAAAAAAAAAATCACAGCCACATTCAAAAGCAATTGTTCAAAAGACACATGTAAGCAGCGATATTCAAATATTTGACGTCTATGAAACAATAGCAACATCTGTTTTTTGGTACGACATGCCAAATATGAGAAAGCACCATTCTCTGTGACCTTCAAGTTGATTTTAAGATAGTATTCCACTGCCATTTATTCTCTCAAAGATCAAAATGCCCTATTTATGCTTCGCTACCACATTATACCGCTGTAAAGAGGTGCCCCTGTAATCCCCATTACTTACAGGCCTGGATGTAGTTGTTAAATTGACAGGCTGTTAAATGCTTTAAAGGTTATGGAGTGCCCCCATAAGGACAGCTTTATCTTATCAGAAGTTAGGCGACAATAATGAAAACTAATTACAAGACAAGTTGTGAAAGAGGTTTAAAAACGATGTTGTAAACCGAAAAAAGGTTTCGCCAATTAACCCTGTGGACGTGTATGGGGGGGAGCACATGTAATGAGTCTGTCTCTTCTGACCTATGGAGTTAGACAGAGGACACAGAGCACACCGCTTGTGGGTTTTGGCCCTTAATTAGAAATGGCTTCTCAGGGTTTTTTCGGCCTACTCCATTTGAAGAATGTAGTTAAGAATGACACTTGACTCATTAACTCAGGCAGGAAGGTTATGTTTTCATTTGCGTTGGTTGTTTTGTCTCTTGGACAGGAACGACAACAAAAAAATTGATGATTTTTAATATATTTTCAGGAGAGATCAGTGACCCACAAAATATTTTGACATCTTTGGAATTTTACGTTTTTAAAGTTAGAAAAGGTGACTGCATCGATGGGTCCAAAAAATGTAGTTAAGGGTGTACTTTATTGACCCATCCTTCGACGCCACTGGGAGATCAAAGATCAGTTACCAGTAGACCTAGAGAAGAGGATCCGAGGCACTCTGACTTTCAGTAAAAGGTTCTTTATCTTCTCTCTGTTCTCTTTTTAAAGTTACTTTATAGCCCTGTGAGCAATAGCCACAATGCTCCAGTCACATTGCTCTGAGTGTTATACTTGTCATTCAGATTGTATAAAGTTGGGTATCAGTCACTCGTGGTCACAAAAGGGCATCCAACTTATAAGACAATCCTGAAAATATATATTTTGAATGGAAATGTTTCTGCTTACTTCCTGTTGAGTAGTGTAGGTTAACAATGATTTACTGTCAAGGTTTTTACCTAACCTTTAATCCTTCTCCTTAAGTAGCCAATTGAGATTTTCTAGACTCTTACAGCTGGCCCGTTTAGAGAGGGCTATTATTTATGGAACATAGGTAATGATTTTAACATAATTTAGGTTGATGGGTGTGGTTTGAGCTCAGGCCTTTTTTATGTTTCCGATTAGGTTCATTAGGTTACTTTTTTTCTTATAGCCAGACCTTAGTGTTAGTTTCGTACCCGACGGTTTCGGCTACAACTGTGGCCTTCCTCAGAGGTCGTCATGTGGTGTTGCTGTGACGTGTCTGATCAGCTGATTTAAACAGTTTTTGGCACTATCTTCCTGCTTGTAGTACCAGGCTGACAGTGCCATCTGCAGTCCGACTTCTTCAGAACTGTGTCCCAGGTGTGGGAAAGTTGGTACGCCCCCCTCGACCCAGTTCACAGTCTGTTTTATGTTTATTGTTGTGGACAAGGTTGTATGTTTTTACCTACTCACAGTGAATGAATTTCCTCATGGGGCAATAAATTATTTCCTACTACCAAACTAAATACTAAATTTAAAAGAAAATAAGATTTACAAAATAGAAAATCTGAATTAACATCAAGCAATTAAGAACTATTGCAGCGCTATTTGTTAGCATCGCATTAATGTTAGCCCTTGGCTTCAAGACTAAACACAAGCATAAAGCTATTTGTGGACACTTACCATTTGAAATAGTGTGTAAATCTGATGTGTAAATGAGAATACTGCATGAGTAAATACTGCGCAAATTTCTCTAGTGCTGATTCTTTTTTGCACATTTGCACATTCATAAACACAGAAGTCACCTCTGGGCAGCTTTAAGTTTTAAACATGTTGTAAGTGATTATCTGCCTGTATGTTTTCTGTCACAAACTATTTAAATATTTACTTATTTCTTTTAGCAAGACATGACTAACACTTCCTGTAAACAAGGATAGGAATCAGTTGTTCCCCGGCCTATAGGAAGTCTATTACAGTAGAGACCAGTGAAGGAAGATGCATGTTTTTTTGTGGCAGAATGGATAGAGCATTAACCAGTGACCTAAAAGTGAATTTGAATCTATACACTATAGTTATTGTAAGAAGGCTTATAGAATAATAGCAGCAATATGGGCCATCTCCGTAATTCTTCGTGGTCGCTATACATATTCTCTGTCAAATGTTTTCACTGCTATACCACTGCATAAAACACAATAAAATGGTGCTTGAAGGCAAAGATAAAAAAAAACTCACCTTCAACGAGATCTTTCCGATTGTCCCATGTGCGTTCTGACCTTCTGTGCTGACCGGGAGCCATAATCGGAGGGCTGAGCACGTCCATCCACTCCCTGGAGACAGCAGCATAAAAGACCATCGTCATGACTGTATCTGCCATTACACTAACCATCCCCGCGCTCTCACGGCACATCATAAAGACACTATACAATATTCTAACAATAACATCTCCATCAGTGGACATTTCAGAGAACCATCTGAGCATCCATTGTCCTTGAACCACTTGGGCAGGAACACTTAGCCTCAAGGCCTCTTAGTTTTACCTGAAGCATCATTTATTTAGGCCTGAGAGTGTCCATGCCGCGGCCATAGCAGGGGTCCTAACCTTGTCTGTGTGGAGGAGGGCAGGATTTCCTTTCTCTCTAAATTAGTTTATTCCCCTTGTCATAAAAGTACAGTGTCTCCGTCTATAGATCATGGACTGCTTTGTACAGGATCAGGTTAGCGGCAAATTCTTTTATACGGCAGCACGGAATGACATATAAATAAGAGAGGGGGAACAGGCACAGAAAGATGAATGAACAATTGTGTGGTAAGAAATGCACTGAGATGGGAAATGTGATCTGCGCAACCTGGATGCTTTCAAACAAAGTGAATTTGCAGTTTATTTTTCACCTTGAGTCTTTTTTTTTTTAAAGAAAAACAATCAAGCCAATCAAACGCTGTTCTAGGCCTACTTGGCTGTATCCAAAAACCTACTTACTTCACAAAAATAAAAAACAGAAATACTAGTATTACTACAAAAATGGACACACAGTTCAAGGTTTTCTCTGTCAGCACTTAAATGAAGGATGGTGAAGGTGAAAATTATGTTCTCATTGTGTCTAAAAGTTGAGTGAAAATATACAAAGCATTGTTGAAAGGACATTTATCTAAAAGGTGAATATGGCAGGTTGGGGCATTCATTAACTTACAAATTATGATCAGGTTTTCGCCCCAGCAGTACCCAGGATGCAGGTTCAAAAACAATCATACAAGTTAGCTGAAAATAAAAATAAAAGACTGTCCTTGTAGGATAGTTGTGTGGCCTTTGATTAGACATCTACTAATTTGCAATCACATTCAGTTACAGAGACTAGAATCTTCAATACAATCGAATATACAGTGCACTATTTGATGGCAGCCTACTCTAGTATAACAGTATCAATACCATGCTTGATGCTGCCGATACTCGTGGGAACAGAACAATTTAACTTAATCATCCATTTGTGGGCATTGGGAGAATTCGATACACCAAATTAAAAGCTTATAGCAAATATCCTTTGTGATATGAAACATGTATTGGCAGCGGATTCAGTGTGAAGTAATACTATGTCTTGGGGCGTGAGTGTAAGAAGTGGGTATGAAAACGCATTGAGAAGTCGAGAAGGCTGATTTCTGCTCATTAAAATTAAACACTTAAAACATGTAAATGAGGCACAAAAACATGAGCAGAACCAGCAGAATAAAAGATACGTTGATTAATTTAGTTCAAAATGACTTTGAAAATCTTCTGTTCCAAAGATGAGAGCCTTTCATTTTAACAAAGGTATTCATGCTTCTGACATCTCTTTCACTGCGAACGTCAGAAAACTCAAAAAGGGGAGTGATACAAAGTTGCAATTTGAAGCTGTATTTGACAAGAGTGAATAATTCTTGGGTTTTAAGCACATAATAATGAACGTACCAAGTCGAACTATGATGAATCCATTACTTTTATGTACCGCAATGAAAATGTGAATTTAGGATTTTACAAGCCATCAAGGTAAATTGATCCGGTGAACACTCACATTGCTACAGTATAATAGACACCATCATCTGTCTACTTTGTGAACAAAGAAGAAAAGCTGCTCAAAGTTATTTGGGTCTCAAATAAAAACATTAAAAGAGAACTTTAAAAAAAAAAAAGATGGATGCAATGGTTTGACACATCCGTGCAATTGTGGCAGTCAAACCCACTCAGACAGATCTTTTCTAAAAACATATCCATTGAACGCTTCAGTGACATCCTCATTTTACATCTGGTATGCAAACCCAAAAGCATCATATACAAAGACAGAAATGTGAGGGGAATAAAGGGGACAAGCAATAAAAAACAGAAGACCTTGCAGTGTTGCCAGGATCCTAAAAAAGCCACGATAGAAAGCACTGTCAGGCTGTTTGTGAATGCAGCGCCTCAAAGAAAAACAAAGAAAACAGCGACAAATCCTGTGCAGCTGCTCTTCAATATGTAAATGGCGCCTCGGTTCAAAGTCTAATTTCAGAAGTACAGCTGTGAATCCTGAAGTGCTGCGAGAGACAAGTCACAGGAACCAAGCTCTCAGCTGCTCCTGATGAGCAAAGATGAGTTCCAATAGGCAGGACCGCACCGAACATCCAGTGGTCGTGAGAACTGTGAACTTCTGGCATTTGCGTCAGGAAAACCTTTTTTTTTTAAAGAGTATTTATTTCAGTAATTGGGTTTATTCAAGTAAGCCATGGATAATAGTTATTAGAGAAAGAAAAGAAAAAAAAAACGAACAATGCCCAAAAGGAGTAGGCTGAAGCAAAAATTCGTACTTATGCCTACCCCAAAACTTTGTAACAAGACAAACACGTCACTCCTATTTTAGCTTCTTTGCACTGGCTACCTGTACGTTTTTTTATTTTTATTTTTAATTTTGTTGTTTCTTTTTAAAGCTTTAAATGGACTGGCCCTCAGTACAGTACATCACAGACCTCATCCAAGTCTACACTCCGGCATGTACACTGAAGTCTGAGGGCAAGCTCCAGCTCGAGGTTCCCCTTTTATTCAAGTTCTTTTAATACCATGCGAGTTGTGTGGTCCTCTGTGTCATTTATTTATTTCATCTTGTTTGTTTTATTGTGCTATCCACTGTTTTCACTTATAAGTTATTTTATTGTTTTATCTATTTTATGTCTATTTATGTTTTTACGTCCTATTTATTGTTTTATGTGGGTTTTAGTGTTCAATTGTTTCACTTGTTTTATTGTTAATATTTTTTTTATTTCTTTTTTGTGGTGGACCTAATTTGTATTGCATTTGTTTATTGTTTTTATTAGAGCTGAAACAACTTATCGATTAATCGACAACTAATCGATTATTGAAATAGTACTTTAGTAATCAATTAATCGTTTTCTTGTAAACACAGACTCAAATAGAGCAAAAATGACATGCATATTATTTATTTTGGATGGAGACCTACTTTGTTTTAGGGTAGTTAGGGTATGTCGTGTGTTGTACATTGAGAATTACATTAATATCTGTCTGCGTCTCAACCAATCAGAAAGCAAGATTAGCACTTAGAGCCTCCAAAAACACTCACTCTAAACTCACTTTGGCTGTAAAAAGTACAATTTTTATACACCATTCACAGCCAAGCAATTCATTGATTCATCGTAAAAATAATTGGTAGATTAATCGATAACCAAAATAATCGTTAGTTACATCCATCCATCCATCCATCCATTTTCTTCCACTTTTCCGTTGCCGGGTCGTGGGGGCAGCTGTTGGAGCTGCCTAAATCACACTGCACCAGCCCCTATGGCTCCTCCTGCAGATGGTGGGTCCACAGAAGGACGGCCTCATGGTTCTAACCGGGCCTGTTGGTCTCTCATAAGGGGCTTCTGAAGCGCTCTTTGTCTGACCCGTCACCTAGGACCTGTTTGCCATGGGAGACCCTACCAGGAGCACGAAGCCCCCGACAACAGAGCTTCCAGGACTATTCAGGCGCTCAAACCCCTCCACCACGTTAAGGTGGCGGTTCCAGGAGGGGTCGTCAGTTGCAGCCCTAGTTTTTATGATCTCATGTGCAGCACTTTGGAAAGTTTTTTTGTTTTTTTTGTTTAAATGTGCTGTACAAATAAAGTGGATTGGCTTGGAGAGTATTTGGCGATCTGATAATATGGTGTTCCCATTCTAGCATCGACTGCCTCTTGCTCGCCTTAGTCTAGTGTGTGTGTGTATTTTACATTATATTGATTTTGAGTAGAAGTATAGAAAGTAGCATGGAAAAACAGATAGGAGGCAACAACAGCTGCAGCCCTGATTTCACCCGTAAGCAACTTCACCAATCATAACAATCATAATAATCATATTGGACAGGATGAATCACAAACATTATTTATGTAATTATAAATGTAAGCAACCCATGCCCAGCCCATCCACACGCAGTTATTATTATCTATAACTGCGTGTGGATGGGCTGGGCGAATACAAGTTCTCATTGTATTCTAGAACGAGCACGTTTTTGTACATATGTTCAAATGAAAATAGCACACGTTTTCTTTTATAATATTTTGCCATTTTTTATGAACCCCAAGCAACAACATTCACAATTAGAATCAATAGAATATGACTTTCACTTTGATCCGAACTCTTGAAACACATTCCCTTTTCCAACTTCTAATTCATGGGTGTGCTTCTGGGTATCGCATGTTTATGAATATCATTCTGCCCTTCAAGATGTAGCATGTTTTCTCCCCCCCCCCCAGTATCGCACAAAAAATTCACAAGGGAATTTATGCATGTTCAAACCAGCGAACCTTGCTTTTCATCAATAAATCACGAGTGCGAGGAAGGAGGTGGGTGCATAATCTCAAGCAGCCGAATCATGATGCAACCTCTTTGTCTCCTTTTGTAACGCGCGGCGGGCTGTGTACACTACAAAGACATGGAGACGTGTGTGCGAGGACAGCGTTTCAGTGGACATGGCGGGACAGTCCAATGAGAGAGAGATCCGATTCAGGAAAGGGGAAAGGGAGTCATTGAGCATTGTTTCATGTCTACTTTACAACCACTTTACTCAAATAGGTTGAGATACACGTTCTAGATAGAGGACTGGCGCCAATACAACTCTTGAAATCTCCGAAAATCTACAAATGTTGAACCTCATGATTACCTGCCATGTTAATTTTAGTTGAAAGTCCTTTTAACAGACCAACATCACATGTTGTCACCACTTGGCAAATCTTTTCAAGAAAATTATAGGTGTTGGCATAGAAGACAATTCACCATTGTGCCAGTTTTTGTTTGTTTGTTTAGGCTCAGTGATTACAATTACAATATTAACCATGAACCAAGTGCAAAAAAAATCTCAGTTTCAAATGATAGGCTCTATAGATTGTTGTGATGGTGCGTGTTGTGAACGCAATTTATAAACAGCCGGCTCAGGAAGCATTCATGTCCCTCTAGTTATACCTATAATGCCTGATACTGAAAATGATCACTTTTCTCAGAACATAAATAAATCTATGCTCATGCTTAAGTGGCTGTACCTTTATGCACCATCGGAAATGAATGGAATGATCACAAATATGATTGAGAGATGGCAGTTGTTTTGTAGAGTGTCACTAATATATACAACTTATGTGTTATGCCTTTTTTAGATTTTGTGCAACGGCTACTCAGTGTAGAATTTTCCCAATTGAATTAGGCCATGAGACGGGACCCCAAATTTGGGCTACCGGTACCATTTTGAGGGATTAAATTTCCTTTTGATTTTCATGAAGGTACATATCTCTAGTGTTGGAAAATGTGTGATAGCATCCGATCCATGGTAGTTTTCATGAGAAATCAACACTTTTATCATCCCATCTCAATATACGGTGTTCAGTGACTACTAGAGATAAAAATGCCTCTATAATCCAAGTGGTTGTTCTCTTCTTTTGCAAAGTGCAGGATGTTGCAGACCATCAATAACAGAACCAACATTCATTGGCTTTTCAGAGAAACTGAGTAGTTAATGGCCTGTCAATCATTATAATTTGCTGTGTAATCTTAAAAAAAGTTAACTCTACCAGATCGATTAGGTGAATGGTTGTATATCTCCGAAACAGGTTGTGATGGAGACTGTGTTGTTTTGCATTGAAAAGAGCAATGTCTGGGCTTTAATATGATGTGTCAACCACCTTTCTAGGTCGCTGGGGGGCTGAGAAACGTTATGTTGAAAATCGTGAAAATCGTTCAACTGAGCATAGTGTATGGTGACATAGTATGATATTATCTGATCCCATGTTTTTTCTAATTTGGATTTTTTTCATGTTATTCTATACGATTTTGCCTTGTGCTTGCAAATACTAGCAGCAGGACTTAATCCAAAGGCAGTGATTCCAGCATCCATTAAGGCACATATCTTCACCAATCCAGCATGGGGCAGCAGATATTGATCGACTAGAGGAGACAATTACTGGAAAGGACACATCACACATGGTTAATGGCATAGCAGTATAGGCAAAGGTGTATGGGGTCTCTGAACTTCCATGAGTTGAAAAGCTACAGTAGATTTCAATTGAGGCTGAACATACTACTTTAGATGCTTATGTGGCTGGAGCACGTGTTGGACCACATCCACTCATGGAATGGAATGACCATGCCCAAGAGATGAAAGAGTCGAGCCAGACTTCCTCAGTGCAAAACATGGTGTGGATCCTTATGAGGCAGCCACAAGCTGAACATCAAATTGTCCCAAGCTGGACTGGTTTCAACATAAAATAAAATAATCCTTTATAGATCCGTGATAAAATAATCCATGACAAAGTACAAATCTGAGAGGGTGTAGTAGCACCTTACCACAATAAATGTGCCAGCTACTGAAGAGCACTGTGTATGAGATCTTTAAGCAGTCTGACCTCATTTGTGAAGAGTTGCATCTGGATTCAGTGGTAGTTGTCCTAGAGTCTAGGACAAAGCCCTTTATGCGGCCAAAATTGCTTGGATGCAAAAAGAACAATTCTGTGGTCTGTGGGACGCCTGCTGTGATCTTGGCTCCTCTGCTGAGGGACTCCTTCGACCCTTGATCTCTATAGTCTGGATCTCTCCTTCTGTGGTTTCTCTTTTCTCCCCCTGGGTTTTTAAGTTTTTCCTCGCCGTGCTGGAGAGCCTATGGACAGGGGACACTCACGCTGCTCCTCATCACCTGCTGCTGACATTTAATTGGACATCATGTTTATGTTTGCGTGGATACTTCACTTGCCTGGACTTTACATTGTCTTATTTACTGTTTTGTTTAATTGCCTTAATGTTTAGTGCAGCCCTGTGAGGCAAATCCTGTTGTGATATTGGGCTATACAAAACCATGGATTGATTGACAATTCATACAATCTGCAATGCATTGTCTATTCTTGGGAGGAGATTTCAGGATGGTGGGCTCAGGGATGTTTGCATTGAAGCTGGCATAGTTGCTGAGGGACCCATAAGTGGGGTGATGGATGGGAAACACTATTACTGTGCAGAGTACACAAGTGCATTTATGAAGCCATGATGAGACTGGTCAGAATTCACTAATCAGTTTGAGACCAGACTAGCAATTTTGAAAAAAATGTATTAGGTCAACTCCTTTTTAGCGCAGGCGGTTGCTTTGGCCAGTTGTTTGACATTCAGTTTTGAACAGTCCACTTGTATCTGGAGGTGTTCTAGACCTCCGCCGTAGCAATGGAGATCTCTCAGCTTGCTGGATAGCATATCTGGAATTTGTGGAGGATGTAGTCCTTGGTCTTTTAACAATCCTCACATGAAGGAATTTGGACTTTTGACATCTTCTCCTACTCCTACCATGGTGTTTCACCTATGACAATGTGAACTACGCTCAATATCTGTCTTCATGTTATAAAAGGTGTTGAAGTTTCCTTTAGAGATGTTGCCAAGTCTTTTCAATGGCACTGAGACAGTGTGGACAGAGCAGCCGAACCTAATCTTATTCTGAGTGAAGGAGTGAAGTAAGTCCAAATGCAGGGATCTGCTCATAGAGAACTCTTTTTGCAGCTGTCGGTGATGAGTGCTTTAGAATCGCAGCTTAGGGCAGTGAGTTATTCCCAAGTCTCCAGTGCCAACAAGAAGCTGATGGTTGAAATCTTCTCCATGCCACCCATGCAGTTGAAGAGGGGTATAATGCTGTTGTTACCTGCTCGGAGGACACAAATGTTTTGGTCATGTCCCTTGCTTTCCATGACACAATTTGGGCACCTTTGTAAGATAGAAAGCCATCAGCTTCCACCATGCCGAGACTGCTTAGTGAAGCATGCCCAAAGAGCTAACTACCAGGCTGTATTATGGAGGAGAGGCAAGGGACCCTCAAGCACCTAGCCATGGTGGTCATGGATTGAAGATCGAGTCTGTGAGATGAGTTGACCAGCTGGTAGTTCAGTGGATGGATAGCCAACCAGCATATGAAGCTCAGTTAGATTTATTGGCCTACAACTGTCCAAAACACTTCGTCCACTACAAATGCAAATGGACTCAAGTGCACGGATATGAGCCAGATATTCAGAATCAAACATGTTTTAGAAACTGATGAAAGTGATGATGAAGTGGACATGAGGAGTCATTCCTATACTAGATGTGACAGATGTATAACCACAAATCAAAGAGTAAATAAGTACAGTGGGTGAAAATGTATCTTTTGTAATAGGTTAAGTAGCATGAATTGCATTCTTTGTGTAAAACAATGGCATAGCTATTAGAGTGGGTTGTCTCATGATCGGAAGGTCAGGGGTTCGAATCCCAGCCCCTGAAGAACACTGTCGTTGTGTCCTTGGACAAGACAATTCACTCTCCTTGCCTACAGTGTCTGTGTACATTGGTGTATGAATGAGAGAGTGAATAGTGACTAGTTCCTTGCTGTAAAGCGCTTTGGGCCTGAGGAATGTAGAAAAGCGCTGTATAAGTTGAGACCATTTGCCATTTACCTTAAAAGGTTCATTTAATTCTTGTTAAATTTGTTGTAAATAAATGCCTTTGCTCATGATCCAAAACTTTCTCAAGACCAGACTAAAAATTATTTATCTTCTGACAACGCTATGATTTAATGTATGCATGGACCCTACCGCTTACTTGTTCCCAAAGGCACATAATGTCGGGTTGGAACCCTTTAAGAAAACTCTGTTTCATGAATACTTCTTTAATAAAGCGACATATATGGCAAATCTCGGGCATTAGACAGACATTATTGTAAAATGCCACCAAGTCAGAGTTCACTTAACCCTTTTTCTTGTGATATTTGAAAATCATCCACCATATCCAAAAACTACCTTGAATCTAATGCTATCACACATTTTCCAAACACAGGGTCATATATCTACACAAAAATCACCATGTGGTTTAATCCCTCAAAATGGTACCGATTGACCCTCCGTCTCACGGCCTAAATAGAGTTTGAAATTTACAGCAAATATCGTAGCTTTGATGGTGAATGAATGGACATTTTGAACAATGTATGATTCATTTTAGTAATTGACTTTCAAAGAAAAGAGTGACATTTCAAGCATTGTACAAGCCATCAGAGCTATTCTTGTAGGGCACAGGCACTAGATGTACCATAAATGCACCTTAGAGAAAGTAAACATAAGAAAAGTACTTGAGGTTTTTTGTGTATTCTCAAAACCACTTCAAAACCACATAAACACATTTTGATCTGACATCCACATGGTCATGTTTTGGGTAAAGAGGAGTTGTTAGACTAACTATACAGTAGTAGGTGTCGCAACAATGATGATAGTACCAGTGATTATAGCATCGGAGGGAAAAGTTGTGTTGCAATGGTAATTAATGGTAGTAGTGGCCATAATGCAAATACAGCAAACAAATCCACTATTCTGAACATTAACATAAGCAGGATATTTCTTTTTTATATTCATTATAAACATTACCTCAAATGTGTTTCATACATGAGAAATCTCTGGGCCCTGTCAGTCCACATGTTGGAACAATACACTAAGCATAAATGACTTAAAGTGATAGTCTGTAAGATTACAAAGTGACGATTGACTGGACCTAACAGGCTGGTCCACAGGAAAGTTCATCTGATTGGTCAGGGACTGGCCGAGCATAAGCAGCTGAAATCAGCAAAGGGAGAGACTTAAAAAAAAAAAAAAAGATATTCATGATACTTATGCCACGTGACATTTCAGACTAAGGCAGACTATTTGACTCTGTCAAATGTGTAAAACATTTAAATGTACAGACTCGTACTCTAAATACCAGCACACTGGAATTCCTTTGTAAGATGTTTTTCAGCTACTTCCTGGACTTTGTTTTGCTTTTAACCAGTGAAAAGACGATGCAAGGTCAGCGTGCCTTGTGGCTGCCTTGCATTATGAACTACAGAGGCAGCTGCTGAGAAGAAACCAGCCCTTGCTTCATCAATGATAGATTTGGGGACAGAGAGGTAGCGCTAAACCTGTACATCAGAACTAAAAGGGACTTTTTTGAGTTTCTAACCATGTAATAATGTTTCTTGATTAAAAACCAAAATAAAACATACATACATACATATTAATACATTTCAGCACTGAGCATTCCTCTTCCCTGATGTGGTAGTGGCCTGCTCAATTTTTTTTTTTAAATAAAATAAAAACATACATTATCCATAGATGGGGAAAAAATTAAAATACCTATGCTATAGATGTCCAAAAGAAAAAAATACCTGGATCAAGCAAATGAAAAAAACGAACTTCTTGATACTATTTATACATTCACCTGAGAATAAGGGAAAAGGGGGTGTCAAAAATCACCTTTGAAGTTAAGAGACAAGTTGAATAACAAATGAAAAATGATGTGAGGGTGAAAATGTGGTAATGGCAGTTAAGAGGACAAGAAGCTATACGACTCACACCCTGTTTGTTTGTTTGTTCTTAAAAGCAGATAAGCCACATCCATACTGCGCACTGACAGCTGACATTTAGCCTAATTCTTCAGTCACCGCTTTGCATCTGATTAGAGAATTTCCTGCTGGATTCTATGTACCACCCATAACAAATAAATCTAATACAAAGGTAACAAGGGCAATGGATGCATCATAGATATACCGATATATAGTCTTCTGTTCTGGCTGATGGGTAAAACATTGAAATGCAACAATTACTAGACTATTAAGCACATTTTCTCCAGTTTGGCTTTACCCAAATATGAAAGGCTCTTGAAAAAAGTGTCAAAATAGCAACAAAAATGAGACGAAAATGAGGATGAACAAAAGAGTGTCAAAAACGTGGGGAAAAAAACTATGAAAAAGTGATAAAAAAGTTGTGAAAGTGCAACAAAAAATCCACAAAAGAGCAACAGAAAAGTGACAAAAAAGTGACAAAAACGTTTTGTCGGTCTTCGCTTTCAAATGAGGTGTTACACTGGCCTAGAGGCTGTGAGCTCCCGTCGAGAAGCTTTCAGATTAGGTAAAACTGAACTGGAGAAATGCGCTTGGTTAAGGCGGGGGTTAAAAATGCATTTTTCCGGAGTTATACTTTCTGGGTATGGTATTTTTTTTTGTGGTGACTAAACAGCCAAAATATACTAATCGTTGTAATAGTACCATAGTGATCTTAGTTAGTAGACCACAAGCAGCAGTGAAGGAAGTAGCAGTACCTTTTCACTTTGTGTAACTGCTACTAACAGCAATAATACATTTGTAATTTGGAACTTTTTTAAATCAAAGCAATCACTTTGAGTGAGGAGTTGAATACAATTGTTAATAACTTCTTGAAGCTCCTCTCCTTCATATCACTGTTTAAAAGGGAATGCATTTACCTTGGGTTTGAGCTCAGCAGGGGTTTCATCTCCTTTTGATAGTGGTGACCCTGATGGTCAGGCTGCATCAGACAAAGAGGCAATAGAAAAAACATAGTTAAATATTAAATCATTTCTTAAAAACTAAATTTCTTACATTATTAGAGCCAAGTTGTGAGGTCTTATATGTTTGGTAGAGATGCTTCACCAGTGTGCGTGTGCATATTACATTTTAAGGATAAGTATAAGAATAAAGCCTGTTTTAACAGGGGTAGACTAAACAAGGTCATGGGTTTATGTATTTATTTATAAGGTATTCTTACTGACATTTCAGTCTTTAATAAGAACACAGTCTGACAACATGGGAGAGAAAGGGTAACATTGCAGTAAACAGCCACAGCCATGATAAAACCTTGTTCAGTTTTCTGATAAGCTTCAACCCGACACAACCTCATTTTAAAGAACATGATCCATTCCTCCCCAAATCTGTTTTGATACGCCACCATTATGGTGTATTTGTGACACTGGCAGCAGCGGTCTGTGGGCTGTGTGTAATGAGCGACCTTTAAGAGCGCAGGATGGGAATATGAGATAAGAATGGTTTCAGTAATATTCAGCTCAAAGAAACACGAGTGCTTAGCCTCTCCATCTTGTCAAGGCTAAGGACCATATTATAGCCTCAGGAGGCTGCTTAAGTCTAGTGCCTGTTTAAAGGCTATTACATTACATGACTTTGATGAAGAAGCAGTCACACCAAAGCTGCAGCCCCAGCGATGCTTAAGCAAATTTTAGCTATCTGTGCGCTTCAGTGGCTTCTCTACAAAATCATTGTCTAAAAATAAGACAGGAGCTTAAAAGAGGGCCTGGTGGGACTGTGCAGGTAATATATGCTGATGATGATGATGAGGCTCTAGTGCAGAGCCCGATGAATTTATTACACTAAATATTCAAATTGCACAAAATGTCTCAAAAGGGTTGTGAGCTGTTAACAGAAGAACATTTTTATATTTTACCATTTTAACGCCACCAAAATTTGTTCAGTTGGTATAATGACATGTTACAAGTCACTGGAAAATATTGTGAGAAAAATATATCACATAGTTGAACAACTAAAAGCACTGATCTGCTCTTGTATGCTACGGGCACATCTTGATGCAAATGGCCAAAACAAAACAAAAAACTGCCAATCAAAACAACTAAATATATTGTATCTAGCAATTGGGGTCAAAATTGGGTGATCTGTTGTAGAACTACCTCACCAAAATGTTAGAATTTCTGCTGACTTTATTCATTTTATTAAATACTGTTTCTGGCAAACACAATATTTAGGGATAACGGCGTTACTGAAACACTACACTGAGTCACTGATGTCGAGGTCAAACAGTATAGCCAAGAATAACCTTACTATTTCTATAAAATTGAACAATGAAATAAGAGTCCCAGTAGTACCGGATTTTTCTTTGGACGCTATAAATTTTGGTACATTAATGGACATCTCTATCTGCAGAATGAGTTATAGACCTAAGTTCAAATTCTGTAATAATCGTGTTCTCTGGGGATGGTGAAAAAAGGACAAAGAGCCAGGTAAGACAATGTTCTTTTGTAAGTGCTTATGCAAATGTACCAAAGATCGCAAATGACCTTCAACATATGATGTAAAATGTAAGATATAATAGAGAACATGTTAAATATTATGCTAGTCGCCAAGCAGAATTGCAGGGAAAGGGCAAAAAGGAATAATATATGAAATGTTGTTGTCTTTTTGTCAAGGGATGCTGAAAATGCAAAACTGTACCACTGTAGTTTCCATCTAAAGTTTCCATTATAGTATAGCATAAAGCTCAACATCTGTATCAATACACAGACCATAGAGTTGTGTGTCCATGTTGAGGTGTCGTCGCTGCTCACGCTCAGGCTGACGTGACACTGGTGGATCTGGGAGTCACTCAGAGCCACTGCGCTCTCCTCTGCTTCGTGTTCTCGCTTCAGACTCGCCAACATCCGCAGCTCCTCGTCGTCCTGATGTGGCTGTACTCGGTCCAATGCAAGAGCGTCGTCAGTGCCATTGCATGATTCAACAATCTTGTCCCCTTCATCCTATTGATTAGAGAAGAAGCGAATTTTCGTTGTTTAGCACCCAATTGACTTACAGTTTGTCCCAGTGACACTGAAGGAACGATCGAATGCATTCATAAAGTACCTTAACCTTACAACAACTATTACTACTACTATTACAACTTCAACTACCATTACAGCTATATTATCAAATTCATACTGTGCTTTTAGGTCCCTCAGGGATATTTTACATGAGAAAATGAAAAAAAGGCAATATATTATGGAAAGATCTTTTTGAAGACAAAGGTTTTGAGCAGCGATATTGATACTGTACATTAATTGCTATTACCACATGTAGCCTATCAAATGTTTGTGATAATAAAAATAGGTAGAGCTGCCTGATATAATGTACTGTGCCATAGACTCGTTGATACACTGTTCTGACACCTTTCACTCAAGAGCCGTATTCATATGGAGCTTGCGTTAAGCCTCAGCTTGTCTGGATCAGACCGCACAGGACAGCCTTTGCTCCCTGCTTGCATCACCAGTAGCTGGTTCATCACTCTTCATTGGACCACTTTTGATGGATTGAACCCATTGCAGAACACTCCACGCGAAATGCAGTTAAGGTGCTTGAATTTAATCTTGACATTATATTTAGTCCCTTGTTTAATTCAAGTGCTTAATTCTGTACTTGAAAATGGAGCTCCCTCTCCTCCGACGTCACTAATGTTTCAAACTCAGATATAGCACTAATCACTTGTATCACTTGTAACTAAGTAAAACGTGAAAATATGTCATGTGCATGTTAAATCCTGACACCTTTCAATTTTCATAATTCTAACACATAAAAAAGAAAGACAAAAATGTTGTACTTCCATTTGACTAGGTATCCAACAATCTGTGCGCCTCCCTTCTTCCAGTGACAAATGGTTTAAAGCATAACTTAGTGCAGCATTTCATTCAACCGTTGGTCAAACAACAAGCAAATAAAATGTGAAATCAACTTAAGGTACTGCTGTACCCAGGGAGGACGTTTGGTAGTGCACAGCGCTAGTTTTTGACGAAGTGCACCGCGGCTAGGTATACCTGTGGCGGCAAATGAATGACAGCCAATAAAGCAGGTTTGTGGTGAAGGGAACCAATACCTTGTCATATTTCTCTGACAAGTTTTCAGTTGCAACCTTCACTGGATGCAGTTGAGTGATTTGTACAAATCATGGGGATGGCGCAATGGTGAAAGAGGAAGGGTATTTCCATCTGTGACTGTGTGCAGCATTGAGAACAACAGCTCAGTGACAGCCATGTGTTAAGTGCTAAATCCTGTACCTTGTCCCCTCTGGAGTGAAGCAGGACTTCGTGCAGGAGTCTCCTTGAAAGGGACACACTGCTGTTTACTATGACATTCAGCTTCACGACTTCAGGCCTGCTCAGACTGCAGGGGGAGACAGGCAGCGCTTGGGGGCAAG
The DNA here is from genome assembly GCA_007210695.1 of Neogobius melanostomus. Taxonomy (NCBI): domain Eukaryota; kingdom Metazoa; phylum Chordata; class Actinopteri; order Gobiiformes; family Gobiidae; genus Neogobius; species Neogobius melanostomus. The sequence goes on from VHKM01000159.1 coordinate 2,048,857, forward strand.
TCCAGGAGGTTCAGCTTTTGTGATAGGAGAAGAAGAAATTGATCTGTTGATGTCACTTTCCTTTAATGGACGCCGGGATTGAGCAAAGATTTCATCCAAAGTTTCATCACTACCTCTGGATGCACCCAGACCAGAGTCAGTGGTGCATTTTTGTTGCAAACAAGTGGAATACCGTTCATCCTGAAGGAAATAGAGGAAGGTTAGCAAAAGTTTTTTGTTTTTTTTGTAGATGTAATATCAACTGTTCAATATTAGACCGGTAAATCATGTTTTATATACAGTATTTATATTCATGCACTGTTGACACTACTTTCACTGAACAACCTCATCACTGTCACTGCAGATGAAATCGTCCTCCGGCTTGGCCCCTCCTCTCCGTGCGTTCTGACCCTCCCAGTCCTCCGTGTATCCCTTGGTGTGTCCCGGATGGACGGGGCCTTGCCTCTGCATGGGCGAGTGTGGCTGAGAGCTGAATGTGAACACAGACTGCTGCGAGATGAGCTGGGGCTCAGGCTCCTCATTACTGTCCCAGCTGCTGCAGACCTGCAGGTCACAGGGCACCCTGCTCTCCCTCTCACCTCGCCAAGGGGCTCTGGGACTCTCTTTAACCATGCCAGAAACACGTTTATCTAGGGCAAAAGATTACAACACATTAGTTTAACCTGAGCCAACTCCAATGTTTGTTTTCTGACATGAAAAGAGTGCGGACAAAATTGACATTTGTAATTAGCAATGCATTGTGGATAGAAACAATAGGTCACCTACTGTTTTTTGGTGTCTGACCGTTTTATGGATAGAAAAAGGTCAGACAGGTCAGGTAATTCAACTGAAAACAGCTTTGGTACATTGGTGTATGAATGAGAGAGTGAATGGGTGACTGGTTCCTTACTGTAAAGCGCTTTGGGCCTGATAAAGGTAGAAAAGCGCTATATAAGTTGAGTCCATTTACCATTTACCATGCATTCTTTGGTTATGAATGTATCAAATTTGTAACAACCACTTGTTAGGTTACTTTTACAATTTGATAAACCTATACCAGAGAAATACAACATTATAGGAACAGGAAAGCTATTACAGAAGTGGCATTATGTAGACACTTTGAAAAAATGCAGAAAAAGACAAGATCTTGTAGAGGAAGTGTGTTGTTCTATGAGACTCAGTACATTTTTTATGCTCTTATAAGGAATCGAATGTACAGATTTGTGTGTGTTGCTTAAACTAATCCAAGAACTCTTTAGCTGTGAGGTTGTGAATCCCAGCGTAAATTACATGTGTTACTAGTCAGTTCTTTGGAAACACTGTTTTGTCTTTTAAAACCTTTGCCAATTTTTACTGCTGTTCCTTTCTGGATGGTTCTTACTCTATCTGAATCTGTCAATAATGATCAAAGATCACCATTTTTAAAGCTTGACATATGAGTTTTGTTTAAGTATATTTTATTCTACAGACAACTTATTGTTTGGATTACAAAAACTATATAGTACATCATGTCTTCTCCATTTATGTTGCTAGTAAATCGAGCTAATGCTCCAGCTTCATATAACAGATCTAAACCACTTTCCACCTGAAAAGGCGAGTGAATCTCATCCACTTGAACAGCATAATCATTTTCTCTAATTGCCCACTGTGAGACAAACCTTGAGCCCTGGAGATGTCCCCCTGACTTTTACTTAATGCGCAACCATTACCATTAATGAACTAACTGCTTTTCAAATGTGGCACAACTGCAGAATTGGTAGAACCATTTATAGAAAGCACCCTTTGGTAGTATAGTGTGAAAATTAAGGTATAACTTTTCTCCAGCAGAAGAACCCTTGGTAACACTTTGTATTAAGGTGTGTTCGTTAAGGAAAAAACTACCTTAAATCTAGCATACCAAAGAGTAGAGAATGTTACTTCTAGAATCAAATACTATACCACTTGAGATGTGTTTGGGGTTGTCCGGACTGAGCACTCTTGGCATGAATCCTTGTTTTTCACTTGTTCGAGGCAGGTGCGGTTGTGAGATACCAGCAGTTCCAACACACAGCACTTTTAACCACAGGAAGAAAAAAAAAACAATGATCAAACATGGCTCAGTCAGATTGTAAAGTAATCTAAATGCACAATTGAAAAAAAAAAAAAAAATCCCTTTTTATTGTTGAGTATGTTGAGTAGTGAGATTAAAGCCAGCTACAGCATGTTCCACTTAATCAAGGAAATGCTGTATTTTTCTCATCCCGTTATGCAAATGGCCCTTCTTTATTCGCCCTAAAAGCTGTTATGTGCTTGAGAGAACATATCATTTAAAGTATTGCCTCTGTAATGCTTTTAACAATGCGTGGTAGTTAAATGAATTAACTCATGCATTTTTTATGAAGGATGTCCTTAGTGAAATGTTTTGAGTTTTGCAGCTGCCGTGTGCACTGCATGCACAATAACAGCTGAGTTTATTAAAACGTCAGACAACAAAAACAGATTTGAATTTGAAATTAAAACGTACCCTCTCGAAGTGAACGGGTGCAGTCTCTCCCTGAGTGTTTTTCATGTTGGCTGGAAATGCTTTGATTTTTGGCTTTACTCTTTTGGTTCAATTTGCAGCAGGGGGATCCCTTAAGGACACGGCCAACACACACACACAAAAAAACACTGCTTAAATTCAAGGCAACAAATCCAGTGTGGTGCACAGTTCTTGTTTCTGAAGCAAAATTATTTAGATATCTATACATTTTTATCATGTTTTTGCGATTACCGTGTTTGAGATACAAAGTGCACTGCTTTCCACAGCGTCTGGGGTCGCGCAGCTCTTCACTTCACTTTGAGGTCGTGGTCCTAAAACCTTGGGCCCTGCGGCGCTCTGTAACATGCCCGGGGGCCTGCACTTCGGATGGAGGGACGGCCTTGTGGGGGCCACACTGGCTGCAACAAAGAATATCAAAAATCTGTAGTCGCAGTCAACAGTATCGCTTTTTTTTTTTCTTTCTTTTTCCTCAAGCATGGTCCCACATCTCAAAAAACTTGTGCTAAACTTGACTGAAGTCAGCTGGCTGAAGTAGTTGCAGAATCAGTATTTATGACCAACATGGAACAGACAATTAACGATTAAACAGGCTTTTATAAACAAAAGAAAAACTACTTGCCCAATTTAAAGAGTTTACCACACTTACAGATAGATGGTTTTCTATTAGATGTAAAGAGTAGCTATGCCGATTTCTTGAATTTTGTCTCTGCACTTGGGTGTAAACAACCAATCACTATGCACTTAATAGAAAGTAGGCAGAGGTCCTGCTTGGTGTTCCAAAATGCCCTTGCTGAGAGGAAGATGACTAACCACTCTGCCACTGCACAACTCCCCAATATACAGTAGAGCAGGTTGTTAACTTTTTATGTTGGCGCTATAGATTACAGGTTATGGCTTAACTGTCATATTCTGTCGAATGTAAATAATTGGCTGAAAGGAGAGCTCTGATGTGTCTATGGTCTGACTCTATACAGTGACTGTGCAGGGGCTCATTAGCACCATCTTCACTGAAGCCAACAGAAAAACATACCATCTGAGTGGAAAACTTATAACAGACTTTGAGCACAGAAAAACTCAAGGCAGCTCTATGCCCATTTCAATTAGTCTTCCACAAGCAAGCAATTCATGGTCAAATTGGTTGCCAAGTTTAATCAAAGTCATTTAAATTGTGATTATGCTAATAATGCAGTTGCTAATTAACAATGCATTTTTTTTCTGTTTGGTTGATGCTCTCCATAGATGACTTTGCTGGATCACTTAACAAGGACTTGGACAGTTGTCAGGGCCGATAAATAAGCTGGGATTAAAGGTCACAGAGGCTCCAGCACTATTTGTGTCTCTTCAAATTAACACATAATTGGCAGTCACAGCATTCAGGTAAGGCTGATGCTAAAAGAACTTCAAATTTCATATTTTGAGTCGTGGTAGAGTAGTGGTTCTCATCTCAACTGGTGTGGCATCACAAGACACACATGACAAGCCGAGAGAATGTATTGCAACCTATAAAACCCTTTGTAGTTTGAATCTTATATACAGTATAATCCAAAATAGATTGTTGTTGACTTGTGCATTAAATCAACCTGTAAATCTGAAATCTTGATCAAAACCATTCGGGACCATTCATCATTTTAACAGTAGCGTTCCAATAAGTAGTATTGCACTGTATAGTAGTATTATTTTTATTTTTTTGTGAAGTGTTCTTACCTACCACTGTAGGCAGTTATAGGCCCAAACTTTGCATCAGATTTCTTCATATTCTCAATGTTCAGGACCTGAGTAATATGTTTAATGTCCTTTGGGAAATGACAACTCCGAGGAATCCACTCCATCAGACCACCTCCACTTTGAAACATCTCTGCAGGTAAGGGCTCGATATTACTTGACACAGAAGTTCACAAATAAAATATTGTTGAAATGTCAGCAGATCAATCATTGGATTTGGTTTGAGATGTTTTTCTTTCATCCAAGAGGTTTTATCAGCTCTCAAGTTAAACTCGTAGGAAGCTGAATTAATGCACTACACAAAACTAACTTTGGAGGTCAAATAGCACAAATCCAGAGAGAACAATATTATTAAACCCCAGCAGTAATAGTGAATATTCAATTAATCAGAATATGTGCCTTTTAGTGTGTGGGACAAATGAACTTACCAGCCCCTATCGGCTCTGCTTTCATTGTGAACAATCTTCGGATGCTACAGTTTGCAAATACAGTAATTCCATCCAAACTCACAAATGCCGCATCTTTGAACAGTTTTCTTGTGAATGATACAAGGTCTATGCACAAGGTAGACCACTGCACAAAAACACAAGAAGTGATTACAAATCTGAATGAAGCATAAGATAAAAAATAAAAAATGGATTTCACATACAATGTTGTGGTTGAGCCCTACGAGGGGGATTTTTGCGTGCCAAAGGGTAGTGGACAGCTCTTTATGTACAGTGGATAAATACAACCTTCGTTTTAGATGAGCTGTATCAGTTACCCTGAAAAAGTGCACTTCATATTAACAGATATTATTAACATTAACATTTGAATTCTTGATTGTGCGCTTGCACAGTAACAAGATCAATCTGAATAAGTTGTTTGTCGGAATGGTGTATCTGTACAGTATCAGCACTGTGCTGCCTTTATGAAACACAAAGATGATGCTATACTTACATGAGTTCAATAGAAAAATCTCTGTCGTGTGGAACATTGACTTGAAAAACCAGGAATCTTTGAAGAAGTCCCACTGACAACATGAAAAATACATTTTTGTTAAACTAACCAGCAGTTCAAAATCTGATTTAAATAAGTGGTATTGTAACTTACAAGACATTTTCCCATTCCTTGGCATTTGCATTTTGACTGTCTGGCTGCTACCCTCCAGACAGTAAACAAATCCTTTGATTTCTTTATTATACTCCTAAATGGAAAACATAATACGAAAGAGAACGTCTTCAGCATGACCTGTCAGCACTCAGCTTTTCATTAAAATGTACTGTGGTTAGCTAAATAATAAATCAGCAGGGAATGTAAAATGTATAGTTATAGGCACAGCAGGGTTGAACATTACTCACCTATTCACCCCCTCTAAGCAAAATGACTGATTCAAATCAAGAATTTCTTTACAGCCGTCTTATTTAGTTACCAAATAGTTGTGTGTTGTTATTTTTGGGGTGTTTTTTGTCATTCAAGTTTTGATTGATTTTATTTTTCATTTTCATTGAACAACAAGTTATGTTCTAGCATCTTTAATTGCCCAACCTATAACTGAAATGATGATATATTAATCCTCTTCAGCTTTTAACATGATGATAGTGACTGCCCATCAGTAACTCAGTGCCTGCCATGCAATCTTGAGCTATTTATCTACGGTATTTGGACAAGACACTACAACATCCATGGCTAGTACTAACTCAAAGGGAAAAAACGAGACAGTCTGGGGGAACAGAGGCAGCGCCTCCTGGGGAGTCACTCGGAAGCCACGTGACCATTTCAGTAATACATCCATGATTTCAGTTTGCAAATCCAAAAATCCTTTTCTAGATCAAAGCAGATCTGGTAGTTTGGCATTACATACAAAACCCTGAAGATCCTAATAATAACAAATATAATAAACAAAGAGCCGATGTGAGTTAAGTAAGTATTAAAAGTCCTACTGTCAAACAATAAGGTAAAATAACCACGTCCACACGTTCGTAGTGGGGTGAGGTTAGATATTTAGATTGTTGTAAAGCCAGGCATATGCATTGCCTAACGCTACGTTACATAGTAATTGTACAGTAATGTTACTGACTTTATGTATCGTTCCTCCGCTGAGTTTCCATTTTGCTACCGGGTCTTTCCCTTGAGCACAGAATATTTCCACCACAGCTCCACCCTGTTGCAAACATCAGTAATAAATCTGTTCATTTGCTGGCTTCATCTCGTTAGCACCTCATGTTCTGTGTAAACGTTGGCTAAACTAGCTGGAACTCACCTGGTAGTCATTCTTGAACATTATGTTTGACCTGTGTAAAGTTGCTTCATTGCGCAAATTATTTTACGCAGTTTGATTGGCGATATAATAAGTTTGGGATCGTTTAAAAACCTTCATTCCTGCTAAAAAGAAACACACATCTGTAACCCCGTTAGCTTTAGCTTTAGCCTGAATTCGTCTCCATGGTTACGAAGGATCATCTTCGCAAACAGAAGGGCGCGCGCCACACGTTCTTTGATGTGCTGCGTGCGCATGGTGGCTGGTAAACACGGTTGCAGATCATGAGGGATATGATCCCTGAGGTGGGTGTGTTTGTGCCCCTACATTCAAATAACAGCTAACTTGTCTCAAGACACTTTTAGTTTCACATTGAAAGAAATCAACCTTTATAACATGTGGTAGTTTGTTCTTTTCAATTCTGCAAAATTGGAAAAAAGACTGTGCCCAGTAGCAAGCTATAAGGATTTTACTCCATTATCTCAAAATACATAGGGATTGGCCTTTTTTCTTCTTTACAAGCCATAGGCATAGTTTCTTGTTTGTTGTATGTTGTTGTATGTTTGAAAACCTTCCTCCGTTGTGTGGGCAATATATGGCCCAAAAAACCTGCATGTTTTATAGTTTCAAAAATAAATACATGAATAAAAACAGATAAAAAGATTGTACATGAAAGATAAACTTAGAGGCTCGATAGTAAAACGCTATTAATGTGTCATTGTCACTTGTTCTTTATCCCAAGCAGCAGCTATTTTGAGATCAAAAGCGTGTCTTTTAATTAGCCTCTATGGGAGTCCATATCGGGGAGAGTCAGTTTATGTTATTGTGGTGGCTTCAGTATTTTGTTTCTAAACAAGAGTGAGGCTATTGTCCTGTGCATGTTGGAGTGGCACTTAGCCTTCAGTAGTGTTTACCCAAACTGTGGTATGTGTACCACCGTGGATGTGATTAACACAGTTATAGAAAGTTACAGATCACATAATCTTCAGTCAGGAAGGACATCGTGTAATAATAATGGGTAATAGTAATGGCAAGGCAAGGCAACTTTATTTATACCGCACATTTCGTACACAAGGCAACTCAATGCGCCTTACAAAAGAATATATGCAAAATTACAATCAGGTTAAGTTAAGGCAAAGCACATATATAGAAACATCAAGACATGGGAAATACACGATGACTGGCCATTGACCAGGGGGTGGGGCTGAAGAAACATGTTGAGGCAGAGGCAGAACGACGGGGCGTGGTTAGGGAGGGGGTATGTGTGTGCGGTTATTTACAGTCTGAAAGTCAGTGTTATGCAAAATATGACCCAGACAGCTCAGTCCTTATCAGGTTTAGCTCCATGGCTTGGCCTTGAAGGGAAGTGTTGACGGCGTAGGAGAGATAAGAGGTCCAGCTGCTTCAAACCTCCTCTATCAGGAGGAAGAGAATTATTACAGCAATAGTTCATACATTTATAATGAATTAGCTTTTTTCTTGGTCTCAGCTTTAGTTCAGTTCTCCAGAGCAGGTTCACAATTCATCCCTTTTCCTCCCAGAAATATAGTCCAACTATTCTCTGTCTCCACAGCGAGTTGCCGGGTCGTACATAACAGTTCATCGTTGTGCGTTACTTTCCGGTGTAATTCCATCACTCGGTCACTCCCTGCTCCAAAGTGCTCGTTAATTTCAATGGACAGCAGCGTGGTCCGATTGCAAGCTGCTGTCATTCCAAATTTCCGATAATCCAGGACAGTCCATCCAATAAGCAGGTACCCTGTTATCAAGAGTAGAGAGAATAAGTAAATATCTTTGATGTCTCCGACCGACAGGACCGCTAGACAAACTACATCCATCGCAAACGAGCTGTGAAAATCCGGTCAGGGAAGACGACCTCCTCTGTGGCCTCACTTTGTGAAAAAAACTTATCAATTGCGCTGAGATTCCAGTTAATGGCTTAGATCAAGCTTATTATTGCCCATTTAAGAGATGCAGAGTGCTGGCAGCTTCTGCGACTTCAAGTAGTCGCATTTACTACATGGAGTCCAGTTTATATTTTAGTTTCGATACAACAGTAGCTGTTCAATGTTACATGTCAAAAATACATTAAACACTGAATAAACACTACAGACTTTCCTTAGTTACCTTACTTCCACAGTCATCAATGATCCTGGATAAAAATGGGGCCACCGATCACACAACAGTTTGTTACTTATTCAAGTTGTTAGTTGGTATTACACTGAGTAAACTAATGAGAATGAGAAGCAGTGGGAAGGTTCATACTGGCTCTCAGTAGTCGAAGTTTGAGAGTGATTAGTTAAGACAGCACTATCAAAACAGTGCCCGGCCTGCAGTGAACATTAGCAATGTTAGAATGGAAAAAATCAGTTAATAGCAGCTTGTTAGCATATATACGACGACTAATAATTAATTTATTATGTTCAAAACAGTGTATTTATCTGGGCCTGTCAAAGACCATGACGGGTACTGTTTGTTTCGACTATGCTGTGTAGCAAGTGTGCCCCATAATTAGAGTATTGTTGACCCATTGTGAAGTTACTATACTAGATTATAGCTTATCGATACAAAGGTACCGCAAAGTATTTGGTAATATTGGAGAATCTTGGCCAAGCAACAATTTTTCATTACATCTATTCTGTGCCCTCAACTGAAGAAAAAATATTACAACCAATTTGTTCCTTCATGCAGCAGACTTAGTTCATTGAACTTTTACACCCAATTCCAAGTTGCAGGACTTTAATGAACCTTTTTTTTTTTTTTTTTGGTTTCTACCGCATTAATGTGTGGCTTTCAAGATCAAAGTGCATACAATATTTACCAGCACAATGAGTTTGATATCTATAGTTTACCAAGTCTCAAACGTCTATTCGTTTGATCTTAAAACAAATAATGACCACAACAACCCATCCCACCACACTGTGTTCATGTTTTATTCTCTTTTGGGGGGGCAAGATATTGCAACACAACATTCATTCTCTCTCAAAGTCAGGGAGTGAATTGTGAAGTATCAATGCTGTTTTTACTCCGTCCACGCTGATGCTACTTACATTCATCCCAGTAGCTCTGTTTCTTTCATAGGCAGAGAGTGACCTGCGGCAAGTTTTGATCCAAATGGTTCCTTTTCCTTCTTAAGCATTGCATTTTATATATTTCTAATTAGCTGTGTCTTATCACCAAACAAATCAGTATTGATTGATTGAATGATTGGCCACATCAAACGTGCTTGCCCCAATCCTGAATAAACAATTGTGACAGGATGTGCACCTGACATCAAGTTAAATACTGTTATATCAAAAGAGCAGTTCAAAAGGAAAGAATAATATTCATAGCATGTGTTCCTGAAATAAAAAACACTGATTGTCAGTGTGGTTCAGGCGATACCATATAGTGGACACTTGTGTGCCGTTTGTGTTTTATTACTGTGCTGAATTCTGCGGCTCATGTCTTGTTAGGTGCTCAAGCTGCACGAAAGCCGATAAGTCCACAAGCCCAGGTGAGTGTCCGTCAGCCGCATTTCGAGGTATTTTTCCCCTTCTCCTCTGTATTTCATCCTGAACATAAGTGCACTGGGAGGTGTGGAGGGGCGCAGATTGAGTGTGTCTGTGAAATGTGGTGATCTTTGAACCGGCGACGACCAAGAGGCGCATGATCAAAATACTCTGGCCGTTTGATGTTGGCAGATAACGGCAGAGCTCGGCAGAGGCAGGAGGATGCGGGGCTCACGGCTTGTAAGGAAATGATGAAAAACACACTGTCGTGTCAAGTAACCCCTGTTCACCCTGCAAGCACCTCTGGTTTGGATTTGATTTCCCATTTAGATGAAAATGTACAGCTTGTTTTTGTGCAGCACGCATAACACCACATGGTGTACTTTTATAACCAGTTTTTTGCCAACAAATCGATAAGACCCTACAATGCATACAGCCACAATATTGTCAAATTATTTGTTTTGTTTTTGTTTTTGCTAACACAGACCAAAAGAAAAAAATATGGTAAGAATTATTTTATTTTTTTAAGGCTTGTTTTGACAAAATTATGAAAAAACAAAACGTGATTTTTTAGTGAAATCTTTTAGTTTACATTTGGTAAGATATTGCAATAATATTTTCTTTTCTCATATTGTGTAGCACTGAAGTTTGACGTCTTTTTAGGCCACGTCCTTTTATGCGGGAAGTAAGGAATATTGGAGCTTTTAATTGAATAATAAGTAGATTAATTTAGCTTTTATGATTTGTCTTGATTGTGTTCATTTAGTGACAAGGGGAGGTACATCCATAGCTGCAGTTTTGTTCGACATACAGTAGTTTTCTTCATATACCTTGCCAAGTGAGTCAAACTTTTACATGTTTTAGAGAGTCTGTTATAGCTCCTTTCTGGCCCACTTCGGCTGACAAAAAGAAGCTGCATAATAATTCTGGACACCCGACAGAGACTGTGGACGTCGTTCGACCTCCCTCTCATTACGCAGACGCGCATAAGATAAGATGAGTCTTTATTGATCTCACAATGGAGACATTCACTTGTTACATCAGCTCTCAAAAACACTCAGGGGGTGCAAATAGTCAAATGCCGAGAATTATTTGGATTATTAGGCACCACCTATTTATTTTTGTAATTATTATTTTATTTAACATGTACAAGAAGTAAGCAATTTTAGTCAGGAGATGCTTTGGGAACACGTACGCGGGGAGGGCAGCTCGGGGGGCCTCGTGGGTCCTTATTGAATTTTGTGAATGGCGTGCTCAATAGCGTGTGTCTTCTGTGTTAAAGAAGAAGTTTTATTGTGTTGCAATAAATGGCGAGAAAATACCCTCTAAGTCAGGGGTGCCCAAACTTTTTGTCTCCGAGGGCCAAAATGAAAAAGTGCCTGTGGGTCGCGGGCCAAACACGGCGATGTCAAGCGTGAAACACATATAACTGCAAATAATATTAGTTAGTTACTTTATTTTTCAGTAGCCTATACATTTCTATTTAATTCTATATGCAAATAACATGCTACATTAAAAAATGTTAACTATGGCAAAAGCCTTGATTTAGTAGAACAAATCAACAATTGCAAAAGCAATATAGTGCAAAATGTAAACAACAACACCACCTGTATAGTACCTACTGTGACTTTACCTCATTCATTTGTTAACTCAAAGGAAATGTCACATTAGATCATTTTGAAAGTGTCAGTTCAGCATAAATTCTTATTCTTACCTATGTTGATGTCAACAAACTTGCAATAAAAGATGGAAAACTGGGAAAGTTGATGTACAACGCTCTGTGATAAACACCAAGACACCACAACAGTGTTTCCTTAACTTTGCGAAAGGAGTGAAACAGCGCCCCCAATTTGACGCTGGTGGCTAAAATGTGTACTGCATCCATATTTACCATTGAGAATGAATGGGAGAGAGTTAGTATTAATCATACCAGCGCAAAAGTAGGTCACTCTCTGGCGGGCCAATAGGATTGTTCCGGCGGGCCAAATTTGGCCCGCGGGCCCCACTTTGGGCACCTCTGCTCTAAGTGTCTTTATCCAACCACTAACGTTACAGGATACCTGACTTTTTTATGTTGTAGAGTAAATGTGTTTTTGTCACCACACAGTATGTTGTAAACACTTCAAAGACAGACCGTGTAAGTAAGTAAATAAGTAAACTTTATTTGTATAGCACTTTTCACAGACAAAAAGTGCTTCACAGTAAAAACAGACACATGTAGCATTGTCTTCACCAAGAATTTAATTGAGCAATGGAAGATAGAAGTAGAATCTAAATCAGTGCAATTTATTTTGGAGGTGGACCCCCGCTTCACTTTGCCGCCGCTCAAAGCTGAAACGTGCATATAATACATTTTCTTGACCAATTTGGATGAGCAGAGGGATTGTGAGAGTTAAAAATGAGTTTGGCCAAAACAAAAAAGGTCAAAGTTTGAACAGGAAACATTAGGTACTCCAGCTTTAAGCAATGGCCGCTGTCTGCCCTGCTTTGCGACGACGACACTGGAGGCCGCCATTGCTGTAGTACCGCCATATAGCCGCTAGTCCCCCATTGGAATGCATTGCACTTTAGACACGTTATAAACAACTTTAATGCCTAATTTTTTGGAACTGTCTACAGCTACAGTAGATATTCCTCCTGTGATTACGCTGGGTTAGACACAATCAGACACAATCAGAGGCACCGGGCTGGTTATCGTAGGATAAATTTTAGAAATCTCGTACTTAATGAGGGTCGGACTATTAGCATTGGAGCTGCGCGAGCTACACGTCACGCAAAGGCAGAGTCTACACTGAAGATCCCGCACTTATGCCCTTATTAGGAACATGCTTCGTCAGAGCAGGGGAGGAGGAGTCTGTAAATCCGCCATGATTTCCCCCTTGAACGTGGTCATTATGGTAAACGGGGAGGAGTGAGGAGGAGTTGTCTATTATTTGTACAGTCTATGGCTTTAAGACACAGGATAATGTACAAACAAGATTTAGTACATAGGGGTATTTTATATGCAATGCACAATCACCGAAGATGCTACAATCCAGCAGGCTTTCAATTTTACGCAGTTTGGTGTTGAAGAAAAATAACAATATGGTCACAAAAACTCACCAAGTAATTCTGCATGCAGTGTGTATTCAGAAGCATATTCTCAAGGACTCCATCCAGGAATCTTCAATAAAACATGCACAGGACATATCAGGTTTTTGCTATTCATATACAGTACAGTGTGAGCTTATTTTGTCAGCCCAGCCCAGATAAATTAAGGGAATTAACTCAGGAAATGTTATACATCTTTTATAAAAACCTATAGCCAAAAAAATGTCCTAAATTCTGTACAGTAAACAATGGGGATTGAATAGAATAGCAGAGAGAAAAGAATGTGTTAGCATTTAATTGGTTCACCATGTATTAGACTGAAACCAGGCTATTTGCAATGGGACAAAGACGTTTTCCTGTAATGCAGTTTCAAGTAGATACAGTAAATACATGCGTGATTTTCCTCTATGTGAACAGTCAAGCATTCTCACAGTCAGAAGGCAAATCAAAACCCAAATTACACATGGCACTTTAAGACAAAGTTGTCAATTTTTAATTAGAATAGATCTCAGTTGCCCATATTGTAGTAACTTGTATAAAGATTTTTTTTCTGAAATTATGCAGTCCAAACCTTATAATTGTGTAATCTCTGTAGTCAGCACAACAAAAGGGCAAGTTTCAAAACAGAGGCATAATCTAGCTAAACAATTCTTTATTATAGAGAAAATTACTCTCTTAGTTTGCACCATTCATGTGATTGATTAGTGTGAATTATACCAGCGTGAAAGAGTCAAACAATGGCGGAGTTAAAAGGTTTTACGCAACTAATCTGTTTACACAATGAAACACGCACGCAAACACATGAACACGTTTAGAGACTCGTTATCTAAATCTATTGTTGAATGAAAGACATTTTTGGTACTGAGTGGTGAGGTGCACTATTGATTTAGAACCAGCAACTTTGCCATGGAAGAAGTAGCAGCATTTCAAGAATAATTAAAGTAGCAAGCGGCGATAGAGGCCCTCGCCCTTTGGGGCAACTCCCTCTTGCGTGACCGCCCCGTCTTGCCCACACCTCGCAGCCACTCGGCATTGCGGCAAAATTCACACTGGCCTTGCTCACTTTCATCGGCAAGAAATTGTCCCTTGGCCACACCAAATTGGATGATCATTGTCTCTCTCTGTGATAATAACCAATTTTGAGCTTTTTTGGCAAAATATCTGTGGTGCGAAGAATGATCCACTAAGTGTGAACTATTTTGGCAGACAACATTTTTTTCTTCCCGTATTAGAAATCCTCGTTTACTGTAGGGGGCGCTATAGCATGGACTATAAGTGTTGTATGAGCTTGATGGATCATTGCATGTTCGAATTAAACAGGAAAATCAGAAAGTCCAGCAGCCAGTTGCACAGTGATGTGTTGATCCCCAGGTGGAGCAGTTTGTGTATTAGCTGCTGTGGGATTATAGTGTTGAATGCTGAGCTAAAGTCTAAAAACAGCATTCTAACGTAAGAGTCCTTTATTTCAAGGTGAGTGAGGGCTGAATGAAGCGCAGTGGAGATGGCATCTTCAGTTGAGCGATTGGACCGATAAGCAAACTGGTATGGGTCCAGGGTGGGACGGAAAACAGACTTGATGTGGTCCATGACAAGCCGCTCGAAGCACTTCATAAGAATTGGAGTGAGTGCTACTGAGCGGTAGTCATTAAAGCAGGAGGGTGGTGACTTCTTTGGCACAGGTATGATGGTAGTTGCTTTAAGGCACATTGGGACCACTGCCTGCTGCAGAGATGTGTTAAAAATGTCTGTGAAGGCTTCAGTGAGTTCATCAGCACAACCTTTCAGTGCACGACCTGGTATGTTGTCTGGACCCGGTGGTTTGCGTACGTTGATCCTGCTCAGAGTTCTTCTCACACTCTCTGGAGATAGCTTCAGCACTTGGTCTTCAGGAGGGGTGTTGACTTTTGTGCCGGGGTTCTGTTGAGTTCCTCGTAGTGGCAAAGAATTCATTTAGAGCGTTCAATTGAGAGGTGTCACTGTCACAGGTTTGTCGAGGAGGTTTATAGTCTGTGATGGTCTTTATCCCCTCCCACAGATACCGAGTGGCTCTGCTGTCTCTGAAGTGATCAGTTATCTTTTTGGAGTACTGCTTCTTGGCTTTTTTGATGCCGCTGGACAGGTTGGCCCTAGCTGGAAATCAGTGACATTGTTGTGAGTACCAGAATCCTTGAAAATATTCCAATCCGTTGTGTGGAAGCAGTCCCTGAGTTTCTCTAAAGAGTCTTCACCCCACACCTGAATATGTTTCCGAACTGGTTTAGTGACTTTAACCAGTGGCCTGTATGCTGGTAGTAATAGAACAGTTATGTGGTCCGAGGCACCGAGTGGGGAGGGGGAGTGCTTTGTGCGCTCCTTTTTTGGTGGTGTAAACCAGATACAGGATGTTGTTTCCCCTTGTTGGAAAGTCATTGTGTTGCTAGATTTTGGGGGAAATGCTCTTTGGGTCTGCGTGGTTGAAATCCCTAGCTAAGATGAGAAAGGCATCTGGATGGGCTGATCTTTATGATCACTTAATGAACATAAACTCCATGAGGGGTGAGCAGTGTCTGCAGACTACAGTGACATCATAGCACCAGGCGTTATTGGTGTAGACACAGAGTCCACCTCCGTGCGTCTTTCCTCCCTCGGAGATCACTCTGTCTGCTCAAGAACGGGGCAGGAAAGCCCCTCAAGCTGGATTCCACTGTCCGGTATATTACTGTTCATTCATTTTCATTTCATTTATTTATTCATTTGAGCAGAAAAGTATTTCAAACATTTTTTACATTTGAAAACAGAAAAAACAAGACTTTTGCTCAAAAGGAGTAGGAAGAAGTTCAAAGAATTATACTAAAACCTACCCCTTATTTCTCATCCAAGTAACATCACATACACTCATGCAAGAAACTAAGACATGAGTCTGTGCTCATGCATTAGCTTATGCATTATTCTTAAATATAAATCGTTTATGATCGTACAAGTGTCATTTACATTTACAATATCAGAGGATTTTTCAATTACAGTCAAACAAAAATAAAGGATTATCATTTACGGTCGTACAAAATAAATACACCATATGGTACTTAAGACTTATACCAGGGCACAGCTCTCTTTCATTGTGATCATACAAAAATATACACACTTCAATATCGCTCGACCCTACTATACCAAATATACCCATAAGTACAAGCTCTGTATAACCATGTAGGCATAGAAACTGTCTGCCTATAGTCATACACTTAAAATGGACAGGAAAAGGAAAAATTAAGTAAAAAATAAAATAAAAATGACATGTATACATCTATACAATGTACATACGTATATGTAATCTATGACAATTAACATTGGAAACGTGTTATTTTTGTCCATAGTCATGAAAAACTTGAGCAAGCTGACCTGACTTTAAGGTCCACGAAATTAATTCCAAACACACTAAAATTTAGTGTAGTCAATGTTCAATGATGAGCCAAGTCTCAGTGAATATAAAACACAACTGTCTTTTACCGTCTTCCGAGAGGAACGTAGCAGACGAACATAATCCAGTTTATTGTCCATGAACGTACATTAGCCAGAACAATAGTTGAGATAGAAGGCTTGTGTGTCGAGCTGCAAGTCTTGCTCGGATACCTCCTTGTTTGCCCCTTTTTTGTTTCCTGTAGCGCCATATGCAAATGCATTTAGAATTATAAAGGATAATGTGCCATGTTTGAGACATTTACCTTGGCCAGTGGCCACGCCCACATTTTATAAAATATGATATGAGTGTAATATATTTTTTTGTTTGATAAAGTGTTATATACTGGCAACGTTGAATAAAAATCTCCCAAACTGCAGTTTTCAAGGTATAAGCCCGGAGGGCTTTGGCCTACACCAAAAAATGCATGTCCTCATTTACATATGGGGCAACTTTGGGGGGGCGCTGTCGAGACATTTTGTTATGGGCCTGGCAAATTTGACCATTTCCATCAATTTTCATGCCACTCGAATGTCTGATGAGTTTCGGCGACGTTTAGCGGGTCAAAAATGCGATCGTTGATTTAAAAAAAGAAGAAGAAAAAAAGAAGAAACCACCCAAAAACAATAGTCCCTTGCATTCGTCCGGCTCGGCCACTCGCTGGAAGTCTTGAGACACCTGTTGCAGTCTTTAAGATCAAGGTCTTAAAAGATGAAATTTGAATGTCATTGTCATTATGTGGAGAAAAAGAAGCTCAGAAAGTCCCAGGTCCCCGATTTTTGAGAAATTGTGACTTTCTGGTGCCAGTGAACATTAGTAAATAGCAGCCTTTGGGGCTAGTTCTCGCCACTGCTGCCTTGAAGTTGAAACCTCCAGGATATGCAAAGTGGACAGCATAAAATAATGATTTCCTATGATTACTCCATGATCCGGTGACATGTACGTTATGAGTACTCATTACAGATTTGATTACATATGAAAAGTGATTCTTCAACATCACTTTGAAAATCGTATAGCCCTTGAAAAGTTAATGGCAATCAGGCGCACTTCATAAGAGAACCACAAGAAAAGGTCACAACGCCATCTGCATTAATCACATGTTCTGCGCCACTCCACAGGCCATTATAATGCTGATTTACTCAAATGAATTATTAAGAAGAATTAACTTGCCAGTTTATAAAGACCATGGTTATTATTACCATCAAAGGGAGACTTTGCCAATACATTATGCATGTGTGTTATTGTGCTTGTAATTGTGACACAGTAATACCAGGAATAGCATGATCCTGGGCAGAATTGTGCCCATTTTTTTTTTTTGTAATGTACAAAACAAGAAAATGTGCCAAAGGAGCAAATCCTTTCTTTATGCAGTTGTTTTAGACTTCAGCGCTATACCATTCTTGACCATGCCATTCACTCTTGTCCTGTTGCAGAAGCAGACTTTTCTTTCTCCTCCTATTACACATTCATATCCTCCTAGCCTTGAATTATATAATTTAACCTTCATTTCATTACTTGATATCCTAATATACAGCCAGTACAGTCCACATATGACACTCACTTTGTCCTAATTACTGTCTCAGCCCATAGTTTAGTTTAGTAGTTTATGTATAGGCCCACGCTCGCTTCTGTAATCCCCATAGGTCACTTTATTTCCAGTATGAAGCGCTCTCTCTCTTAAGCACATACCAGCTCATACTAATGTCCAGTCCTGTGGGGCAATTTATTCAGCTAATACCCTCGCAGTGCCACATACTGAGGCTGTCCCAAGTGATGCAGTGGTTTAAGGAGGAAGCTTAAGTGTGATTTTGTCTTTATCAGTAATGTATAAGTGTAACACTCACAAAGGTCAAACATTTAAAGCAGCAGTGGTTGCTACAGCTGCTGATTTCCTTTGAGTGTGTGTGCTGCTATTCTTCTTATTGACGGCAATTGCGTGTGGAAACAGTTGTCACTGATACATTTCTGATGTATGAACCAGCCATGGAATTGTTGCTGTGAATTCTTTACTGTGTTGAAACCCTGGAATATTTGCGTGAACAGTGATGAATTATTTAAATATTATAAATGCATTAATGGTGATGATTTGTGTTTACAGGTATGAATGTATGGATGGGCCATCTGTTTGCATGCAGGGTCAGATGCTTACTTATTGTATTGTAGCATATACAGGAATTAGTGAAAAGAATGTTATACTAAAGCCGTGCTCTATGTATAGATTGACTTAAACAACACACAAGAAAGAAAGACTTCACTTGAAAGCGGAATAAATATGTTGACTGCGTTTTCAATTAGTCCATTCTGCTTGATTGAGTTACAGTATACGTTATGACATCCCCAGCTTTTCCGAGTTGATCACCTGCTTCGCACATTTGATGTTAAGCATAGCATTCAGCCAACAGAAACACTCTTTCTATTCTCCAGTGCATCGATGGCTGAAGAAAACACTCATCGGTAACGTTTTAGATAGTGTTTCAGTGGTTATGCTTTGTTTCATTAGCGCCCGCTGCTCGGTTATCCAAAAGTTGAGCTTTGGAAAGAAACAAAGCAAAAATGATGCGGTCTTGATATGTGAGAATAAGAGACTTGTGTGTTGTGTTCAATTCATAATAGCCTGATTTTGACTACATTCAGTTATATTGAGTCATCCAGTGCAGTTGGGTAATGTTGCCTTTATTCGGCGCCGTGAACAAAGCAAATAATTGAATACACGTGTCTGCCCATGCGCTACATGAATCGTGACATTTAGAATGAGTTCCAATAATGAAATAAAATAGAAAGTGTAATTAATTGACACGCTGACTAACTCAAGGATGCCTGTGCACAGTTTGACAAATTAAAATCATACCTCAACAAACCGCGTCCGAGTTTGAGCATAGGTGCTGTCAGTTTTTTTGCGCGTTATAATCCACATAGCGTTATTTCAAGAAAACGGAATCACTAAATGTCACTAAATCCTACACAATTTACAAAAGTCAAAAGATCACAGACATCCCACGCATAAAGACAGTGCCACAGCTGGAGAACTAAAGAAAGTGTCTAAAATGTCTTTGATTAGTTCATCACAGGAGAGGTTCTCTGTGTTTGAACTTTGACCACAGAGAGCTTACCTCCTTTCAACATTAACCTTTGGCTCTTTCTTACGGCTGTATAATAACGGCAGGTAATCTCCGGCACTGCTCGGAGCAGACCTCGTGAACTGCATTAGTTCCCAGATTTCTGAAGTCGTCTTAAGATAAAAAAGTAATTTCTAATACACGGATTAGATAAAGCCCCACAGAACGTCTCCAGGCATGGGGAATTTTGAAGCCTGTCTTCCACATTTCATTTTGTCAATACACTGCAGCAAAATGTGGTTAGTAGCCTAATCTATGCATTGTACTATTGTGTCATCGAAAGGCATACAGTGTACATGTGTACATCGTAAGGAGAACTTATTTTTCCCCATAATCAAAAGAAATGTGAATAAAGTAAATGGTGTAAAGTTGTGTAAGGAAACGCCTTTGCTGACATTTTCATGGAGATTTTGCAATGTTTGAAAGAAATGCTCTAGCTAATGGTATAGGTCAACATTTCTTTCTAATGGCTGCAAAAATACTGTGAAACATGATTAAGCACTGTCTATTTGAGAGGCTTGGGAATAATGAGTTTGTCTAAACCAAACTAAGCTCTAAATGTGAATTGTTTCAGTGTGTCTCATAGCGCAAATTAAATTTTGGGATAGCAGGTAGGATTGCAATGTTAGTGAGTGGGAGTCAGGTTTCAGACCGGAATCTAAAAATTGTTATTAGTCATTCCCATTATTATTAGCCATAGCCGAGGAAGAGGACTCTCCTTCTTCCTGGTTTATGACAGTACATAGTATTTTCGTTCTCCATCCCCTGCAGCCACAACGCTCCTGTCAGATGCACCTCAAAGCGACTCTTCAGCCCCCAGCTCTGCGCTCCCCCCCCCAGTCCGGGTGAGCTCCAGCGGGCAAAGACTCTGGAACAAACCCCCGGGCTCCACTGATTCTGCTGCAGGGGTAAGGTCGTTTCAGTTACTCCAATAATGTGTCCAGAATTTGACTTATCGAATCAGTGGATGCTAATGGTTGTGCATTTTGAGTTTGCGTTGTTAATTAGTTTAGATAGAATGTTATCGGAGCAAATACTGTATATCATCCATACTTTACACTGCTTCTTTTGTCTCGGCTTTTTCGGAATCTGAGCAATGTGACCAAACCCTCTCTGTCAAAGCTTGAAATCAATACATAAGGTGCGAAGCAACTATACTCTCCAAAGCTACCAGTGTGCCACGCTGGAGCAGTTGCAGTCTTACCTCGCAGCGAGGTTCTGAATCCAGTAAGGCTATACGTTGTGGAGTTTGTGCTATATGTCTGCATAGGCCGCACACACACATGGACACTCTCTTTTTGTTACACACATACAGTGCTACATAAGGGTTTGGAGCACATACTGTCGTGTTCTTGGATACGGAGGTCAGGTTCATTGTGGTGACCCCTGTTATAACCATTTCTAATGACGTCCATACTTTGTACAGAGCCATTACGGATATGTGTGCTTGTGACAGACCCCACTCTGCAGACAAGAACCTCAGATTTAAAAACACAATTTTTCAGCTGTATTTTTTCAGTAGTATTCCCGCAGACTGAAGGCAGTGCACAGCCTTCCTCTACGTTTAAAGCTTTTATTTCAGTCCTGTTTCCTTTGCACATTTCATTAACTCATTGGGTGAACCCAATAGAGTTCACAAAAGGATTTTAACAAGGTGTTTTTTAAAAGTCACACTTCTAAATTAGACGTCCTTTGCCGAAACCAGCTTTCTATCTCAATAAGTGAAAGAAGACTCCCCATGATCAAGAGTAGACACACAAGCACATATGGCTGTATTAGGAAAAAGAACAAGACTCTTAGGTCCTAAAAGTTTCTCTTCAATCTGTCACAGTGTCCTTAGTTTGTCCCTGTGAATCATATCATGTGCCATGTTGCCATTTCCTCTGTGTTGCTAATTAGAAATATTGTATTTTATGCCACTTTTTATGAAATGACTTCCAAAGTGTCATTTGTGTCATATCAGACGAAGCAAGAAACTGTGGGGACCTTGATGTCTCTCTCCATATGTTCATCTAAATGAGTTCAAACATTATGCAGTCGCTTGAGTAATGGAGGACCCCAGCGCTGGTGAATATTGCCAATGCCTCATTACAGAAGCCCCTCAGAGCGCTCTATGTGGATAATGTTGTGTTTAAACCAGGCTCCATACAGTGCTATGCCAAAGGATAAGTGAGCTGCCAGGTGAAACAATATGATTAGGACATGTGCATACTTTTATTTTCATTCATTTTTTGTGTGGATTCTCATTGTGGTCAGATATCTGCCGTACCAAAATAACAATGGTTTGACTTTTGTCTATGTATTTTGAGCTATAGGAACTTGGTCAGAAGTACTGACGAGGAGGATTAGCCTATACTGCTTATATTTGGGGTGACGTGCGAAAACTGAGTACACAGAGGAAGATTATGAAAATTTCGTACAGACTCGACCTTCTTGCTTTTAGGAGAAGGTGGAGATTGATGATCACTGTGTGAAGCACTTTGGGTGATCATGTGAAAAGCGCCATACAAATAAACTTCCATTCCATTCCGATGCCTCAGATTGGTTTTACACTTTACAAGATTAACTAGTTTCTCAAACTAACTAGTCTTACTAGTCGTAACTAGTCTCCTTAAAATAGTCATTATTTAGTCATACACTGGTTATGGAAGCTATTTCACATGTGCCTTTGGGCCAACCCCACATGTTCATATGCTGAACATATACTGTATGCTGCCCTAAAGTGTCATGAGAGTACTCTTTGTCCCAAGCCCCAATACATTTCCATGGAGGCTTCAAGAATGGCAACTTGTGTAAGTTAAATAAAAAAGGCAAAAAACAACAAGAAAGAAACAGAAGATTATATAAGTGCTTGTTACATGAAAGCACATTTATCAAATATATGAAAATGCTGCTCAACCCAGCGGCTGTAAAAACTAATGACATTTAAACAGGCATTTGCCCCCGTCTCTCCTACTTTGTTATATAAGCTAAACAAAGGCAACTTTCCACCAATCGACTTGAAGATGCAACTTTTATAACGGATGATAAGAGGAAGAGTACAGTCGATGAAAAGTGTGCCAGCCTCTGTTTGTTTGAATAATTAACATGACCTGATATGGTAGAAAAAGACACTAGGCTCATTTTAATTTATGAAGCCGCACCCTCAAGGTTACACAATACAATAATTCTCCAATGAATAGCTGCAGAAAAATCAAGACAATGGGGAAAAGATGTGACTTGAGTGTGCGCACCAGTTGGAGCCTGAAAAGATAATTAAGGGGAATAAAAACATGCATAAAGTGAATCCCTTAATTGAAGATTTGTTTTTGTTTTTGTTTGATGACATGGAGGCAAGGTAACTAGCACTGTGCCCCATGGTGAAAGGAGAGCAGTTGACTTTGTTCGGATTACATTAGCACCAGCCCGATGAAAAATGTGGAATTTAAAACACCTCTAATCGTGACTGACCCAGAGCATCACAGAAATGAACAGTGCGCAACGGTCAGCGATCAGCTAACCATCTGACACTGGGCGAGAGTGGGAGTGAGAGTTATTTGTCCAACAGATTTTTGCAAACCAAAGTTAAGAAAAAGTATAGTTTGACATAGTTGCCACAACAGTCTAATGTTGCAACAACAATAACATTTGGTTTGGTTTCCATTTCCATGAACGTTTTTAACAAGAGAGCTAAGTAACTAGTACTATGCAACTTTTTATGTGGGGGAAAAAAGGCAAATATTAGAGTGTATTTGACATTTTTGTGACCCAGCGTATTTTGGTTGTGTTTGTCATTCTGTGCACACTGAAATGAAACAGTTTGAGCTATTTTTAATATCCCATTATTCTATTTTAAGAAGTGCCTGCATTCTTGCCTTAGCATTAACTGGCTCTATATCTGTCATATTAATGAAGACATGTTACACTTCTCATATATTTGTTCCATTCATTACCTGTTCAGCTCTGACACTGACAGCGTCTTCCCCTCCACGTACACCTTGAACAACATAATGAAACTTAATGAGCTGCCACTTATACCGTCAGGCATTTTATTCCGAAAACTAATCATGTCAAGCCTCTTATTATGTTTAGTCAGTTATTTTTACCCACCCTTGTTCATCGACGGGAAACCAATTCGAATTTCTTTTATAAAATCAACTCCATGCTGTTTGGTGCAGTGGCGGGCACATCACAACTTTGCTGCTAATTGCCTATTTAAAGCTACACCAGCCAGTTATTGCACTGACTAGCTGTTGACTCACGTGGTGCTCTTCAATGACACCCAGCTGCCACATAAGCGCACCCAAAGTACAAGCCGGGGAGCTATTAACCAGACACTGATCCCACTACCGTACACGGAACAGATGAGGGGGATCTGCCATTACTGCCCCACGAAGCCCCATAGACCCTTTTAGACGTGATTTTCGACTTGCTTTGACACAGCGAGCGATGCATTTCCCCGCGATTACAGATGATCGTTTTCAGTACCCAGAAGATAGGAGATGATAGAATTAGATGAGATTGGGGCCTGTATGACTGAATAATGTATCAAAGGCATCAGGCGGCACCTCATATGTGTGTAAATACAATATAACATTTACAAATAGATGGAATTGGTGAACTCCGGGGTGGAAATGAACCGTGCACGAGTGTTATTATACTTGCAAATGAATAATGTTTGTTGATCTTGTGTACTGTATAGCATAGTTATGGTAGCTCATGATAGAAAAAGGTGATAGAAAGGTTTTTTCTTAAATCCTTCCCATCAAAGCCAACAAAAATATTTCCTTTTCTTAATCATCGTTGGAGAATTTAGTGGTGTAAATAAAGCTGGGCTCTAGTCACCTCTGCCAAAAGCTATAGAGCGGCTCTCAACCTCCTACTTGATAAACATCTCTGAAGTGATTGAATATATTTTCTTGAGTACCAACATTTTGAAGGAGTACTGTACCTACCATCCCCCCCCGGACTCTCCTCAGGGGGGTATGGAGATGTCTAAACACAGCAGAATATATTAGGCATATTTGTTTTAATTAGCATGTTAACCTGGAGCGTCTACGCAGTAACAAATTGTGATTAATTAATTTCTCGTGCTGTTGCACACCGAATGCTGATGCCGTGTTTATGCCTGTGCTCTGGGGTCCGCCTGTTGTTCATTTCCATCAGCAGAGGGCACTTGAATACTGTCCACAATATTTGCTTAATTTGATACAAGTAATTAGCCCTGGACGTTCCCTAACCTGCAGCGTGCGTCATTCCGGCCTATCTGAGTGCAACTTTTGACCAGTCTTCAGTGAGTGCTTGTTGGTGTTTTTACTGGGGGCTCATTATTAGTGATCATGCATTTAACATAGGCTGTCTCTGAAGGCATCCGGCGGCCACATCGTCAAATTAAATTCAAGTCGAGCTGGGATCTTCTGAGGTTTACCCTGATGCAAGGCCGTGAAATGTGCTATTGCCGATTCATAAAAGGGCAAACATGTAACTATAAACAGAAAAAAAAAAGAAAAAAAAGTGTCCCTGATCAAAAGATATGGATGGAGATAATGATGTCTAGTGTTGAGCTTTGTTTTACCAGAAAACAACTAGAATATTGTGCAATATAACTTTTTACGTCTCAATGTTTGTATAATTATAGCTATAGCACTTTTATCTCACAACAAGAAGATTAAATTCCTGGGTCAGATGGACCTGTATGTGTGGAGTTGGCATGTGGTTACTTTTTTTTCCAAGTGTTCCAGTTTCCCCATAAATCTAAAAACATGTACACTACATAGTGCAATAGGCTGAAAAAACACCAGTTAGTCCTGACCAAGCTTAACTCAACAGGAGAGTGGTCATCGGGTGATGCACTGTAGTGTACGGTGGGTCAAAAGCAGCGGACAATTTTCCCCTCATGGCCAATACAGAATGATCTTCTTGGTCATCAATTGGTTTTGATAACAGATAGCTTGTTTAAAAAACCCACACAATTTGTTGTCAGTATATGGAGCGTAGTAATACAAAGATTAGCATAAAATTATTGAACAACCCGCTCATACATCCTGGTGTTAATTATATGCTCTCAGAAAACACATTATGGTAATGTGTTGTATCCATCTTGTTTCGATTGGGCATTCTCATTAGCACATGCTGCTAAGTGCTAACTGGGTTCGGATTATGTTTGGCAGAATTTCCAAAAACAAGTCTTTGGGTGTCAGCGTTCATCATTTATTCTGAAAATAGAGAAGAGAAGTTCACAAGTCAAAAAAGTCAGAAAATAAAGTTTAATAAAGTTTATTTATTTAATAATAAACAATTTAGGGAGCCTTCACAAACACGGATGCGTGTTGCCAGAAAGTTATTAAAGAGTTGAGAAAAGCCTTATGCGTATTGGTGCATAGGCTTTAATTATACTTGGATGCTGCTTCAGTAAACAGTGGTAGTAAATATTTTGCAGTTATAAACCACATAGCCACTAAGCAATAAATTTCATGATTCACGAGTCAGTGTATCATTTTTGCTATAGTTTAACTTCAGGAAGGAACAGCTGTCCATCTCCCTGGGCTCTCTTGGCTTTGTATGGATGACCTACTGTGGTGTATTGCTGAAATCTCCTTAGCCACTAGACTGTACAGTTTACCGAGGTTTAGAAGGACTTTTAGAAATCAGGAAGGCCTGTAAAAATGGTTCACTACTACTAAGAGTACTACTGTTGCCACTACTACTATTGGGGAAAAGTGATAGACACTGGCGTTGTGTGTTTGCTGTGCCTTTAAAACAATGATCACTGATTTTTCTCCTTCTCCCATCTCCAGTTGTTATCATCAGAAGTTATCCATCTTCCTGCTCCCTTCACAGGCTGTGGGGGGGGGGGGGGGGGGGGTCTTGTTTTAACAGCCTTTTCCCTCCAAGTCCCGTAGCCAGCTGGACCAACACCTGATCATGCTGATTTCTGATTCTCTTCCAGTGGCCTCTTTTGGCACCGCGACAGAAAGAGTTGGCTGACCTCCCACTCACAAAACACAGCAGTTTCTCTAATAGATTTTACTTTTAGGGCTAAATTTGTAAAACATTATCCTAATCAAAGAGCACACAGTCTGGTCACTCTGTAATCTAGCCATATCAAACTGTTGTGTCCTAAGTGGACTTTTCTGTACCGTGTTTTTCAGCGGCTATACAAGTGGGCTGATGTTTTTGTGTCTTGTTGTGTGTTTGTTTTATGGTGCTCTCCTGAACTTTTGCTAACATTGGCAGTCTGTACACCAAGAATACCCTTGACTCTGAATACATCCAGCATATATTGTTGTATTACTGTATCCGGAATGTAAATTAATTTTGAATATGGGGGTACGCACTTATAAGCTTTCTTGCTTCGGCCTACTCTTTTGAGTTTTTGTTGCTTTGTTTGTTTTCAGCACTGCAATAATGTTGTCGTAAATCACTCAAATAAATCCAATCAATCAATAAATCATATAGTCTTTTGAATGTTTCCATTTTCAAACTACGGCTAACTCATAAAAATTAATTCATGTGTCCATTTGCAGTGCTTTCGTGTTCAGAGGCCTTGTTGGACTTATTGTTTTGGACAGTGTTTTAGACTGCGACCTCCAAAATCAATTTATGATTAACTTTTTTTTTTTTTTTTTTACACAAACAAAACAAAAAACTAAACCACAATCCCTGCATCTAGTCAACACTCGACAGGTTACAAAAGGACATACACCTTTTACAGGTTCCATTTTAACATTGGCACATATCTTTAAAAATCTGAAACCTGTATTTCTGTTCCAGCCTGAAGCGCTTTTTATTTCTTTCCCTTTCCATTTTCTGATTCAGAGACACTTGAGTTTTTCTGTACCTCGCGGAATAATTTCTGCTGCGAACATGAGTGCTTTAATTGGACAGGAACCTACTGTATCCCCTCATTAACACAAGAGCGTCTCCTGATTCTTGTATTTTAATTTCAGGCTTGATTTGAACAGGAACCATGAACCCACATTTTTTGATAGGGTACATTTCCCATGCTTCTTTGCATGGATAAATCACAATAAAGAACATCGTTATGACTAAATGTGTTGTTCTTGAGCCCCCAAATATCCGTACAGAAGACAGAATTAACACGTTGAAAATGTTATGTTTTAGGACTCTGCTTTTACTTTCAGAGAAAAGCAGCAGACTCTAGTCTATTTCAACAAGGACATTAACATTTGTAGTTGACGTCCTCCCATATTCTATTTATATAGAAAAATACACATGAAAGTAATGATTAATTAATTTGCAATTCAGTTCAATTCAGAAGTTACCCATGATCTACGCAATTTTGTTGTACAATAATCACAATAAAGTTCTTCTCTCATTAAAGGCCCATTTTATTTATTTGTGCAGTTATTTTCTTGCCATTTTAGCAAATGTACATTCTATATAGAATACATAGAACTGTAGCACACATGTACGTGAATACATTGTTTCATGAATACACAGATTGTTTCTGGCTAGAGTGCAGGATGTGCCCACTTGTTGCTATCTAATGTTGGACAGTGGCCTCTGGAGGTTGTACTGCTGTCTATCAATTAATAATGCTATTATGAGTCATCCCCATGACCGCTGCGGCAGATAGTCAGAGGAAGCTTACCACCTTAAAAAGTTGAGTACGTATGAGTATTTGTTCAGTATCTGTCATCTGCCCTTGGAATTGAACCCACAATCTGCTTGCTGCGAGACAAGAAAAGAGAAAAAGGTTTTACAATTTCTCTCGCCTTCAATCACTGAATCTTGTTTTGGACCTGCGTGTGTCCCGACTACATCATGAGACTGCCCCTGGGCTACACACCTCTTCATGTGGATTAGCCTGTCAGATCTGACTTAGCAACTAATCGTGTCTGCCCTCTGGCACTAGCCACTCTTTGATTGTAAAGTCACTCGTGAAATGTTTGGCATTTGAAGAAGCTGGACACTAGCGCACCATGTTGATTTTGTCTGTGGCTTGACAAGAGTTTAGTGGTTTAGAGGAATGTTGACGTCTGCCAGAAGTATCACTGAATCACAATATTGGGAAAAGTATAGAGGCCCAGAACAAAGTGATTACTTTGCCTGTTTTCAGATGACTAAATCCAGCCACAGGGCACAAACAGTACAATTTGTGTCACTTAAAAGGGAATTGCTGATAAATATACTTAAAATATTAATCTGTCATACATTTTTCTATTGGATGCTATTCCTGAGATAACAGTCTTCTGCTTTTTTTCAGATTAAATTATTGCCGGACAGTGGCTCAGGAGGTTGGGCAGGTTAAGGTTGTGTCGTGATTAGCAAGTTTGATAATTTTCTATCCTCTGCACTGCCTTACCAAGGACAAACCTTAACTTTTGAAAAAAGACTCGTCGGTTAGAAAAATATTTAAAAGCCTTTATTAATTCATGGCTATATCATCAACGCGTTTGGCCTCTCCAGGCCTTCATCAGAGCATGTGCTGCTTTAAAAGAATTAAAATGGCTGCCAGACCTCTTTTATACCTCATGGTCATGTGACATGTTCACATAACCAGATAATTAAAGGGACAGTGAAACACAGAGAATAGAAATGTATTTACAACAATAAAAAAACAAAGAAGGAATGGTTCACAAAAAAGGAATGAAATCTAGTTCATTTTTAGTCCAGGATATTCTGTAGCCTTCAGAGTAGATATCTAAAAAGACTCCCGTTGGAGTAACAGCTCTAGTCTGTCTCCTCCTCTTGAAGACATTTTGATGTGTTCAATGCCACTGATTTTCAGGCTTTCACAGCTTCCATGTCCCGCTTCTTTATAGTGCACTGCTATACTATATTGGAGGTTCCCAGTTTTAATTTCATGTTTATGCTCATAAAGTCTACTTTTAATTTTTTGTAGTCCTTCCAATATAGAAGTGTCCACACGGACACTCTAATCTGTACACCACAAATTCTGTATTACAATTGATAAATGATTGTATCTCATATTCCTGGTCTGTGTTGACATCCTTAAAATGAGTTGTGTTCATCATATTATGACAGTGATTACAATGGCCACACTTATAATTTCCAAATTTAGTTCTGAGCCATGTTTTTGGTTGTAAAGGGGGTAGAGGACTTCTAAACAGTTTATCACTTAAGGTTGGGGCTCTTCATAAGGACAGACCTTGTTCAGTCCATTCTTTCCCAGCGTCCTCTTTGTGTTGTATTTGTCCCTCTGTGACATACAATACCAGCCTTAAGCTATGCACTTCACATTCTTGGCTCTGTATATGATGCCACTCTTTGCTTTAGCTTTCTCTTGTTGAAGCATAGCTAGATCAATACTACCACAATGTGTTGAGAGTTCACGTCTCCTGGTCCAGTATTGATGGTTTCCTGCGTTAGACATTCAGGGCCTGATCTTCCACCTGGCGCAAGGACAGCGTTGCTCCAAACGCTAGGGTCATCTTGCCTGTGCACATTTGTTGCGCTATGTGCTTGCGCCACTAGCGAGAGGGTGTCGCGTATTCAAGATAGAGACGTCGACTGAGGCGTATGGCGTCAAAGTAGGGTCTGCTGGATTGTGAACGTAGGTTGTAAGTATTGTAAACATTGTGGCCATACCGCCTTTGCTATGCCCAATCCCATCAAACTTTGGAAGCTAAGCAGGGAAGGGCCTGGTCGGTACTTGGATGGGAGACCGTTTGGTAAAACCAGGAAGCCTAGCGAATGTAGGCTGAAGTGGTTGCCTCACTTCCGTCAGTCTACCCCAGGGCAGCTGTGGCTAGAATAGTAGCTTACCACCACCAAGTATAGAGTGAATGAATAATGCAATGTAAAGCGTCTTTGAGTGTCCAGAAAAGCGCTATATAAAACCGATGCATTATTATTATTATTATTATTTATAAAGAGAAAACTGTAAATGTAACTCTAAAATCATAAACAAAAAAGTGAGAGAGAGTGTCCAGCCCACTCAATGCAGCAGGTCTGGAGCTGGAAGATCTCATATTGCGCCCCTCCTAGGTTACACCATAGTCTGCGTTTAAAAACACAAGCTCAAGCTCTCAGAGTCGTCTTCTTCTTGCCAGCACATTTTTGTATATTTCTGATGGTTTGCAAAAATATTGCCTCATTATCGTTATCAAGAAAGTCCCTAAAAATACTGAGATATTCATTTTTGTCAATATCGCCCAGCCCAACACTCATGCTGCCTTTTGTTTTGCTTGTTTTTTATTAATGTAATTTTTTCATGTAAGTATATTGTGTTTTTTAATGTTTTTTGTTGCATTTTTTTGTATGGTGTTTGGGTGTTTGGTGTTGCTGTGAGGCACTTTGAGTTGTCATGTACATGAAATGTGCCTTACAAATAAACTTGCCTTGCCTGTTTATACTGAATGGGCGATGTGGCAGCAGAGGAAGCTTATCACATCCATTAACTGTGCAGTGCCTCAACTCAAACATAATCAGGGCTTTGATTCTGTAGAAAGGTGTTAAACTGTAGCAGCCTCAGTACATTTTTATCTGGCAAAACAATTTGACTTTTCCTCAACATTACAATTCATGGACGTGCACTCACCAGCATCAAAATTCAAATCATGTTGCAGCCCGAGAGGAATTTATAAAAAGTCTTTTTTACAAGATAGCTTTGTTTCATTTAAAGTCGTCCAATTCCCAGTAGGTCACACTTGTTTAAAAGGCGGGCGGACAAATGTCAATGAAGGAAAGAAAGAATCAATCCAACACATGCGTGGCTGTCTTTTTGGCACTTTTCCTCTCATTTTGCAGTGCGGACCCATTGCACGTCTCCCAGCGGAGCTCTCCTGTCTAAATGTAGACCCACTCACTTAATTAAATGTGTCAGATGGTGCTGGGCCTTCACATCAGCGCCGAGTTGCCTGCTGCCTGGAGGCTTCCGATGGCTGTAGTTGCCTGACAGGAGCGAGATCTGAGCTCTGATCCTGCCTTCCACCGACATGAGAACAACATTAGCACTTTACCTTTTGATTAAAGTCTCTCTCTCACTCAACAGGCTCAGGAGTGGAGCTGTGTGGAATCAGAGTGACTGACATGTCTACAACAAAGTCTGTAAAATAGAAAATCCGATAACAACAACGTTTATTTATTTAAAACATTAGAATTATCAGCTAGAAAGCTAAAAGTAGGCAAATCCTCCAGGGCGCAAGACTCTGGGAGTAGCTGCAAAGTAAAGTTAATTTTCTAAAGAAGTGATGAAAAACGAGAGCCTGGAGCAAAAGAAAAAGTTTGCGTAATGGGGTCTTTAAGGTGGTCCCGCTGCTGCGCCGTTTGATGTTGTTTAGTGAAGAGGGAGGTTTTCAGGATGTCAGATGATCAGAAGGGTGGCTCACGATTCTTAGCAGATCCAATCCAAATAGTTTAGCTTTCCAGCACAAAACGACAACATTATTAATACTAATCCGTATGAGGTGTAATTAGTTTAGCTTGGCCAGCCTTCTGAATTTCTGTTTGAAAGGAATCAGCCTGTTCTACGTCAGTTTGTGTTACAGTCAGTCTAGTGGAGACTGCAGGAGTCATTGTGGATTTTTAAGCCTCGTCCAACTCTGTGTCCAACGAGGTGAATTTGTTCAAATATAAATTCCACTAAAGAATGTGGATGCAGGTATCGTTCAGCTGACGCAATTGCTTGAACACTAAACAAATACAATCACACAGACGACTGGGAAACAGCATGAACTTCTGCCGCATCAACCGGTAAAGAAGTTACAGGGATTTTTGAGATTTTTGACTGTAGATGACTGGGATTGACTCGATACCAAACTTGTGGGAGAAATGAATTATTGTGAGAAGGTCCCAGAGGCTGTTAATTTTAGACAAATAATTGAAGAAAAAATAAAAAACTGTTTAGTAGACCAGTGGTTAAATTGGTGTTATTGATGGATGCTATGGGCCCGATCTTGTGTTTCAAAACGCAGACTACAAACGCAGACTATACATTTTGCACTTAGTAGGAGCGTACTTTGTGATCTTGCCCCTCCAGACTTAGCGCATTTAAGTGGGAAGTACTGGGGTGGAGACACACTTTTTCCTCCAACCAGATCGACTCCGCAGCTGGGAAGGGGAGGGAGAGGGGTTGTGGGGGAACATGTGCCTTTGTTTTGTTTCGCGCCAAGTGAGGCCGATCCGCGCCACAGCTGACGGCTGTAGCTCTTTCTCTCTCTCGAGACATGAACGTTGTTTGCTCACGATGGGTTAAGCCTATCATGCTTAAGGAAAAACACAAGGCAGCGCGATGTAAACGAGGAAATGAATGTCAGCGGTGCTCCCATCAAAGCAGTCACCTCCTCTTGCAACGTCTCTCGCAAGTGGCGAAGGCGCATAGCTCCGCCACTCAGAAAATCTTGCTACAGTAGAAGCCACACAAGATCTGGCCCATAATGTGGTAAGCTCAAATTCAACATGTTGACTTGAATCTTGAATCGGCGCGGTGTCAACAGTGATGTGGACGCTGTATCGGACTGTTGCGGTGAACAGGGAGCTGAGTCAGGGGGCAAAGCTCTCAATTTACTGATCTATTTTCCTACCCTCACCTATGGTCATGATCCAGGTATTGACCGAAAGAACAAGATGGCGGATACAAGCGGCCGAAATGAGTTTCCTTCGCAGGATGGCCGGGCGCACCCTCCGAGATCGGGTGAGGAGCTCAGAGTAGTCGCTGCTCCTTCATGTCAAAAGGAGCCAGCGGAGGTGGCTCGGGCATCTGTTCCGGATGGCTCATGGTCGCCTCCTTTGGGAGGTGTTCCAAGCATCTCCTATTGGGAGGAGGCCTCTTGGAAGACCCAGGACACACTGGAGGGACTATATCTCTGAGCTGGCCTGGTGTCACCTCAGAACAGCTGGAGGAGGTGTGCGTGGATGGGAAGTCTTGGCATCTCTGCTCAGACTGCTGCCTCTGCGTCCCGGCCCGGATAAAGCAGAAGAAAATGGATGGATGGATTTGAATCTATCTCACAATACTAATAAATTGATAAATGATCTTGTAGTTTTAAAACAATGCAACTGGACTTACATTTAAACACTGGAGCATCAGATTGAGCACCATGGTGGCTGAGAGAGCACATACTGTACTTGAAATCACTAAAATAGCTCGGACAATGTGTTTCCCTGCAGCCCTTTCAATTTATATGTTTATCATGGGCAATTTAATATTACATCACATAATTATGCAATGTGAGCAATATGCTATACATGTGATGCATTGGATGCACCTTGTTTGTCACTATATTATAAAACAGGTCACTGAACAAACCTACATTTGGGAACATTATAGGTCCCCAATTAATAGATTTCCCCATGGTAGATTATCCATCATTTTGTATTTTCAAGTTTCAAGTTTCAAGTAAATAAGGAGGAAATGTTTTTCGAGCCTATTCAAAGATGCCACTATACATCGGACATTTTCTTGTGAATACAAATTAGGCGCGCATGTGAACATTAGCATTGGTGTCAAAATCCAGAACCCACGTTTTATTATCCTTGTGATTTCGAGGCAACTCTCCATAGGACCCTGTGTCTACTTTTACCCAGTCACATGGGCATTCTTTGTGAATATTCCATTTTTCTTTTCTTCAAATAACACAAAAGCTGATTAGCGGTATATTCATCATCTCCGCAGTCAGCATACCCAGGTGGGACTGTTCGATGAGGAAGTGTCGCCACTGCTGGAATTAATTTCCATAGGCTCTCTCTCTCTCTCGCTTTTCATTACATTCCCATAGCTTCTCTCTTCTCCTCATTTTTTGCCGACAATCTATCTGCTGTTTCTGTGGCCTGTTTTGTCAAAAGCTGTTAGCCGTTCGACCCTGGGGAGGAGCACTGCGAGCTGCTATTAATCTTGTTTGTTTCATGTTTCGGGGGGGTTGTAACGTCTGTGCAATAGCCAATGTGAATGCCCAGTGGACGTTGTTCTAGCAGCGACATAATCAATGATGTAAGTAAGTGCAGATTATCATTGAGACTTGTAAAGCAGGGCTGCATCGGAGGTCCGCCAGTGTCACCTTGTGAAAGATTAGATATTTGTTAAAAAGGGGGTCGCGATGTTAGAGTTCTGATAAACCAGCTAAAAATACGAGATAGCACGGGTTGATGAATGAAGGCGCCGGGAAATATGGAAGTGTGCTGAGGTGAGAAATTTAATTAAAATGTCTATGTAAAGAACAAAATGATACAATTCCGTGCTGGGGGCAAACACAAATCATCGTGCAAGTGGAGTTTACACCTATTAATTAAAGAAACATAATTCAATCGAAGATGTGGAGCTGCAAGATCAGCACACTTACATTAGATAGTACACCATTCGTTTCATTTACAAAATTCATGATGAAGTAAAGATAAGAATTATTTATCTGGTTTATGCTAGAAAATATAGAAGGCAACGTGCTTACAAACATTACACATTAATGCACAATCAGAGCAACCAATTATTATTTTCACTTTATAAGAACAGATCCCACCCAAATCCCTCTCAAAGCATTGCCAGACCAGCTAATAATATGAGTTAACCCTGGGGCTTCCTTCTGGGATGACATGCCCTGACCACATATCGTCTCATGCAGCTGTATGGTTTTGCCTGGTTTCTCCACATGGCTACAACCTGAAAGAGCAGCATGGCACCAACCTCCCGTGGACCTGCGGCCTGAATCCCGAACCATAGGGAGCCTTTTCAAAGGTAGGTAAGGCGGGAATCAAAAGCAAGGATATGCATTTCAGTAACAAAATGCAAATCCAAACACATGTATAAAGATTTTACGATGCGTGTTTGCTGCTGCATTTTTCCTCAGTCTGTTATTACAACTTCAAACTGATAAGCACGGAGCACCTTGAAGGGTGAGATACTGAAGTTATGCTGAGCAGCTGTTGCAAAGGCGGCTGTGGGAAGAGCTGACGCCGCTGATCCCCGATTTCCTCCGATCTGTCAGGAGGACAAAACTCTGCTGATACGCTCGCGGATCAAGTCGAAAACCAAGAGCACCAAAGAAGATCCCTCCAATCAATACTCTACAGCCATGTTCTCATGATCTGTGCCCAGTAATCGATCACCCGCTGCTCTCATCTTTTTTTAGCGCACTGACGTAAGGCCTGTCATGAGAATGCAAATTCAAAAATGACAGAATTGTCCAAAAAACACACTTTGCTCTTTACTTACTAAATCTATTGAAGCGGGAAAGTCATGCCAGCGTCTTTGTGTCAGTCCAAGTACCAAATAAATTGAGCTTGGCAAGCTTGACAGACCATTATTCATTCGCTTTCCATTCGGTGGTGGTACAGTAGGCTTCTGTTACAACAGCTGCCCCACCATCTCTGACTACCACCAGTCACTCCCTCTCAGAAATGACTGCAGTGCATTAAACGCCCAAGGACATGTTGGCGACACGGTGGCTGAGTGGTTACCGTTCTTGCCTCACTCCAAGAAGGTCCCTGGTTCCATTATTGAACCATGTGGGCTTTTCATGCCTTGGAGTTTGCACGTTTCTCTCCCTGGATCGAAGGATGCAAAATGCAAAAGATACATTTTGTTGGACAGTTGTAAAATGACAATAAACGCACCTCCCCAAATATTAACACATTTAGTTAGAAGAACTGGGACAAAATTAAAAGACAATGTTTATGCACAAGGCACGTTGCCCCTGATACGACATTCTTAGAGGCATGGAGGATAGTGGAGCAAGACAATGTTGCCAATTATTAATCATGGTTTAATAAGCATCAAAAAAATAATTTTTGGACCTTCTAGCTCTAGCTACAGCCCAATCTATGCCAAATTCAATATGCAAATCACTGCATATACATAAGGAGACATGGTGTTATTGTGCTATCTTCATAGTACCATACGTTTTTGTCTAAAGAGAGCTGATGAGAACAATATTATTTGTAGTCTGTGGATGATTTGTTTTCCATTTTAAAAACAGCGAGGTTTCAGGAAGTCATAAATCTATTCCCATATTAAATTAAGCCTGTTTCAAAACAATGTGCTGAATAATAATCGGAGTTAGTCTCTTTAAAGGGACTATACAGAGTTTAAAAATGTTAAAACTACGTATTTCCCTCCCCCTACATGTTCCAGCCATGTCCTAATGTGTAGAATGAGCCCAGACCTGTTCACCACAACTGCCTCTAAAATCCTGCACTGTCACTCAAAAGGTGGTAAGTTCGGTCTGAAGTGCCGTCATGCACGAGCTTAATATAGAGACTGCAGTTACGCGTAAGACCTGAGGTGGCAGTAGTGAGAAGAAAATGACAAACTTGCATCTAGTCTCTTTAAATTGAAAGCATTAGGGAGAACCATTTTGTGTTAGCACACAGTTTTAGTTGCATATGTATAAGCAAGTATGCATAATAAACGTGTCATAACAATTAATTTTGTGGTTCTCTTCAAAGTGGTATCCACTTCTCTGCATTCTTTACACACGTACTGATTGCGAGATCATGTGTTGCAAGATCAAGATGGGCATATGACATGAAAATCTATGGAAAATGTTTTGCATGACTTGGACTCTTGTAGGTCTTTTCCTTTTGAGTGTGTAAGCTCTCAGTTGTCCAGCAGATTGTCTTTGCCGCACAGGTTTTGTAAAAGTAGTCATTTTGATTAAGTGTGACAGAGACTTTGTGAAGGGACAGAATCCTTCACTCTAGAGAAATGAAGGATTAGGATTCAATCTACCTCCTATTTACTCTAATCTCCTCAGACCAGATCACAACAATTATTCATGGTCATGCTGATGTGCCGCAGGTGACCCAGTGACCCTGAGTTTACCCCAGTTCAGTACAATAGGCAGTTACAAATGGGTTGAAACCAGGTGAAGGAGCTTCGGCTGATCTTCTTACTCTTCCCCCACAAAGGCTGCTTAAATCCAGTGTGCATAACATGGAACCTCTTGGATGCAACAAAATGTCTTCAATTTTCAAAACAACCAACTATACAGTAATAACTATTTTTTCACAATCCTTTGCATCTTTTCTTTTGAATGAAAACAACTAATATCATTTAACCTTCCCACCTTATTTTAATTGTTGATTGTGGCTGATACAAACTGTAACCTTGATGACCGTGTTAATCCCAATATATGATTGAAAAGTATACATTTTTCAATTTACTTTTTTTTTCTTTTTTGTATGTAAAACACGTCATCAAGTTTAGACAACAGCTCATTTAGTTCTTTTGATTTCCTGTGTTGTGGTGCTATAGCTGCAGGTGGAGCAGCGTGTATCAAAGCAGTGGCTGGTTGGCTGTTTGTCACACAGTTTGTGTTTGGAGGTGCAAAGTGTCTTGAAGCACACTGCGTGTGACGAACCGCATCGGGAGAGCATATGCATATAACCCGAGGCCTGCTTTTAATGAGCCTTTAGATAACAGACAAGTGTTGCACAGCTATAGTACGTACCAAACTGTCACCAAAGAATCACAGCTGGAAAAACATATAGATGACAGAAGGAGGAGAGCATGTCACATCCTATAATTAACAATGTATGTGTTGATCATGTCATAACCCCAACAAATGGAAATGAATGCATCAAGAAGGGCTGAAGACGCATTTACCTTGCGCTAAAAACTGAGCTGACGTGAGATCAAAATATTCAAGCTCACAAAATCCATCTTGAAAGGCTCAAACTCATATGTTTGCCATTAGACCATTTGGATCGGAGCCATTGCATGGCAGTATTGCTTTAGCACTTTGTTGTTTAGCTACATTTTAAAACTTGGTTGTGATTGGCTATGAACACCAATCAGCTACAAATGTCCTGGTAAAAGTCAGTCCTCTTCATAAACAATTTAAACAGGAACCATTCATATTCATATTATTGTTGTAATGGAAAAAGCCAGACAGTGATATTAGTCTGGGTGAATTCAACTGAATTAAATTCGAAGGGTCACAATAAGCAAATAATAACATTCACATATTATTATTAAAATTAATATTTTATTTAAATAAATATTATTATGATGTCCTCTGTAAAACAAGAAGTCTATCCCATCTCCACTTGGTCTTTTGTTTTTAACTTGCTAACCTTGAGGTTTAAACAGGTTTTTATTTTTACAGTGCAACTCACCTTATGACATCAACATATGAAAGCCATGTGATTCGTCTGAAAAATTGCAATTCGATTTTTTCTTCACATAGACTCAAACATTTCAGTAAAATATTTGTATACCAAGTCAATTTGCCCTTGATGAAATCTGCCACAATGACTGAAAGTAAGGAATTGTGATTGTGTTTGCGGAGGAACAGTAGCGCAGCGGTTAGCGCTCATGCTTCACAGCTAGAGGGTCCAAGTTCGATTCCCACCTGGACGGGCCTTTCTGTGTGGAGTTTGCATGTTCTCCCCGTGTCTGCATAGGTTTTCTCCACTAAAAACATACATGTACAATAGGTGAATCCTCCAGCCAGCTGATACTGACCATCAGCCTGGCTCCACATCTGGAGATTGGTCCCAGTGTCGTCAAATGCAGAGGACACATTTCGTTGTACAGTTATTGTATAATGACAAATAAAGCACCTTTTATTTGTGCCTTTTTCTGATAGTAATTCTTTAACTACTAGATAAAAATGTAGTAATAAAAAATAAAAAGAAAGAAGCGGTGTCCTTCATGGCTGGACTCTCTGCAGTAAAATATACGCTGAACCTTACAAAACATGGCAAAGATACACAAGATATACAAAAGCATCTTGTAAAACAATGTGGAACACAAAAACTGCAAATGCAGTTTGTAAAAAAAGGCAAAAAAACAGCAGCTGTGCCAAGGGAGATGCATAGAATTGACCAATTTCAGATTTATGTGCAGGGCTTCAGACTAACATTTTGGTTTGTTTACACTGGTACTCCTAAGTAGTGATGGGTAGATGATAACTCAAAGTGTGTGTCACACACTTTCAAAATAGTGTCTCACTGTATCACACAGTGTTGGTAGGCTTATAGGTGCAATCTGATGGTGAAAAAGCATTGCAGCAGTCAGCCTGAAAAAAACAACTCAACACTGATTGAGCTCATTTATTCTCATTCAGAAATGTGAACCAAATAGTCAGGATTGAGCTGTTTAAGCAGCTGAGAGTGGTAATTTAGAAAGAGGCAATCTGCTCTGGATAATGAGAAATAGAAATAAAAGAATGAGAATTAATGAGAAGTATCAGTGATACAACCATCTAAAAATGAAGTCACTGACCAAGATTTAATGAAGGATAGTGCTTGTGACAATAATAGGGCACCAAACTAGAGCTGGAAAATCTAAGATATAGGCTTAGACTATTGGATACACAATATGATTATACTTGTTCCAGCGGCGCTGGGAGGGGAGGGAGGTGGTGGCGGCTCTCCTCACAGAGCTACGTGAACAGCATGACAGCTCTGGCATATCTATGTTTTTGTGTTGCATTTCAATATGGACGTGAAAGAGAAGAAAACAGATGGCTCTTGTGCTTTACACACTATATCTATTGAATCATTTTGTTATTAGGGCAGATTCGCCTCGTGCCTAAGGTTTCGGGTGGCCCGAGTGCCGAGCCCGAGAGCACCCACTGGATCACCGCCGGGTGCACATATCCCAAATGACAAAATGAGTCATGTGTTGCAGTCGTTCAACTCTGCTGCTCGTTACGTACGACACTACGTAATGGATAATGTATAGAACGCCGGTCATTATCGGGAAAATAAGTAGCGAAATGCCTAGTAACAATCAGCTATTAGACATAAAAACATATAATTGCTGCTCTCTGTTGTGTTGAACATAAAATCTTCCCAGTTTCTCAGTGGAAAATACGAGATGAGGTGGCGTTCATGTGCAATTTCCCACACGTCAAGTGGTATTTACCATAATTATGAGACCACATGAAGGCAGCCTAAATTCTGTTTTTCCTCCACGTAAAACACTGCACTCACACCAAGCGGCAAAAAGTCTCTATCCCGCACAGGTGTCTGTCAGATCATGTTCTGTGGTTGGTGGTCGCCGCCGGAAATGGCTTTAGCGTTGAAATTATTTTAACGCTGCGGCCGCCCATATCGAGCTGCTCTCCTGTGTATTTCCAGAGGCTTCTTTCCGGTCGCCAGGCAGCATGGTATGCTCTCTTCTCTCCCGCCGCTCTAGGTGTGAGCGCGGTGTTTCTGGCTGTGAGAGCCATTGCATGGGATTGGAGGACTAGTTTGAAGCTCGGCTCTGGTTGGCTGCTTGTTCCTGGTCCTGATTGGTGCGGCATCTGAACACCTGGCCCCTAATCAACCACCTGCTGCAGCCACGCCCATAAAAAGCCTCACTTCAGAATCTATGGGACTGCTGCTCTTTGTGGCCTGTATACCGGCTTGTCTGTAAAGACTTGGAACATTTGTTTTTAGTTTAGATTGCGTCTCATTTTGTCTGTCACTTTGTTTTTACTGTGACTTGTTTTGGAGACACCTGTTAGTTTTGTGAAGTCTTTGTTAGTTTTGTGAATGTCAAATATCCCCTTTTGTTTGACTATGTTGTTACCCCATTGTTTAATTTACCTTTTACATGACCTTTTATCAAATTAC
Source organism: Neogobius melanostomus (assembly GCA_007210695.1). Classification (NCBI taxonomy): domain Eukaryota; kingdom Metazoa; phylum Chordata; class Actinopteri; order Gobiiformes; family Gobiidae; genus Neogobius; species Neogobius melanostomus. The sequence goes on from VHKM01000159.1 coordinate 2,089,913, forward strand.
AACTTTAACCTTTTTCCATCAGTTTTTTGTTATTTAATGTACCTGAGCCGGGTTGTAACAATATAAATATATATATATAGAGAGAGATGGACAGAGTTTGTAAATCTTTCACAAATGTGACCTACTTGCCACCCTAGATCTATAGTAAAAATCTTCAAATCAAGTATTGGTTCAGTTGCAGTTGCGGTGCCTTTCACAAACATTGCCTTTGAGATAAACTAGCCAGAGTTTGTCATGATTGAGGAAGATTATATTTGCAAATCACTGAGTTTAAATCAAATCTGAAGCTTAAAATAGTTGTGTTAGTCTTCCAAAAGAAAACAATCCTCGGTATGAAAGATTGCAGTACTTTACCCCTGCACGCACTGTTAGATTCTGTGCCCTGAGAAAACCAGGGAGCAAACAGTTCTCAGTTTTTAAAAAGACTGTTTTTCCTTTGAAACTTTTTAACAACGCTTACTGTCCCCAGATGAGTGCAACATGATTTGATGTGCTTTAAGATTTGATTCATGTCTTACCTTTGAGGTCTTGATATATTTTTAAAAGCTCTGAAGATGCAGTGCAATGGAAGCTTTATTTTATTGTATTAATAATTTGGAGAATAATTGGATTTCTAAATAAACTGAGGCATCAAAGGACTTCAAACACTTGTTTTAATTCCCGACTGTCTCTAAATCATACATCAGCATGAAGAAGTGTGCATTTTTTGATCAGGTCAACTCACCAGCCTAAATATTTGCTTCCGCTTTACCCAGGGCCAGGTCTCGGGGTAGCAGTCTGAGCAGCGAAGCCACGCACACCTCCTCCAGCTGTTCTGGGAGGACTCCGAGGCGACACGAGGCCAGCTCACTGAGCTCCTCACCCGATCTCGAAGGGTGTGTCCAGTCACCTTGTGAAGGAAACTCATTTCAGCCGCCTGTATCCGCGATCTTTTCCTTTCGGTCATTACCCAGATCTCATGACCATAGGTGACTCAGCTCCTTCTTCGCCACAACAGTCCGACACAGGGACCGCATAACTGCCTAAATACATATACAGTAAAATGCCAACTTATACCAGGTATAGTTGTAAATGTAGTAGTCAACAGTCGAAAACAAAATACTTTACTTGAGAGGATCCTTGGTTTGAGAAAACCTTAGTATTCCAAGGAGAGAGTACAAATCATTCTATAACATTGTTGTGGATAATAACTTTGGGTTTCAAAAACATGATGATTGTGCCAAAATTCACTCTGTGTACAGCAGCACAATGGGGACAAACCGTCTTTGTCATCAGTTGGTGACATTGATGGTACATCTGCACAGCACTCCTGCTCTGGATTGTGCAAGGTTTTGAAATGGAACCACATACAATATACAGTATGCACTTTTAATTTTGGATGTTTTAAAGAAATGAAATGGAGTGAAATGTTTTGTATGCAAATAGTCGGGTAACAGTTCTCAAGAAAAGACAACTCCCGTAAAGCACAGGTCATTAAATACTTTACTTAATGAGAATACTTAAGTAAATATAATTTGATACTACAGTTTCAACTGTCGCAATTAAAAAAAGTATTCTCTTACCAACCAATCACCCTTGAAACTATTTTTATGAACATCTACGTTGTCATGGTGTTTTAGCTACTGTACTGTTCTACCAGTGTCAAGCATCCAGGTAGATTTTCCCCTAAAAGAAAATGAAGCTTACCCCTGTACTTTTAAATACTATTACATTGTCCTCCTTTGTGTTCTTTCAACCTTGAATACTTATCGCTTTTTAAGTCAATGGTGGTTCGCAATCAAAAACTGAAGCCAAGTAAACACATATTTTGTTCTCAGAGTCAAAAGTACATGGAAAATTAGCATTAAGCTCTGAGTCTAAAGATGGCGTTAGATCTGCTGTTCGCACCATTCATTATACATGCAATGTGATTACCATTTTGAGTATCAGCCGCTCTCCAGCATCCTCCCACCTCCCCGCCCACGCTCGTGTCAAGGTCACTTCCATAGGACAGGTTTGCAGTCTCATTTTCAAAAACACAATACTTTAGTTGCCTGGATCTTTTTGTTTTATATCTTTTTCTGCTGATATTATCTTCCGTGAAAGACAGCACTCAGCAAAACGGCAGGATCCTGACAAAAGCTTGAGGTCAAATGGCACAATGATGGGCATGAAGTGATTTTTATCTGGTCGACTGACGGCGCAACAAAAAACAAAATACAATGAAATTGTCTAATTTGTCACATGATGTGGTATTTTCTGATAATGATCGCAGTGGGAGAAAAACGGTAAATCCAGTGAAGCTTGGTGGACATGAAAAAGCCATCTGTCAAAATACCTGTCAACGCTGTCTCTGCAACGCAATTATTGTTATTATTATGACAACCAGGCAAAGAGAATTATTATAAAAAAAACGTATTTCCTCAAACATACGTAAATGCCAATCCCAAACATCACCTTAAAGACTACTTATTTGTGGAGATAGATTTTGTTTATTGATTGAATGGAATACAGCTCTATTCTTTTCTTTCTTTCTCAAATCTTTCTGGCAGATATTTGCCAGATTGTGATGGTTGGGTTCATCTGTTGAGGGAGTGGCAGCAGTTGGTGGATGCTGTGCAGGCAGCCAACAGTCCGTTCACTTCATGGATTTATAGAGCAGGTAAATTGGACAGTAGCTGGAGCACTCAGACGTTGCACTGTTTTTTTCTTTAACTGTTGATGCCATGGTCCAAAAGTCTGCTCGGATGCCAAGAAAAGTTGAGGTTATGCTGTTATATTATGCTCCAAGCACCTGCAAAAAGTTGATCAATATATTAGTATGCAAGCCAGATACCTACAGTATTTGGTGACAATGTATAATTGTACTGTCCCTATCACAAATAAACAGACAAACATTAATAACTAGTTTTGAACATAGGCTGTATGAGATCAGTTTTTACCATTTGTTAACACAGCGCTCTGTAGTGAAGTCTTATGAATGCATACTCAGTATACATATGGTGTATACATTGCTTATTACGAATCATGCCAATTCATCCATATAGGCTAGAGAATGGTACCTAAAGTGATCATAATAGTTTACATTTGTATTGGGCTTTACAGTATGCACCAGTTGTAGCCACGAATACTGCCTTTGGATCAATGAATTAACCAGTGAGCGACTGTTGGCCAAAAAGTGCCAAAGTCTGATTATAACAAGCAATTATAGATGTAATATTTTGGACAATATATTTATTTTGGATAGGTCTTAGCAGAGGTCTGTGTTTTTAGTTCACCACTTTAGTGGTCCTTTACATTTCACATCCAGCACCACCTCAAATCCAGGTTAGAAAATAAACTGAACTGGGAGTAAACCAAGACTAAACTCGGGCAAGCCCTAACACTGTAGGATAAAGCCTACTATACATAATTGAGTATTATAACGAAATAAAGACTGCACTGTAGTGTACAGGACTCTCACCGTAAGACGTTCAATCTTATCCATGGTTTGAGAACCACCGATCTAGTTATCAGTCCTACTACAATCCGGTAAAGCGAAATAACAAAAAACAATCAATAAATAAAAATGACATGCTGAAAACAGAAGTAACATTAGCATACAAACCAATTGCCTATTTATCCCTGTAAATGCCACCACATGTTTTTCTAAAAACTATATCATGCACAATGTTCTACTCTGCTTCTAATCCCATCAGTGCATCTATAGCGGTCACTGACCACTCTAGTTTGACCCTAGAGAAAGGCTCTTCAAAAGGAAAGGATTGGACATGGGAAACAAGGCGAAGCCTCTCTTTATGGTTCAGTCAGGTGTGCTGTTAAGGTTGTTTTTGTGTCACTCTCTACATCTCCAGCATGACACCTGCCGTTAGCTTCGTGCTGCTGTTCCCTACCCCAGGGCTACAGACATGACAGGGCCGGCTGTGGGGTGCCAGTCAGACCCAGGGGCCATGTCAACCTGATAACAGTTGGGTGGCAGTCACACATTTTTGGATTGGGGAGAGTTAGTAACCTCAGCTGGACATGTTTTGCCCAGGGGCGAGAGCACACATTGGTCAGCTGCAATGTGAATGATTGTATTTTGAGCTGTATTTCTTGAATCACCAGGGAGAAAATATAAGACAACAGAGCTGCACTAGCCTGGTCTTACCATACCCTCGTACTCATTTCGTACAGAGGGTCTGGAACTTCACAATTGAACTCCATTTTCAGGTGGGAGGGATGAACTCCTTTGAAACGATTGGATCTGTTTTCAAACTACAACCAGCAAATCCAGTGCAAATGCGTAACGTCACCTACAACACGCCTCCCCCGCTCGCTGAATGGTAGGTTGGAATTCAACCGATGAAACGCAGCCACTGAGATCAGACCCAGACGTACATGTAGGGAAAAGATAATTGACCAGAGTTTACGGATGACAAAGGCCAGGCTAAAGCTGCACAATTTCGGAAAAATACTTAATTGCAAATTTCCAGGCAAGTATTACTATTGTGAATAGCTTTATGATATGATTTAAAATAAATATTCATTCAATTCACAGTGCAGATTTTAAACACATTGAGGAGCATTAACGTTTGAAAGAGGTCTGAAATATGAACTGCTAGATTAATACAAGAATCACATGCATTTCAGAGCGTATGTCTCAACAGGTAGCAGGCTTGAACATAATGAGACCCAATGGGAAAGTGATAGTACTGTCTAAATAATTGCAGATTTGTTAATTGCAACAATTCAATTTGCAGTGAGTTATGCATCCCAAATAGTCACAAAGGTCTGTTGCTTTTTAAATTTTACAGAAAGCCAACATATTCCTGTAAATATGTTGCACGTTATATAGAGAACAGATCAAATCTGAAGAAAGGAATCCATCCATACCTGTCCTCCTCTCTGAAAATAAAAATCCTAGGACAATAGCGTCTAATCAACCCTAAACCTACCTTGACCATCACCTTGTTACCGTGGCTGCAATGTGCCATTTAAACCTGGCCTCACGAAGATTGTGCAGTATCTTTTTAATTACTTCTTTTAAACTTACAAAATTAGCTAATGTTTTTTTTCTTTTCCTTCTCTCTCATTCCCCTTACCTCGCTTCTCCATTGTCACCTTCCCTTTGTCATCTGCAGAGACAATAACTGAAGGGGAGCTGCCAGACGACGAACTCATCATTCATAACCGAGTTTGTGAGACAGCTCTAACCAGGAAACAAAAACTGCAAGAATATTAATGTGCTGTATATCTTGAGAAAACTGGACAGCGACAAATTGTTTACAAGAGGCGCATAGAGACGCCCAGACTACCGACCTTGAAACCCATTCCGATTCCAGAAGCAAAATATAATTACATTTTCTCATCAATTAAAAAAAAAACAATATAAAGAATCTAATGGAATGAGGAATTTTAATTGTGTTTGTTTGTTTGTTTGTTTGTTTGTGTGTGTGTTAGTTAGACTCTTACAGGGTTGGAGTTTAGTAACTTCAGGGTTTCAGTGGAGGGTAAATACTGTTTCCTGTCTTTTACTCCGATGGAAAGTTAGCCGTGTCTCTCAGAAATACATCAAGGAAGTAGTCTTTACGCTCCACTGGCCAACCAGAAGGTAGCCAAAAGTATTCAGTGCACAGAGCCTATTATTTGAAAAAGAAAATAATAATAATAGGGAAAAATATTTTGGGATTGGGAACCAGGGCAAGTTTTGAGGACTGTTGAGCTCGAAAATATCTTTTGAAATAACTAGCTGCCTACTTCATAGCATTGTTGGAAGAGTGGTTAATACTGTGCTAAAGTAAGAGCGTCAGACTCAGAGCTGACCATGACCAATAGTTTCAAGTGGGAGTAGTGTAATTGCTTGTTATCAAGGAAAAAACTCTTTGACAAGATTCCACGCATAAAGACACTCAAGCACAATATCTGGATTAGAATACATGTATTTGATTTCTATCCACCTGGTCTGGGATGCGCTGCTCACTGGCTCTTACGTCTCTCTGACCTCGCCCAGTGTGGCGTGAATGCCAACGACAGGACTGAAGGCATTGTAGTAGTAAGGTCTGAAATGTCATTAGCGCTGAAGTCGGCTGACGGATGCTAATCGCTATAACCTCTTGAAACAGGTTGCGTTTGGCATTGGGGCAGGACAGAGCTGAGCAGAGATACTGTTCTTAAATAACGTGATGTGTGAAATGTGAATGGTGCTACAAGATACAGTAAGGAGAATATTTTATTTAAAAAGAGGACAACTCGCTACGGTAACTGGTAAAGAGAAAGTTGTAGCTTGAGCATAAAAGCTATTATTATTTAGGCAGTGTCTATAGAACCGTCCGACGGCTACAAACTCTTTTTGCTATTTTGCCGTCTCCTTATGACACCCCGCCATTCCGACGCGGAGTTTACAAGCTAACCTTCCCTTAGCCCTAACCTTAAGGATAGTGGAGTTTACAAACTAACCTTCCTTAGCCCTAACCTTAAGGATAGTGGAGTTTACAAGCTAACCTTACCTTAGCCCTAACCTTAAGGATAGTGGAGTTTACAAGCTAACCTTCCCTTAGCCCTAACCTTAAGGATAGTGGAGTTTACAAACTAACCTTACCTTAGCCCTAACCTTAAGGATAGTGGAGTTTACAAGCTAACCTTCCCTTAGCCCTAACCTTAAGGATAGTGGAGTTTACAAGCTAACCTTCTCTTAGCCCTAACCTTAAGGATAGTGGAGTTTACAAGCTAACCTTCCCTTAGCCCTAACCTTAAGGATAGTGGAGTTTACAAACTGAATGTGGTAAGACGCGCTTTGGAGGTCTGTGTTGGGTGCGCTCTTACCTGCCACCCCGTTGCGCTGGCTTGGTGGACTATATAAGCGCTCCCATTCTCGTTCACTCCTTTTTGCCCCATACGCTCTTCCGGGTCTTCTGTGTTGGCCGCCTTGTCCTCCAGCTCCAGTGCCGCTGTTGTCCGTGAGCTCCGCACTGCTGCACGCTATCGCTCGCCACCTTCTCTGTGCGCGCAGCGTGACGCCTTCGTAAAGCCACGCTGCAGGCCTTCTGTGCACTCTGCTCCTCCACTTCAACCAGTCTTGGTCCGTGCGCAGTCAAGCACTTTCAGCGGTGTCCTCAGTGGTCTGCAGTGGCACTGGCACGTTGCCTCTGCTGTTTTGTTTTGTTCTGTTTCGCCTTGTTCTGTTTTGTTTCGTGCGCGTTTGCGCTCTGCGCCCGTGTACCTCCGAGTCGGACGTTTTCTCCTGCAGTCTCACTGGGCCTGAGTGCCTGGAGGCTGGCGCCGCGGTCCAGGTCGCTTGTACGCCCGCCACGTGCCCTGGGTCTTGTTTGCCAGGCAGGCAGTTGGTTTTAAACAGAGCTTTATTTTAATGACTGTTCATAGCGCTTTTTAAATCAAGAAGGATTTTAAGAATCAACCATGGTGAACGAAATCAACCATGAATTGTGTTGAATTAAATTAATTGTTTCTACATGTGCAAAATAAAGGTTTTGTAACTAAATGGAACCGGAGTCTTGAACTGTCAATATACTTACTTGCGTGCCTCTAAGCGGTAATACTTTATTTCCCCAGGAAGTCTGGGGTGGCGTTGTTGGAGAGTTTACAATTAAACAAATTCGAATTTATAGTCTGTTAACCCCTCGGTTGCCACATTCTGGCGTTGTCGGCAGGATTATTGAAGTGAAAAGAGGCCCGGTTTCCATTTGAGTTTTGTGAAAATGCAATGAATGTCTAGCTATGGAAGCTACGTAGTGCTAAAAAGGTTTTCTCACTACCTAAGCTAAACCTACTGGTCTTGTGTTGTGCCAATTCAATGCATGTTTATTTGTATATGTTGTTTATTTCTGCATGCAGTGTTTTTGTGTGTGTGTGATTTAACAATTTGTTTTTCTATTGCTGTGTACATATTTTGTGGAATTTGGTACTCTGCTAACTGGTTTTGTATTGCTGTGGAGGTGTAAAACTTAAACTAAACTACTGCTTCTCTACAGCTGGATCCATTGTATTGTATCTTGACACCTATTTTACAAGGTGAAATTTGCAATTGTTCACTCGCACAGTTTTCAGACAAAGCAGCAGCAGTCGGCAACGTGTAGGGTTTTTTCTATTGCGTTTTTTCTTTTTTCTTTTTTCCCCCACGTGTTTTCCAATGGCAGAGCTTCAGAGCCTTAAAGATCAGGTGGCCCAGTTAACCGCTGAGAATGAGAGGCTGCGTTCAGACCAGGCTACTCCTGGTGGCTCCAGTGCAGGGTCCTCTGAGGTGCCTGCAGCGTCAACTGCCTCTGTAACAGAGAGGCTTATGTACATACCCCGGGACAGGAAATGTCCTATGTTCAGGGGTCATACAGGCATTAGTTTGAGTGAATGGGTTGAGGAGGTCGAGGCCTGCATGAGAGCGCGTCACCTGTCCCGAGCAGATCAGGCTTACTTCATGTACGATCATTTGGAGGGAGAAGCCCGAAATGAAATTAGGTATCGCTCCAGTGCAGAGCGAAGGGACCCAGACAAATTGATCTCCATCTTGCAAGATTTGTACGGATGCTCCGACTCCTATGTAGCTTTGCAGGAGTCTTTCTTCTCTCGCAAGCAACAGGAGGGGAGACCCTGCAAGAGTTCTCCCTTTCTTTGTTGAGCTTAATGCATAGAGTGAAAGCGCGTGCCCCGAACAACATGCCCAATTCTGAGGTATTGTTGCGCGATCAATTTATCGAGCATGTGCTCGATGGTGCCTTGCGTCGCATGCTAAAACAATACGTTCGTCAAAATCCAACAGCGACCTTGCTTGCGGCCAGAGAGGAAGCAATGAGATGGGAGCGTGAGGGTCTTCCAGCCAGCGCACGGGGTCGGAGTAATTCGGTGCCTTCAGCATATGGCCTCCAATACGCTGTGCACAGTGGCACACCGAAAGCCACCTACCCCTCCCAGTCAGAGGTAAGCGAAATGAAGGAGCTCCTAAAACGGCAGCAAGAACAGCTTGATCGGCTCACGCAGAGCATTGCCCTCCTGCAGACAGAGTCATCGCGTAGTCATTCCCCTCATCGCCCAGCGCCTGTCATCTGTCACCGGTGCCACCGACCTGGACATATTGCCAGGAACTGCCGAGGATCACGTGGTCCTGCTCACCAACCGCCCTTGCTGCCGGATCACACCCGTTTGGAACAGCAGTCGGGAAACTAGCGCCCACTGAGCTGCAGAGCCACAGCTCGGGTGGGGTTCCTACTGGCTCGGGAAATGTCTCTAGTCGTTCCGTTGCAGTTCCAAAACTAATCGCTTCTTGCCCACACATTGATGTAGACATGGCTGGCGTAAAGATACCGTGTTTGCTCGACACAGGGTCCATGGTGTCCACCATCACAGAGGGTTTCTTTCGAGAGCATTTTGAGTCTTGGGGTAAAGAGCGTCTTCAGGCATGTCACTGGCTACAGCTCAGAGCTGCCAATGGCTTGGCCATTCCCTATCTTGGCTATTTAGAACTAGACGTTGAGCTTTGTGGGAAGTTAATGCCTCGGTGTGGTGTACTGGTCGTACGAGATCCACCCAGTATGCCTGTGCAGGTTCCTGGCGTGCTTGGTATGAATGTCATCCAGAAGTGCTACAGAGAGCTTTTCGGTCAATACGGACCCTCCTTGTTTGACACAGCTCCCGTAGTTGCGTCCCCTAACTCTTTGGTCGCTGCCCTTCAGCAGTGTCATTCGGCTTATCAGAAGCCACTTCCAACACGACCAGGTAGAGTCAGGGTGCGGAGAAAACAAGTTTGCCGCATTCCAGCGGGTGCGATGAAGATAGTGCCTACTACATGTTCGGAGCAGTATAGTGGTACATCTGCGCTTTTCGAACCTTCGGAGTCTGGCTTACCGGCTGGACTACTGGCTTCTCCATCGTTGGTTCGGGTAGATCGTGGGACCGCTTATGTCCCAGTAGTTAACGTAGGGACCACCGAGGTCCTGCTGCATCCTCGCACTGTTGTAGGTACGCTGGACCTAGTAAACGTGGTGAGCTTGCCTGCGGGTGTGACGGAGGTGTCAGCTGCAGCCGCGTCCGTCTCATCGCAGACTGCCACCACCTGTGTGTCGGACGTTTTTGAGGGATTAGATCTGTCTCTTTTGTCCAGTGAGGAGCAGGACCAGGTGCGATCTCTCTTAAGGAGGTATACGTCCGTGTTCGCTGCCCATGACCAGGACTTGGGCTGTACCAACTTGGTCACCCATGACATCCCTCTCACGGATGATGTGCCAGTCCGGCAGCGGTATCGTCGGATACCTCCCTCAGAGTATGAGCTCGTTAAAGAGCACATCCATCGGCTCTTGGAGGCGCAGGTGATTACCGAAAGTTCCAGTCCCTACGCCTCCCCCATCGTTCTCGTCCGGAAAAAGGATGGAAGCCTCAGACTGTGCGTTGACTACCGCCAACTGAACAGCAAAACCCGAAAGGATGCGTTTCCACTACCCCGCATAGAGGAATCCCTCGATGCTCTGACAGGTGCCCGCTGGTTTTCCACTATGGATCTAGCCAGCGGATACAACCAGGTACCTGTCACCAAGAGCGATCGGCACAAAACTGCGTTTTGTACGCCGTTTGGGCTATTTGAGTGGAATCGCATGCCTTTCGGGCTATGCAATGCCCCCAGCACCTTCCAACGTCTGATGCAACGCATCTTTGGGGACCAACAGTGCCAGTCTCTCCTCTTGTACCTGGATGACATTGTGGTGTATTCATCCACGGTCCAGCAACATTTGGAGAGGCTGGCCGTGGTGCTGGGTCGGCTGCAAAAGGAAGGTCTGAAGGCAAAGCTGAGTAAGTGCAGCTTTTTCCGGACAGAGGTGAACTACCTTGGGCATGTCATCTCTGATCGGGGAGTAGCCACTGACCCAAGCAAAATCGAGGTAGTAGCTGATTGGCCCACGCCCACCACAGCCACGGAGCTGCGATCATTTTTAGGATTCGCTAGCTACTACCGTCGATTTGTGGAGGGGTTTGCAAAGTTGGCTGCTCCTCTGCATCGCAGGGTAGCAGAGCTCACAGGTAAGCTCTCCAAAGGAAAGAAGACAGCCCCAATCACTGCTGGAGATTGGACCGAGGAGTGCCAACAAAGCTTTGAAGCCCTTAAGGCCAAGCTCACCTCCACTCCAGTCTTGGCATACGCCGATTTCTCCCATCCTTTCATCCTGGAGATCGACGCCAGCCACAGCGGATTGGGTGCTGTGCTTTCACAGGAGCATGAGGGCAGAATAAGACCAATAGCTTACGCCAGTCGTGGGTTAAGACCGACTGAGCGGAACATGTCGAATTACAGTTCGATGAAGTTGGAGCTGTTGGGTCTCAAGTGGGCTCTCACGGAGAAATTCAGGGAGTACCTGTTGGGGCAGAAGTGTGTTGTCTACACCGACAACAACCCATTGAGCCACCTGTTGTCTGCGAAGCTAGGGGCTGTAGAACAGCGCTGGGCTGCTCAGCTTGCCTCCTTTGACTTTGAGCTTAAGTATCGGTTGGGGAAGAGCAATAAGAACGCTGATGCCCTCTCTCGGCAACCCTGGTCCTCGCAGGCCCTAGCACCCTTGGCGCCAGGTACTTCCCTACCTTCTCCACTTCAACAAGCCCTGCAAGGTCAGCAGGCACAGGCGTCACAGTCCGTGGTATCGGTCTTTCCGCACTGTGTTCCTGCCGACCTCCATGTTCTCCAACAGGGAGACCCGGTCATCCAGGAAGTCATGGCATTTTGGCAGCAGAAACGACGGCCCACTCCTGACGAGCGGAAAGGCTTTTCCCAACCTGCCCTTACCCTACTTGGACAGTGGGACCGTCTGGTGGTACTGGACGGGCTTCTGTACCGACGGGTGTTCCGTTCGGATGGCAGTGGGCCCGTCTATCAAGTTCTATTGCCAAGGGCCTTGATCCAGGATGTCCTAAGACAAGTGCACCAAGAACATGGGCATCAAGGAGTGGACAGAACCCTGGCCTTGTTGCACACTCGCTGCTACTGGCCCGGGATGTCACGAGAGGTAGCTCGTTGGTGCCATGCCTGTGAGCGTTGCCAGTTCGCCAAGAACAACCAACCTGCTCCTCACAGTTACTTGGGTCACTTGTTGGCCTCTCGGCCGAATGAAATCGTTGCCATCGATTTCACCCTGCTTGAGCCTACTCCAACTGGCTTGGAAAACGTCCTGGTGATGACCGATGTTTTAGTAAGTATACCTTGGCCATTCCCACCAGAGACCAACGTGCTTCTACCGTAGCTCAGGTTCTGGTATCCGAGTGGTTTACAAAGCTTGGTGTCCCCGCTCGTATCCACTCGGACCAGGGCCGCAACTTCGAAAGTGCCTTGATTCAACAGTTGTGCAGTCTGTATGGGGTCATGAAGTCTCGCACTACGCCCTATCACCCAGGTGGTAACGGGCAGTGCGAGCGCTTCAACAGGACGCTTCACAATCTATTGCGTGCTTTGCCCACTTCGCGAAAACGAGATTGGAGCTCCTGCTTACCGGAGGTTCTGTTCGCTTACAACACAACCCCTCACCAGTCAACGGGGGAATCGCCTTATTTCTTGATGTTCGGGCAAGAACCTCGGCTCCCCGTTGATTTCTTTCTGGGGCAGGTGCGGGAACCGGTGGCAGGGAGTGTCAACGAGTGGGTTCAAGAACATCAAGCACGGCTAGAAGTCGCTTTTGAAGGGGCTCGTGAGCGCTTGAGGGCTTCGGCCCACCGTCGCAAGACCAACTACGACAAACATGTGCGGGACGCACCCCTTCAGGAGGGTCAGCTTGTACTTTTGCGCAACTGTGCTTTCAGAGGTCGCCAGAAGACTCAGGACTTGTGGAGTTCGGTGACCTACCGGGTCATGCAGGCCCCGAAGGAACAAGGTTCTGTGTATACTGTGGCCCCTGTCGAGGACCACAGTAAGGTTAAGCGGGTACATCGCTCTTTGCTTAAGGCCTTGGTCAGCTTTGATACACCTTGCGTTGCGGTTGAGACTTCATCTGGTGATTCTGGTGAACAGCCACCAGCAGGTGACAAATCTTCTCTCGAGTCCTTGGATGGTGACCTGTTTCTAAGGCCACAGCCTACTCGGGAACCTCCCTCCGTTCTTCCAAATCAACACGTTGCTGTGACTCAGACCACTCCACAGCCTTTGCAGCTCTCACACCCAGTTCCGGCAGCTCAGGGACCTTCTCTGGCTTTTCCTTCTGGAGCGACAAATGGGCAACCTGCACCAGTGGCATGGACCGCCGCTCCTGGCCTTAGTGAGGTGACCCCGCGTAGATCCGCTCGCTCAACGGCTGGACAGCATGCTAACGTTCATCATCTCCCAAGGTCATCACACCGTTCGGCCACGGCCAGGGGAGGACATTTTGCTTCCTCTTCGTCCAGTGCCGCAGGTGTAGTCTTTAGGCCATGGTGTTAGGCGAGTATGTCCATCGTCGGGGCGACGATGCAAACTGGGGGGTAGAATGTGGTAAGACGCGCTTTGGAGGTCTGTGTTGGGTGCGCTCTTACCTGCCACCCCGTTGCGCTGGCTTGGTGGACTATATAAGCGCTCCCATTCTCGTTCACTCCTTTTTGCCCCATACGCTCTTCCGGGTCTTCTGTGTTGGCCGCCTTGTCCTCCAGCTCCAGTGCCGCTGTTGTCCGTGAGCTCCGCACTGCTGCACGCTATCGCTCGCCACCTTCTCTGTGCGCGCAGCGTGACGCCTTCGTAAAGCCACGCTGCAGGCCTTCTGTGCACTCTGCTCCTCCACTTCAACCAGTCTTGGTCCGTGCGCAGTCAAGCACTTTCAGCGGTGTCCTCAGTGGTCTGCAGTGGCACTGGCACGTTGCCTCTGCTGTTTTGTTTTGTTCTGTTTCGCCTTGTTCTGTTTTGTTTCGTGCGCGTTTGCGCTCTGCGCCCGTGTACCTCCGAGTCGGACGTTTTCTCCTGCAGTCTCACTGGGCCTGAGTGCCTGGAGGCTGGCGCCGCGGTCCAGGTCGCTTGTACGCCCGCCACGTGCCCTGGGTCTTGTTTGCCAGGCAGGCAGTTGGTTTTAAACAGAGCTTTATTTTAATGACTGTTCATAGCGCTTTTTAAATCAAGAAGGATTTTAAGAATCAACCATGGTGAACGAAATCAACCATGAATTGTGTTGAATTAAATTAATTGTTTTCTACATGTGCAAAATAAAGGTTTGTAACTAAATGGAACCGGAGTCTTGAACTGTCAATATACTTACTTGCGTGCCTCTAAGCGGTAATACTTTATTTCCCCAGGAAGTCTGGGGTGGCGTTGTTGGAGAGTTTACAATTAAACAAATTCGAATTTATAGTCTGTTAACCCCTCGGTTGCCACATAACCTTACCTTAGCCCTAACCTTAAGGATAGTGGAGTTTACAAACTAACCTTACCTTAGCCCTAACCTTAAGGATAGTGGAGTTTACAAGCTAACCTTCCCTTAGCCCTAACCTTAAGGATAGTGGAGTTTACAAGCTAACCTTCTCTTAGCCCTAACCTTAAGGATAGTGGAGTTTACAAGCTAACCTTCCCTTAGCCCTAACCTTAAGGATAGTGGAGTTTACAAGCTAACCTTCTCTTAGCCCTAACCTTAAGGATAGTGGAGTTTACAAGCTAACCTTCCCTTAGTGTCGGATTGGCGCGTTAGATACGTCCATATCAAACATATGTGACGGCAAAATAGCCGGGGAGTTGTGGGAACCGTCTGACGGCATCGTAGACACTTAGTATTATTTACTTTTAACTTTGTTCTGTTTGTTTTTATGAAGAAGGTTTTCAAGGCCTGTGAGCTGAAACAGGTTTTGTTTTTTATTTTATTTATTGGTTTATTTGGTCGGGACAGTGCATGTTAATGAACATACATGGGTCTCATGCATGTAAACAAGCCACACCAGATTGTAGCCATGGGCTAATTTGCATCCGTCATCCCCCATGCGCACTCTCATACACACTCTCAAACACCCTGGCCTATTGTACATGTTTTTAGTGGTAGGGGAAACCGGAGTACCCGGAGGAAACCTACGCAGACACGGGGAGAATATGCAAACTCCACACAGAAAGGCCCCCGTCCAGGTGGGAATCGAACCCAGGACCTTCTAGCTGTGAAGCACAAGCTCTAACCGCTGTACTACCGTGCCGTTCAATCTGTTC